>JAVQMG010000132.1:23797500-24997500 GCA_032878915.1 Castanopsis chinensis
CCTTATGGTTGTATTATGCCACCCGGGTTTTTGATAACCATGTAAGGGACAGGACCCACAGATCCCACCGAGGTACCCGCCAAGGCTCGAACCTATGTTCCCCTTAAATCTCTCACACAGCAGCCCACCAACAAGAGCCCGCTAGTAGCGAGAATTGAACCTAGGCTGGTTAGGCGAAACGAACGATCCATGCCAGTTGAGCCAAGCCCTTGTTGGCAAGTAAATTGTGATCTTGATACGGTAATAACAAGAAATTATTATAAAGTGTTAGGACAAAACCATTAGGAGACCACAAAAAACCAATTTATGTCTTAGCTTAATGATTAAAGACAACCCTTATAAAATGAACGTCATAGGTTGAAATTTTATTATATCTGTTATATATATTTACACACGTATATAATAGAATAATAACATCTAAAATTTTGAGACCTCAAAAACTAATGTGACAAAATATGATAAAATTAATCAAAATTGAATGTCTTCCATTTTATATACATTATACTTTTTAAAATTTGAAACCATTGCATATTATAAGAAAATTACATAAGTTATCAACGTTGTTTTAATGAATTTTAACTATTCTACACAAATTAAGACTGTAAGTATTCAAAAAGGTAAAAGCCCAAGCCCACTAAGAATAGTGGTATCTTGTTTTTTAAATCAAGCTCAAACAATAGAATTTCTTTAGAGAGTGAGAAAACAAACTTCAAACACAATACTAAACTAAGCTTTAGTCTATGGCCGAAGATTCCCAAATAACTGACAAACGTAACTTGAGTAAAAATTATGTATAATGCTCTCCCCAAGTTGGTTCGAGGAGATGTTTCTTATAAATGATTAGTTCAACTTTTTACTAGATAATACACTATTCACTTTTTAGTTTTTCTATCTTACAGAGAAAAAGAGCCCCCCTCTTCTAGGAGGTTCCCTCCCTTTTTATCCTTCCTTCTTGCATCATAACCTTCCATCTATATGCCTCAAAACATTCCTCAAGATACTTGTCCTATTACAACTCTGCTGAAGGTGGTAGAAGGGGCTACTAGTTGTGAAGTCATTGTTCAAGTGTCATTTCCACATTAGCGCAGCTAATATGGTTGGTATGGAGCATTCAATGCGGAGATGAGAGATATATCTTTCAAGAAACTTCCTGCCATGTCCCTTACTCCTTCCATGGTCCCTTCTTCTCTTCCCTCTTCCTAGACGTTCATAAGGTACTAACTACCCTACTTCTGCTTCCATCCTTGGGCAGGTGAACTCCACGGATCTTACTCATCTCCTCGGGCTAGCTTATACAAGCTTCTTCATGGTCCTATCCTCTCTGCTCCTCGAACCCCCCACAAAGACGATGTAACTACTTGGTGTAACTACAATTTCTAAGACTTCATTTTTATTAGGCGTAAATGCACTTTTGTCCTTGTATTTTGGTTTTTTTCCATTTTGGTCTCTATATTTTAACTTTACCACTTTTAATCCCTAAATCAATTAATGCATGTTATTTTGGTCATTTCTGTTAGTCAACAGACGGAAATTGCAGGCACATTTAATGCAAACGTGACCGATTAAAAAATAATAAAAAATATAAATTAGCATTTAAAAAAATGTCATGTTAACTTCTAAATAAAAAAAATTTATTAATCAATTTTAATGAAATTAAAAAAGAAAAAACAAAATTAAAAACAATAAAATACATTAATTCAAAATTAACTCATTTTGAACAAGAACACACAAGAACATAATCGCAGATTTAAATATCATCACGAGAACATAAAGCATAAACTCATAACCAAACACAAAAAACAAAAACTCAAATTTAAACATTAACACAAGATCACAAAACACAAAGAACACAATAACAAATATAAACTATTTACTCTTAAAATAAATGCCACGTTAGATCCAGAAAATCAAACAAACCCTAGAAAATCATGCAAACCCATCGAGAACACACGAGCACAAACCCAAAAAAATCATACAAACCCAAAAATCACACACACACACACACACACACACACACACACACACACACACACAAAATCATAAAAGAATATTGTACAAAACAAAATCAATCCATATATATACACAAACCAAATTATCCAAAAGAAAAATAGATTTAAATCCAAAAATTAAATCAATACAATCATTAACAAAATACCCACAAAATTGAACGAACCCAACTCAATCCCTCAACCATACCAACACAAACCCAGCTCAACCATACCAACACAAAGCAAAACATCTCAACCTCTCGCTAAACCCGGCAATCAACAATCAACAAACCCATAACCAAACAAGAACAACAAGAGCACTACTTTAACCATACCAACAAGAACACCAAAACAAACCCACACCAACAACAAACCCACCCTTCAACCCACCACCCGACGGTCCCAGCAGACCGCTGCTTCACAACCACTAATCGGAACCAACAAACCAAGGCAGATCGGACCCACCGAGGGAGCATCGATTTGAGCTAGAGAGAGAGAAAAGCATTGTATTGAGCCAAAGAGAGAGACCTATTGATTTGAGAGAGGAGCTTGGGGCATATGGGTTTGGGTTTGAGCAAAATCAAGAGATAAAGAGAGTTCAAGAGGACTAAGCACCAAGATATGGGGAGAAAGAAGAAGAAAGAAAGAAGAAAGGAAAGAATGGAGGCGGAGAAACTAAGAGAGAGATCTGGCGAAGAAAAAAAGAAGAAGAAGAAAAAAAAAAGAAAAAAGAAAAAGAAAAAAGTACAAACAAAATCACACACAAATCTAAATTCCACTATTTTTTTTGTTTTTAATTATGTTTTTTTTTTTGTATAATTTTGTAATTTTGTAATTTTTAAAATTGATAAATTTATTTTTTTAAGTTAGAGGTTGGCGTGGATTCGGAAATTGCTAATGTGTAATGGATGATGTGGATTTTTAATAATATTTCCACCTCAGATATTTCCGTCTGTTGACTGACAAAACTGACCAAAATAACACGCGTTAATTGATTTAGGAACTAAAAGTAGTAAAATTAAAATATAGGGACCAAAATGAAAAAAAGCCAAAATATATGGACTAAAAGTGCATTTGTGCATTTTTATTAACTACTTGGTGCAAAAAAAAAAAAAATTGATTTTTAAATTAAAAATAAGAGAAAATTTAGCTACAAAATTGGTTGTAGCCTAACACTTATTCACATTTATCCTCCATGACATAGGCGAAGCTAAGGGTTGCCAAGGGGGTTATGGCCCCCCCTAGCTTTTGAAAATTTTCATTAATCTTCTTTTATATTTAGTAATAAATCAAAAAATTACACAAAAATGTATTCATTGCCCCCCCCCCCCCAAGAGAAAATTTCCCAGCTCTGCCATTGCCTCCATCTAAACAATTTAAAGTACTTTTTTCTAAAGAATAGATAGATTTATAAGCATCTTTCTTTTAGTGAAAAACAGTAAGAGCATAGAATTCTTGGCTTTATCATTATTTCATTATAAACTACCTATAATAGCATATATAAATACATAAAATGAAATATTTTGATTTTTTTTCTTGATTTTTTGTAATGTTTCCACATAAGTTTTTGAAAGCTTATATTTTTCTAGATTGTATATATTAATAATTTGATTTAAAGAATTTTAAATTATGTTAAACTATGTTTGTTTAAATTAATTAGAACTTACTAAATCATATATTCTTTAAAATAGTAAAATATATAGTTTTATAAACAAAATAAAATCATAATAAATTAATTATTATTATCATAATTATTAAACTTTATATTAGACAAAAGAATAAAAGAAAAAAAAATAAACTTTTACATGCAGTACACGAATTATTGACATGTAACACTTCTTTTTTCATAATACCTTTAGTTTTAGTTATGGATGATTCTAATATGATATTTTATTTTAACCTATAAGGAATTAACATATCAAAAATTGCAAAAATATTGTGATAATTTATTGTGTTAACTAACAGCTTTATATGTAAAAATAAAAAATATAAATAAAAAAAAAGAGTGGACACACGTTGCAAAAAAAAAAAAGTAGAGAAAAAAAAAAGTAGCAAAAAAAAAAAAAGGAAAAGAAAGCAGCAACAATGCAGAGGTTAAAACCAAAGCACTATAGCTAAGTGCCAATTGAACAAACCAAATTGGCACTGTAGCTACTATTCAAAACTTGGAAAAAAGAGAGAGAGAGAGAGAGAGAGAGAGAGAGAGAGAGAGAGAGAGAAGAAGAAGAAGAAGAAGAAGAAGAAGAAGAAGAAGAAGAAAAAGATAAAGGGACTCAATAAACCAAATGTGTATTCTAGGGGCATAGGTGCTTTTTATATAGTTAATAGAAATTCAAATGGTATGTTTCTTGCCAACCTATAATAATATTAATAAGAAGAGGAATGATATACTAAAGAAGGCAGGTCATTCGTAACTTTTCTCTGTAAAAAAATTAAATAAATAAAGCTTGGCATGTGCCCCTCCCCCCCCCCCCTTTTTCTTCCTTTCTTGTGCCCGGCGGCATGTTTTTTATTTTTATGACACGCCCATTTTGTTAGCATGCGCTATATATATGGATTTTGTTATCAAATGCTTTAATAGTGTGTTTAGATGACATAATTTAGACATTTAGATTTGGGTAATTAAGCCTTGTTTGGATTTCAGTAAACTAAATTAACATATCTGAGTTTGTTAACTCATAATCCAAAAATGGTGAGCCCCACAAGTCCAAAGCTTGTTTGGATAATTTGTGAAACTCTTAACTCAGTTCAAATATCTCATTTTTTGATTATGAGCGAACAAATTCGGGAACATGCTAGCCTTGTTTTCAAGTTATGAGAAATGAGTTCAGTGGCAGAATTGTAAAAAATAAAAATAAAGTTTCTGGGACCCACACGCATGACTGTTCTCTATCAAGTTTGTCAGCAGTAAAGACGCAACGGCTATTTCTCTATCATCTCTATTTTTATTTCAACTCTGCATCTGCTTGTAGCCAAAGAACACTGCTTCTCTTCTTCCTCCCTTCGATTTCTCACCTCATCCGAAGATGACCCTTCACTAGTCCAATGATCTCTCAACATCATCTAAAAAACAGAACATAATTTTTTTTTTTTGATAAGTAATAAATATTGAAAATAAATAAGATATAGTTACTTCAGTGTTCTCCCGAAGCAAAAGAAGATAGGTTGAGAGATAAATTAAACAAAAACAACACGATTGATATCGCTTCAAGGGAACGAGTCATGTGGGAATGGGTAAATCCACACTGACCAGATAATGAAGCCTTCTTACATCAGAACAAACATGTTTTAGAAAAACAAAAACAGAGGAAGAGAAATTATGGGTTTTTGAAAACATTTTTTGAGAAATATTTCTAGCGAGACGGAGGAGAGGGCTATAAGCTCAGCTCTGTGAAAATCCTAATTGCTGAAGAAGGAGAGGCGACTTGGCGAAAACACAAACATCAAACCCAAAATCATCAAACTTAGAATCATCAAATCAACAAACATCAAACCCATAATCATAACAACACTACACCTAAACACAAACATCAAACCCATAATTGGAACCTAGAAGCATGAAACCATAATAACAAACCCAAACCATTAATAAATCAAAAACCAAGATAAATCAAACAAACCCAAACCGTTAATAGGGAGAGAGATAGATGATGATGATGATGATGAGAGAGAGAGAGAGAGAGAGAACCTCACAAGAGAAGGACAGCCAATGATCTATAGGTTTGGGGTAAAGGAGTATGGTGAATCCAGTGTGGGTTTGTGGGTTTTCTCTTCTTCGGCCTGAGCTATGGATTTGTGAAAGGATAAACTTTGTGGGTTTGGCTAAGAGAAAAGAGTCTCACGTGAGTGGCTTTAACTGAAGAGATAAGAGTTTTGTGACGTAGTGGGTACCACCATGTCAGCTTTGAGTAGAGTTTTCCAACAAAAAAAAAAAACCAAGAGTAATTGGCACTCCAAATAGACTTTAGAATGAGTTAGTAAAAATTGAGTAAGAGAAATGAGTTAAAAGTTTCAAGTCATGGGTAATGGATAATGAGTGATGGGTTATGAGATATGAGTCATTGGCTAACCAAATAGGGCCTAAGGGCTCGTTTGGTTTGGCCATAACTCAGTTTTCATAACTCAATACTCATAACTCAAACTAAAAACCCAAACCTCACTTTATCTCAAAAACTCCAAAATTCTTGTTTGGTCACATGGCTCACCTTTTGCCACCATAACTCATATTTCAGAAACTGAAAACACCAAAATTTTGTTTTAAGTCTTAAGTGATGGAAACATCACTCAAAAGCCAAACCAAACAAGATTTTTTCAGTGGGACCCACACTTTTTGAAAACTTAGTGACGAAAATTGAGTGATATCACTAAAAATCATAGTAATCCAAACAAGTCCTAAAATTTAAATATCTTATTTAGATAGTGTAAGGTTAAATTTATTCAATCATATGTTGGCTTTATCCCGTACCAAATTTTCTTGTAATTTAGTAATTAGATACCTTGTATTTAAGTGGGAATTATGTAAGAGTTGTGTGTGTGTGTGAGTGTGAAGAAAACTCAAGATGTGTGCATTCAAAGGAGTCTCTCGACTCGATCTTGTGACTGGCTCGCAACTGGTAAGTCGCTAAAGTGGCACACACGTAAAGGGTCACAACAGCTGGAGCACTACAGAACAAAAAGTATAGTCTGGCCTTGAAGTTATCTCATGACTCAAACTCGCGACTCGATCTAGTCGCGAGGCCAAGTCGCTAGAATGCCCTGTTTGGATGAAAACTGACTTTTCACATTCCTCACGTACCCTACTATAAATACCCTTATACCCACAAAATATAAAGAGCTTCTAGAGAGAATTTTGAGAAAGAAACCCTAGAGCAAAACAAGATTAACTCATTCACAAACTTAGACTTTTGATTCTCCAAATTTCTCTACTCTCACCCTCTCCATTGACATATCCTTGAGAGGTTCATTAGCCAAATCCTTATCTCACCATACCCATATCTATGAGGAGGTTATTTGGTGCTTGGAAGTAGTTCAGAGATGATTAATACACTTGGTTGATGCAAGGAGCTTATTGCAGAATATGGGAAGCTATAGAAGACACGGTTAGGCTTAACCCTGTTGGTGCAAGAAGCTTAGAGGGCTTAGATGCATTGGGTAAATTAGGCTTAGAGGGTCTATTGCTATTCATGTATCCCAACTTTATTCTTTAGTGGATCAATTGACCGTTTAAAGGACAGTAGAGAGGTTTTTCGCCGAATTCTTCGGTTTCCTCTTCAATAATACGTGTCGGTATTATCTTTGTGTTTGCATCTCTCTAACCCTTACTCTTACCTTTTAATCATTGCTATGTTGTGATTAATTATGGTGTAGAGTTGTTTATTTGTTTGGGTTTCTATTATTCCACACATATATTGTTTGGGTATAAGCTTGTGTTGGTTCAATTTGAAATCGAAGGTCTAAACATTGATTAGTGTTTTACACGCTAATTGAACTTTCAATTGGTATCAAAGCGGGTGCACTTGCTATAGTTTCATTACCTAAGTGTGATCCTAGACCCCAGTTGAGATGGAACGATCTCAATCTCTCAATGCACCTCCCTACTTTGATGGGAGAAACTATGCATTTTGGAAAGTTCGTATGAGGGCATTTCTTTGTTTTATTAATGATAGTGTTTAGGATGCTGTTGAGATAGGATGGACTAGGCCAGAGGCCGCCAAATCCACATGGGATAAGGCAGCCCTCACAACAGCTAACACTAATAGCAAGGCTTTATATGCTAGTTTTTGTGGTGTTTCTCTTGATGAATTTCATAGGATCTCTCATGTTACAATTGCCAAGGAGGTATGGCAAATTTTGGAGATGACCTATGAGGGAACCAAAAAGGTGAAGGACACCAAGTTACAAATGCTTACCACACACTTCGAGGAGTTGAAGATGAGTGAAGACGAGTCATTCGACTCATTTTATGGAAAGCTAAATGAAGTGGTAACAGGCAAATTTAACTTGGGAGAAAAGACAGAGGACTCCAAGATTGAGGAAAATTTACGATCATTGCCGGAGAGCTTTTATGCAATGGTTACTGCCATCGAAGAGAGCAATGACCTTGATGAGAGTAAAATTCAAGAATTCATCAGCTCACTTCAAACATGTGAGCTATCTCTATCATCACATAGGAAGAGCAAATCTATTACTCTCAAGACGATTAATGAGAAGTGGAGGCTCAAGACTCCTTAGATGAGGATGAGGTTGAGAAAGAAGTGGCTTACCTTGCTAAGAACTTCCGCAAGTTCTTAAAGTTCAAGAATGATGGAAATTTTTTTGAGAAGGGAAAATTCTCAAATTCTAAGAAGGATAAAAAAGGATTTCAAGGACTCTAAAGATTCTTTTCCATCACAAGCCATCACTTGTTACTAGTGCAATAGGCATGGGCACATGAAGAAAGAATGCCCTACATACTTGAGGGCTAAGTGCAAAGTCTTTGCCACTACCCTTAGTGACATGGATAGCTCCAATTCAGACTCGAAAGAAAGCTGTGACAGAGAAGGAAACTACTCCGCATTTATGGTCATTGCTCTCGTGGAATCTTCGAATGATTTGAGTGCTCTAGTGGAAGAGCTTGGTAAGCACACCGAAGTGGAGTCGATGGGAATTGGAGAGGAATCTGATGATGATGAAGATGAAGGAACAAAAGGATTGCAAGAATCCTACAATTCTTTCATTGAGAAAACTGAAGCATATGCAAAAGTGGCTAGAGAAACCGTTAAGAAAATGAAGAGAGCCAAGCAAGATTAAAAAAGTCTTCTAATGTGGTACAAGGAGGCTAAATACGAAGTTGAGGTGCTGAATGAAGAATTAACTGAAACCTATTCCAAGATCAAGTTTCTTGAGCTTGAAGTGATTCAAGCTAATGCTAAAGTGGAGCAGGTTGCCTCCAAGAAGCTTAATGAAGTGCTTGCTCATCAAGAGTCTTTCTCTGACAAAAGAGGATTGGGATACATTGGAGAGAGTAATTTAAGTGCCAATGTGTCCAAGGAAATGAAGTTTGTGAAAGCAAAGGAACCAATGATAGCAACTTCCATTGTTGAGAAAATGAAGGTTGAGAAGAAGCCTAATGTAATTGCTCGACAAGTTTTGACAAAGCCTCCTAACCCATTAGTGGTCAAACCCAAGACTAAAGGGAAATCTCTTCCAAAGTCACAAAGAGGTCCACAAACTCAACATTTTTGCCATCATTGTAGAATTCAAGGACACACTAGACCTAATTGCCATAAGCTTCAAACATTGAAAAATGCAAGTGTTCAAATGCCAAGAGAACCAAGAAATGGCAAAGGGAATTGGACTACCAAGCACTCAGAAAGGCGAGAAGTTAATCCTGGTGTAAGGGATGTAATGAAGATGATTGATACCATAACTTCTTGTTAGGCAAGCTTCACTCAAAGATTTGAAAGTCACAATTCTAGTACCCAATCCTCTAGGGATATCACCCCAAACACGCATGTCGTGTGGGTGAAGAAGGGTACATATGCTTAGGCATTAGAACATGTCCATGCATTAATACTTCCTATTTGATGTGACATTGTTTGGTTGTGTGCTTATGTCTTTTCATTCTAGCATGATTTTACTGTTTTATTTGTTGTTTTAAATGCTTTGAGTGTTTGTTTCTTTTTTATCAACTTTACTTGTTTTGTGTCAAAAATCCAAAAGCACATAAAAGGTAGAAAATCCAAAAGGTTTGATCGGCATTTTTGTGTTTTGTCACATGCAAGTTTTGCCTTCTATTTTCGTACAAATGGCTTTGTGCATTTACGAGCATAGTCTGTTCTCTATGCACTCATTTCATTGTAAGAGAAATCTTAACATCTATGTGATTGTTATAAGTAGATTTTCAAACTTGTCATGAATGGTTAGTTAATGGTTTTGTTGATCTTGAGACATGCATAGACTTGTGCTTATATATCTACCCACTCTTTTATATTTTTACTTAATATAGCTCAACCAATGTTAAATCTTGAAAAGAGATAATGAGTTACAAAAGTCGTCGCACATACTAGCATTTGACTAGAAAAAAAGGAAAGTAACTTGTAATGAAAATGTATGATGCCCAAAAAGCCAAAGGCTTATTCATCAAATTAAAATATCAAAAATTTTAAGCATCAATCTCAAAATGATGTGTTCTTGTTCATAAATGATTAAATATTATGAATTTTAAAGAAGCCAAATGAAAAACTTTAATGTTATGTAATCAAGTTTATGTGGGAGGTCATATATGCATATTTCTATAATTGAGATTGGTCACTCTTCCTAGTGCTAATTGTGTATGTCTTGGTTGAATTGATCATTGAAGCTTCACATTAGACTAGGAATTATCTCATATTTGATATTCACACATATCACACTTGTCTATGTTCAATGAATGCTTTATTCATATGTGTGATTCTTGATTAAATGTGTTGCACATGCTCAATCATATATTGATCAAACACAAAAAGATTTTTGAGTATTTTTAGTTGTCCTTGGAAAGTGTTTTTGTTTTAGAAAATATTAAAAAAAAAAAATCCAAAATCTGTGCAATTCTATTTTGGCGACTCACTCGCGGGTCAAGCCAGTCACGAGACCCTAGTCGCGAGACCCCAATTGCGAGCTTACTCAGAAGCTCTCATGACTCTCTAGCGAGTCAGTCCCCCAGTCGCAAAAGATACTTAGATAAATTTCAAAAATTTTGGGTTTTTGGGATTTTTGCAACTCATATTGGCAACTTGTTCACAAGTGGAGCTCTAGTCGCGAGTTTACACAGAAGGATTCGCAGGTCCCCTCGCACTGCTCGAGAGTGGACTTCCCAGTCACAAAAAAACACTTGAACAAATTTTTCAAAATTTGTGTCAAGGGATTTTGGCAACTTGACTTGGCAACTTTCCCGCGACTCATTCCAGTCGCGAAAATCGCGTGTTTTGCATAAATAGGGTTAAATCTTTGACAGGTTTCAAAAACTTTTCAGTTTTCACTCGCATCATGTGCACACACTTTGTCTTATCCGCCTCTCTCTCTTCCAAAACCTCCATTTTCACAAAACCTCTATTTTCTTCATCAATCCTTCATTAATCTTCAAGAAAAAAATGGGTTTTCTCTTATTTCCAAAGTATTTCATGTTTCTGGCCCTAAATTTCTTGGATTTTGAGATTATGTTGAGATTTGAAAATATGATGTTTGAATATGGTTTTGATGCACACACGCACACACACTTTGACATGTTTAAGTGCTTGATGTCATGATTCTATTATGTTTTGATACTTTATGTCTTCACATGTCAATTTGGTTGAATTAGTCTTTAAATTTCTGTTTTTAGAGTTTTTATTCAATGTTCATTGTGTTGGTACTAACTTGCTACTAATCAAGTTTGTTATCATATTTTGTGCTCTGTTTTGTGGTATTTACTGCTCTGTTTTTACAAACGATTCCAAAGAAAAAAACCACTGCATAACGTGCTGACAAGATTAAGAAAATGGACAATACTCTATTTTGCTCCACCCAACACTTTAAGCGATACAATCGGCAATTTAGGTTGGCTCCAATCATCCAAGAGTGGTTTGTGGACCTTGTCAATCTTAAGGACTTCTTCATCCCAAGTTGCTTTGAAGAGAGAGGTTGGGAAAAACTTCTTGGTGATCTCCCTAAGGTTTGTGAACCACTAATTCAGGAATTCTATACCAATGTCATAGTACGAAAGGATGTCATAGATTGTTGGGTTAGAGGCCATGAATTCACCATTGAAGTGGAGGACGTGGATAAGGTTCTTGGATTTGGAGATGTGGAACTTGACCTCACTCACTTCAAGGTTAGAATGCTCTCCATAGAAATGGCTCAATCTCATATTAGTGGAGTTAGAGAAAGGAGATGCCTCAACACTGCTGCTTTCCTACCGGATTTGCGATGTCTCACACACATCATGATGTTCAATCTATACCCGATGAAGAAGATGGCCACCATCAACAATGGTAAAGCCATCTTCCTCATAGAGCTTCAAGAGAATATCTACAGTAACATCAGTGTTCGTGCATTCAACATCATTGCCGATGAAACAAGGACATCCTTAAGAGCTAAGCTTATCTTCCCTAGTCTAATCATAAGGATCCTTCATACAAAAGATGTAGAAACTCCCCAAGATATTAGTGTCATGCCTTCTCCTTTGGTTATCAATGCTCTAACAATCGAAATGATGAAACTTCATCTTCCAGGCGATGAAGAAGAGGTTGATCCCCCACAAGGAGAGCTTATGGACACTGAGACTGAAGCGAAAGGACAACCATCAACTTCTAGAAGTCATGGTAAAAGGAGCAAAACATCATCTTCAACAGTCCCTTCAGATGCTTTTCAGATCATTTTTGAAAGGATTGATGGCTTAAGAGAAGTTCAAAATGAGCACTCCAACAGGCTGACCGCCATTCAAGATCAAATCAACTTGTTCACAGCCAAGTTTGATAGCTTCATAGACCAGCCTTAGCTCTTTGGCCATTCCGGTCTAAAAGGGAGAGTAGTATGGAGTAGCTCTTGAAGAGGAGCCTTACCTTGAGGGGAAGCCTTACCTTGAGGGGGAGAACTTTTATAAGTTTTTATAGCTTTTATGGTTTAAGTTTGGTTTAGTTTTCATAGCACTTATTTTAGTACTTTAGTTTGGTTTTTAAGTACTCTATAACTTTAGTACTCTATTTTAAAATATGGACATGGTGTATTATGAATGCTTGAATGTTTTAGCCATTTAAGCTATGTTTATATGTACCTTTGCTTTATAGCTTATCAGTACTTTTAGATTATGTACGCATTATCTTTAGTACTCTACTCTTGTGCCCTTAATGGATCTTGTATCCTTGATGCAACTACCTTAGTGTTTTTGTATTAGTTGAGTGTTGGACATGCAAATGATACTTTGCATGGATCTTATTAGCTTGCATGTCCGAATGTTCATTCCTTGTGTGAATGATCATTGTGATCACTATTTATAGTGATTGTTCTTGTTTGGCCAAGCCATGCTTTATTTTTATACTCTTTATTACTTGATCGCATTGTGCTTGCTCCATATGCATCTCAAGGTTTCTACTTACAATGATCTTATTGTGTTATTGTTTTCAGGTAACTTGTCCGTATGGTTCAAGAGCTTCATAGAATCTAGAGTTAGGTGTGAGTGAGTTTTGGCAACTGTTCTTAACTCACATTTTAAGTCTAGAGTCTATTTTAAGGTTTTGTCACGGAATAGCCAAAGGGGGAGAATTTAAGATTGAATTTATTCAATCATGTGTTGGCCTTATTCCGTACCAAATTTACTTATAATTTAGCAATTAGATACTCTATATTTAGGTGGAAATTACGTAAGGGTTGTGTGTGTGAGACTGTGAAGAAAACTCAAGATGTGTGCATTTAAAGAAGTCTAGCGACTAGCTCGCTACTAGCAAGTCCCCAAAGTGGCACATGTGTGAAGGGTCATGACAACTGAAGCACTACAGGATAAAAAGCACAGTCTAGCTAGAAATTTATCTCACGACTCAAACTTGCGACTCATTCCAGTCGCAAGGCCAAGTCACCAAAATGCCTTATTTGGATGAAAACTGACTTTTCACATTCCTCACATACCTTACTATAAATATCCTTTTCCCACAAAATGTAAAGAGTTTCTAAAGAGAATTTTGAGAGAGAAACCATAGAGAAAAACAAGATTAACTCATCCACAATCTTAAACTTTTGATTCTCCAAATTTCTCTACTCCCACCCTCTCCATTGACATATCCTTGAGAGGTTCATTAGCCAAATCATTATCTCACCATACCCATATCTGTGAGGAGGTTATTTGGTGCTTAGGAAGCAGTTTAGAGATGACCAATACACTTGGTTGATGCAATAAGCTTATTGAGGGATTCAGGAAGCTAAAGAATACACGGTTAGGCTTAACCATGTTGGACCAAGAAGCTTGGAGGGCTTAGATGCATTGAGTAGATTAAGCTTGGAGAGTCTATTGCTATTCATGTTGCCTAACTTTATTCTTTAGTAGATCAGTTGACCGCTTGGAGGGCGACAAAGAGGTTTTTTACCGAGTTCTTCAGTTTCCTTTTTGACAACACGTGCCAGTGTTATTTTTGTACTTACATCTCTCTAACCCTTAGTCTTATCTTTTAACTACTGCTGTATTGTGATTAATTATGGTGTGTAGTTGTTTATTTTTTTGGATTTCTCCTTGTACCTATTATTCAACACATATATTGTTTGAGTATAAGCTTATGTTCGTTTAATTTGAAATTGGAGGTCTAAACATTCATTAGTGTTTTATACACTAATTGAACTTTCAAATAGTTTAAAAATGTTAAGGATTTAGATTTGACAAAGCCACAAAGAATTTAAAACCTTTAGAATGCTTGGATAATTTAAAATCCAAATCCAAGTTTCCAGGCGCAAAACTTGGATTTAGAAGAATTTGAATTTTAAATTAATATATTTTAAATATCTTGATTTTAAGAGTTATTTCAAATTCAAGCATTTAAAGATTTAAAATACTTGGTAGATTTGTCAAATCCAAATTCTTGACATTTTTTAAACTATATAAAATTCGAAACAAGATATTTGAATTTTAATAGTCATTCTACAAGTATAAGTATTTGTGGAGTGTAAAGGGCAATGACTGGAATTCAAGTCCTCAGAAGAGAGCTTTACGCACATATAAACTTAGCTTAGGCTAAAGTAGAATTTTTATCTTGTATCAAAAAAATGTTAATCACCTAAATTCAAATTCAAATACCCAAATCATGTCATCCAAATGTATCAAAATGGTATTCATTTATAAAATACTTTTACAAACTTTTTGTGAGAAATTAAAAAAAAAAAAAACTGATTTTTATTTTTATTTATTTTTATATTTTTCATAAAAATAGTATTAAAATTTTTCTAAAATGGTTCATTAAAGGCACTAGAACCAAAAGAACATTTAACTTTTATATTATTTGTCATTATTAGAACCAAAAGGCATTCAACTCCAACATCAGATTCTCCACCTACGTAATTTTCTATAAGCAAGTGAATATAATGTGCTTCCTAATCAAATGAGCATCGCAAATCTCAGTTAGCTAATACTTACAAAGTTGTACCATATTCTAGGTTTTGCAAAGGTCTAATATATTCTTCTATAATACATCATCAATGTTCTTTCAAGTAACTTTGGAGTTTTCAATAAAATTGATACCAAATAATTGATGAACTTTGAATGAGAATCTTTATTTTTGCACCAATGATTGTTGATTCCACGTTCATTTCTCTAGCCCGTTTAGATTCTGCCACGTAATTTTGGAGTCTTAAAATAATTTTTTGAAGTTTCAAAAACTTGGAGGCTTCACGTGCTAAGGAGGATAAAAAAAAATAAATAAATAATAAAAAAAAAGTAGGAAAATAGAAATGTGAAGAAGGGAGAAGATATTAGTTTGCGTTTAATAGAATTGATGATAATATATTGGATCATGAAAAATAAGTATAATTTTTTTTTATTTTATTAAAATAAAGATTAAGAAGAAAGAAATTGAGATTGAGTAAATTTACTATCATAACCTTACCGTATAAGAAATGGTTTCATGTTAGCATTATTATTTTATAGTGCATGAAAGTTTATTACACCAACATAACCATAAAATAGAATATTTTATCAATAAATAAATTTTAAGCATCATGCTTCAAATTTATTAATTATGCACTTGGTATAAATGTATAATACAAGTGCAATGATATATATATATATATATATATATATATATATAAAATCTCACCTACAGTAGTGCCAACGGGATTTATTTGCATTCATAAATAAAAATAGTAAGGTGAAAATAATATAGTAAGATGAAGATTTTTTTTTTTTTCAATTAATATTAATCACCCATTTTTCTAGAATTTAAAATTTCTCAATTTATTTGCGTCCACGCCAGCCAAGCCAATCAAGTAATTTTTTATTTTTAAAAAAAAAAAAAAAACTTTTATGGATTTATGTTTTACAACTCTTCGTCAGCAATTATTCATTCTATTATTTTTGCATTTTTATAACTGCTTGTTCCAACTTTTTGCTTGCCTTGTAAATAAAGAGTCAGGTTGGAAAAGCCTTGAATGGCATGTAAAGGCATGCCCAATTAAGTTAAGACCATAGTCCTTACTCATGCAGATCTATACCCTTGCTCATTCTCTAGAAATGGAATCTATTTCTTATGTCTTAAATGCATAGATATTTCATTCTCGGTATTTAGGACTTTGGGTAGGAATTGGAGCAACAATTAGCAAGCTAGGTTAAAAGTTTTTATGTTAAACATGAGTTTTCATATGATGGTTTTGCTTCCTAATTGATGGAGAGCATACCGCGAGCCTCATTTTCATACGTTTCGTATTGCTTTAGACTCGAGGTCTAAAACTGGAGGAGATTGAAAATCTGCATAAGACTTCTTTTTGGAACGTTTGAGATTTTATTAGGATGTTTTAGAATATTTTTTTTAAGGATCTTTTATGATTACAAATACAAAAACATTGTTTAGTTTTTTGAACTCGAGACTTGAGCAATAGTAAACATAAAAAAATGATAATCACGGTCGAAAGGACAAACATATGAGCCCTACCAATTAAAAACCTCAATTAGCAAACGAAAACATTCTTGTTTACTGTCAAACTTGCAATTTAGCTAACGGTTGCTCCAATTCTTAATTCAAGTCCTAAATACCTTAAAAGAGAACATATAAGACGTAGATATCATTCTTAGAAAGTGAGCAAAACTATAAATCCAGCAAAATAATGTAAAGTCTTAACTTTGAGGGGCTATCCTTCACAATTCACATGCAAATTTTAAATTTCATACCAACTACAAATTTCCAACCAACTCTTTTCATTTACTAAGCAAACATGTCATGATATTTACCATGTCCACAAGAGTTATAATTTTTTCTTTTCTTTTGACCAAACTATCATATCAGGATCAAAATATAGAAAATCATTTGGAAAATATTCATTGCCTCTATCATCTTAAGAGTTTTAGTTTTCCTATCTTTTAATTTTTACTTCACTTTATACCATTTGAACATATCAAAAGATTCATTCTTATTTCTCTTCATTACACATGTAAATCTTGAGAAATCAGTGAAGGTAAATGAAATCTTTTTTCGACCTCTAGTTAATATTAGTTCACATACATCATAACAAGAGACGTGGATGAACATTATGATTGATTGCACCAGTTCATATTTTGAAAGGTCAATCATAAAAGTTTTAAACATACAATCACTATATTTAAACCTTGCACGTATGCAAATAATAAACTACAAGAGACCAACATTGCTGGTTAGCAAATAATTTTAGATCTAAAACTTTTTTTTTTCTTATAGGTTTGTACTATGTAGCAATGGTTAATGATTTTTCATTTTCAATAGCCATTAAAACAAAAAAATTCATCAGACTTCTATATACAAAGATTCATTTTAATCACAAAAAATTAATTGTCATTCTAAAAATCTTTCTATACCAAATTTTCTCACTTTAAATATAGATTTATAACACATGCAATAATTCTAAAATTGAAAATCCATCATCAAATTGAAATTTAAATCACCCATGAATCATATAATTCATACCTTGAATGTTTAATCATGACCATGGCTTTCCACCGTCCTTGTACCTAAAATGTACTTGTATTTAACCATCAACATATGTATGTATATATATACACACACACACATATATATACATATATATATACCTCTTGTGTCTCTTATAAAAGAATCCCATATTAATTTAATTAATTAGAAAATAATTTAGGTAAATAAGAACCTATGGCTATAAGTCTATAATAGGCCAACATTGCTGGTTAACTAAGCCTTTGTTAAAGTAGTCCGTAAAAGTTGGTAGCCTTTAATGGAACAATTTCCTCCACCAACATGCAAACATGATATTAAAAATTCCATTGAGAGCAAATTCATCCATGCTTATCAATTTAGTTTATATAAAAATAAATAAATCTTTCTATGTCAAATTTTTTCACTCTAGATACAGATTTGCAACACATGCAATAACTCTAAAATTGAAATCTAATTATTCAATTTGAAATTCAAATTGATCATGAACTATAAAATTCGTATCTGGAATATTCGACCATATATAAACATGACTTTTAATGCATCTACAATTCAAAAGAAGTATCACTTTGTCTTACCAAAGAAGATGATTCACTCCTAAATTTCTTGCTTTATCAACCGGCCCACACAAAAATAAAATAAAAATTATATATATACACACACATGCACACAAGACCATCAAACAAACAAAAAAATTACATACTTATAGTTCTACACACAGCCACCTTGAAAATTCAAGACAAAGTGACATTAACAAAACCTTACCAATTGGAGCAAATGCTTCAAATCCTAAATAGAATATTACTCTTGGTTCTTGAAATATATATGTATTAACCATCAACATTTTCATTATATTTTCAATAAAAGGTGTGTGTGTGTGTGTGTGTGTGTGTGTGTGTGTGTGTGTGTGTGTTGAGTTGTTAACCATCAAAATAACCAAAAATTGGAGAAGCCATAATCTTGGTATCGTCATTGGAGAGTGTATTAGTGTAGACTCTAGAGCTTCTTTCTTTTTGCAATAGAAAAGAGTGTAAACTCTAAAGCCAAATTTTACTGTCTATTTTGATAGAATCATAGAACACACTAATCAATTTATACTTATATCATACTACTACTACTTTTTTTTAATTTGAATCTATCATGATTTGGGAATTCGAGTCCTATCAGCCATCAGGATTTCGTGTATGTGTAAATATTTGTTCAATTTATACAGTTAAAAGAGTCTTATACTATTAGTGATGGTTATAGTCTATCACTAATTCTTTTCCTACATTCGAGTCCTATTATGGTGAAATTCAAGTCATTTGGTGTATGTGACAATGCGTAAGTATTCATTTTCTAATTATTAAGGATTAATAATCTTCCTCTTAGTTTGGATGGAAGAGAGTCACTGTCATAGTTGTCAAAACGTGAATCGTATTGTGAATTGATTATTTATTTTTCCATATCGTTTATCATAAGATACACAAACACATAAAAAAATTTATAAAAAATTATAGATATACATATATAAAGCCTATGTTCATTATAAATTTTGAATATATTCAAATAATGACTAATCTATTCATCTTATGTAATTATATTTAACAAGCTAACTAAATAAATCAAACTAGCATGTGTTAATAATATACACATTCAAATTGCTTAAATTCAAAAGTGAAAATATATTACAAATTACCCAAAAATAATAATTTATTTTCATCATATTCATCATATTGCCTAATTAACCCCATCTAAGTCAATACGATTATCATGTTTATCACTTTTCAAACTTATTTCTTCATTACAATTTTCTTCATTGTCATTAACATTTACTATCTCTTCTTGTTCTTTTTATTTTAATAAATTTATATATATATATATATAAATTTCTTCTTGGCATTCTTGTTTCTTGAACTTATAACAATAATGACAAAATAAAAAATAATTATATTGTCAATTAATAGCTAAATCATAGTATAGAAATTAAATTTGTAAACACTAAAGTGAAGTGTAAAAGTGTACTGTGTAATCCAAATTTTGTAAGAGAAAGAGAGGGAAAAAATTACTTATGAATATGTTATTTTATTAGGCTAAATTAAGTAACCTAATAATTTTGTATTAAAAACAAGTCTAACAACTTGTTACATTCAAATAAAAGTACAAATTTTAACCCAAAAAAAAAAAAAAAAACCCTCATTTTAAAGCTTTTTTCTATGTATCGTACGATATGTATGATTTTACCAGACAATACGAACCTTTTTACACATACAATACGATACGTATCGTGTATCATACGATACTGACAATTATGGTCTTTAATTTGTTGAACAAGCTCTTTTCTATGATATAATTTCTTTTTCCAGTGCTTAATGAAGTTTCTAGTATTTCCATCAATAATAATAATAATAATAATAATAATAATCTTCTCATAAAAAAAAAAAAAAAAAAGATTTAAAATCTTGACTTTATCTAATTTTTGTTCCCACCCATCCACAGACTTGTTGGTTAAAAAGAGATATACACAATATCTCTGCCGCTTATCCAAATATTCCAAACCAAAATCGAAACTGACAGGGATTAAAATCACAACCTCAAAAGAAAATAAGGACTCTGTTACGTTGCTGGACGGTTTGGTTAATTTAGTTTGTTTGGTATGCATTTGTGAGTTTAAACTGGTGTGTAAAAAGCAAAATACGGTGATTTTTAAACTTCATAAAGTTTTCTGCCATGCCTATTTTAACTCCAATATATCAATATATATATATATATATATACACATATTATTCTTTGATAGCTGAGTGAGGAAAAATTTAAACTTTAAACATCTCTAATATAAACAACAAATGCCAATTGAATTATAAAGTTCATGGCATAGATTATGTAAATTTAATCACTATGTCATGCTCTACCTTAATAAAAAAAATAATAAAAAATAATTTATTGGCATATTTATATGCACATGATTTTATTTTTCAAAAGTAATTTGTGTTTGTTGTAATTTATTAAAATTTAGTTCATTATGAAAATGGACTAGTTCTAAGTAACATGCTATTATCAATAAATTTTTATTGATGTAAGCTTTGTAATTTTAGGAGAATTTGAATTTTTTATATTTTTTATTTTTAAATAGGTAAATAGTGGGGTAGAATTTAGAAAGAGGTGGAATTCAAATCCCCAACATGAGACATCATGCCATTTATTTTACATATGTTGAATGAATATTATAGCTATCATAGTTCAACATATGTAAACTAAATAAATAAATTTTAAAAAGGGTTAGAGATTTGTGAAGTAATGTATTGTTCAATATGAGTAAGTTACCAACAATCTAGGTTTGATGGGCTTGGTTGCCGCTTGCCGGTAATGAATTTGTTCCAGGTTTGTGCTGTACAGGATGAAGAGAGAAGTTTAAGAGCCTGTAAATGAGTTTGAGGTTTTTTTTTTTTTTTTTTTTTTTTTTTTTTTGAGGGAATGAATTGCTTTATGTTTTTGTTAGTGGATTGCTAAGATGACATAAAATTAGGCCATTTAATTTAAATAAAATGTGAGGATTTAAAAAAAATTATAATATACTAATATAAATAAGTACCTAAAGAATTTCAAAGGATCTTGATGTTATTAAGATATCTTAATTTTAAAAAATCATAAAGATATGATTACTACACTAAACTCATCATACGCACTTTGTGCGTGCAATAAGGCTCTAATTTATTTTTTATTTTGAGTTTAGTGAAATAAAATTTAAAAGTGAGATAAAGATGGTGTTTTAAGTTTTAGAATCTTGGTAAAAGTTTGAAAGCCTAAAACTTAGAAACTCTTTTAAAAATAGTAAATTACTCTTTTAAATATTTTGTGTTTTTAAATTAAAAATTATTCAACTAAAAGATAAGAGTATTTTAGAGAGTTGAAAAATTTGTGTTATAATATGTAAAATGATGAAACCCAAACAGAGAATCCTATTATTAATAATATAAATTTTTTTTTTTTTTTAGAAAGTAGTATTGATAAATTTAGAATTGCCCACTTAAGAACAACTTTACTTTTATATATATAACTATATATATACTTTACTGATAAGAACAACTTTATTAACTGATTTAAATTACAAGTAAAAAACAAATTTGAGTTACGTGATCTTTTTTTTCTTTAATTGATTAGTTATCATCAGTTTTATTTATAGATGAATATTCCTAAGCACTTTTTTATTTATTAAACTGATAATGCAACTAGCGCCCAGCTGTGTGACAACTTCACCATGATGTAGGGCAAATCATTTAAATTATAATTTTCATAATATGTTTAGTGGGTTTCTGACGAACTCTAAATCAAAACTGAAAATATTACCCAGGATTTTTTTTTTTTTTTTTTTTTTTGGGAGAAATCTCTTACCCCATGAATCTTGACAACTTATGCATCACGCTGTTTTTTTTTTTTTTTTTCCGGCCGGGGGGGGGGGGGGGGGGGGGGGGGGGGGGGGGGGCGTTGGTGTATGCATCACACTGTTAAAATAGTTTTTCATACAATCATACATCAGGTTCACTATCAACCGCGGTTATTTCAATATGTTTACACGTCATACAATAGGTTTTTTTTTTTTTTTTCCTATAACATATATTGATTGTCAATATTATTTAATTATTGGCTATATTGCATGAAATTATTTTATTTTTGTGATTATGTAAACAAGAACACAAACATATATTATGAATAATAATAACAATAATATAGAATCTCTACATAAAATTACAAATAGATCTGTGAAATAAATAAATAATAATATTTTTCTAAAAATAATAATAATAAATTAATTATTTAATATTGGATAGCCCATGTGGACCCAGGCCAGTATATATATTTATAAAAGTTCAATTTCATCTTATATAGGACTCACGGATTCTATCAATTTGAACCATTTTTAATTTAACATTTTCGGAGTCAATTTCTCATCCCCTTCTTAAATAGTTTTGGGCAATTGAACTATGATATTGATATTAGTGTCCTCACGGTGGCAAACACGCCAATTTCGACCTGTCTCAAAGGACATGTGAGTCCCACTTTAATTTTGGCTAAAAAATAGCAAACCAAAGACTTGCTAAAACAATTTTTTTCCATTATTAATTACTTTAAATGAAATATTTTTAAAATATCAAGTGACTTATTAACTGTTATAATAGTTAATTTTAAGAAATTCAAAATGTTACCTTAAATAAAATTAATTACCTAAAGCTTCAAAAAAAATTTAATTAATTTTAATTACTTTAAAATTACTTTGTGACTAGTTTCAAGAAAAAATTTTACTTTGTGACTTAGCCTGTCATCAAACCCAAACGAAAATGGGCTTTTGTCCATTTTGTGCAAAAAAATTAGCAATTTTCTCCCTTTTCCAAACTAATTAGAGAAATGCCCTTCTTTTGAAACTCGATTTTCTTATAATCAAGTTAAAAAAAAAAAAAAAAAAAAAAAAACGGAGCCCTATAGTGGCGTTTTAAGAAGCCTATAGTGACGTTTTAAAAACTTATAGTGGCGTTTTGGAACTTGAGCTCCATGAACTTGAGTTCCATGCAAGTTTTTCTTTTCTTTTTTACCTATAACTTGAGTTCATGAAGCTCGAGTTCCAAAACGCCACTATAGACTCCTTAAAACGCCACTATAGGACTATTCAGGAGAAAATTTTGATGTTCTCAAATATAATATAGAGTAGCCAAGCCGAAACTCGACAATGGGCCCTTGAAATAAAGCTCAAAAGCTTTCGGTATTGTGTAAGTCCGCCTAAGCAAGAGATAAAGGCTGCACCTTAACAAGAAGACAACATAAAAACACAATAAACTTGTTATTATCGTTAGTTTGTTATATTATTATTCCTTTTTACAGCATCATAGTTCAGATCAGTCCTCTAGCGGTAAAGGTGAAACTTCACTTAAAAATCCAGAAGTTAATGATTAAATAAATTTATGAAGGTATTCAGTCCTTGGGGTCCTTGTGTGTCTTTTTTTTTTTTTTTTTTTTTTTTTTTTTTGAATACAAGATAGAATTCTACTCTAACCTAATCTAAGTGTATATGTGTGTGAAGCTCCCTCCTGGAAACTTGAACCCCGACCCTTGCCCCCCACACCCCACAAGCATTTATACTCATAGAGTGACCATCGCACCAAGGATATGCGGTGGTGGGTCCTTGTGTGTCTTGATTAGGGAGATTTATAGTACTTTTAGCCATCATTACATCAATGTTAGGAAAAAATTCAATTGTTACAAATACATTATATCATTCATCATAATAATAATAAACAAGGATTAAAGGCTCTATAGTTACAAATAAAAGATGAAAAATTAGGATGGAATGAAGGGAGAGAAAGATCCCCAGCCCAGTGCAACTAGTATTAAACTAAGATTTTGGTGAGTGTATAATTACAAGGCATGAATGAGGTGTATGTGGGCTATTTTGAGTGAGTGAGATGGGATTAACACCAAGATCAAGGCTTTTTGTAAGTGGTCTGTTTATGACTAGTTGAGAGACATTTATGGGCTGTGTTTATGTGAAAAATGGAAGAGAACATCTAGGATAGATGAGTGTGGGCTAAGGATGCTGAGTGGTGAGTTTGAGGGAGGCTAAACCATGAGCAAGATAACAAGTAAATCCAGAATTTCAAAGAGGGTAGCTGTCTCCGTTTTGGGCTAAGGTGCTTGTGTTTTTATAATGGAGCTTTAGAGAAGTATTAATTAACAAGAATCCAAAAACGTGTGACTAATCAGAGGTAGTGAATCAAGGTTAATCTTCTTGGGATTTTTGGTCAGAAGTAGGAGATTTGCTTTAGGGGCTGCCTTGCTTCTTTGGGTTATGATGAGATTTTAGAGTGCTTTGCATTTAATACCATGATTTCTAGGGCTGAGCTGAATCAATGTGATTGGGGCGTGTATCATGAGAGAATCTTGAAGCTACAACTAAGATTTAGAGCCCTAAGAAGTAAGATTCAACACCCCAAGCCAAGTGTCAACCCCAAGCCAAGTGTCAAGTTCTAAGCCTACTTCAAGGGATTCCGCTGGAGGTCTCTTTATGCCCTCCAAACCACATGTTCCCAATTTTTCCCATTTAGGATGGGCTTGGGACATGAATCATGTCTTGAATGTTTTTTAACATTTATAGCATCAATTTGCTAGTGCTTGGATAATTTGGTTTTAGCTCCCCTTCCATTGGAGCTGCAGTCTTGACGAAGGTGATGGAGTCCCGTCATCCTTTAGGTTGTAGCTGATGTTACAAGCCTCGGGTACTGTTCACGTTAGGTAGAGAGTGACAAAAATTGATGGGACAACCCCTAGTTCATCCTTAAGGACTTGGTTTTCTTGTTGTAGTCTCTAGTTGTTTTTTGGTTAGGGATGAACAAGGGCTAGTTGCCCTCTATCAAGCCTCTTGCTGGGAACTTTTTGGGCTGGAACTTTGCTCCATTTCAACATTTATAGTTGGGCCACATGACCCTTTCTTTGCTTGGGCTTGTTCCCTACACCATGAGATTCTTGGTCTTACAAAATGGGCATTAAAGACATGCTTTGCCATGGAGTTTTTTACTCCTTATGGGTTTTAGTTGTTAGTAGAAATAAAATGAATCCATGACCTTTAACAAATATTTATGATAGATTTTGGGTATTAATTTCCATGGGCTTTAAATCACAACTTGTATAGTTTCTCATAATTTTTGCTATGGATTACTTTGTAAATGATATTTTCTTTGGGACTTTTTAAATAATGACCTCCAATATTTTTCTTGAGAATAATATTTATCATGAGTTTTAAATAAGTATGGTAACAACCACAATAATGGAATAATGAGATGTTCTCATGAGTTTCTTTATAGATAATCATGATGGACATGTAAGATGAATAATTACCATGAGTTTTGGTAATAAATATTATGAATGTTGTGATGTAATATAGATAGTTAACATGAGTTCATAACATGAAATAAATAAATGTTATGGGTCAAATAATAACTTTCCATAGGCTTTTTATAAGATGATTGCCATGGGTTTTGAGAATAGATAATTCATAAATTCCATGAGCTTGTAATATTATAGTAATAGGTTTAAGAATCTAAAGTATTTGTGCATTATTGTAGAATAATTATGATATAGTATTTTGCCAAGTATTAATAACTTTGGGCTTTTGATAGAACAGTACCAAGTAGTTAGCTTGGGCTTTTAATAATGCCGACGCAAGTTGGGCTTTTGATATTATCAATGAGAATTGAGCTTTGATATTGCCAATGAAGATTGGGATTTAAATATTGCCAACAAGAACTGCTTTGATATTGCCAATGAGAATTGGACTTTGATGTTGCCAATGAAAATTGGGCTTTGATGTTGCCAATGAGAATTGAGTTTTGGATATTGCCATGAGTTTAAATCGTGGGCTTTGATCATGGATTTGAATTCCATCAATAAAATTGATTTGTCATGAACTTGAATCATGGGCTTTTCGAATATTGCCAAGTATAAGTATTCTTGGGCTTTAAATAGAATATGATGTGTGTATTGGGTTCATAGAACCAGTTTTGAGCTTAGTTAAATAATGATAATAAAATTGGATAAAATATAAGTTTTTAGGCTTTTTGTGATAGTTTGTATCATGACCCAATTTAGATAATGAGATATGAAATTTTTGTGATTAGTGGAATAATAGAGTAAAGATATTTGAAAAAACCCAATAACTTGTTAGTGGTATAAATAGGTGGTACTCAAATATAATTAGGTGTAAAAAAAAAAGTACCTTAACAAGGGCTTAACTCGATTTTGAGAAAATTGAGTTTCAAAGGAGATGCATTTCCCTAATTAGTTTGAGAAATGAGACAACACGCTAATTTTTTTGCACGAAATGGGCAAAAGCCCATTTCCGCCTCAAACCCACTATGAATAGGTTTGGATATAATCATATAATTCAAGGCTTACAAGACCTCCGGTACATGGAAACTAAGTTGTATCTAGGCTCCCAGCTTCTTACTGCAACCATTATCTCAAGCTTTTGTTTTCAAAGTGAATTGCCGCCAAAATTTGGGACATCGACCAACAAACAGATCTTTTAGTTACTTCAAGTCTACATGAAGATTTGCAGTAGTTTATGTGGTTCCAGTCTTTGATCACTCCAAGAACACAAATGATAATATTGTGTTTTAGGTGGTTTTAATCTCATTTTAATGGATTTTACAATGTGAAGAGGGTTGAAACTGGAAGATACAATAGGATAAAACAATCTTTTTGTTGGTTCTGATGGCCATCTTATTCCTTCTCTGAAGATTAAGGTTAAGGTAGTGTGCGGGCATCATCCGTCAAGGCCCATTTACCCATAGGCCCACGGGAACGATTGTCCCCTTAGGGTCCCTATACGGGCATCATCCATCCAGGCCCATTTGCCCATAGGCCCACGAGAACAATCATCCCTTTAAGGTCCCAACGCTGATCAGCCCAACGGGCTTACCCCGGACCAACCTAACGTGCACCAGACACCCCAAAGGCAAAGGCGAAACTACTCGAGATATGCTCGGTAATGATAAACCTCGTCGCACCTGGAGAACGCCCCTCCCGGACTTAATCCGCCTTATATGCACCTCATACCCGGGGTTCCACCAGGCTATCTGACCGCCAACCGAGACTGTCAGTGTCGGACCGTGCCATCACTTTGACCCTTCTGTCGGGGAACGAACATGGCAGTGGAATCAAGTTCCAATACCACCATCGTTCTCTTTGTACTCGTAACTACCCATCCACTTAGAGGGAATTACATTGGGCCTCCCCATCCACTAAACTAGAAGATGACCTCAACAATCCAGCACGCTGTGACTATAAATAGGAGAGGGAGGTCAAAGGAAAGGGGGCTGAAAAACAGAGGGAAGAGGGACGAGGAGGAAGAAGAAAGTAGGAACATTCGGGCTACCAAGCAAGGGGCCACCCCATTGCAGGAAACACCAAAAACCCACCATATAAATAGATTGTGAGCCCAATACGTCATTCAGGCCCAGTCGCCACTTTTGGGTGGGCATAATTGGCGCCGTCTATGGGAATCTCCTGCGCAGCGGTGGTTTTTGCGGGGCACCCTGGGAGAATGTCAGGGAGCAGACAGGGAAGCTATGCTGAGTGGTTCCTGCGGGTCGTCACGGGGGTCAATATGGCAAGAAAGGAGACAGAAGAGATACAAAGACCGGCGGCAAAATGAGGAAGGGGAGTCCGGGCTTGGGGAAGGGTCATTCCAGACACTTCAGGCAGTATCTAACGCCTCGAGGCGTAGCCGCCGCGAGAGAGAGGACGAAGATCCCGGGCAGAAGGATCGGGAGCTAGAGCGACTGCGCAGGTTGGTGAGAAACCTGGAGTTAGAAGCCAGAGTCAGACGTCGAAGAGGGGAACATGGACGGCGCAGGGAAAGATCCGTCAGTCCCGAGCCCCACCGCAAAGCAGGATCACAGTAGTCCGACCCTTGTCAGCATCGTGAGCGTTCACGGGAATACACAAACTGTGATTCGACATCCCCAAATGAAGGGCGACCATAAAACGCGGCCATGGATGCCATGAGTAGAGCACTGCGCTAGGCTGCCAGGTCTCCGTTTTCAAGGGACATCGAGTGCGCCCTTATGCCGAGCAGATTCACGAGACCACCGTTCAACTCCTACACGAGAAAGACCGACCCGGTGGAACACGTGAGCCATTACATCCAGATGATGTCTCTACACGCCCATAATGACGCGTTGATGTGCAAAGTCTTCCCGTCGAGCCTCGGCCCCACGGCTCTGAGGTGGTTCAACGAGCTAAAGAAGGGATCGATCCACAGCTTCTCAGAGCTGATACAGGAGTTCAGTATACGGTTCATGACGTGCAACCGAGTCCCTCAGCCCGTGGACGCCCTGCTGTCAATGAAAATTGGGGCCGGAAAGACCCTTCGCAGCTACGCTGGTCGGTACTAAGAGTTGTACAATGAGATTGGTGGAGGTAACGAGAAGATCACGGCAAGCACCTTTCGCATGGGACTACCCAACGACTCCGGGTTAAGGGAGTCTCTGACAAGGAAGCCCCCCGAGGACATGAGGCAACTGATGAGACGCATCGAAGAATTCAAGCGGCTGGAGGATGACCGGTTGCAAAGCAAGGGGAAAGCTCCGGTCGTAAATTACCCTCAGGATGGCTGTTTCCAACCCCGGCCTCGGAGGGACGTTAGAATTCAAGAACTCGGATCGGCAGTAGGGAGCGTGAACGTGGCCTTCAAGGAACCATTCCATAGAATTATCGACAGGATAAAAAATGAGCCCTACTTCAAATGGCCGAACAGAATGCCCAGCGATCCGTCAAGAAGAAACCAGAATCTATATTGCACATACCACAAGGACAAGGGGCACACAACCGAACAGTGCAGAGTACTCAAGGACCACCTGGAGCAGCTGGTGAATGCTGGGCATCTTAAGGAATTCGTAGCGGCAAGGAACCAGGGGGCCGGGCATAGTGATCATACCCCGGGAACCCCCTCCCGCCTCCCGTGGGGATAATAGAGGTCATCCACGCCGTCCCAAGGGAAGTGCCGACAAGGGACGTCTTGGCCGTGACCTCGGCAGGAGAGAGCCCGGGTGAATGTCCCCCTGAAAAGAAGCAAAGGTGCATCACCCAACCCATTGCCTTCGATGACGGCGACATGAAGGGCACCATTCAACCACACGGCGACGCCTTGGTGGTCACGGCCCGCGTAAGGGGGTTTGTAGTGAAAAGGATAATGATAGATTAGGGGAGCGGGGCGGACGTGATGTACCCCGACTTATACAGAGGGCTCGGGTTGAGAAAAGAGGATCTGTCCAGGTACGACGCACCGCTAATGGGGTTTGACGGCCATATGGTTGTCCCGGAAGGGAAAATTTCGCTCCCCGTCAGCATGGAAGGGAAGGAGGTGACGGTGACTTTCATAGTGGTCGCCTCTTACTCGCCGTACACAGCGATCCTCGGAAGACCTTGGATTCACGAAATGGGGGCCGTACCTTCCACACTACACGTCAAGGTCAAATTCTGCACAGAGGACGGGATCGCGGTAGTAAGAGGCTGCCAGCAGGCGGCCAGGCAATGCCTAGTAGCTGCCGCGAACAAAGTGGCTGATCAAACAAAGGTCGCCGAGGAGACTTCCTTATAGCAATTACAGCGACCCCAAGTGGGAACGGGAGTTGGTTGTGCCGAGGACGTGATGAGGGTAAGGATTCTTCCGGACAGTGATAAACATTTTCAAATAGGGGCGGGCCTCAGAGACGAAGAGAGGACGGAACTGTTGCTTTTTCTAGTGCAAAATGTGGATGTGTTCGCTTGGAGTCCGTATGAAGTGTCGGGAGTCGACCCCGAATTTATAGTCCATAGACTTAACGTAGATCCTTTACACCCCCCGAGAAGGCAGAAGCAGAGGAGGTCAGCGAAAGAGCATGTCGAGGCGGTGAGGCTAGAAGTGGCTAAGTTGAGGGAAGCGGGGGCTATAAGGGAGATTTTCTTTCCCGATTGGCTCGCAAACACCGTGGTGGTACGAAAAAAGAGTGGCAAGTGGAGGGTCTGCGTCGATTTCACTGACTTGAACCGAGCATGCCCCAAGGATCCATTTCCCATGCCGAGGATAGATCAGCTGGTGGACGCTACGTGTGGGCATCCCCGACTGAGCTTTCTAGATGCCTTCCAGGGTTATCACCAGATCGCGCTGGCTGCCGAGGATCAGGAGAAAACGGCGTTTATTACGCCGGATGCCAATTACCATTATACGGTAATGCCATTCGGATTAAAGAACGCGGGGGCTACTTACCAACGGATGATGACAAGGATGTTCAGGGATAAGATCAGGCGGACGGTCGAAGTGTACATTGACGATATGGTGATAAAAAGCAAGCAGGAAGGGCAGCATGTCGGCGACCTGAAAGAAATATTCGGGATACTAAAGCAACACCATCTTCGCCTTAACGCTGACAAGTGCACATTCGGCATAGGCTCTGGCAATTTCCTGGGATATTTAGTCAGGAAGAGGGGTATCGAAGTCAATCTCGAGCAGATAGAAGCCGTGAGGCAACTCAGCCTGCCGAGCAACCCGAAAGAGGTTCAAAGATTAACCGGCATGTTAGCTGTCGTAAATCGGTTTATATCCAAGTTCGCTGACCGGTGCCGCCCTTTTTACCAGCTTTTGAAGAAATGGAAGGGTTTCCAGTGGGACAAGGAATGCGACGAAGCCTTTTACTACCTAAAGGAATATCTTGGGCGTGCACCGACACTAACGGCACCAGAGCTCGGGGAGGACCTCTACATGTACCTCTCGGTGTCAGAGCATGCCGCCAGCGCCGTGCTTCTTAAGGATAGTGGCGTACAATTGCCGGTCTACTACATAAGCAAGACATTGGTGGACGCCGAGAAGAGATATTTGCCGCTGGAAAAGTTGGTGTTGGCTCTAGTGCATTCCACTCGGAAACTGCCCCACTACTTTCAGGCCCACACCGTCTACGTTTTGACGGAGTACCCACTTCAGTCACTGCTAAGAAGATCAGACTTCACCGGAAGGATCGCAAAATGGGGGACCCACCTAGGCTCTTTTGACATCAAATACCGGTCAAGAAACTCGGTAAAGGGACAGGTACTCGCGGACTTTATTGCCGAATTCTCGCCGTAGGGGCTGGATGTTGTCTGTATAATGGAGGTCAAGCCTTAGAAAGTATTCTTGGACGGAGCCTCTAACACTGCCGGAGCGGGGGTTGGTATCGTGGTGATCACCCTAGAAGGTACAAGGTTGGAACAATCATCCAGGCTAGGCTTTAGGGCCTCTAATAATGAAGCCGATTATGAAGCACTGTTGGCCGGATTAAGAGTCGCCACGGATTTGGGGGCTATAGAGGTAGAGGTATACTCGGATTCCCGGCTCATTGTGAACCAGGTGCAGGGAAGTTTCAAAGCCAAAGACCCACGGATGGCCGAATACCTGCGAATCGTGAAACAGGCTTTAGGCCAATTTTCTAAAGCGAAGGTAGAGCAAATCCCGAGGGGACAGAACCGCCATGCCGACTCCCTGGATACATTGGCATCGTCGATAGACAGCGAACTCCCACGGCTAATTAAGATAGAGCTGGTGAAAGAGCCGAGCATCAGAGCAAAGAAATAAGTGTTACAAGTCCAGGCCACCGAGAGGTGCTGGATGGATCCCATAATCGAGTTTTTAGTCGAGGATAAAGTCCCGGAGGACGAAAAAGAGGCAGCGAAAGTTCGGCGAAATGCTCCTCGGTATTGGCTATCTCCAAGTCAGAAGCTGCACCGGAGATCATTCGGGGGTCCGTATTTGCAATGCCTACATCCCAGCTTGACTGAAGGCCTCCTAGCCGAGCTCCATGAGGGCCTCTGCAGTAGCCACGTCGGTGGGCGATCCTTGGCCCACCGGGCAATGACTCAAGGATTTTGGTTGCCGCGGATGCAAAAGGACGCCCTTGAATATGCACGAAGGTGTGAACAGTGCCAAAGACACGCGCCAATGATCCATCAGCCTGCGGGGAACCTAAACCCCGTCAGCAGTCCTTGGCCCTTCGCCCAGTGGGGATTAGACATAATCGGGCCCTTTCCCGGATCAACCGAGAACCGAAGATTAGTATTAGTCGCGGTGGATTATTTCACTAAATGGGTGGAAGCGGAGGCACTGGCAAATATCCGGGACGTAGACGTCAAAAAGTTTATATGGAAGAACATCATAACTAGGTTCGGGGCACCAGAGGCGTTCGTTTCTGACAACGGGCTGCAGTTCGACAGTAGGGCCTTCCATGAATTCTGCAAAAATCTCGAAATCTAAAACCAGTACTCTACCCCGGCATACCCACAAAGTAATGGCCAAGCCAAGGCTACGAATAAGGCTATCGTCAGGCTGAAGAGGAGGTTGGATGGAGCCAAGGGCAGATGGGCCGAGGAATTACCTAGTGTCCTGTAGGCCTACCGGACAACTTCGAGAAGATCCATAGGGGAAACGCCTTTTTCACTGGCTTATGGGGCAGAAGCCGTTATTCCTGCCGAGATAAACCTGTGTAGCACCCGGGTAACTGAATTCACGGTAACCGAGAATGACGAGTTAATACTGAGACAATTTAACCTGCTGGAAGAGCGCCGAGAATTGGCAGCGATCCGACTGGCACAGTACCAGCAGAAGCTCGCCCGGAGGTACGACAAGAATGTGAGGAAAAGGGAATTTGCCGCTGGTGATTTGGTCCTGCGAAAAGTTGTGGGGAATGCCCGAGACCGTAATGCGGGGAAGTTGGCCGCGGCATGGGAGGGACTGTACTGAGTAACGGCCATTGCTAGTGCAGGAGCCTACTATTTGGAAGATTTGGGCGAGAAACCGCTACCCCACCCGTGGAATGTATGTAATCTCAAGAAGTTTTACCACTAATCCACCGCAGTTAAACGATGTAATCTTGAGAAGTCAGCACATGTCAATATAATGCATGTTCATACTTCTACATGACACTGCATTCTTTTTATCCTTTTTCCTTTTTGATTGATAAGCGTGAATGCGGTAATGGAGGGCACGTCACAATTCTTCTAAGGACAGAAACCTGACCTCGGTTCGATCCTATCACCGGGCAGGTGGAAACCTTAACACTATTTTTCTAAGGACAGAAACCTAACCTCGGTTCGATCCTATCACCGGGCAGGTGGAAACCTTAACACTATTTTTCTAAGGACAGAAGCCTGACCTCGGTTCGATCCTATCACCGGGCAGGTGGAAACCTTAACACAATTTTTCTAAGGACAGAAGCCTGACCTCGGTTCGATCCTATCACCGGGCAGGTGGAAACCTTAACACAATTTTTCTAAGGACAGAAGCCTGACCTCGGTTCGATCTTATCACTGGGCAGGTGGAAACCTTAACACAATTTTTCTAATTACGGGAGCCGGACCTCAGTTTGATCCTATCACCGGGCAGGTGGAAACCTTAACACCATTTTCAAGGACAGAAACCTGACCCAGTTCGGTTCGATGGAAACCTAACACTATTTTTCTTAGGACAAAAGCCTAACCTCGGTTCGATCTTATCACCAGGCAGGTGGAAACCTTAATACTGTTTTTCTAAGGACAGAAGCCTGACCTCGGTTCGATCCTATCACCGGGCAGGTGGAAACCTTAACACCGTTCTTCCAAGGACAGAAACCTGACCCCGGTTCGATCCTATCACCGGGCAAGTGGAAATCTTAACACTATTTTTCTTAGGATAGAAGCCTGACCTCGGTTCGATCCTATCACCGGGCAGGTGAAAACCTCATCACTATTTCTTTTAAGGACTGTAGCCCGGCCTCGGCTCTCCTCCTACCGCCGAACAGGTGGGAGCCCGGTCACCATTTTCTGAATACAAGAGACCGACCCCAGTTCCTCCCGTGCATCCCATTCTACGGAAGGCTCCTGCCTAACCCCCCCCCCCCCCCCCCCCCCCCCCCGATGGCCTAATTACCCCTACATGTCTAAACCCGTGCAAGGCACAAACATTCTCTCAGAACCGATCATGGTCATACGCAAACATAGTAATTACCGAGAATTCTTGGGTGTATAAAATAGACATGAAAGGAAAAACGGAACACATGCATCCAAATCATTATAATAAAAATTTAAACCAAGCAATAAAAGTTGAAAAGGTTGTAACAGCAGTACAAATGTCTCGTCGCCACATCCCGGCGACCTAGGCCCTTGCTAGAAATGAGATAAAGCAAAAACAAAACAAAGTTTTCTAAAGGAAGTTCCATCTTCATCGCATTCTCACACATTTGGGTCGGAAGGGAGGGTCTGGGCTAAGGCTTGTTCGGGATCCTCTTCGACAGGTTGGGAAAGGAGGGGAGTCTCGTTCGGCGCACCGTCATCTCCAACAGGGGCGTTGCTCATGGCTTCTAGGTCCACCATCTCCACGTGAGTGTCAATTGCCTACACAAGGTCCCTCAAACTCATCTTATCCTCGTCCTCGGCGCCTGTCTGGCTCTGTACAGGCTGAGGTTGGGCAAGATAGGGGATCCCCTTAGGGTCCTACAGAGGGGAACCCTCCGGCACCCCTGCAGCCTGGAGGGCGGCCATCCAGCCCTCACCGAAGCGTGTTGACGGGCCTGCTAGATGATAGGTTCCACCGAGTTCTCCACCTCTGTGAAACCCTCGTTATACCACTTCTCCTCACAAGCCTCGAGGGCGTCCTTCAAGGAAGTAAGCTGGTCAGCCTGAGCCAAGTTCAAGCTATTCGCCTTTGCCAGCTCAAGCTCTGTTTCCTCCAATTTAACCGTCAGGTCCCCCAACTTGCTCTCCGCGGACTGCCGGGCCTTCTCGGCGTCAACCGCCTTCCTTTCTGTGGCATTAGCAGCCTCTAACTGCTCCTCGGCCAATATCTTCGAGTCAGCCCTCAACCCTAGCGCCCGTTCGATGGCCTCGGCCCCTTCCTTCAGCCTCTCGCCTACGATGGAAGTGAGTTGTTCCGCCTACGAGCATAATGAAAGTAAGGTGTTAAAAATTTGACAAAGTCCCACACATCATCAAATGTGGTAGAAAGCTAGAAACCTTACCGCGATGGTGTGCCATTGTACCCGCCTGGCGAGTGACTCGTCGTCCCCATCCGAGTAAATATGAACGTCCTCGGATAGCAGGAGACCTTGCGCCAGGCTCTAGGCCACTCGCCCCCCATCGTCCTTATCCCACCACCAGACGCAGGAGGTCGTCGGTAGTGGCTCCCCACCGAGAGTGAAGGTATGCCTCCAGCCGACCTCGTTGGAAGGGGAGGGCACCACGTCATCACCAACCTGGGTAAGGGTAACGACCCGCGGCTCTTGGATCGTCACCCCTCCCCTGAAACGGGTAGGGGTCTTCGGCAGCCCTTCGCCTGGAACCTCCACGTTCTTCTCAGTTGCCCTTTTTCTTTTTCGGGCTTCACCGGCAGGCTGAGGGGCTGGGCTCCTTCTCACCGGGGATGGTGGCCGGTTGGACTAACCGGTATCGAGAATGAACCGAGAAAGGGTCATCACTCTTTTCTTCACCATCTTCTCTCGTTGGGCGGGTGCGGCGACGACTGGATCAGGGGCTCTTTCCTCGGCTACCGGGTGGTCATTTCGTGGCTGTTCAATGGCCTCGTGTCACCTCCGATTTTGAGATACACGCTCGGCAGACTCGTCCCTAACCGGCGGGACGTCGTCCGCGGTTGTGTAGCGGGGTCCCAGGTCTCGAGCCTCACCCACCGTGAGCAAGGGAGGAAGGAATTGCCTGTGCTGAATGTCAATATATGACACAAGGGGGCTGTCGACCAAGAGCGCCTGGCCGAAAGCCTGCCAAGTGGTGTACACGGGGCTTACTCTGAGGATTAGATGGGACGCTCTGAGCTACCCATCGTCGTGCACGAAGATTTCTGACCTAAGAACGAAATTCAAATCCCACTCGTGGACGACCCTAATGTTTGGCAAGAACCTCTTCGATTCTGCAGTTAGCCCAAAGAGACGATGGTTAGTTAAACACAATAAGAAAACATAAATCTGAAATGACTAAAAAGTCTCGGTACTGACCAACGTCACGAGGCGTGTGCGGGAAGTGTAGATCCCCGGCGAGCCAGTTGCCGCTCACCCGAACGAACTCCCCAGCGGAATTCCTATTTGAGTCCGGCAGGCAAGATATCAGCCGGACTCGGGTGTCCCTAGTCTTTAAATAGTAGCCTTTCAAAAGATTCCCGCACAATTTGTACATGAAGTTAATGTCATGATGGTTCAGGTGCAGCCTGAACAATTGGTTCAGACGGCTGACGCAACTGATGACCCTATAAAAGTTAGGAAGAAGCTGGTCAGGGCACAAGTTGTAAAACCCTAGGGTACTCACAATGAGAGGGTCCAAGGGAAACCTAACACCTCCCTCTAATATGGGCATCAACGGAACAAAGATGACGTTCCGGCTGACTGCCCTCTCGAGAGCAATGTCGCCCTCCTTACAGAACGCAATGTCCACGTCCTTAGGGACACCAAAGGTCCTTCTAAAATTGGCCAAGGCTGTCCCAGGGGTCAGAAGGTGGGAAAAACCCATTTCTAGAGGTGTAAAATAGAAAGGAAGCGGAAAAAGAGGAGAAAGAAGTAAAACGAACTTACTTGAAACTCTAAGAGAAGAAAAACTGGAGAGGTTTTTTCGTATAGAGAATGCTCGGTAGAGAAGATGTTGAGAGGATGCGCAAAAAGTGAAATGAGAGCTTGAAAAGGGGATTATATAGGCGCAAGGGCAATTAATGAAGAGAGAGGCTAGAAAAAGAAACTCCCCAATCCCAACCCGCCAGGCTTTTTCTTGGGTGAACTGCCCACGCGCGAGGGCACGAATTACGAACCGTCAGTCTGCTGCCATCTGACGGTTCGTCAACCGACTAACCATGATTACGGAAGTGACAGCCTATCACGGCACTATTTTTCGAAAAATCCGCGGCAGTCGGCCCAACCCCGCATACCAAAAGTAAATGATAATTTCGCCTACACCTGGTCTCGAAAACCTTGATTCATCACCGAGCTCCTTGCATGAATCAAGGGGGGGCTATTGTGCGGGCATCATCCGTCAAGGCCCATTTGCCCATAGGCCCACGGGAACGATCGTCCCCTTAGGGTCCCTATACGGGCATCATCCATCCAGGCCCATTTGCCCATAGACCCACAAGAACGATCGTCCCCTTAGGGTCCCAATGCTGATCAACCCAACAGGCTTACCCCGAACCGACCTAACTCGCACCAAACACCCCAAAGGCAAAGGCTAAACTACCCGAGATACGCTCGGTAATGGTAAACCTCGTCGCACCTGGAGAACGCCCTCCCAGACTTAATCCGCCTTATATGCACCTCATACCCGGGGTTCCACCAGGCTATCTGACTGCCAACCGAGACTGTCAGTGCCGGACCGTGCCGTCACTTTGACCCTTCTGCCGGGGAACGGACATGGCGGTGGAATCAAGTTCCAATGCCACCATCGTTCTCTTTGCGCTCGTAACTACCTATCCACTTAGAGGGAATTACATTAGACCTCTCCATCCACTAAACTAGAAGATGACCTCAGCAATCCAGCACGCTGTGACTATAAATAGGAGAGGGAGGTCAAAGGAAAGGGGGCTGAAAAATAGAGGGAAGAGGGAGGAGGAGGAAGAAGAAAGTAGGAACATTCGGGCTGCCAAGCAAGGGGCCACCCCATTGCAGGAAACACCAAAAACCCACCATATAAATAGATTGTGAGCCCAATACGTCATTCAGGCCCAGTCGCCACTTTTGGGTGCGCACTGGTAGGGTTTAAATACAAATAAGATTTGGACTGAAGATTAGCACAAAATTGACTTTGGAAGAAAAAAAAGATTCTTGTTATCTGGATTTTGTTCGAAATAGCATCTAGCAATAGTATAACGAGAGTTTCTGCCTGACTTTCGCTCAACTGAAAATGGGGCTCACTTGATCAAGTTCTTGAATTTGGCTTATTTGAGTTCTAGCTTTGTTTGATTGAATTGGCTTGATCAAAACTTCTTTTCCAACTTTAACATGTAGCCTTCATTAACCAAAATTTAGTACAACCTCAAAATACATAGAAATTCGTCATGAATATACCAACACTAAAAAATCTAACAGAAGTTGTCATGAGTAGGTCATATTACTAAATTTTTTATTAATATTAGATATGTTGTTTTGAAGTTTGATAGTGTTTTGTTTTCAATAGTGTTGTAAATCTTTTAATCATTGTACGGTGTGGATTGAGAAGATCCTTTCTTCTATAACTAGCCATGAGGGTAGTGATGCACTGAGGTTACAGTAACAGTAGAATCTCTCCATCTCTTTATAAACGAAACAATATTGGACACGCACCCGCGAAGAATATATAAATACTTTCAATTATTTCTTATAACTTCCTTACATTTTCATATCCTCCAAGGTAACTCCAGAAATTAACTCCTGTTAACTTTTATAGACAAAAAAATCATATTGCCCATCATGTTACCAATGCCACAAATCTGTTGATAAATGTTCTTAATGCTGTCACAAGATGGTAACATGATTTTTTTGGCCCATAAGAGCTAACGGAAATTAGGCAATTTGATAGAAATCTCATAAATATGCAAAGAAGAATTAAATCCCCCAAAATGTATATTTGCAACTAATCCAAATCTCAAAAGGGTGCTTTTGCATTTTGACCACAAAATAATAAAAATAATAATAATAATTGAAAAGGTCCTTTTGCAGTTTGACCCCAAAAAGGAAGAAGCTGAGGAATGTTCTAACGGCAGTGGTTTAAGAAACATTTTTAAAAACTAGTAAGTCATTTATACCACCACAAATAATGTTATAATGTTTTATGTAAGATAGTTTTGAAAAATATTGTACATATATAATAGCATAATTTTCATAAAACTTTGTTAGTGATGAGTTTTTCATAAGAAGCAATAATTATAAATTGCATAAATATATCTATTATAATTATTCAGTTCAAGTAATTAGGAAAAAAAAAAAAACATCTTTAGAGAAATATTGTAGAATAAAAGTTGATATAAAATGTGTCTTTTTCTTTCTCTTTAATTTTAAAATAAAATACACTTATGACTTTCCTATATCAGCATCCCAAATACCCAAGGTCAACCAAAGCCTATACAAATTAAACTCACAAGTCCACAGTGTTATTTGTCATTGTCAATTAGTATAAAATACTAGCCTCCTTTCCTAGTTGTATCCAACGCAAATGTGTTAAGACTAGATGAGACCGCAATGTTGAAGTTAAGTAGGTGTCATCAAAAGATTAAAAGTAAATGAAATTGTCTTTAATTAATGTATATAGAGGACTATGGTATTGGCAATGGCGGCGCCATGTATAGGTAAGGGTGGTCCCAGTACCACTCTGACCTAAAAAAAAAAAAAATTATATATAATAATTAAAAAATTTTATTTATTTACCCTTAAAAAAATTAGGAATACTCTCAAAATTTTTCTTATACCAATAAAATTAAATTTTGGTAGATTATTTGTAAAATTTTGGCTGGTACCAGTTTTTAGAAGAAAAAAAAAAATCCCTAAACTTACAAATTCGTCAACACAGCATGTCGCGTTGAACGCCTAAAAAACAAATCCAGCCATCGCAAAGGTCACCCCTTCTTCTTCTTCTTCTTCTTCTTATTCTTCTTCTTCCTTTTCTTCTACTTTGTTTTGTCTCAAACGCTCTGCTAGTCTGCCTCTTCTTTCTTTTTTTAACTCTAGTTTTTGCTTTGTCAGGTTTTTTCTTTAGTTTGCCTTTTAGACTTTTAGCTTGCTGACCCCACCCAGGTGACAACTCAAAAAGGTGACAAAAAAGTTTGATTTCAAACTTATTTATTGCCTCTTCCTAATATGATATACATATATACACTTTTATTGTACTAGTTTTTGTTGTTGTTTTTCATTATTTAATTACATATTTATGTTTTAATATTCTAAAACAGTAATTGTTATGTAATAACTAAATGATTTGAGTGTTAAAAAAGAAAAACTAAATGATTTGTTTTATTTGAGATTTACTTATTTTGATCAATAATTTTATGTTGTATAAGAAAATATAAATATATATTATTTTTAATTTTTTTTAGAAACCCCGAAATACTCTGAAATGGTACGTCGAAATAGATTGATACCGAAATATTCCATTACACTAAACAAACAGAAACAGGGTCCAAAACAGTATTTATAACATTGTTTTCAAGCAATAACAAAAAGCTAAAAAAAAATTGAACTAAAATCTAAAAAAAAAAAATTGCAACAAAGAATTTAAAGAAAAAAAAATTATAACAGAGCAAGCCCACCCAAGAACACTCTGAGAAACATCCTTGGAGCAGCCACTGAACATTGGTAGATGCATATAAATGTATAAAAGTGCAAAAAATGAAAATTGTAAATTAAAATACAAAGAATCCTGAAACATTGAACCAAAGCGAATAAAAAATGATTATTTTTTAATTTAAAAATACTAAAAATATTAAACCAAATAATATAAATATATATATATATATATATTTAACTTGTTCTTATATATTTCAATTTTTTTCTTCCGATTACTTTTACAATTTTTTATATGCACCGTGGAATTAAAAAACCTTTTTCTGAGTTTTGTTCTTTGCACTTAAATATATAAATATTTTTTTCAATTATTGAAAGGGTAAAATGGATATTATGGGAATAACGGAAACGGAATATTGGAAATAAAGAACAAATATTCCGTAAAGTAACGATAAAGAAAAAGAAAAAAAAGTCCGAGTACCGTTTGGTACGACTTAACGTACGGGGTAGGTGGTCAGTGGTCACGAAGGAAAAAAAAAAAAAGAGTGACTGTTGGGGAGCAGTTAGCAACGCACCCAAATTCCATGTACTCAAGTAACTCAACCCAACACAACACAACACAACACAGCCACCAATTAACATTAACATTAACTATACATTTCTGCCTATAAAACAGCTTTGGCCTTTTCATTCCCAAACACAAAACACACACACACGCGCACACACACCTTCCTCTCTCTCTCTCTCTCAGAGTTTCAGTACTGCTTTTGCCTTTGTCAGTGCATCATTGTATGGCAGCCAATTCGAATAGCCGAGGGGTCGCTCTAAGCTTGGGCAAGCGTGTCGTCAATCGGATCCGAACCTCCAACTCTACCTCTCGTGATCCACCTCTTACTACTCTCAGGTCAGTTTTTCCACTCACTTATTTGCTTTGATTTCATTTGTCTTTGGTATATATATCTTATCTCTGTGTATCAGTGTCTGGAAAGTTAGAAACTTTCACTTCTCAGCTGTTTTTTATCATAAGAGGTAGCATATTGTTGACTGTCATAGAGTTAATCTTCTAATATTATGATGCTGTCATTTCCTAATTACTTTCTTGCTACAATTGTTTCGTAGTTAAAACAATAATACTAATAATAATTATAAGGGAAAAAAAAAAGAATAGAATTTTTGTGCATGAGATATCTGGGTAGACAATAATTTTGGGAATTTTTTATCTCAGGTGTTGTTTTATATTTCAAGAAATTAAGGAATTATTTCACTTATTATTATCGGGTTTTGGATTATATTTTTTTTGTTTCCGAATATTCTGATTTCTGACTGGTGGGTGAGTTTTTTTTTTTTTTTTTTTGTTCAGCTTGATTGTTTTCTCTATTTGTCATACTTTTCCACCATCCTCTTCTGTCATCTGCCATTTGATCTTTGATAGGGAACTTCAATTTTTTTATTAATTTTTTTCCAAATCCAGAAGACAGACTTCATCTCACTGCTATATAAAAATATACACATATATTTTTTAATTGTGTTATGGGAAACGATGAAAACATAAATAGTTTATTATGTTTGATTTTAATGGTAGAATGCGCCTGTGGCGGGTCCATCCGGTGGTGGGTGTAGATAAGTACAACCCCCCAAAGTTGTCGGTACCCTTTTTTATGTTTTGATTCTAATAGTAATAGTAATAGTAATAGTAAAAAACGAACAAGAAGCCAATGAACCGTACGGTACATGGAAAGGTCTTTTGAGTAATTCTACAATTTATTTCCACAATTTATTTCCACAATTCTACCCTTTTTTACAATGTTTTTTGTTTTGTCTGAAATTTTGTTCCGTCTTTTTTGTTCTCATTGCAGGACTACCATTTTACTTATAAAAAAATATTTTAAAAAATGGTAAAAGTACAAAATTCATCCTCTAAACTTCATTAGAATTTATTTTGAGTCTCTAATTTTGCTTTTGTTCAATAGGGCTTCTAAAGTTTAAAATTGTTCAATCAAGATCTACTATTAGTTGTTAAACTGAAACGTTAGACACACCCAAAACAACATTGTTTTGATAATTTCAGAATATTTATTAAATTGAATTATTATTTCAAAACTTAAAAAAAAAAAAACCCAGAATTTGTGAACTAGGCTTACTAGAGAAACAAGCTTAATTACCAGAGATACAGTTAGTGGGTTTGTGTTGCATATTGCTAGAGGAGAGAGACCTAAGTCTTAAGCATCAATAACCATGTGCTCTAGCTTCAAACTAAGGTGGTATATCATGCATTCGGTGCATATAGCTCCCCTCTTACATGGAGGCAGTATACCATGCATCTGGTGATTGTTTGATTGTTTAATTGTTTCATAGATGGTGTATTTTCTCCTCTAGATTCTTTAATAAAACAGAAAACCATGGGATTTGCCCATGGTTTGGACTGGACTAGTCGTTTTTGGCCTTCAACTAGCTTGGGAAGGTCAAAATTAGGCACTTCGACATTATTGCAGAGTTTAGGGGGGTTTGGGTTTTTTTTTATATTTTTAATTTCGCAATAATAATTTTGTTTATTAAATTAGCAAAATGATGCCGTTCTGAGCGTGTCTTAACTTATCAGTTTAAGTGATCAGCATGACTATTTTTATCATTTGATAATTTTTTTTTTTTAACAACATAAATTAGATGTACGACCATGTCATTAAGTTAATGATTCTTTAAATTGATAAAACCACCTACTTTGCAAGTTAAAAAAAAAAAACAATGACTCAAAAAAGAGGTTAAAAAAAATTCAAGTCAAAAGTCTTATAGTTGCTAAGGCAGTTCATTCTATATTTTATAACTAATACCCATCGTGGCAATGGGTGATGGGTGGACATTGGGCATCTTTGATCTGGGGTAGACTTTATCAATGACCCTGCAAAATTTTCCTTTAGCTAAAAATAATGAATAAGTCAGTACTCGATCTAGCGTTAAGTTCTAGATATTTGACTTGTTTTTATTCAATCAATTACTCTTTGCATTCGGTTCATTGAATATCACCCTTCTTTGTTGTCTTGGTTGTTGGTTTCAGAGTTTTCCAAGCCCAAGAATAAGATTCAATTTAGTATTTATTTAATGGGTTAAGAATTTTTTCAAAAGAGATACCAAAATATTTCAGAAGATATTTTGTTCACAAAAGTAAGTGTTCTAATTTGATTGGTATATATAAAATGTTATCCAATATTCAAATTCTTGTAAAAGAAGATGTCATTTGGCATCACTATTATGTTCAAAAATGTTATCCAATATTAAAAAGTTTTTATAGGAAAATGGAATAAAGTAATTAAGACAGATGAAAACTTTCTAAAATGTATTGGCATCACTATTATGTTCAAAGATCTATTTGAATGATTTTGGTTTATAAATAATGTTTCGAATGCATACAAAAATGGTTGAAATTTTGTCAACATTGATGGATGGTGCCCATCATAGATATCACATTTTGTTAGGTTGACTTGTGCTTCTGCATGTCTAAACGAATTTATGATAATTTATGACACATAATAATAATAATAATAATAATAATAATAATAATAATAATAATTTATGCGTGCACATTACCATTTCATATGCAACCTGATTAGCTGATTTTACAATATTTTATATCGATTATTGAGATGAAACCTTGCCAAAAAAAAAAAAGGATTAACAATATAATATAGTCAAATTGTTAGAACTATATATCTTATTTGGCTGAGATTTTTTTTTAAAAAAAATTATTAAGAGTTTAGGTGAACTTCTATCAAAATCAATGAAATTGTTATGCAACTCATGAGTCTTCTTATGGCCTTTTCCATTATAATATATCTAGAAATTTTTCAGTCTGAAAATTTAATTTGGAAGCTCGAATGGATCCAAACTCAGCATATTTGTCACGTCTAGTGACTAAATTTCAATACCAAGTAGCGGGGTGATGTGGTCACCTCATTGCATTGTCTGCACTCACAATTATTATAGTTAAGAGACTCTTTATCTATACACTATAGTCTATACCCTACATGGCAATTTTGTCTCCAAAATTGATTATGGAGAGGTTGGTCCTTGAGGCAGGCTTTATATCAAGTGTATGTGTATCCATGTTACAGCCTATATCCATGTTCCTTGTTGGTGATAAAGGTACCACATCTAATTGTGGAGGCCATTCTCCAAAATAAAGAGCCATTTATCATCTTTCGTGTAATCTTCTTGTCCTTTAATTTCCCCTAGATTTTTATCTCATAATGATAGTGTTTCTCTATGCTTATTTTTTTGGCCAAAGTTTAGGAATATTTTTTAAATTATAATTTAGGCATTTAGATTAGATTAGCGAACTATAGCATCATGATAGGAATTCAACGGAAATATTTGTTTATGCTATTATATATTCACTTCTTAAGATGGCATGATAGAGATTGACATGGCAATGCATTATATATTCACTTCTAAAGATAGCATCTTTAATGCCTTCACAACATCACGTTCATTTATCCTCATTTTTATTTAATTGTCGTCCTCTTGCTTGTGAAATATTTTTATGGGCTAGGTCTTGCTTGTGATCATGTGACCTCACAGTTGACATCATATATGTATTTTTTTTAGTTTCATCATTTGAGGCAATATCTATTATATATTACAACAATCTAATCTTGTGATGAGATGGCTTAACAATTGAAACCATTATTTTTCTTTTGCGTGTTCCTTGAGTTTCTTTCTAACTTTATAATAGTATTTGGATACTAACTGGGTCTCCCCATACCGTGTATGGTAAGAACTTCTACCTTGGACCTTGGAATGTAATACAACTATACAAGAATGAAGACCAATTAAAAAAAAAAAAAACACAAAATCAAAATGGGAAAAGAATCAAAACAAAAACTAGTTGATTTTGACAATATTATCATCAATTGGTCTAATATTGTTTATGATCAACAACATCAACAACAAATCAGTCAATCTATAAATTTAAGGGATACCATATCTTTTTTGGAAATGCTGATGTAATTTATTATTGTTGATAACTTTTATTAACAAATACCCTTCTAAGGGCAGGAAAAGTGGTCATAGTGAACTCAATTTCACTATGAAAAAGTATGCAGTTCTTAGATTTTTTTATTTTTTTTTTTATACGCATTCTTAAATTCATCACATGAGATATATGCGTTCTTAAATGCCTCGCATGAGACAAATACTGGAGATACCTTATCGATACCTTGTCGTTTTTGTGACACCAAAATATGGTCACAGCAGAATGGCAAGAAAATCTCTCAATCGCTCAGTTTGCCTGCCTTCACTTCACTTCACACTTTACTTTGTCTAATCAAACAAGCGTAGAAAACGCGTAAAACCAAAAGTTAAATAAGAAAAAAAGTGGTTGGGTGGTCGGTTTGGTTGCCAAGTTGTTATCTCATTGGGATTAATGGGTCATATGCTGATCACGTGACTACCATCCTCATTCTTCACTTTGAATATCTTCTTTTCTTTTGATAATATAGCTTTCAATATGTTTGAGGAAAGGTAAAGGGTAATCCTTGATTAATTTACACCTAAGTTACCTAACACAGCCAAATGCCACATGGGTAATGGGTCACACACCTAACCACCCCATCACTTTCGAGTTAGATAATTGATGATATTATATCTATATTTAGATAAACATTGTGTTAAAGTGCCAAGTGGAGCAAATATAGAAGTAGAATCTCATAAAGAAGCATAATACCTCGTGGAGAGTGGGACAGGTTTATCTTTTATCTTTTTATCTTTTACATCTACATATGATAAGGACAAGGGCATTATGGGAATTATGTCTATTCTTTGGAATAGACTACTTTCTTTTTTTTAAAGCCATATATACCCCTCTAGTACGTGGTGCCACATACTGGGGGATATGATGTCATGTCAACAAGCCTATCTCCTACTGTAGATAAAAATATCTATAATATTTAAGGCACATATTAAGTTATTTAATTTTTAAAATATTTTATAAAAAATTGACCGATAAAATTTTTTTAAAAAATTATATACTATTAAGTGCCTTTAGAGTACACATTAGTAAAATTCATATATAATATATGGATTTACCCTCTCACACATTTACTTGGCAATGAGTGTGAGACTCGCCTCCCTTTGAGAAAGTAGATTCATGTATGTATCGAATACATGTAGTCTGTGGATTTTACATGTGAGTTCTATATTTATAAGACACACATGCTGTGAGAGACCAGATGCAGACACTTGGTGCGTGATATACCTTCTCTACGCTCCTTTGACCTCCATCTTCCATCTTGCATTATGATGGATTCTATTAATTTTTATTTTATTTTTTAAATTTTTTTGGGAATTTTTTTTTTTTTTTCTCTTTTTTGCAAGGTTATCGTGTGAGCTTAGCATATGTCATCCGTCACATTAGATCTTAGAGATTATATTATGATTATGCTCCTCACTAAAAAAGAAAGTATCTGACATTCAGTTGTATGTAGCATCACACTCCCACATGTTGTGAGCATAATACTCCATGTATTCCAAACGCTAGATATCTTCTCTACACTGATTAATCTCAGCTTCTTTGTTGGTATCAATAAATTTCTTAGTGTATACAGTATCTTATGAAGTACTGATTATTGTGTAACTACTAATAATGAGTTCAGGAGGGCTGCACACACCTCGGCATATGACAAGAACCCGGAGGACCACAACCCCCTGAACGTAGTCCCAGACAATGTAATACCCCCTCACTCCGACAAATACTGGGCACCGCACCCTCAAACTGGGGTCTTTGGACCGCCTGCTGGGCAAGCCTCAACCGCAGGCGGCGACCGTACTGCGAATGGTGGTGAGGACTCTGTGCTTGAGCAGAAGGCCTGGTTCCGTCCCTCTGGTCTGGAGGACTTGGAGAAGCCTCACTCTCTCTGAGCGCGCATATAAATTAAGTACTAAGCTAAGACCCGTCTCCTTAATATTATTGACGGTTAACTACTATACATAAATAAAAGTATAGGCATCAGCCTAAGTAGCCTATACAGAACTTGGTACAAGCAAACACTGGTTATGTTCATAATATAGCAAGCACCAGAGACCTGGGAGTGAAACCATATATTATATTTGAGACTTACCTATCCTGTTATTATGGACCTTGATATGTACTTATTGCTGTGGGTTATGATTTCACAGTACTTTGTTGCTATAAAAGGCTTGGTTATGTTTAATTGCTTGTCATCTTCACTATATATATATATATATATATATATATATATATATATATATATATATATATATATTAGCCCTCGCTTCTTTGTACATATCTGCATGGTATGTACAAAATTTAGGCCCAAAGCTGCCGTATAGAAGTGAAGCTGCACAAAATTGTACTTCATTCATTGATATTAGCTTACCATAAAGGTACATTTTTTACTCTGGTATGCATTTGGATGGTGAAGAAAAAGAAAGTGAAGTGTGATGTATAGGAGAAATGGGGTTGGTCTGAAAATAAATTATGATCGTTGGTAGGGGAGTAATGTCTAAAGTGTGATGTAGCAACGCTCTGACCGTGGAGCCCATTATGTGAGGGAATTTACCAATTTGCCACCATAACTTTGTTTTTATAACTCAAAAACACCATTTTCTTGTTTTCATTCTCACTGACTCATAACTCAATTCGGTGAGATTTGAGTAATGGAAACAGAAAATGAAAACTCATCCAAACAAGTGTAACATGTGTAGGAACCACAGGTTTTGAGTGATGAGTGATGAAAAACACATAATCCCAACACCCCCTAAATTTCAACATTAAAAATTTTATATTCCTTTATTTTCCACCTTTCTCTTTCTTCTTCCTTTTCCTAAATTTACTCATACTCCTCCACTTTTCAATCTTGAACAAAACTGTGCATGAAACAGAGAGAATTCCCATAACAGAATATCATATCACAATTAGATTGAAGAGGGAAAACCATTTATATTGAGTAAGAGAATTCAGACACATTTACATGTATTTTGGAAGTTAAATGGGTCAGTAACCTGTGAGTATCAAATCATTTAAAGTGAACTCACCCAAAACAAAAGCGTACTCTAACTTGACTGATAGGACAGCATAACAAGGGATGATATCCACAACTCTTGACATTCAAATGATTTAATTGGGTTCCTCAAAAATATAGCCTAAATTAACAATAATGTTAAATATATGGCATAGCAATTGGTCTAGGAGATTGAAAGGAACCACATTCAAATGCTGCTAATTTTGCTCCATTCGCTGTAGGGCAGTCAAAGTAGTGAATTGATTTCATCTGAAAGCTCCTGAGCCATGCTATTTTTGTTCAATCTGCTGCTTCATAGAAAAACCGACAGTTGACAGCACATAGCATTATCCAGCACATGCTCTAAATAGACTGTTAATTTGTTTAAACTAATCTGCAGGATCTCTCTAAGAAAATAATCTTTTACTCCTACCAAATCAGTTGTTTTTCCATCTTCAACCACCAACGACATGCCTTGGGCGAACACTTCATCAAAAGTTCATGCAGTCATTCCAAAAGCCTTTAATGTTCACATACCAAATCTAGGTAGTGCAGATTTACCTAAGCACATGCTAGTATATTCCTCACCTCCTTATTCTGATCTTTACCCACTAAAAAATTTCTACTCCATAAAAAGAAATGCTTCATCTACTGCTTCTTCCTCTAAAGCAAGGCAAGCCAACAAAAATTCAGAGTCATCAAAGTAGAGAGTGATTACTCTCAAGATAACATAGTAACTCATACTCTTTCTTTTTTTGGTAAATAACTTGTACTCTTCATTTCTCAAAAAGATAAGTGACCTGTTGGTTGGGTCAACAGACCCCAACCCAACATCACCCATTATAAATGTCAAGCCCAATCCAATATATACATCTTCCCTCCCTTTGGTTGCCACTCCAAATGTAAGAGAAAAGACTTTTGCCACCACATCCATCAATCTGCAACAATCTTGGACAATCCCATTTCCTTTCTCCCTCTTTATGGTTTTTTTTTTTTTTTTTGAGATTTTTTCAGACGAACATGGGTGACCATTGCTTCTTACAGTAAGGCCTTGCTAGTATTAATGCTCCAGGGCCAAGAAAAGGAAAGGATTGACTTAAGCCCCCAAGTTTCCGGCTAAAAAAATGTATAGGCAATATATGGATGGCTGAGAGCCAGTCAAGGAAACCTCAGTATGTTGTCTGTCAAATAAAATATGATACACCAGAGATGGGAACAATTTGTCAGCAGATCCTCTGCCTAAATAATTCCTGATGCCTGGAGCATCCTTCACCTGCTATTTCCACTACTAAGCAACATTCGAATGTTCTCTAGTCCATTTGTGAACAAGTTTTTGAAGTCCCAGAGCAAATATTTTAAGTTATCTCACCAAGTGTCAAATTCCCCCACTCAGTCTGTAAATTTATATAATAGCCATGTAAGGACAACAGTCAGCAAGATTCAAATGCAAAACCAAAGCCATTTGGGTATAAAGTCATTATAACAGGAAGTTAAACGCGTATAGGAAACATGAACAATCATGAGCCAAAAGCATATCTGTGACATCCTACAATAAGAGGAAAAGAGGAGCTCACCTCAGCTCAAGCAAAAATTCATTCCATGTTGCAAAAGGACTCTGGTTTAAAGGCATATCACGTGTCATCTGGAATATGATAATTTCCACACCTACCAAACACAACCACACAAGACTCCAGGCCAATCTAGTACATATATGGTCTCTGTTCAAGGACCATTAATGCAGCTTGTAACATCTCTCTAGCCTTCCTATCTGGAGTACATCCAGCATATTCCATTTGCTTGTATATTTCAGGGACCTGGCCAACAAACCATTACATGAATTAGGCCAAGAGATATAAAAGAACACACATAACATTGTAACCATGTGCTGCTAACAAATAAATCTTATATGGATGAGAAGAACTATAGTACCTACCTTATCAAATTTCCTTGCCCTAATATATGCCTTCATAAGCGTACTATAGGTAACCACATCAGGACTAATACCCTTTAGAAAATATTAAAAAAAATTATCATTAGACAGCGTAAAAACAAATAATATCTTGAAGAATGAAGTGGACAAGGAAAATGCAAGAATCTACAAAATAAAAGAGTCTCGTGCCTAACCATATGCATGTAATGCAAAGAAGATGGCTTACATTTTCTGTCATCTGATCATAAATTGATAATGCCTCCATATGTCTCCCAGCAATACCAAATGCATTGATCAACACATTCAGCATTATAATATTTGGCTCAATCCCCTCTGCTTCCATGAGCTGAAGTACCTTAAGTGTCTGTTCACACAATCCCTGCCAAAAACAAAAAATCTATAACACAGAACAAAGTTTTCACTTCTAAATATCATGTGTTTATCCATGAATTTTTTTAAAAAAGAAAAAACAAAGGATATCACCAAATGATCTTGAAAAAGTAGCAAAACTTATTTGTATTTTACATATCAATCTTGAGTTGATATTGTTTACTTTGTCATCTTTAAATAAATATGATTATATGAATTAGAAGTACATGCGTACTGTTGTCTTTTCTATATTCCCCCTCCTGGCATAAAACACTGGCTATAATTGACTTGGCTTCTCACAGGAAATCCATCCCTCCTAGAAACTTAAATGTTCGACACTCCTGACAATTGAAACAAGCCAATAACATGGAGGTATACCGATACTATTCTACTAGTATATGAGTAAGTGCTCCAAAAAAAAATGACATGCTTTGAGAAATAACAAGGGCAATTGTGTAAATGGAGACAAGTATTAAGGATCTTCCACTGTAACTGGTAGCAAAAGTTGCTGCAGGTAAGTCATTTCCCCTCTCCAAAAACAATGCTTTGCAAGAGCCAAAACTACCTTTTGGTTTTCATCATCTTCTCAGTTTGACAGATTCCAAAGTATTTACTAGACATTATACCGGTATGCTTAAAAATTTCAACCTAGGAATTTAGAAGCAAAGGCCTTAAATATTTCAGATGGAGCAATTTACAGAGTATATATCATTAGGAGGTCAGCACCACTTGTGCAGCAGTACAAACGCCTGAGGACAGCAAGTTGATTATAGCAAATTTAAGAGCCACAAAAGCAAAAGTTTAGCAGTGAAAGTGGAAGACTGAAATGTTCTGACAATGGTCATCTGGGGGAGGCTTCAAAGCTCTAACATATATTGATATAATAAAGGAGAAAGGTATCAAGAATTGCTACATATGATTGACATATATAGTAATGACTCCACAGATTGCAGAAGCTGCTAGGCTTGAAGCCATACTATCATGATTTATGTTGTGACATCTGGTGAGCCCAAATATTATAAAAAGAATGAAGTATCTTTCTGAAACCATTAGAAAGTTGGACATGAAACGTAAACACCCCACCCCCCATGCCCCCCCCCCCGGCCCCAAAAAAAAAAGAAAAAAAAGTTAACAAATAAATAACAATTATACAAGGAGATAATAAGGAGAAAGGAAGCAGGAAACAACAGGGGTGTGGAACAGCAGACCTGCTGAGCATAAGCATTTGCTAAGACACAAAAAATGCTAGCTGAAAGTTGAACACCTTCTGACTTTAGAGCAGATATGCACTCCTCAGCATCAGCAAATCTCCCATATTGCCCATAAATATCAACCAAAACTGCATAAATGGCGCCACTTTTTTTATATCCTCTATATTTCATAGTCTCAAAATTCTTCTTTATCACATCCCACTTTCCCTGCTCTCCCAAACGGCTAATAATGGTAATGAAGATCTTTGGATCAGGATATAACCCTTGTTCTAGCATTTGGGTGAACAACTCAAGGGCCTTAGATAAATCCCCAACCTTACAATGCCACCTGATCAAAGAATTCCATGTTGTTATATCAGGCCTTAAACCTTCTTTTCGCATTTTCTCAAACACTTCCAAGGCTTCATCCAAGTCACCATATTTCCCAAACGTATCTATAATGCTGTTATAAATCTGCTTGTCTAGTGACATCCCCATCTCCCGAATCTCTTCCACAACGCCCATTGCTTTCTTCCACATCCCATTATCCCTGTAAAGACCAATAATCTTACTATACACAAATGAGCTCAGTTGAAACCTCTTGCGCCTCATTTCATTGATTATTCCCCAAGTATCTTCCAAACGCCCAGCATTCACATAGTAATCCAGAAGAACCTCATATGTTTCTTGATTCCTACAAATACCCAAATCGTCCATTACATCTAATACCTTAACTGCACCTCCTAGGAGCCCTTTCTTTAAGAAAACTCTAAGCAAAACATTGTACAAGTTCACTCTAGGTTTAAACCCAGAACATATCATTTCTTGGAAAACTGCTTCAGCTTCCAAAGTCCTTCCTATACTTCCAAGAGCTTCAATCAAATGGGTGTAGGATATCAAGTTGGGATGAAGCCCTGAAGCTTCCATCCGAGCAAGAAGAGTCATAGCCCTGTCAATATCTCCCACTTTGCAACAATCACATAATGTGTGGTTATATATCTCCCAAGAAAGTTCCTTTCCTTTTACAAGGCTTTCTGGGGACTTTGTAACCAAGTTCTTTTTGTCAAATGCCCTTAAACTTACTTTTTTGACACCCTTGTTCAGCATGGAAAGATTAGAGGAACTACACAAGAAGAAAGAAGTGACACCGCGGGTGGATGATAGTGAAAACAACACCATCACCATGAACATATCATATATCTTCTATTTCTGCAACATGGGGGGAAAAATAACTCAAGATAAGAATTTGAACAAAAGATATGAACCAGGAGATTTATATTAGTAGAAGTGAAAAGCATATATAAGTGCATATTTATTTTCTAAATCTAGAAGCAGCGTGTTCCTTTTTCCTTTTTTTCTCTCTTAAAAATCATCTATACAAGGTAAAATTTAAAAATAGAGCAGATATTCCTTTGAATCAATCAAAACAGCAAGGGCCAAACAGTACGTCCAAGTGCCAATGATAAAGTCAGTTCACATAACACTCATACAAGATTACTCCACAAGGACCAAAAAATATATTTTAAAAAAACAAATAAATGCAGAGAACTTAAGCTATTATACCCATTTGACTATTAAATCCATCAGAGCACCGTAGCAACAATGTCACACAAGATTGGCAAAAAAAAAAAACAATGTCACACAAAATCTATGTGAAAACAAAATACCACAAAACAATAAAAAAGTCTACCTTACAAGCACCGAAATTTCAACTTTTTTAAAGGTTTCAAATCTAGATTTCAACTCTAACAATAGATGCACACCTAATCGCAACACTATACATCATCGTAGAGAAAATTTACCAGGTGGGTTTTCTCAATTTCACTATAATGTGAAAAAACACAAAAGAATTTTCCAACAATTACTAATTAAACCCTGAATTGCAACTCAATATTGCAAAATCCAGCAATTTCAGCAAATGGGTCGTCGTCAATTCAAACAGTATCATAAGTATTATACCATAACAATTGTAATTTTGGGCTTAAGCTTAAAAGATTAAAGAATAAGGAAAACCAAAAAAACTGAGTTCAGAAAGAAGCTAACTGGGATGAAAGAGCGTGTACTTGGTATGGCTAAGGAAGTAAAGACAGGGTATGAATTTAAATAATGTACTGGAAAGAAGAAAATCAGGATATGAACAAAGATTATATAGGTTAAAACTTAAAAGGCTTATTGAATGTTTATTGGGTCAGTGCTCCAATTGGTGAAACATGCAAGTCTTAAACATGAAACACCTGAAAAGGTAAAACAAACTTACAGGTTTGGAGAAACAGCAACAGCGTCAGAAAGTGCTAACCTGCTTTTATAGATGAGAAAATAGTTCCTTGTCCCTATGGTTAGGGGTGTTCGCGGTGCGGTGCGGTGTGATTTTGGGTCATTTTTAGTACTGTATTTTACAGTGTGACTTAACTAAAATTATAATTGCACCACACTTTATTTTTGCGGTCATATGTGCGGTGCTGTGTGGTGCGGTTTAAAGTTTAGCCAAAACTATAACCGTACCGCACCTCATTTTTGTGGTCACATATGCGGTGCGGTGTATAAGATGTGGTTTGAATGATTTGAAATTGGTATATTTTTCAAAATTTGGGCTTTTTCTACTCAGCCTAAAACTAATTTTTTTCCTTTGTTTTAGTCCAAGTTTTAAACTATTAAGCTAGTTTTTCTTTATTTTGGGTTGGCTTTCCTAATCAACACTTGCTAAGATTATCAAACTTTTTTTTAACTAGGGTTATTAAACTATTAATAATATATTTAATATTAAAAATAATTAAAAAAATATTAATATAAAGAGACGGTGCGGTGCGGTGCGGTTTGTGCGGTTTTCTTATTATAAAACCGCAAACCGCAAACCGCACCGCACCATGCGGTGTAGTGCGGTACGGTGTAAAATTACTTGCGATGCGGTGCGGTTATGTCATTTTGCGGGCGGTCTTGGTGCAGTTTTTGCAGTTTATGCAGTTTATGCGGTTTATGCAGTTTATGCGGTTTGGTGAACATCCCTACCTACCGTCATTAAACAAAACCAAGCAAATATTAAAAACTTGGTATCGTTTGTTTTACAAAACACACCTGTGTTTCATTTAAAAAACAAAACATACAAAACAAAAACAAAAGACATTTGTGTTTTATAATGAGAACGTGAAGTTGTGATGGATAAGGGAAAACGAGGACATGAAAAAAGGACAACGCATGTGTTTAAAAATTGAAAATTATTATTTGAAAATATTTATAAAAATATGTGTGGGTGAAAAAGTATGTGGAAATGCGTGAAATATTGTTTAAAAACTGAAAATGGCTGTTTGAAAACAACCACCAAGCACCCCCTAAAATTTCCTTACGTTTCGTCTTGAAATTTTGCCACGCATATTTTTTCTCAGAGTAATATTTTTTTTTAATTAAATAGTATCACAATTGAATCTTGAGAAAAAACTTGATTATTGTATTGTACTTAAATTTTATCTAAAAATATATATCCAAATCCACAACATTATTTTAAGTCTCCACTTATTTTTTGGGCACTTTACACTCTGTTTGTTTCAATTAAAATATTTTCAAGAAAATATTTTCCTATTTTACAGTATTTATTTTGTAGTAAAATATTTAGTCAAAAGTAAAATATTTTCAGTCAACTAAATCAACTAAAATATTACAGTGTTTGTTTTGTGTAAAATATTTTACATTTAAATTTTTGGTAAAATATATTACATTTTCTCTCCTCCCTCTTACCCGATTCTTCAACTTCCTCAGTCCTCAATCCCTCTCAATTATTGCTCTCTCTCTCTCTCCTACGACTACCATCCCTTCTTACTCTCAAGTTCTCCGTCCTTTCTCTTTTTTTCTCTTTGGCAGTCCATTGGGACTCCTACTAATAAGTGGTGAGGCGGTCAGCGTTAATCTCTCTGGCAGTCCATTTCTTTCAGGCCACATCTCTTAGATTTGGATAGGTGGTTTGTCGATAGTGGTTTTGGTGGCTAGGTATGGCGTTGTTGGGTTTAGTTTTGAGTTTTGAGTTTGTTAGGTAGGTTCCAGTGTTGGGTTTTGGTGGCTGGGTATGGTGTTGGGTGATCGATGGTTCATCGGTTCAATAGTGGTGCATTAGGGGTGGGTTCCAATGTTGATGATGGCCGATTGGGATGAGTTTATCATTGATCTTGGATTTTTTTTTTTTTTCTTCTCATTGTTGCGGTGGCGTGGGTGGCTATTGCGGTGATTTGAAGCATTGGGTTTTGGTGGCAGCAGCAATCATGGCTTTTTTTCTTTATCCTTCTTCCTAATTTGGAATTTGGATTTGGTACCGTTGGTGGTGGTTTGTGCTTACATCCGGTGTTGGTCTATGCTTGCATCAAGTGGTGATTGGTGGTGGCTGATTTGTACATGGATTTTCAAGTGTTTAGATCATCCAAACACTTGAAAATGTTTTACTGTAAAAAAATTTTACTTTTAAAATATTTTACATTTGTAAATATTTTACTTCGAAAATTCACTTTTTCATCCACTATACTAAAAGATGTTATTTTGCCACACCAAAAAATTACTTTATTTATTTTAATTTTCAACGCATGACCCACCACCAATTCTATTAAGTCTCCACCACCACCACAGGTATAACTCACCAACCACTGCCACCACAGACCCACTACCAATACTATTAAAAAAAAAACCCCAAAATCAAACCAAAACCACCACAAAAAAAAAAAAAAAAAAAAAAAAAAAAGAGAGATGAATATCATCTCAACCAATCAAAATTAACCCAATACCAACAATAGGAACGTCAACCCACCTTAAATCTAACGAACCATAGAACTCGTGGCCACAACTATGGGTGACCCATAAACCTGAAACCAACACTATCACCCCACTCATTTACATATCAAAAGGAGATTAGTATACACCGATTGGCAGGGAAGTTCCTTACAAAAAGGGTCTTGAATGTGGAAGCTGTTACTTGTACTTTCAAACCCCTATGGAAGCCGACGGGTGAACTGAAAATTCGGGATGTTGGGGAAAACATTCTACTATTTGAGTTTGAAGATAATTTAGATCTAGAGAGAGTGCTTGAATTTGAACCTTGGTCCTATGATAAGAGCCTGGTGATTTTTCAGAGAGAATTCAATGTTGAATCAGTCCCTACCTTAGATTTTTCGCACACAACTTTCTGGCTGCAAATCCACAATGTACCTGAACGATTGTTAACTCAGGAAACGAGTGAAACAGTTGGAAAAACTCTAGGTACGGTGATTCAGGTGGCCGACCCTGAAGATGATGGAGCAGGTGGTGAGTTCCTAAGGGTCAGAATTGTGCTAGATGTCTCACGGCCATTACCAAGATGCTGTAAACTATGGTTTGAACGGAAGCTTGTAGGGTGGGCAGGGATAAAGTATGAGCGGCTACCTAATTTTTGCTATTGGTGTGGCCGTGTCAGCCACAGTGAGAGGGAATGTGAGGTTTGGCTGCGAGGTAAGGGTCATTTGCACGAGAAGAGCAACAATATGGGGATTGGATGAGGGCTAACATAGGAAGAATCACTAGGAAAACGGTGACTATGATTTCAGGGGCTGCGCGCAATCAAGCACTTTGGTGGAAGCAGCGGAAAAATAATTGTTCCTCCAGAATTATGCTAAGGACTCTTCTACAAAAACTAGGTCTAACAGAAGGCTGGGTCAACTGAGGAAGGAGAAAAGAAGTGGGGTGATTCTGAAGCATCCATTTATGCCTCACCATTAGACTCGAATCAGACAGGTATTGGAAGGCAAAGGTTGTGTGATGAAAACCAAGGCAGAGGAGGAGTAGGTAAGGAGCATCATGTTGTTAGTTTGAAAAAGGATGTACTGAACTTGTCCATCTTGGATCACCATATGGACTAAGTGTCACACGCAAGGGAGAATCCTCAGAATTCCAAACCTATCCATTCAGTTACAAGGACTCTTTGTGAGACAAGCTCCAAACAGGCTACGGCTTCCCCAAGCTTACCAAGGAAGTGGAAAAAAATTAGCTCGTGAGGCGGGAAAAAAAGAAGAAGGGGAAAGTTGTTAATGGCAAATGCCGCATGAGTATTGATTGTGAAGAGCAGAGTGGAGGTAAGAAGTTTTGCATGGACTTTGGTTCTCAGAACAAAGACATTAATTTTGAGGTGGTTGTTGGATCTCAGCACCACCACCAACAATGAGTTGCTTAAGTTGGAACTGTCGTGGGCTTAGGAACCCACAGACAGAAGACGAACTTGTTGCCTTGGTGACAAAAAAAAAGATCCCAAAATGGTTTTTTTAATGGAAACGAAAGTCGAAAAAATTGTTTTAGAGAGAGTTGGTAGAAAGATACAGTATCCTAATCTTTTTGTTGTTCTGCGTGTTAATTCAGGAAGGGGTTTAGCTTTGTTTTGGAAAAGTGATTTTGCTGTGGATATGCAGTCTTTTTCGGCTAACCATAGTGATGTCATTATTAATCATGTAGTTAATGACGCCTTGCGTCTCACGGGATTCTACGGAAAACCTGAAACAGCCAACCGGGAAAACTCATGGTCTTTGTTACAATCTTTATGTCAGCGTTCTTCTTTAACTTGGGTATGTTTTGGAGATTTTAATGAAATATTGTTGGTGGAAGAGAAGCAAGGCTGGTTAGACCGACCTGAAAAACAAATGCAAGGGTTTTGGGATGCGTTGGATGATTGCCGACTCAAGGACCTTGGGTTCAGTGGGTTTCCCTTCACTTGGTGTAATCGTCGTCCAAGCAACCAAATTGTGTGGGCCCGATTGGATAGAGGAGTGGCAACCATTGAGTGGATTCTCCGATTTTCGGCCATTGTTATCCATCATCTTAATGCATTCCATTCAGACCATAAGCCGTTGTTACTTGCTGTAGATTCTGAGCTAAAGCATTTTTATAGAAAGGGTCAGCCATTTTGCTTCGAGTCCATGTGGTTGAAAGAAAGTTCCTATAAAGAGGTGGTGCAAAAAGCTTGGGGAGTGCCTATTGGTATGGATTCAATTTGGAGGTTTAATGAAAAAATTATATCTTGTCAAGACAAATTAAAGAATGGAACAAGAAGACAGTCGGTTATGTCAAAAGCGCTTTAACGAAAAAATTGCAAGAACTTATGGAAGCCAAGGAGAATGGAAGCTACATAACTAATCCAGAATTGATTTATAATTTAAGGGGAGACATTCAAAGACTCAAAAATAAAGAGGAGGCTATGTGGAAGTAGAGATCCCGCAATGAATGGCTCAAGGAAGGTGACAGCAACACCAGATTTTTTCACTACCGAGCTACCCAACGAAACCGACTTAACTTTATTGAGGGGTTGGAAAATGATGCAGGAGTGTGGGTGGACAATGACTCATGGATAGGAAGTGCGCTTGAACAATACTTTCATTCCCTATTTACTTCCTCTGATCCATCTGGCTTTGAAGAGATATTGAGTGGCATCTAACCTGTCATGACCGATGATGAAATAAACTTTTTAGACTGTGACTTTCAGGCAGAATAGGTTTGGCTTGCACTTAAACAAATGGCTCCACTTACGACCCCGAGCCCTGACGGTATGTCTTCCATTTTTTATAAATCTTTTTGGCATATTGTGGGTAATGATGTAACTCTTGTTGTTCTTAAAGCACTTAACACAGGTGTCGTGCATGAATCACTCAATACCACATTTATAACTTTGATCCCAAAAATTAAACATCCAAAAAAGGTTGTTGATTTTCGGCCAATAAGCTTGTGTAATGTTATTTATAAACTCATTTCAAAAGTTGTGGTGAATCGGTTCAAGAAATTCCTTGCTCAAGCTATTCCTGAATCTCAAAGTGCCTTTTCATCGAGACGGCTAATTACTGATAACATACTGGTGGCATTTGAAACATTGCACTACCTAAAGAGGAAAACCCAAGGAAAGTTGGGATATATGGCACTCAAGTTAGATATGAGTAAAGCGTATGATCAGGTGGAGTGGGTATTCTTGGAAAAAATCATGAGGCAATTGGGATTTGGGGAGAGAAAGGTAAGTCTTATCATGTCCTGTTTAAGTTCGGTCCCTTATTCTGTTCTTCTTAATGGCCAACCTGTAGGAAACATTAAACCGAGTCGAGGATTGAGACAAGGCGACCCACTATCTCCATACCTTTTCCTCATGTGTGCTATGGGGCTTCAAAGCTTGATTCATAAAGCTGAAGTTGAGGGGTTCATCCAAGGGGTGTCAATTTGCAGAAATGGCCCAAGGGTATCACATCTATTTTTTGCAGATGATAGTGTGCTATTTTGTCGGGCAAAGGAGGAAGAAAGCCCAAAAATCCTTGATATCCTAGCTATTTATGAGAGAGGTTCTGGGTAGAAAATTAATCGGGAAAAGACAAACATTTTTTTTAGCTCAAATACTCTCCACGATACTCAGATTCAAATCCAACAACTTTTGGGTATCCCATCTATTAGACAATATGAAAAATATTTGGGATTACCTGCACTTATAGGCCGAGCAAAGAGACAAAGCTTTGTATACTTGAAGGAAAGGGTGTGGAAAAAGCTCCAAGATTGGAAGGAGAAGCTCTTATCCCAAGCTGGGAGGGAAGTTCTTATCAAATCAGTCATTCAAGCAATTCCGACATACACGATGAATTGTTTTAAGCTCCCAAGGGGTCTTATAAAAGAATTGGAAGTCTTAATCCGTACGTTTTGGTGGGATTATAGCAGTGACAATAGAAAGGTGCATTGGGCGAAATGGGAGAAACTATGTGAAGCCAAAGAAGTAGAGGGAATGGGCTTCAAAGAAATTGAGAAGTTCAATGAAGCTCTATTAGCTAAGCAAGTATGGGGGATGATCAATAACTCGGATTCTTTGTGCTACCGAGTTTTCAAAGCTAGATTCTTCATGGAGTGCTCGATTTTAGAGGCAGAAGATTCAAGGGTAGGATCCTATGCTTGAAAAAGCATCCTTAGTGTAAGAGATGTGTTCCGTAAAGGGATGGTATGGCGCATTGGCAATGGTGAATCAGTACGCATAAAAGAGGATAAGTGGCTGCTCTCACAGCTGAGCAGGTCTATTGTTTTTCCAGTCCCTCAATTGTCACATGATGCTAAGGTGTGTGAACTCATAGACCAAGACAATGCGATTTGGAAATCTGATATGGTGAATCAAATGTTTCTGCCTCATGAAGCCTCGGCAATTCTGAGAATTCCATTGAGTGAAAAGCTCCCCCCTGATCGAATCATTTGGGCTTGTACTCCCTCGGGTACGTTTACCACTAGCAGCGCATACAAACTAATTATACCTTGTGATTCAGCTTCTAATGCAGGTTCATCTAATCTGGAAGCTCAAAGACAATTCTAGAAGGGAATATGTCATCTCCGGACTCCAAACAAAATCAAGCATTTTGTTTGGAAGGCTTGCAATAATGCTCTACCCACCATGGCGAATCTCCATCAACACCATATCGTTACAAAAGAGATCTGTGAGGGCTGCCAAGAACGATCAGAGGACACACTGCATGCTCTTTGGTTCTACAAAGAAATTGTAGGTGTGTGGCATTTAATGGAGTGGTTCCACCAAGACGCATCAGTCCAGCCTGTGTCATTCAGCGATCTTGTGTCTAGGTTCATGCATCCTCAAGACAAATTCAAAATGGAGCTCTTCTCAATCATGGCATGGATGCTGTGGAATAGGCGCAATGCTAGGCACTTTGGTCGACAAGTTTCCCCACTCTCCAAGATTTGTAGTATGGTCGGTACCCTACTCCAAGATTTCCTTGCAGTTCAGTCCAAATCCCCGCAACCTCTGTTCCAACCATTATGCAGCAATGGAGACCCCCTGAACATGATTTTTATAAGGTGAACTTTGATGCAGCCACATTTAGTTCCACCAATTCCGTAGGCATTGGAGTGATTGTGCGTGATTATGTTGGGGAGGTTATAGGTGCTCTTTCTATGCCAATTCCACTGCCTCAATCAATAGCAGCTGTGGAAGCTCTAGCATGTTGCCAACCAGTGAAGTTTGCTATAGAAATTGGTCTGTCTCGGGTGGTGATTGAAGGAGACTCAACTGTGATCATAAATGCGCTCGTCAAGGAAAACAGAGATCTGACCGGCTATGGAAATATTATAGAGGACATTCGTGCACTAGTTTCAGGTTTTCAATTGGTAGAATTTAATCATGTACCCCGAGCTTGTAATTCAGCCGCTGATGCTCTCGCAAAAAAAGCAAGCACAATGACAGGTCTCTAGGTTTGGTTGGAGGATACTCCACTTCATATTTCCCCTCGTGTTAAGAGATGCTACTATTGTAAGGGATGTTCACTAAGTTTTCTAAGTTTTTTGAATAAATTCCCAAATTTTTTGTCTGGTTTCTCAAAAAAAAAAAAAAAACATTTACACCAAGGTAATCAAAATATTTTCAAAAAGGAAAAAAAAAAAAAAAAAACCGTTGTCAATGCCATACTACATTCAATAAAGAAGTTGTCATTTTGAATATACATTACTGTCGATTTCTTTAAAACTTTATCCCCTCTCTCCGTGTGTGTGTTAAAATGTATTCTTTAAAAAAAAAAAAAAAAGTATTGCCAACATATTTGTATCAACCATTAAATCAGTATCAATACTCCTCTAAACTAAGGGCCGTCAATGGGCTGGGTTGGGCCAGCCCGGCCCATTTCCATTTGACCCATGGGCACAATAGGCTGGGCATAATGAACTATTAACTAGTTAATGGGTTGGGTCGGGCTAGGCCGAAAGAGAAAACCTTAGCCCATGACCCTGCCTATGGGCAATGCTCATTTTGTCTTTAGCGAGCTAGGCTATCGGGTTGGGCCAATGGGCTACCCATGAGCTTGTGTTAGCATATCATTTTATTATTTTTATAAGGAAAGAATCAATTTTTTATAAGGAAATAATCAATCTATTTTTTTAAAGGAAACAATTAAAGAATTTAATACTTAATTACAAATTTTGTTACATTCAAATCTATTTAATTTTTTTTTTTTTTTTTGTTGATGGAAACCTATTTAATTTTTTTTTTATTAAGGCTTTAAATAGTTTTTTATTTTATCTTTAATAAAAAAAATGTCAAATGGTTGATTCAAATTTGCTAGACTACTAGAAAAATATATATTTAGTAAACTAAGTTTAGCACAATTACTTTGAGTATCTTAGTGGTTGAAGGCTTAAAAAATTGCTCCATAATATCTCAAGATCAATCCTTCATACACTTCTTATATATTTTTGTTATGAATTATAAGTTATTGAGCTGGGCCAATCGGCTGGGCAACGGGTTGGGTTACTGTGCTAGCCGACCGGGTACCCATGGGTATAAAAACTAGCCCACGGCCTGATCCACTGGGCTAGTGGGCTACCCATGAGAATTAATAATAACGGGTCGGGCCGCCCATTAGCTCAATGAGCCATCGGGTTTCTGGATCGGGCTATGAGCCGTGGGCTATTTGATGACCCTTACTTTAAACTGTACCAAATTAAATATCGAAATCTACCAAAGATTTTTTGAGTTGCCGGCCTATATTATATGTTTTGGACATTAAAATAAAAAATAATTCTAAATATATTATAAAACATATTATTTAAGTTAATGTACTTAAACTAATATTTGGACATAAAAAATATGTAAATTTTAAATTATATTTATAAAAATATAAATAAATACACACACACAAACATATATATATATATATATATATATTTTGTTGTAACACTGAAATGATACACCATATTAACCAAAATCAAATATAGTTCATTTTTGTGGTCATATCGAAACAGTTTCCATTACAAAATTGACTCACTTGCTTTAAAGAGGTCTCTTAATTATTTTAGCATCTCATTATTACAAAATTATTACACAATTATTACAAAATTGACTCACTTGCTTTAATTATTACAAAATTAATTATTTTGCACTAAGCAATTACATTTTTCCCATATTAGGAGATTGAACCCATCTCATTTTATGACATGAGGATATTCCAAATGGGATTTCATTATATTTGGCCTCTATCTGACCCTATAAATAAGCGAATAATCAATAATTTTCTCAAAGTACCAAAAAGGAATTACAAACATCATGAGTCCACTCGGAAGAGTTGTATTACTGCTGACAACCCTTACGTTGACGTTGCTAATGTCTCTCTGTGAATGTGATCCTCCAACAGCAGTTCATATCACTGATTGTTTGAGTAACAAACAATGGCTTAACTTTCATTGTAAATCAAAGAATGATGATCTTGGGTCAAGAGTACTCGCCCCTACCGAGTCGTACCAATTCTCTTTCCATCCTAACCTTTGGGCTACTACACTATTCTACTGTAGCATGTATTGGCAAGGTGATAAGAAATTACATTGGTTTAATATTTTCGAAGCCCAAAGAGACATAACTTGCACAGATTGTTTTTGGAGTATCAAAGACACTGGCCCTTGCAAGTCTCTAACTCAACCTAATTGCTCTGCGGGTGATAAGGACGTTAAATGCTATAACTGGAATCAGTCAGAATGAGCAGCATCCTTAATCTTGCAAATTTGCATGATGCCTTTTCTGGTGCAAAATAAAGAATAAGCTCATCATATCATGCATGTACTCCTTAATTTCTTTTTTCTTTTCCAGAATCATGTAGTCCTTAATTTAAATTTTAAATCAAGAATGAACTCATATTATGTACTCCTTGCTTATCTTTTTTACCCTTTTCCCGTGCCACTCTACTCTTCTTTTAAGCTTAACTCACTCACTCCTTGCCTCCTTTGGAGTTGATTGATAGCATTTTAAGTGTATTATCCTTACCAATGCTCACCCTTAGCGTGACAGATCAGTCTACAAGAACATGTACTTGTAAGGTGAGGGAAACAAAGGTTGAAGTTCATGCATGTTATTTCGATTTTAAAGAATATAGTTTCAAAAATTAAAGTTAGTCCCCCCAAAATTTTGAGTCATTTCAATGGTGCTATTAAAAGAAAGAGAAATTATATTTAAAATCGTATAATTACAGCCTCTTTGTTATCTCCCACGGGTGGACCCATAGCTGACATAGCCGCCATCACCTCTCTCTTCTAATTCTGGATCATTGCACCAAACCCTGAGCTGTTCAAGTTCGAGAAAATTGCAGCATCAAAGTTCAATTTGAAGATCGATGCAGGAGGAGGTTGTCCTGCAATTACACTCATATTCGTATATCTGGAATGATCAGCTGGGTTTGTGCTTCGTGGAATTCTTCCAAATAATTCCTTGATCTTTTATTTAGCCAAACCAGTTCTTATAATTTCCCTCCATGTATAACTGCATTCCTCTAGTTCGAAATAAACCATGCTTGGATTAAAAATAATTCAAATTCAACTGTGGACAGTCGCCTCAGCAAGTCCTCAAATAATCCCATCACATCTTCTTGGCCTTGAATGCATCTTCTTGGGTTAGAACATGGTATGCATATATTTGGGAACCATGTTATGAAAAAGAAAGTGATAAAAATCCAAGAAAAGAAAATATGTTATGCCATGTGTGATAATCACTACTTAAATATCCAAGAAAAGAATTCTCCATATTTACTTCTCGTAGAATTCTTGACTTAGTTGTATCATGACAACAAATTTGTAGAAACCATTTAGCAACACTTGAGTGGGGCAAAATAGCTTGTAAAAAAATGTCAATTTGTGCTTCTAAGCCCTTTATTACTCTATTATTTCTTGTTCTTTTCATTGTTCTTGTTATAATTTACCTTACCTTTAATTATCTCATGTGTGAGATATGAAGACTATGCATACTTAGTGGAATGGTCAAATATTGTAAGAGTTCCGGACACCCACATCAATACAAAAAAAGAATATTATTAACAACCGGTCTGAACATTTTTCTGTTTTTTTATTTTTGATTGAAATGATTAAATTTTAACTTATGACATTCACTCCATGATACATACTCATTATTATTATAAGGTCACAATTTGTACTCAAACCCAAGATTAGGATGGGGATAGACCCAAAAAACCCAGTACAATGAATTTGTAAAGATCGGGCTTTTAACCTTGGTTTTAGTGATTCTAAATAACAATGATGATGGGCTAGATCACAACATCATACACATGGGTTGGATTATATAACAGTAATCATTCTCGAACTCAAGCTGAGAATACCGAATCTTATATTTCACTGTTTTCAAGTACAAATTACAACTATTGCTCTTTAATTCTACCATGTTCTCCTCTTTCTCTTTTTTCGATCCCCCTTTTTCTCCGGGACACCTCTCCTTCTTATACTCCCTTCCCCTTTTCATTCTCGCTCTCCACGTGTAGCTCTAGGCAGTTCCCTTGGATACTTGTCTCATCCGCACCTTCCTATGGTTTTTAGGCAATAGTTGTAAGGCTGACAATTACTGTTCAGATGTCACTTCCTTATTAATGCAGCCAGAAACTTAGGTAAAAAACATTCAATGCGGTGGTAGCAGCTTTCCTCAAGATATTTCCTATCTGTTTTCCTCACTATTCCCTTGTGAAACATATCTTCATCTACAAAAACTTCCAAGATATCATTTTAGTCAACATGACATACCATCTAATCTTCACTTCACCTAGTCGAGGAGATATCCCTTCTTGGACTACTTCTGCAAACCCATTATGCAATAATCTGCTCATAGGCTCTCAAGCCCAACAGCCTTACTACCATTAATCTGTCTTCGGACAAGTAAGTATCATCGGATCAAACCCATGGCCCAAAAATACGTCTTGGGCCTTTTATCCTCACAATTATCATTATCATTATCATTATCATGCCAAGACATCAATTGATTTTTGGTGTAAGCGGGGTTCAAAAACCAAATCTCCTATTCAATTATAAGAAATTTTACTGGCCGAGTTACTGGAACCTATATTGCAAAAATTATATATACACATTTTCTCATTGAGTTTCTTCCAGCAATAATACTTTAATTAGATTTTACCAATGGCTTAATTACGTTTCAATAAATACATTTTTTAAATGCAATTCTTAAAAAAAAAATTTCTTTTTTCAAAAGGTTTATTTTCAAAGAAATACACACAGATAGATCGTTACATGTATTTCTGCTTTTTTTTCTTTTTTAAATAGAATCAAATTCATGTAACCTTTTAATATATATGTTAAAATTCTTCACATCTATCTCTCTCACATAAAGCTTCCAATGAATCCATTTATTGCATTGGCATAGAATTCCTCTCTCTCTCTCTCTCTCTCTCTCTCTCTCTCTCTCTATATATATATATATATATATATATATATATCTAACATTCATGTCAAATTTTTATCACACCTCCCTAGTTCTGTAAAATTCTTTGCATTTAGAAAAGCTTTGTACATGAATTTCTTTTACGAGTAGAATTATGGATTGAATCCCCTTCCCATTTGTTGTAATAATTAGATTGTAAAAATAATTACTCTATAGTTTATACCATTATTACTATATAAGCCAACCTTTAAACCAAGTTGATCAATACCAAACTGCTATCGGTTGTCTGCCAACACAATTGTATTATCTATTAAATCGGCACCAGTATTCTTTTTTCTTTTTCTTTTTTTTTTGAGAAAAATTGGTAGCAGTACTCCTCTAAACTATACTAAATTAAATATTAGAATGTGCCAAAGATTTTTTGGGTAATTCTGCCTATATTAATGTTTTAGACCTTACAATAAAGAATAACTCTAAAATATATTATAAAACATATTATTTAAGTTAATATATTAGGTTTTTCCTTAAAAAAAAGTTAATTTATTAAGTTAAGAGCATCCACAACAGTGGAGCAATATTTTTAGCTATTTGACACTACAAAAAGTTGCTTTATCTATTTTATCTACACACTTGCTGCAGTAGTGAATCTATTTTAGCTTTTAACGCAATAAAATAATATAAATACCACAATAAAATAATATATCTCTTACAATAAAATAATACAAATCCACAACCAACACAAAAGTAGGTGAGAGAAAACCTTATTTAATTGAAAAGGTAAATAAAATATTAGATTTGCCTCCACTGCAGCTACAGTACACATGTAAAGATAGATGTGCACTGTAGCTCAACAGCAAAAAATTTTAGATTTGCCTCCACTGTAGCTCTAATTTTTCAGTTTGTGGAGCTAAAAATAACTTTTTAGCTTTTTACCACCACTGCTGCAAGTGCTCTAATGTACTTAAACTAATATAAAATACACACACACATATATATATATATATATATATATATATTACTATAACTCTGAAACAATGCACTAGTGTATTTTTTTGCTGAAACAATGCACCAGTATTAACCAAATCAAAATATTCGTTTATGTAGCCATATCAAAACAATTTTCATTACGAAATTGACTCAGTTGCTTTAAAAAGCCCTATGATTTTAGCATCTTACATAAAATGGACGGTTTGTACCAAGTAAAAAAAAAAAGCGAGAGCAGCTGTTCAGAGCCCAATACAGCCCACTAATAAAATTTGACCTGTAATCCACCAATTTACGGTCCGTTTGGATTGATTGAAATCCACCATCTGTTCTCTCTCTCTCTCTCTCTCTCCGCGCCAAGCCGAAACGAAATATCTGTTAGCAATATAATATATATCTCCCTCAAACTTGAACCAAACCAACTGAGCTGACTGAGGCTATGGTTTCCTCACCAACGCTGGCCTTTACCTCATCAACCTTAATACTACACTCACCAGACCCATCTACTAAGGTATGCAAATGCAAAACCTTCTTTATTTCCTGTTCTTCAAATTCTGCTACTTCTACTACTACTACTACTGCTGCTGCTGCTGATACTACAAGCACTGGTTCTGACCCAGTGACTATTAATAATGACAATAGGAGTAATGGTAACTGTAACACTCAGAAATTTAGCTATAGCAGAGCCTCTCCGTCAGTGAGATGGCCCCACTTGAAACTCACTGAAACTTACCAATCTTCTCAGACCCAATTCACATTTCCATCTCCTCCTCTGACCCATGTTGTCGAGGATGCTGGTTTCTCTGTAAAAACCTCGGATTCTGGAACAAAAGAGAAAACCCAGAATGGGAATGATGGTGTAGAATCAGAATCTTTGAATATGAATGATGAAACCCAACAAGTGTTGGGGAGGCCTAGCAAGACTAAGTTTAAGAAAATGACTAAATTGGCCCTTAAGAGAGCTAAAGATTGGAGGGAGAGAGTGCAATTCTTGACTGATAGGATTTTAGGATTGAAATCTGAGGAGTTTGTGGCTGATGTGTTGGATGACCGGAAGGTTCAGATGACGCCCACTGATTTTTGCTTTGTGGTGAAATGGGTGGGCCGGTCGAACTGGCAACGTGCATTGGAGGTGTACGAGTGGTTGAATTTGCGACATTGGTTCTCCCCGAATGCACGGATGCTTGCCACCATCTTGTCAATTCTTGGAAAGGCTAACCAGGAAGCCTTGGCTGTGGAGATGTTTTCCAGGACGGAGTCTGCGGTGGGAAATACTGTCCAAGTGTACAATGCCATGATGGGTGTGTATGCGAGGAATGGGAGGTTCAATAAGGTTCAAGAACTGCTTGATTTAATGCGTGAAAGAGGGTGCGAGCCTGACCTTGTGAGTTTCAATACTTTGATTAATGCCCGTTTGAAGTCGGGTGCTATGGTGCCTAACTTGGCTATTGATCTTTTGAATGAGGTAAGGAGGTCAGGACTTAGGCCGGATATAATAACTTACAATACTCTTATTAGTGCTTGTTCCCGTGAATCAAATTTGGAGGAGGCTGTGAAGGTTTACAATGATATGGAGGAACATAGTTGCCAGCCTGATTTATGGACTTATAATGCTATGATTTCAGTGTATGGGAGATGTGGACTGTCTAGCAAAGCTATGCAGCTATTTAACGATTTGGAGTCAAAAGGGTTTTTGGCTGATGCGGTGACATATAATTCTTTGTTATATGCTTTTGCAAGAGAAGGGAATGTGGAGAAGGTGAAGGAGGTTTGGGAAGAAATGATAAAAATGGGGTTTGGTAAAGATGAGATGACATACAATACTGTAATCCACATGTATGGGAAGCAGGGCCGACATGATTTAGCATTGCAGCTTTACAAGGACATGAAATTGTCAGTTCGAAATCCTGATGTGATTACATACACTGTTTTGATTGATTCACTTGGGAAAGCGAGTAAGATAATGGAGGCTGCAAATGTGATGTCAGAGATGTTGGATGCAGGAGTTAAACCCACTTTGCGGACTTATAGTGCTTTAATTTGTGGGTATGCAAAAGTTGGGATGCGGGCAGAGGCTGAAGAGACTTTTGATTGCATGCTTAGGTCTGGGATTAGGGCTGATCATCTAGCATACTCAGTTATGTTGGATATCTTACTGCGGTTCAATGATACAAAAAAGGCAATGGTGTTGTATCGGAAAATGGTGTGTGATGGCTTCACACCTGATCATGCCCTTTATGAGTTCATGCTCCGAGTATTTGTGAGGGAAAACAATTTGGAAGGTATTGAAAAAATGATGAGGGATATGGAAGAATTATGTGGTATGAATCCACAACTTATTTCTTCCATTCTTGTTAAGGGGGGATGCTATGACCATGCTGCTAAAATGTTGAGATTGGCCATCAGCAAAGGCTATGAACTGGAACGTGAGAATTTGGTATCTATCTTGAGTTCATATAGTTCGTCCGGAAGGCACTTAGAAGCACGTGAATTGCTTGAATTCTTGAGAGAACATGCTCCTGGCTCAAAGCAACTGTTAACTGAAGCATTGGTTGTCATACTTAGCAAGGCTCACCAATTGGATGCTGCCTTGAAGGAATACACTAATACTAGGGGATTTGGTTCATTTAGTGGAAGTTCTATCTTGTATGAAACCCTGATTCAAGGGTGTGAAGAAAATGAACTCTATGGTGAAGCTTCTCAGCTTTTCTCTGACATGAGATTCTTTGGTGTTGAACCATCTGAAAATCTTTACCAAACTATGGTACTCATATATTGTAAAATGGGCTTCCCTGAGACTGCCCACCATTTAATTGATCAGGCTGAAATGAAAGGTATTTTGTTTGAAAATGTCTCAATGTACGTTGATGTTATTGAGGCCTATGGGAAATTGAAGCTATGGCAGAAATCAGAAAGCTTGGTGGGAAATCTTAGGCAAAAATGTACAACAGTGGATAGGAAGGTTTGGAATGCTTTAATTCAAGCTTATGCTGCAAGTGGTTGCTATGAGCGAGCCAGGGCTATTTTTAATACAATGATGAGAGATGGTCCTTCCCCAACTGTAGATTCCATAAATGGTCTATTGCGAGCTTTAGTTGTCGATGGGAGATTGAAAGAGCTTTATGTGGTAATCCAGGAGTTGCAAGATATTGGTTTTAAGATAAGCAAAAGTTCTATTATTTTGATGCTCGAAGCATTCACTCAAGTTGGAGATATTTTTGAGGTGATGAAAATATATCATGGAATGAAGGCTACTGGTTATTTTCCCACCATGCATCTTTACAGGATTATGATTGGTTTGCTGTGCAAGGTAAAGCGAGTAAGGGATGTTGAAGCCATGGTATCTGAAATGGAAGAGGCAGGATTTAAACCTGATCTTTCAATATGGAATTCTATTCTTAAGTTATATGCAGGAATTGAGGATTTCAAAAAGACTGCCCAAGTTTACCAGCGAATCCAAGAAGCTGGACTTAATCCAGATGAGGATACTTACAATACTTTGATTATAATGTACTGTAGGGATCATAGACCAGAAGAAGGTTTGTCACTGATGCAAAACATGAGAAGGCTGAGCCTGGAACCTAAGTTAGACACATACAAAAGCCTGATTTCCGCATTTGGTAAGCAGCAGCTGTTGGAACAAGCTGAGGAACTTTTTGAAGAGTTAAGGTCAAATGGATCTAAATTGGATCGTTCCTTTTATCATATAATGATGAAAATGTTTAGAAATACTGGAAACCATTCCAAGGCAGAAAAGCTATTGGGCATGATGAAAGAGGCAGGAATAGAACCCACCATTGCCACAATGCATCTGCTTATGGTTTCTTATGGCAGTTCTGGACAGCCTCAGGAAGCTGAAAAAGTGCTTAACAATTTGAAAGGAACTGGCTTAAATCTTGATACACTACCATACAGTTCAGTCATTGATGCTTATCTCAAGAATGGTGATTATAATGCTGGAATACAAAAGCTCATAGAGATGAAGGAAGGTGGTTTGGAGCCAGACCATAGAGTATGGACATGCTTCATTAGGGCTGCAAGCTTGTGCAAGCAAACAAGTGAGATGCTTATCCTCTTAAATGCACTCCGGGATGCTGGGTTTGATCTTCCCATCAGGTATTTATTAGTTTTTCAAATTTTAGAATGAAGATAACGTGTCGCCAATGGACTTTTTAGTTTCTTCTAAACTTCTCCTGTGAATTTGTTTCTAAGAGAATCTTGTGTTGTAGGCTTCTGACAGAAAGATCTGAGTCACTTGTTTCAGAGGTAGACCATTGTCTAGAGAAACTAGAACCCCTGGAAGACAATGCAGCCTTTAATTTTGTCAATGCTTTGGAGAACCTATTGTGGGCATTTGAACTCCGGGCTACAGCTTCGTGGGTTTTCCAACTGGCGATCAAGAGGAGCATCTATCACCATGACGTGTTCAGGTAGGTGCTAGGAAATGCAGTTTTGAACTATCAATTTGTGTTATTTGTTTATCTAGGTTAGAACTCTGTTTTTGCCAAGAAAAGCTTGAGTAGTTTGCTTATAACTCACAGTCCATTAAATGCAGAGTAGCTGAAAAGGACTGGAAGGCTGATTTTAGAAAGTTGTCTGCTGGTTCAGCTCTTGTTGGTCTTACTTTATGGCTTGACCATATGCAGGCAAGTTCTCTTCCTTTACATTTCTATTAATAGCACTCTTAAGGCTGCCGTTGTCAGAAGTTTAGAATAAATCTCTATGGCTGTTACTAAGGATGCTGTTAGTCATTATTACTATTAGCATGTCACTGAAATCAACTCATCTCAATTAAAGTCTTAATCCCAATGAAATTGGGACAAGCTTATGAATTGTTAGCAGGTAACAGTTCAGCCACATATATTCTTTTCTGCCAGTCCATCACATATCTGCTACCTCTAGCATGTTGTTGGAATATTTTTCTTTTTTAAAAAAAAATTTATATATAGGTGTCACATCAGTCAATTTCAAAACGTTAGTATTTCATTTGTTAAAATAGAATGCTATTTTTTTTTTTTTTGGGAGTCATCCAAATAGTTTAAAATCTGAGAACTCCCAATTGAACATACTGGCCACTTGACCTAGATGGGCCATTAGTTCATGTATATATGAAACCTAAATGTATTTGAAGCACTGAGCATGATTTTATTCCAATGAACATCTCATGATTCACTGAAGCCATTGTTCATGCTATGGAAAGATGCTGAATTGTCAAAGAATTCATAAAATGCTTGGTCACTATGGAAGCTGTCAAGTTCGTAAGTATTTTACCAAGGTAGTTATGATTTAACTAGTATGGGGTTCTTGGCAATGGCGGCTCTATGAATTTTTTCTAGGGTGGTCAATAAGAAGATACTTCTTAGGTAAAATATGAATCTTATGGTCTAAATGGCTTTCTTATTACAAATTTGTCCATAGTACGTATTAGTAATAGAATAAAAAATAAACTATAGGTTCATTTGACATATTTTTTCTTAATATAATGAACATGTTAATTGTTGTTGTTAAGTGAATTTTAATTATTATTGCTTAAAATACTTTTATTTATTAGTTTATGAAGATTATATGTTTACATTGTACTATCAATGTAAGATTTATATTATAGATAATTATACTATATACACTTGCAAAAACTATACAATATTGTACACATTTTTTTAGAAACAATGTAAATATTACAATGATAGTACAATGTAAACTATGAATTTTCCATTAGTTTATTGCATATTTATTAAGATCTAAATGAGCTTTTTAAAACAATTTTATATGAAAAAGAATTTACTTTGTTGTTGGACTTACTATTTCTCCCAGATTTTAGATAAAATTAGATTGTTGTTAGGCATTTTTTTGTATTTAAAAAGATCAAAATATTGTTAAGATGATCATAATTAAACTTGTTTCAAGTGGGTTTTAAAAAAATTTAGAGTTAGAGTGTTCAAATTTTTATTTAAGATGGTCAAATAAAATATATATATATATATATATATATATTATATATTAAAAAAAAAAAATTGCTAGCTCAGGGGGTTCATTTGAACCCCCTGAACTATACATGGCGCCACCCGTGGTTCCTGGGGATTGGCTTATTTGCACAACTGAGAAATGAACCCCCTGAACTATACATGGCGCCACCCGTGATTCCTGGGGATGGGCTTATTTGCACAACTGAGAACCTGCCAGGATTAGGCTTGTTTTTTACATTTCTGCTCTTCTGTCACTACTTTTGTCTATGTTTCTGGTTGTGGTTGTGTGTTTATTGAACCTTCCACCATTTCTGCAGCACTCATTCTTACTATTGCTTCTGAAGGTTGTTGTGCACACCACAGTGATACACCTAAAATGGATTTTGTATTTTATCATCTATGAGTGTTGCTCCAAACTATAAAGCTACGAGCTCATCTCTAAATTTTCTTTCTTCAAAGCCTTGCAACTCATCAGTTTGAAGTACTCTCTCTCTCTTTCTCTCTCTCTCAGAGAACATCATAACATTCGTGTTAAAGGTTGACCATTTTCAATACTCTTGTCAAATATGTTAGTCAAGGTAGTAAATTGGATTATGAGTGGAAAGGTCCGTGGATGTATCCTGTATCTTGGTTTCTACGTAAATTTACTGGGAAGCCAATATTTTGAATCAACCAGCCATTTTTGCAGTAAAGATATCTTTTTGGGACTATTCCCATATTTCTTGCCTTTTTTGTTGTTGTTCATGTGCACAAGCACTTAATTAGTCAGCAAAAGTTCAATAAAGATTGTGGTTTTGGGGTTTGTAGATTCTAAGATTTGGTATGAGGTTTATAAGTTCTCAAAAAAGAAAAAGAAACGGTCTGATGTAGGGTTTATAAAGTGAATGTGGGCATACTAGGAAACCAGTTATGGGTTGATGTAAATAAGTTGCTGAATTCTAGAAGAAAGAATTTTAAAAAATAATAATAATAATGTATAATACTCTAGACAGCTATTCAATTTGTGTTCATATTGTCCATGTACTGTTTTTTTTTAGGGAAAAAGAGGTTTGGTTATAACGATCATGCAAGTATACAGAGTCAAAGACAAGACTGGTTGGTCACTGTTGGTGCTTGAATAGTAATAAATTTAGTCTATTACTAACTTGTTACTTACAAGTAACTGCAATTGTTGTTATTATTTGATTTTTTGGTGAATTGGGAGTTTTTTGGGTGTTATATTGACTTGTTTTCTAAGTATGAATGATAAAACTCACATGTTTAGTAGCTTGGGTATGCATTTGATTTCCTTCATTGAATGCCCTTGATCTAATTAAGCTACCTTTCAAGTTAGCTATTAAAGCCTGAGACAGGATGGAAAAGTAGATCAAGTCTACAACAAGTCAGACATCATCTTGATTTTTTAGTCAAATCTATGAAATTTGGAAACGAGCTGGATTGTATATTAAAAGCATCTATAATAGATGATTTGAAAGTATATAATCAAACTGAATGTGAACCTATGATGATACTCTTTTTCAAATTTTATATTTCCTAGTTAATATTGACATGGTGAGATGTGAACCTTTTGCGGGACTTACTAGCCAACTAAATAGGAGAAAACTCTTGTTCTTTCACCAACTTGGGATGAATATCAATGTGGAAGCTTATTGGAATCAAAATAGAAAGACTAAGAATGAGCCAGGAATTGCACATCTACCCCCTCCCCTCGTATCCCCCTTCCCAAAATATAAAGATTTTTCTATAGAAAGAACCATACCGGAGATACTTCATTCTTGCATTTTTTTGAATTTAAAACAAAATTAAAATAAAAAACCATAGTTCTACTAAAGTAGCATCTTCATTAAGCACCCAAAAAAAAAAAAAAAAGGAGAAAAAGAATGAAGTTAGGACCCTGGCCTTGTACAAGCAATTACATGACAGGCGTTTTTTTAAGATCACCAAAAGCATAAAACATGGTCTCTGCACCTCTGGGAAATAAGATGTCAACTAATGTTGGTATGTATGTAAAAAATCTTGCCTTATTCTAGTCTCTTTGCATCTGGGTACCTGCATGCATTCAAGCATACCTGCATAATTGCACATTCATCCACAGACATGAACATGAGCACACAAACACAAACATGATGTAAATCTTAATTCATATTTGTGCTTGGTGATTTTCATTCTTTGAAAAAGCTGAGAAGGATGCAAATGTAACATGTAATTCACAGAGAGAGGACGAACTTTAATCCTAATTACTGGGGCCTGCCATAGGAACTGCCAGTATCACTGAACTTTCATGAGGACTTTGACAATCATTTTTGTGCCTAACATATGGTTTTCTATACTTGGCAGGATGCATCATTGCAGGGTTGTCCAGAGTCTCCAAAATCAGTTGTTTTGATAACAGGGACGGCAGAGTATAACATGGTTTCCCTCAATAGCACATTGATGGCTTGCCTTTGGGAGATGGGGTCCCCTTTTCTTCCTTGTAAAACACGAAGTGGGCTCCTCGTAGCTAAGGCACACTCCCTTAGGATGTGGTTAAAGGACTCTCCATTCTGTTTGGACCTTGAGTTGAAAGATGCCACATCTCTCCCTGAATCAAACTCCATGCAGCTCATTGAAGGATGCTTCATTAGACGTGGCCTTGTTCCTGCATTCAAGGACATAACTGAGAGACTTGGACTAGTGAGGCCCAAGAAGTTTGCCAGATTAGCTTTGCTATCTGATGACAGAAGAGATAAAGCTATTCGAGCTGACATAGAAGGGGGAAAAGCGAAGCTGGAAAAAATGAAGAGCAAGTTTGCACTTGGTAGAAAGGGGAAGACCAAGAAACTTAGAAATGGGAAATATTTTCGGAGAGCTATGCTGTCAAACATTGAAAGATGATTTGTACCAGGTTTAATCTAAAATACACTGTCATAATGTCTATAGTTTATGGTCTGGGGAAGTCCCAAAAAATCAATTAATCTGTGGTCAACCTATTTTGTTGTCTTTTTTTTTTGAAATGCCTATTTTGTTTTCTTGCTTGCTAATGGTGGGCTATGTTTTTTAAGAGATTTTCAACCTATGAAGTCAGCTCCTTAGAAATGAAAATCAGCAACGCATTTTCCAATTATTATTATTGTATACATATTCATTCTTTGCACAGTAATAATGATCCCTTCTATTATTAACTGTGGTTCTTATACAGGACCTTACATGCTTGGAATTCAAATCGAACAATGAGATTAGAGAAAAAGATAAGCTAAAACTTGTGATAAGATAACACCTATCATAAGTAACAAGTGCTTTTTCTTACAGTACCAAAAACAGAGGACAATTATTCAAAGAGTCCTAAGAACATATAATAACTTCTAATGGGTCACATCCCACTTGTTACTGTCTTCATCGCATGCAGTTGCTAGGGCCATAACACAATGTAATTAGAAAGAAAGTAATATATAATTTTTGCTATCAATTGCAATGGTAACATTTGAAGTTTTTACATTCTCCCCAAGATGCCTGCTCTCTTTTTTGGCATTGCTTGCAACAATGCTCTGACCACGTTTTCCTTCTCTGATAATAACATTTCTCAAATAAACTGGATGCTATTATGCAAAAGGAAAGTTGAAACAAGGGGAAAAAAATTTAAATGGAAAAATCAATAGAGGTTGAAGATTATAAGACTATATACCAACATAAATTTCCAGATGCAGAGGTTATAGCACAATAGTAGAAGAGCATAACTTAGGCGTTGTTGTTCAAGTGTTTTACCTTAGGTTCTCTAATAAAATCCATCCCTATGGTTATATTGGCCAATAAACCATATAATTGAATTTAGTTGTCCTTGGGAAAAGATAACATAGTCTATACTATATTGATCAATACAACCATGTGGTTAAATTTAAATATTAGTTGATATAATTTAATAAAATAATGAAAAAAAATATATTACATTTTATTATTTAAGTGATACTATTGGTTTTGTTTTGTTTTTTTTTTTTTTTATTATTAATCATGAGTTTAGTCATATTTAAAAGACTTAGTTTATTCATGTTAATAAATCTTAGCATTATGTAATTTTTTAATAAATATTTTTATCATACAAAATTCTAAAGAAAGAATGCTCCATAGACATATATATATTCAAGGTTGATTCATAGACGGTACATATAGCTATAATTAAGTTGCTTTATCATAAACAATTTTTAACAAAATATTTTAATTAAGTAAATGTGAATCTCATAACATGCATCTCATAACAATATATAACAATAGAATAACGTGAATCTCATTAAAAAAAAAATTAATCAATTAAAAGTCACTAAAATTATGAGCATAAAACGTAAAGACAAATAAATAGGATAAGTGCTAATTGTATATATGATCTGTAATATAGTTTGAGTTCATGTCTTCACCAATTGTATATAAGTCTGAGTTTTGATAAGTAAAGATCTAAGAAGATTGTGGTTCAATCTTGAGAAGATTCCCATATTTAATAATTTTAAAAAAAAAAACTATACATCCAAAGTCTACCTTTGCAGTAAACACTATATATCTCTTTAACACTTCAAAGAAAAAAAAAAGCCCATTATCAATTCTATAAACCAAAAATTCTTGAGAGAAAGAGATTGAGAACATAGGACGAAAATAAATAGATCTAATGAAAATAAAGAGTGAGAGCTAGATTATAAATTCCATAAAACTTGTGAACAAAAAATAATAATAAAAAAAAATCATATTTAATTAACAATTACCTTGCATATGAAGCCTGCCTTTATAAAGGAGATATATAATTGATCTGCAAAACAGAGGGAGAGAAAGAGAGATTAGATTGAATTTTGTAGAGATGGAACGAAACCAAAAAAAAAAAAAATCTTGATAAAACAGATTTAGTAAAGAAGTAGAAATTGAATTTTGCAGAGAGAGAGAGAGAGAAAGAGAGACGGATGAATATGAGTAGTGGAGGCGTGTTTTTTTTTTTTTTCTTTTTTGAGAAAAAATACATGAAATCAAAAAATTACAATAGGAATCTATGGAAAACCTCTTCTTATATAGGAGAGTTGTATTGGAGATGGGGAGATGAACCTTGAAATGTAAAGATGTGGGGAGATGAATCTTAAAACACACAGGTGTGATGAACCTTGAAATATGCAGATGTGGGGAGATGAACCTTGAAACACGCAGGTGTGATGAACCTTGAAATACGCAGGTGTGGAAAAAAGAAAAAGAATACACTGAAATTACAATTGATCCACTTAAATTTAGACAAATGGAATAACATAAATCTTGACACATGGCACAAAATTAGGATTCTAATTTAGAATTGCAATTGGAGATTCTCTCTGCTTCACCTATTATATATATATATATAGATTGTGAAAATACAATTAAATTCAATCATGTGATCCTAGAAGCTATAATTATAGGGCCCCTTAAGTTATTTGTTAATAAACTATTTTATGAAAGTTTTGATACCAATTTTATGGGGAATATAAAAAGTTATCAAAACAATTAATTGTTTTTTTTTCCCTTTTCCCATAAAATATTTCCACAAATATTTTTCTAAACTAATGCCCTTAGGACATCCGTTAACATTTCTTTTATATATATATATATATATATATATATAAGGAATTGTACCTCAATTTAACCCAAGGGACATAATGTTGTGTATGCGTATATAAACCAAAACTGTTGGCCCTATTATTTCCAAAAAATTAATTTAGCTCTCATAATAGTACTTTGTAAATAAAAACAGTATGGTTTAGAAGCTGCTTAATGATGATGGTTTTATTATTTGCACAAAGGTGGTGAGTTGACGATATTTTGCTTATGTCTTTGCACCATAATGAATTTTCAGGAAAATTACACTCTACTACCCTAAACTATACCCCATATTATACTTTGCACCCTAAATTTTTTGAAAGCCCATTTTGCACTCCTAAACTATGGCACTTGCTTCACTTTGCACCCTAACGTTAAGTTTGCTATTTACTTAGATGGAAAAGTATGACTTCATGTAAAAAGACACAATTGTCCTCTTCTCAATCCCTTGAAAACAAAAAAATTACACTATATCAACCTAAAATATACAGTTAATTACACTTTGCACCTTAAACTTTAGATTTCTATTCAAGTTAATGGCAAACTTAACATTGGGATGCAAAGTATAACAAGAGTCACAGTTTAGGATGCAAAATGTGCATCCAAAAAGTTTAGGGTACAAAGTATAATCTAGGGTATAATTTAGGATGGTAAAATGTAATTTTCCTTAAATTTTGAGTGAAACTTATAATTTAAAAAATTATAGTTGAATAAGTTGCTTATTCAAGTAATAATTTTTTTTGATATATTTCTTAATTTTTCTTCAGTATATTAAATTAATTGCTAAATTCATATAATTTTTATAGTTGAATCTCTTATTTAAGTGATAAATAGACAGGATTTTGAGACAGTCACCAATTTGATCCAATTGGGATTTGAAATTAATAAGAGGCGATCATTTGAAATTAGTGAAACTATGTTACACCTAAGACCCAAAGACGCGTAATATTTATTTTTAAACATTTTATAGTCTATTTCATTTATTAATTTTCTTTTTTGATATTTCTTAATTTTTCTACATTTATTAAATTAACTGGCAAATCCATGTAATTTTTATATTTGAATCTCTAATTTGAGATTCTCTATCAAGATATTAATTAAGAATCTTCACTCTTTCTAGTTGTGAATCTCAGATATGCATTATTAAAAGAAATGTGATATTACAATTATAAACTATTAATGTGGCAAATTCTTATTAGTTCTCAAATGGCCCACCACTAACATTACTTTTTCACTTATCAAAAATTACTTACTACATCAAAAATTTGTAAAAAATAAAAATCAAAAAAATCAAAAAAATAAAAAATTTTCCTATAATTTTGCATGAGGTACAATTAAGATTTTAATTGTAGTTATTGTACTTAAAAGGTGAGACCGGGGACAAGTGACTGACAATAGATTAACGAGGGAGATCTGTTTGGCCTGAGAAGTTGGTGTGCTTAGTGAAATGAGAAGTTGGTGTGCTTAGTGAAAATGAGAATTGGTTGGCATAGTGAGTTTTGGAAGAAGCTTTGAAGTGGACTGAGATGGTTGATCACGGTAGTGGCATTGCCTTGTTGTCGAAGTTTTATGATGGAGACGTGGAAAAGGCAGCAAATTTGATGAGCAATTGAAGGCCAAATGAATGTGATTCTGATACCACTATGAAATTAAAGGAGAAAATATGGTTGAGTTTGTAAAGAGAGAACAAAGAGTATTATGTGGTTTGGCTTGATAACCTATATTAATGGGATAACTTCTTAAAAGTTACACCTTCTCTATATGCTCAATTTATGCTTACAATGAACCTTATATAGGACATATATATATATATATATATATAGAGAGAGAGAGAGAGAGAGAGAGAGAGAGAGAGAGTACAGTTAGCCCTAGATGGGCTTTATACTAAATAGAGTCTCTAGGCCATTACATAATACACTAAAATCTTTAACAATTTCAACCACATTTATTTTAGCAAATCAAAAAGTAATATTAATGAAAGTAATAAAAGGCATACATATTTGATATTGAAATAGAAAGCCAATTTCATTATTTTTTTTACTGATACATGAATGACGAGTATAGACCTATATGTGAAGCCCAATAATTAGACGCATAGTTTGAAAAATATCGTCTAAATATGATAGAGGTGCATGATAAGAGATAAATCTAATACATGTTCTAATAGGGCGTGGTTTGAGAAACATGGATTGAGAATGATAATAAGTTATGTGACTAGGAAGAAATTTGATAGAGTAGGCTACCAATTAGCATGATTCATAATATTCAGCCACGATGGTCAAGGATGCATAGACCACAAGAAAGACGAAAACTAAGTGCAAAAGAAAGATGCATGTGCCCATTGGATGTAATTAAAATCATTGAGATCATCTTATCATAAAATATCATATCCGAAGATGATTCGAGTGAAGTTTTCAGAATGCTATCCAAGACAAAGAAATAAAAACATTAACTCATAAAACAAACTTCAAATGGGAAACCATGTTTTATTTTTTGAGTGTGATTTTTTTTAGTTCTTTAAATTTAAGGTTTTAATTATATTTAAAAGAAAATTCAATAACTTTTTAGTATCTAAAAAAATAATTTTTTAATAATTCACTACACTTTTTTAGGCGCATGGATTGATGGTGATTAAAAACATGTGAACTGAACTTCATAGAATAAAATGATAAGAATGAAATTTGCATTTTAGCATAGTATTCTCTCTCTCTCTCTCTCTCTTCGAAAAAAATACTACCCACAACGTCAGGCCCATGAACCGTTGGGTTCGAATCTGATCCATTACCATCCAATTATGGATTTCTAACAAAACCCAAAAAAAGGCCCAAGTAGAGGCCCGGCTTAGCCGAAACCCTATTTAGGGTTTTCACAACCATTTCCTCTTTATATAAAACTCTAAGAAACCCTAACACAATCCTCCCTTGCGGCCGAGCTATAGCGAGCTAGAAAGACACAGAGAGAGAGAGAGAGAGAGAGAGAGATTAGCTTCTTCATTGCTCAGGTCTGTAAATTCATATCTTCTTTCTCTTCCACTTTCTTGCCTTGGTTCGTTCCATTATTGCATTTCTATTACCTTCTCTTATCTCTGTTTGGTTGCTGAGAAAAAAAATTTCTTTGGGTAAGAAAATTTTAAGGACTAGTAGAATACTGTACTTCTGTTTTACTGCAAATCTTAGGGTACAACTGCACATGGGTTTGCGTTTGTTTGTTTGTTTTAGATCTCTGGGGTTTATTGCTCTCTCAAAGCCATTCTTGTTTTGTCTCTTCTGTTATGAATTCTTTGCTACTCATTTTGTTCTGTCTTATTCGATTAGACTCTGTTTGGTTCCTGAGAAAAAAAAGATGGGGTTGTGGGGGGAATTGAAAGAAACGAAGGACTTATGTTGAAGACGAAGGTTTTGTTGTATATGTTCATTCAAAAGCATGCCTTTTTCCATTTGTTTATTTTTGTTTGCTAATAACCCTGTTTTTATTGAAGTAAATCGTTTATTGTTTGATGAAAAATGGGTCTGCTTTTTTATTGTAATTTAGGAGAATAGAGAAAGAAAAAGGTAGCTAATAACAAGATCATGATTTATTTGAGTTTAGTGACTGTCAAAAGCATGTTTAGATTAAGCAGTGATTGAAAGAGATCTTTGTTTGTATGCGAGTTTAAAAGGAGTGCCCCTTGGACCCATGTATATTCTTTTTTGGTGCATTCATTTTGTGAATTGCATTGTTTCTAAGATTTTCCTTACTCCATTTTTTGTAATATCATTCTCTGAATTTACTTACAGGTAAGAAATGGTGAAGCACAACAATGTTATCCCTAATGGGCATTTTAAAAAGCACTGGCAGAACTATGTGAAGACATGGTTCAATCAACCAGCTCGCAAGGAGAGAAGAAGAATTGGTGGGTATATTATTTTCTTGCATCTGGATTTACCTTATTTTGGTCCTGAATTGTTACACTTTGATTGTTCATTCGCGCAAACATAACCCACCCTCCAATTTAGTGCAAAATAATATTGTTGAGTGATATTTGACTGACTCATATGTTAAATTCTTACCAGCTCGCCAGAAGAAGGCTGTCAAAATCTTCCCCCGCCCTACTACTGGAAAACTCCGTCCTATTGTACATGGACAGACACTGAAGTATAACATGAAAGTGAGATCTGGAAGGGGCTTTTCTCTGGAAGAATTAAAGGTGGGTTGTTTTTATTATCGTCTGATAAACTTTTGCTTCCAGTATGATGACTTGTTACTGCCGTGTTTGTTCTGAATATAGATAATTATTTCTTGAAAATGGTTATTTTAAAATATTCTTGAAGGATAAGTGGTTGTTCAATCAGAATTGGGCAGAAGACTGATTCCTTGTCTTCCTTCTGTCCTGCTTGGTAGTACCGCCTATACAAAAGGTTTCTAAACTGACATGGAAACTTATGTAATTGGTGCCACATTAACAACAGCAATAAAAAAGTTTCTTACACTTTCGGTATGTATTTAAAAGTTGACACATCATTTTGTAAAACTTAAATAAAAAAAATTGAAGTGGGTGGTATCATTGTTTATATTATGTAAGCACTATTTTAGCAATCCCATGCATGCAAATATTGCCTGTCTATAAGATGTGCTTTATCTTCTTTTTGTTGTAGTTTATGCTGGTATCATCTCCCTTTTTGTGTTATGGTTTAACAAGTTAAATCCCCTATTATTCTTTTATAAACAGGCTGCAGGTATTCCCAAGAAGTATGCACAGTCCATTGGGATTGCAGTTGATCATCGCAGAAGGAATCGTTCCCTGGAGGGTCTTCAGGCTAATGTTCAGAGGCTGAAGACATTTAAGGCCAAATTGGTCGTCTTCCCAAGGCGTGTTGGCAAATTTAAGGTTTGTTTTAATGTCTGAAGTGATTTTATTGTGCAAATAGATGCTTGCTTGTGTTCCCTGATTTCTCATTTTCTCACATTTCTTGCAGGCTGGTGATTCTGCACCTGAGGAACTTGCATCTGCCACCCAGGTCCAAGGCCCATACTTGCCCATTGTACGTGAGAAGCCATCCGTGGAGCTTGTGAAGGTTACTGAAGAGATGAAATCATTCAAGGCCTATGACAAACTCCGTCTTGAGCGGATGAACGTCCGTCATGTTGGTGCCAGGCAGAAGAAAGCAGCAGAAGCTGAGAAGGAAGACAAGAAGTAGTTGGTTTAATAACATCAGGCAATCTAAATATTTTTTAATGTTGAACCGTCTTTTGCAATTTTGGTTTGAGCCATTTATCTTCTGGACTCGGCTTCAACTTAGCTTTGTTTTGAGTTTATGAATTTGTGGATTGGATGGATATGTTGACCTTTATTCAGTAATGGTTTTGGTACCTTTGTTAGAATGAATACATTTTGGTTATCTACTGTCCTATATAGAACTATGGACCAATAGGTTTTTTTGCAGAATCTATGGATCTATTTTTACATTTTTGTAACCTGGCAATTGCTTGAGCTTTTTGGTACGAATAAGTGGGCTGAACTATGGAGGCTGATCATTTTGGTCCTTAGTATGCCAAATTGAGTATTTCATCAAGAATATAGTTTAGTGTCAGTTGTTGAAATTGTTCCTAGTGATGCAAACGCTACGATCTATGAACTTGGTCTCTATGTAAATTTCTTTAGGGTAAAATATTTTTTAGTTTCCATCTGACCCATCTTATGTTACTGTCAAGTGTGGCCTTTTCCTGTCTCAAAAAGTTGATGGTATGTTTATATGTGAATTTGTGTTGCTGGTCTTGCTCTCTGCGACTCAGCATTCTTAGATACAAAGAATGAGCACACTGGCTGAATTGAGTGAGCTACTTAGGTAGCAGGCCATGTCCCAGAGATCACTTGCCATTGAAATTTCTAAACATCTCAATGAAAATCCTGACATTTCAATGTCCTGCAATCCATTGATCCAAAGTTTGCTTGTATTCTACATATCAGTGACTGTGATCTAACCCAAATCATATTCCTGTTCTTAGGGTGCTTCCATATCCTGATCTTTTAAGGGGAGAGGATAAGGCCATTTGGTTAATATTATCTTTTGAGCATATGTGATGTGGATTGTTACCTCAGATAAAGTTTGCTCGACAATGAGCTCAAAAACTTATTCCACGTTTGCATACCTGATTTATGGGTGAAAAAGAAATTTAATTTTGTAGCACAGATTTTTGTACCAACGCATGGCAAGAGCAATTATGACAAAAGTAACTTAAATCTGCAGATCCATCGCTCTTACAATTATTTTTTTGAATGGGCTTTTTTTTTTATTTTTTCAACTAATTGTTCTAATACTGTCAAATTTTTTAATGATTCTATATGATGCCTATGCCTATGGCTCTGTTAGTGTAATTCTAAGAGATTTTAATGTCTAAAAACTATCAAGCAAGCATAAGTAAAATGAACAAGTTCAATGTTAATATTTAACAATTCCTTTTGCCATTAGCAGACACAATTCGTCAGGTCTTGTTTATTTTCGGGAATAATAAATTTCAACTAGATTTATGGGTTGTAAGTTGTAACTACTACTCATCCAATACAAGAGGGGATTCTTTGGTTTAGCAAGCTGATTCTATACCACGTTGTCCAAAACTGAAACTTTCTCCAACTAAGGAGACGCGACCTTTTCTAAGAGCCAAGTACCTCACTTCTTTGATGCCAAAAGATTCACAAACATTTTTGCTTTTTGATTGGGAAATAGTGGGGGAGGGGCGAGTGGGATTCGAACCACAGACATGGTAAAACAAAATATTCACAAACATGGTTGAATAATAAACATACTGCTGAATAATAACAAACCGCATGCCTCTACAAATGAATACAAATGGCCAAGTAAACCATTTTTGAGCCACAGGTTGCACACAAGTCAGTAAACTGTAAATCCAATAACCAATGTTTGCAATTTTGTGATATACGGGAAGGAACCATTATAATATATGTAAATGCCAGATCTGAAGGATTAAGTTTAAGTATTACTAGATTAGCTAGAGGTTTTGGTAAGAGTCTCCAATATCTAACAGACAAGTCAATGCCAGGATAAGGCAAGCATCGCATTTATAATTGTTAGCCAAACAACCATGTACATTTTGGTAACTTGCTCAAGGAAACAGTGGTGATTTACTATCACATTACACAACCCCTCAGAATGGTATGTGAGCAGCAATGAATCTGAAGATGCGTGAACCAGATGTCCCACCAACACTACACAGTCGGCATCCCTCTTTGATGAATCAGAACTTTAATGCCTGAAAAAGATTCCAAGTTAGTAAATCATAAGAAGGATCTTTAATAATAAGTATGTAATATTCAAATATCAAAAAGGGGATGTTGTGATAGTTATTAGTGTCATAAACAGAAATTCCAAAGTAAACGGTTGCTTACAATTCAATATACCATGGTATAGAATCTTCCGTTTCCTTATGCATATATGGATTAACTTTTGATCAACATATTGGTAGGTCTGTAAAATTCATATTGCCATGAAATAAATGATTTTCAAAAGCTTTTTTCTTTAAAATTTAAACAGTTGTGACCATGCACTTGAACTTCATGACTTCCAGGCAGATTCTTCTATTATCAACCAACAAAAAATTTGTCTAAATTGAACAAGATATGCATAACCATTAATTAATTTTCTATTACTATGTCCTTTATATATCAGTAAATCAAAAACTGGTTAAAATTTTTTCAGAAACCAAAATTTTCAGAAGAATTTTACGGACTTTTCACAACTGTTCTCAATTCAATTCAAACACTATCTAAACCAAGTTTAGACCAGCCTCTTGTGACTTAAAGGGAATGTAAGACGCTTACTACTGACAGACCAAGTTATCTACGCCCCTCAAACAACTCCTATAACATTACAACAAAAGTAAAAGAAATAAAATTCATCGGTAAATTTTTAAACAAGGTATTCATACCTGAGAAGCCATGACCCAAGTTCCATCTACCCAATCTTGATGTGGTCTTAAGTCAGAGTGACGAAACTCCCCATAATCTTTTGTTCTCTTGAAGTAAATTTTGTATTTTGAGCCCTTAAGGATCTTTGAAATCACACCCTCCCACCACCCATCATTGTAATAAGCATCAACTTCTTCATTCAGATTGAAACTATCAACCACAACAGCATCAGGAGGACGAGGCCTCATGTGCTTTATATCAACCTCTTCTCTCAAAAACTGTTTGTTATCCTCAGTTCTCAGGCTCTTGTACTCAACAAGGTATTTGTCCTGTCCGATAGCATTGATAACTTTTGCAGAAAACCAAGCACCTTCAAACCCAGCTTCATCACTGCATACCTCAATTTGCGTTCCTTTGCTAAGATTCTTCATACTTGATTTGCTTGAACTTGGTTCCATCCTCATTGACACTTCCTGCATCCAAAGTTTTAGGAAGATTGATCTTGTGAACCAAATAAGAAAGATGAACAAACAAAACAAGAACATAAAGCAGTACAAAAGCATGAATCTGCTATGACTATTACAAAACATTTAGTTTGAATAGATTGTACAGACTCTGCATCCAATATACAAATTTTTACAGTTATCTACCTCTATATATATTCTTTCCATGATACAGCTTATAAAGTGGTACTTATTTCATTAATGTTTGTGACCTTATTTTACTTGGCACATTTGTACATTAGAATCAAAAGTCCATGCCTACAACAAGTTTAAGGAAAAATAAATAAATTATTAAATAATTAATTTTTATTTATAGGTAAACTTGTGTCAATGCTTTAACATAAGGAAAGCTACAAGACTAGAAGTAAAAGAGAGAAGGAATACTTGCACAAAAGCAAGAAAGTGTATTATCATTTTAATTTTGCATGGTTTAATAATTGAGTAAACCACCAGGTGGTTCTTCTTGCGATTTGTTTAATTATTTCAAGTCAAATCCTAGATTTAACATGCATAATCAAGAAATTTTACACAAGAATTTAATTTCTGAATGATATATAGCACCTAGAAGAAAAGAGAAAGAAAAAAAGGAAAAAGAACAAGGGTTGAGTTAAGAAGATAATGATATAATATAATAATGGGAATTAAAACCCAATTTACAGTGACTGGAAAATTGTTCTTTAAGTAATTTTCTGTATCTCATAAGGACAAATCTCCGTTGCAAGCCCTTAATTAAGCTGAATATAAGATCTTCAAGAAGTTATTTTAAAGACCATCTTTCTCAACCAAGTGAAAGCATCATAAAGGGTTTCAAATGATAAAGCAATTTACAGGTTTAAAATATCTAGTACAAGAGAAAGAAGAAACAAGGACTCCAAGATGCAGTATTTCCTGAAAGAGAATTAAACATCGAACAAAATTATAGCATTCTTGCAAAGAGAAAAAGTTTCTAAAGAGACATTCCATCTTGAAGACAAGTTTCAAAGTTATTTTTGCATTTTTAACACATTCCATTATTATTTATTTTGCTTGCTCTCCCTATCTTGTCACTACTTTACATGACAAAGTAAAAATTTCCAAATTTATGTTAATCGACAAAAATCACCTTTGTCCCTAGACCTGACTAAGATATTTCTGAAAGGAGCATAGTAGTAATACTCTTCCCAGAATGGATTATAAATAAATTATGATTTTCAGGTACCAATGACTTTGATAGTTAGAGATGTACAATCTTAATGATGATTATTGGACTCAATCTAGACAAATTTTCCATTTAGTAGCATCCTAAGTAGGCATATTTGACTTTCATTTTTCCAAATATAATTGTGAAAACGTTATTCTTCTACTAAAGGAAGACAAAAATTTGATAAATAATATTTTATGAATATGAAAAATTAATGCCCATAGAACTGTAAAGAAAACTTATTTTTTTCCTGTACTAGCCATTTTCAAAAACAGACGCCAGTTTTTGCTATAAGACTGGTTAAAACATCAAAAGAATGCCATGAATACCAAAGTCAAAAATACGATGCGTTTCCCAACTCTATATGCCTCAGTGTCTATATTATATTCCATCTGTCTAAGAGATTTGATTATGCATGTATAAATTCTTGTAGATCAGGTGACTGTTTAGGTTGTAAAGAGAGAGAGAGAGAGATATAATTTTAATTCATCAATGCCAAACAATGAGTGCTTTACTTATCGTGTTCTTTCTAATAACTAAATGTATGTCATGAAATCCCAGATGAGACTAAGATTCTTGCAACTCAATGACGCTGTTTGGTCTCTCTTATGAGAGATTTTCCCTTGCCACTTACTGTAACAATTGAATTATTTTTAAAAAGAAAATGTCTATCATAATTCCATTCCAACAAATACAACATGTATTTCCCTAAGTTCGGTACAAGTTTCTGTCAGTTTTTTCATCAAACATTTACAATGCATACCTTCTGAATATAGAAAGGATCCTACTGGGGAACAAGGTGAAGAAAAACCAAAAAATAACAAAAGAGAAAGAAAACCCATTAACAAAAAACAAAGAAAGAAGAAACTGTTACCCTAGGTGGAAGCCAAGCTCCCTTGTCCCACTCCTGGTGAACCCTAAGCTCTGAGGGTAGAAACTGAAACTGTTGCTTTGCAAACCTAAAGTAAACCCAGAACAATGACCCTTCATTATCAACTTCAGTGATCACTCCTTCCCACCACCCTCCACTGAAAAAAGCATGCACTTCGTCTCCAAACTCGAAACGATAACCGGGTTCGGAAGGCGGTGGAGGAAGGGGCCTTAAGAGCACCAAATCAACCTCTTCCCTCAAAGGTTCATCGTTGGCTTCTAAGTGTTTGTATTCAACCACAAACTTGTCTGCGTTCCAATCCCTGCCTATGATTTTTGCTGGGAAAAGCGTGCCTCGTAGGTTGTGGTCGATACTTGTGACCTCAACATCGTCACCTATGCTGAAGTATGATTGAGCTGTTGTATCACCGTGCTTTTTGCGAGGCATTGAGGCTCTTCTTTAGGGTTTTCTGTCTTGCTCTCTCTAGGTGTATTGTATTTTAGGGTTTGGGTTTGGAAGAAGTGGACTGGAGATGAATAACGAGAGAGAGCAATACTATATTGTAACAGGAGTCGGCTTTTACATATCTTTTGATTGGACGCAAATACCCAAATCTAAATGGAGTGCTGCTGCTGCCGCTGTGTGAGAGGGATTGTGCTCAATTATCTTTTGTTTTTATTGTTGGGAAACTCTTAAGTACTCTCGTTATGAAGCACAAAGAAATGAGGCTCATTTCTCTTATATTTATGAGTGATTTTATCATAAATTTAATGAGTGAAACTCACTATAAATTTGAGAAGAGGAAGCACCATTATTTGTGTTCCAAGAGTACTTAAGAATTACTCCTATTTATATATTTGTTGCATCAAGATATCTATTAGAAGTTATGAGTTCAAGTCATGATAAACTCTGTTAGTTCTCAAATGATCACACGTTATAATGCAATATGATGGTTAAAGTGGTGTGAGAGCAGTGATCATACTTGCAATTCCTTTTTTTTGTTCATAAAAAATAAGAGAGAACAAATTAAAATAGGTTCCATTTTGAGTAACAGTCTTTGTTCATATCATCTCTCTTTGCAGAGGTTAAATATGAGAGATAAATAATATTCCTTCTATCTCAATTTGTTGGCCCTCTATTCCATTTTAGGATGTCCCAAAATGAAGTTCTCTTTCTAAACTTATTAAATAGAAGTTTTATCTTACCCATTACCTTGTTTAAAAAGTCAATGCTATTATTATTTTTTAGTTTAATTAATGATGGTAGTTTTGGAAACTTATACCTTTTTATAAGGTAGACAATACAATAAATGGTATTCCTTTTTAAAATATTTGATTTTTGAAACAGGACAAACAAACAAGTAATACTACAATCACAAACTATTTTACAACATTTTTTACAAAATATTCATGTGAACAACCTCTTATTGGTTTTCATCTAGATCCACAATTAATATCACTTTTTTTATATCAATAATCACTTACCATATCATCAATTTGTAAAAAAAATTGTAAAATTGTTTGTATCTCTAGCATTATTCTAAACAAATTAGGACGGTGGGACTTGGGAGTAATAACCTACATCAAATAGGTAGTTGACTTAAATCTCCAACAAGATACTAAGAAAGCTTTGAATAAGTTATTTGATGAAGTGTGTGTTTGTTTCAGCTTCTTAAGACCGAACATGCGCTTTTTACAAAAGTAATCATTATTTATACGTTTGGTGAGAGCATTTATGTACGTTTAATATTTATGCGCGTTTCTAAACTCTTCACATAACGCGCATTTGTATTATGGGCATTTTCAGAGCATTTTGGAAAAGTTGACTGCTCGTTTTAAAGGTATCTGTTGGACCACAGGTAATTTTACGAAGTTGCCCTTGCTTTACCCTTTCACTTTACCCTTCTTTCTCTCTTTTTCTCACGCATTCCTCACAGTCACAAAGCCTCTCATCTCTCAGCTCTCTGCTCTGCAACTCATATGCAAACACACACACACCCAAATGCAAAATCGGTAGATCGGCGAAGGATGATGGATGAACGGAGCTGGGCTTCAAAGATGGGTGAGGAAGATGATGAATAGGGTTGGCGGTGGTGCGTAGGTCGGCGATGATGCATGAGCTTCGGTGCGATGGTGCGTGAGCTTCGGCTGCGGCAGTGAGGACGATGATGAATCGATGAGGATGATGGATGAATAGGTGAGAGTTTGAGGAGGATGAGAGCTTGATGATGAATCGGTGGAGAGTATGTCTTCTTCTTCTTCTTCTTCTTTCTTCATCTTCTTCTTATTCTTCTTCTTCCATCTGGACTACGTTGGGGACGAACTAGAATAAAGTAATAAAAAAAAAGAGCGAGAGAGCTGGAGAAAAAAAAAAAAGAGAGAATGATGAGAGCTGCTGGAATGTTCTCAGAGAAAAAGAAAATAAAAGAGGGGGTGGGTAGAGATAGGATACCGCGTGTGGAGGAGAAAAAGAAGAAAAAAAAAAAAAAGTAGAGAAACAGAGCTGGAGAAAGAAAGACACATAGAGTTATAGAATCAAGTGGAATGTTTAGAGAAAAAAAGGAGAGGATGGAGACAATGGGTATACCTGTGTGATGGAAAAAAATCAAGAGAAAAGAAAAAGAAAAAGAAAAAAAGGAAACATGTGGATGATAGAAAGAAAGAAAGGAAAAATACAATTTAGAAATGCTATTGCAATATTTTTACAATAAATTTTAAGTAACATATTGTTATTAGCTAATATTAGTGTGTAAAAATATAATTTCAATGGTGGGTTCAAATTAGAATTTGTAACAACTTTTCGCATAAATTTTGTTGCGAAAATATTATGAAAAATGTTGTAAATATAACACTATTCATTGAAAAATATAATTGTTGGGAATGAATATAAGAAGAATAAATGATGATAAAAAAAAATAAATAAAGTTTTTAAGTTAGTACTATTTTTCTTTAGAAAAAAAAAATAGTACTATTGACAGAATATTTTTATAACAATTTTATAAAAAAGTTTACATAGTAAGTTGTTATTAATTCTCATCTAGACTTATTAGTGACATTTTTTTTTCCTTCCATTAACAACTTGTTATATAGACTTTATTGTGAAATTTTTGTGAAAATATTGTATTCATAACTTGCATTAAAAGAGATAATTAAAACAAAGAATTCTCTTTATATAGACATTGTCCTTTTTAGTCATTTATCCCTCAAACTGCCACTTTTATAAGTGCTAGCCAAACACTCAACTTTTTTGAAAAGCATTTTTTAATAGTTTTTACCAAACACTCAGTTTTTTAAGAAAACACTTTTTCATACTGCACTTTTTGAAAACTCTAATTTTTAAAAAAATCCGATTTCAAAAACCTGAACCAAACTCACCCAAAATAGTAAACACCAAATTTGATGGAATGAATAGTCATGGTGATCTATGTTTGGAAAACCAAACCAAATTACTCGGTTTAATCATGTTAGTCAAGAATCAAACTGAGAGCCAGTTATTTTTATTTTTATTTTATTTCATTTTTTCAAATTGATTTTATGAACCACGATTGAACCAGATGGTTCACTAGAACCTGTCAAGGTTCAACCACGGTCCATATTTGTTATTAATTTGAAAAAAATAAATAAATAATAATAATAATAATAAAAAGAAAGCAAAACCATGGTCCAAGCTAGTTTTAATATTGAAAAAAAAATAAACATTGAAATGAAAATATTAGATCTCGAAAAGCATGCCATATCAATAAAATAAATAAATAGACTTTCATTTATATATTCATAATTGCATAAACTATATATTTAGTTCCTATCTTGCATTATATTTTAATTTGGTCCCTAACATTTTAATTATATCAATTTGTTTCCTAACATTTCAAAACCATGTCAATTTAGTCTTTATTGTTATTTTTTGGTTGAAATCAATGACATGTCTAATGGCTAAAATAAAATTTTAATTTTTGTTTATATGACATTACACTAATATTTTCTTTTGGCCGTTTGACATGTTATCAATTTTCATTTAAGATATAACAATAGAGACTAAATTAACAAGACACTAAAATATTAAGGACCAAGTTGACACAATTGAAAGGTAAGAGATCAAATTGAAATATATATGTTGTAAAGGATAGAGACCAGATATGTAGTTTATCCTTCATAATTATTTCTTATGTCATTTGAATTTAATTAGCCACCTCAATATATATATATATATATATATATATATATAATATGTAAAATCAATATTTTTAAAATCCTTCAAGTATATTCATAGTTTTATACCTAAAGAACAAATTTTAACTTTAATATATATATATATATTTTTTTTTTTGTTATGCTTTACCATTTTCTAAGTTTCTTATATAAGTTGTAAAATATGCTTAAACATTATTTTAATTTCCCTAGATTTTTTTTATTTAAGATTCCTCACTTTAAAATTTTTTTCATTTATCTTTATTATAGTTAGTTATTAAAATAATTATGATGTCATCACAATTCAACCTCTAGTTATACCTCAGCCCAGCCTTACAACCTTGAGCCTCTTCCCTAAATATTTTTTTAATCAAGATTCCTCATATTTAAAATTTGTTTCATTTATCTATATTTTAGTTAATTATTAAATTAATTATAATGTTATCACATTTCAACCTCCCATTAAACCTCGACCCAACCTTAAAACCTTTAGCCTTTTTAATTCTTTCAATGTTTTTATTTATTTATTTATGTTTTTTCTAACATGAAAAATAGGTCTATAGAACAGCCATTTAAACTTGTCTCTAGTTAGCTATGGGCAGCTAACCCTACTTGTCAAAACCAATTGCTGGATAACAATTTATGCTCATGCCAAAGAGCAGAAAAATTTGATTCAAAACCACAGTGGTGATAACAAAGTCTCATAATTACTCTATGGAATAAAAGATAAAACGGTTCTTCAACAAGAAGTTGACCATAATTATATAGTACATTAAAAATGTAAAAAAGATCTTGGTTTGGACACATTAACTTTCCTAAGAATCTTAAAAGAATTTAGAAGTAGATTACAAATACCTTTCTGAATATCCAAAATGTGAAAATGTTGATTCCATTTTTAAAAGTGGGTATTGACAATCATGGGAAATTATTTACACACTATTTGTTTCGGCGGAAAATATTGTGCAAATGTTTTTTTTTTCATATTTTTCAGTGTTTGGTAGCATTAGAGGGAAAAAAAAAAAAAAAAAAGTCAAAGGAAAAACATCTTTAATCAACATAAAAAATATGATTTATTTTTATAGTTTTTTTCCACTATTTTTTTTTTTTTTTTTGGAAAATAACTCTATTTCACAAGAAGTTAAATAAGGGAAGTTAGAATATTGTTTTTCAACTCATTTAAAATTGCTACTAAAAAGAAAAAAATGAGATAATTTTATAGACAATACATTTTAGAAAATAATTCATTTTCTAGAAAACATCGTCACTAAAACAAACAAAGCATTAGTACATTATACACATTAGAAATATCTAATGGCCATTGCACTCACTAATATAATGCCATGTAACCAAATTTATTGAGTGAGACCTTGTCACAATACTAACAATACTAGGGATGGCAATTTTGCCCCGCCCTGCTTAACCTAACCCGCCCCTCCCCCGCTTCGCCCTGCGCGGGTTTTCCCCGCCCCGCAAAGGTGATGGGGCGGGGATGGGGCAAGATTTTAGCCCCGCACCACGGGTGCGGGGCGGGGATGAGTTTAGACTTTTTAGACCCACCCCGCCCCCGCCCCCGCCCCCGCCCTACCCGAGTTGCAAAGGGTTATAACTGTAAATTTTCATACCCTAAAACCCTACTATTTAAATAACATATTAATATTAGCTTATTTTATTTTACCCAATGTGGTTCTCTGCTTTTATTTTGTTATGTGCTATACTATGAGTTTTTTTTTTTTTTGGTGATTGCCTTGTTAAATACTTGGATATATTATTCAATTTTTTTAAAAAATTGATTTGATTTGATGAGATAAATTTAGTTGTACTTTTAAGTATATTTTTATTAATGAAATAGATTTCATTAAAAAAATTGTACTAATTGTAGGGAAAATTAACAAAAAGTAGAGTTTTACGAGGCGGGGCGGGGCGAGGCGGGGCTTCGTGGGGCCCCAAGGGGCGGGGATGGGGTGAGAAATTTTTCTCCGTCATGCAGGGCGGGGCGGGGATGGGGCAAAACAAAACCATGCGGGCAGGGACGAAGATTCCATCCTTCGGCCCCGCCCCGCCCCGTCCCATTGCCATCCCTAAACAATACCATTCAAATAAAAGATATCTAATAAAAACAAAGACCTTTGTCACCATGCCACCACTTCCCATCTCTAATGTTGTCAAGTACTCAAAATAAAAACTTCATGGTAACATCAACCACCACCCAATGTACCCATTTTCGACACTGATTGAGGATTAGGAGATCTGTGTTGTTGATGAACCTCCCATCACCCACGACACCATGTCGTTATAGCAGAAACATTTTTAAATACATGATAACGCAATAAGTGCTTCACATTAAAGAATTTAGACATGTTGAAGTGTGATGGAAGCTGCACTTTCTATCATTCAGCATTTCAGCTTCATAAAAGACACATCAAGTTGCCTTTCTTAATTTCCTCAAAATCACCCACACAAGGACTTCTTCCTTGATAAGAAGCTTATTTCGATGAACACCAACTGCTAAATTATATTTTGCATTGGATTCTACATTTTTGAACTTCATTTGAGCATGAAAATTCTTCAAAAAAATCTACAATATCCACACCTTTGTCGTTTGTCTTCATAGAAAGTGATAAAAGATCCAAATCTATGACTTTTGAAGGCTTAAAACCACATACCACCTCAAAAGAAGTATTGATAATTTAATTGAGAGAAGAGTTATAGACTCTCACCAACTATACATATCAACAACCTCTCAAGCTTCTATTATCATTGGTTTGATTATCAGTTTGAGGATAAAAGTACTAAACTCAATTTATTCCTTACTCTCCTCCATAAAGTTCTCTAAAAATGAGCAAAGAACTTGACATATTTATTAGAAAAAATAGAAGTAGACTAGATAGTCCATGTAACTTGTAGCCCTCTTTGAAAAAAATTACAAACTTGAGATATCCACGGTCTTCTCAAAATGAGAAAATAAATAAAGCCATCTTGGGAATTGATCAACCAACACCATGATTAAGTCATTCTTCCTTTGGGTAGCTAGGTCGATTACCAAGCACAAAATCCATGCTAATACACATCCTTAGTCTGGTTGAGATCTATAAGAATTTTTTTCTTTCCTTTGTTCATTTTGGAGATTGTGGGGTTGCCTTTTTAGAGATTTGAAGCTATTTCTTTCATTTGAGAGCTTTTCAGGGTATTTGGGCCTTTTTGGACCTTTCTGGAGAACTTTAATTGTTTTGGATGTTTTGGGATGTATTTTGGTTATTTGAAAAAAAAAAATTTAGGAGAAATTACACTTTGTCGACCTATGAAATGCTCTAAAAACACATTGACCACCTAAGATTTAAAAATTGGTATTTTACCCACTTGAAATAGTTCTGTTTGTCTCCAATTACCCACTTCTGTTAAAAACACGAGTAAACCTATATTTTTTCTACCCTTTTATGTTTCTCATCTCAAAACATAAAAAATCAAAAAATTCAAGACAACAATATATCCAAAAGTTAGATTTTACCCTTTTTGTTAATGATTGTTGGTGGTGGCAGAATGAGGAAGATGGCGGTGGTTTGAAGGATGGGATTTTTTCTCCAACCCATTAAGCATCTAAAATTTGGTTGAGTAGTTTTTGCAATTGGGTCATGACAACAAGAAGACAAGGATCAACCCACGGCACATGTTGCTCGCCACGAGGTACAATGAGGAGCTAGGAAAGCTTCTACGGGGTGTGACCATTGCTAGTGGTGGAGTTCTTCCTAACATCAACCCAGTTTTCCCGCCAAAGAAGAACACTTCTTCTGAAGCTAGCAAAAAGACACCCAAGGCCGCCAAGTCACCCAAAAAGGCCTAGACTTACGAAAAAATTCCCACATTATGAATAGAAATTTAGTTGCTTACCTTTGTTGATGTATAAAGATCTCAATCTTTGAGATCCGGTTGTTTTGCTGTCGTAGGTCCTAGTAGTCGTGGGCTTTTCTTCATTTTGTAGTTATTGGTGAATATTTGCAGCTGGGTATATTTTGAAGTATTTAATGGAAAATCTTCTTTCTGTTCTAGTTGTGGGTTCTATTATTTGTAATGTGCTAATGATGAGAAGAAAATGAAGTTATCAAGATTGGTTGAATGTTATTAATTTTGGTTGGATGATTGTTTTGGTTGAATGTTTTTAATTTTTATAAAACCTTTCTTTTCTCTTTTTTTTTATTTATTTATTTTTTATGTTTTGAGGAGAGAGAGACGAAAAAAAATAACAAAAATAAAAATTTACCTATGTTTTTAGCAAATGTGGATAACTGAAAACCAATAGAACTTATCTCAGGTGAGTAAAGTGCCAATTTTTAAACCATAGGTTGGTAAAGTGTTTTCCAGATAAACCACAAGTAGGTAAAGTGTAATTTTCCAAATTTTCTATTATTTATAGTTTCAAGAGTATTCCAATTATTTAGAAATTTGGTTATTTCAGTTATTTTAGTGGTTTTAAGATTATTTTGGTCATTTTAGAGGTTTGGAGGTTTTGGAGTATTTTGTTTATTTTAACGATTTGGAATACTTCGGTTATTTTAAAGGCTTAGGATACTTTGGCGACTTTGAAGCTTTAGGGTTATTTTGATTTTTTATGGTTTTGGGGAGTGTTGGTCATTTTGGACTATGTGGCTAAGGAATTTTTTTTTTTTTTTTTACTTTCTTTCTTTTTCAAAATTCCATAGATATGAGATGGGAGATTTAAACTTTAGACATCTCTATTTGAAACACCAAGAGATGTAAATTGAACTACAAGGCTATTGGCGAGTGTGGCTAAGAATTTCTAAAGTAATAATATTATAAATATTACAAAATTTACAACTTATATCATACAAACCGATCATGTGTCATCAATTATAGAATGTAATTCAAAATTTCAAACACTCATTTATTATTTCGTTAGAGTGGCACCAATAGCGTTCATTGCCAGCACAATTTATAAGTTCTTTGTAGTAAAATGTGTAATAACTTTTAGCATTTTATTTTTTAAAACTTTAAGGGCCAAATGTTACAGTTAATGTCTAAAATACATGGCAAATTTGGTTCAAGGCTGTAATACACCAAAACCAAATGCACGTATAATGGAAATGGCTGAATATTATGACTATTCATTCTAGCATGTACTGGCTATATATATATATATATATATATATATGTGTTGGGTTCAAGTTATACTTGGTGTAACTTTAAGCAATAATACACCCCTCAATATTTTTTAATTGGATGCAAATTTTAACAAAGCTACTGTTAGATTATATTATCTTTGTATATTCCTCATGCTTGCAAAATTTCAAGGTGGTCAAAGATCAATAGCTATGTCATCAATCAATTGTTTAAATTCAAGTTTTTGTAATTTAAAATAATACATAAAAGTTGAGTTTATGGATCGAATGATAGATAAAATCTGGTCATCATGAAAATTGACATGCATATTAAGAATATATAGAACATCGAATTTAATTATCGGTTATATTTTCAAAATATAAATTCAATAATAAGTTATTGGGTGGTGTAATATTGCTTAGAGTTACATCAAGTGTAACTTGAACCCAACCCTATAAATAAATATATATATATATATATATATATATATATATATATATCTTGATGATAAATCTTGAATCTAGTCAAGTGGCATTAGTTTTATCTAAAATGCCACCACGTTTTGCCAAAAGTTACCGTTCTCAATTAATTAGTGTTGATGCCCATTTTTGACAAAGGGCACAACAGCAGAAAAAACCCAACAATAAGGGAGATGAGAAGAAAAGAGGGGTAAAATGGTATAAAAAAAAATAAAAAAATAAAAAAGGTAACAAGCCTAGTGGGTTGATGTGGCAAGATTGGTAGCCAGTAGACCCATGAAAATAATAAGAGGTAAAGAAGAAGTATAATGGCCAAGGAAGCCCAAGGAATGAAGTGGTAAGCCCATGGGAATAATGAGAGGTATAGAAGTAGTAAACGGGTCAAAGAAGCTCGAATGATTAAAGTGGTAAACTCAATGAGCTGACATGACAAGAGTAAGGGCCCATAAGCCCTAAGAGTAATAAGGGGTAAAAATGTATTAAACAAGCTGAGGAAGCTCAAGGAATCAAGCAATAAACCCATGGGAGTAAAAAAAAATGTAAAGAAGAAGTAAATGAGCCAAGAAAGCCTAAAAAATAAAATGTAAACTCAATGGACTGACATGGTAGGAATAATGGCCAACAAACTTATAAAGAATGATAAGAGGTAAAGATATAGTAAATGGACTAAGGAAGCCCATAGGAGAGAATTAATGGATTAATATGGCAGGAACACCAACCAACAAGCCCATGGGGGCAATGAGAAGTAAAGACAAGACAAGACCATGGCAAACACAATGAAATAGTCTGGCAGGATTAATGGCCAAAAGACCCACGGCCATGAAGAAGAGAGACAAGACGTGGACCCAACAGGCTATGGAGACAAAAGTTTTTGCCTAGATAATACCCAACCTAGGATAGGATAAAAGGAAGAAAAAATGAGCCCAAAAGCCCACACATCCTCTACGCCCCAAAAGATAAACACGAGCTAGTACGCACAGTAGAAACCAGACAACGCAAAAGCAATAGAAATGGTGTGAAGGTCAGAAAGAAACAAACACAAACAAAGTGGAGCATGCATAAAGGACCAGGGCACTACCTACTTGTACCCAGCTAATACATGAGAGGTGAGCCTTAGGTCAAGGTATTCAAAAGATGTGGTTTGGTAGTGGGGAGAAAACGAGGGTCTATTCTAGGGTTCTCGCCCAAGCTTCTTGAGAGTAATGTCCTACTGAGATGACATTTCAACCAAAAGAGGTAAGTAAGGGCTGAGACCACTTAATGCATGCCATAGAGGTAGTGGTGAGATAGCTTAGTCCTTATCTATTGAGGTAAAACAAAAACAAAGAGAGGTAAGAAACAAGACAAGTAATTTTATTTGGAGAAGAAGAGTGGTGCAACCAACACATTCTAGACAGAGGTAATCGCTGGACAGCCAGTAGGCCAGTGGGCAATCCTAGAGAGATGCCCACAAGAAGCCAAAAACGGTTGAGGGGCAAAAGAGGTAAATTCCATAATGGCAAATGGTATAAAAGGGGATAACCATGAATAGTGAAAGGAAGGCAAGAAAGCAAGAAATAGGAAAGAATAGAGAAGAGAAAACACGAAGAAAGTAGAAAGACTGAGTGAGAAAAGCAAACCATAGAGAAAGTAAAGCAATAGGAGTAGAGGCATGCATCAATAGACCACATTTTCTCTCCCTCACAACATACCCACACTTTGAAGATTGTAAATCAAGGCTCAACCACTTAGGCCCTTTCTTCAAAGCAAGTAACTTCTATGGCAGGAGCCCTTTACTAAGATTACCCGCGTTGGAGATTGGTTCTCTTATTGAGTTCGCTTCCTCTGAAAAGCTCAACCTATAATCTAGTAGATAAGTTGTTCTATTGGTTATGTTTATTGGATTATCTTCTTATTGTTTGGCTGGAAGTTACTAAGCTGTTTACTCTCTTCTGCTATAACGTTATTTCTACTTGCTATATTATTCTGTCATAGTTTTGTTAACTTTCTTCATGGTATTAGCTCTATTTAATACGTTTCATTATCATAGTTATCCTGTTGTAGTACGTTCCTGCTGTAACACTTGTAACAGTTACTCCTATTGTGACCACGCCTTACATTTAGCCCATAGCACTCATGTCCGGACATGTCTACATTGGGTAAGCCTAACTTGTGCACAAGCTAGCCTGAGGCGCAGGGACGGAGCTACTCTTTGATCAGGGGGGGCCATTGCCCCCCCTCCCCCCTAGATTTCGGGGAAAATTTTTTTATAGGTATATTTAATGTTCAATTAGCCTAAAAAAAAAATTAAACTTGGTCATTATTAGTCTCTTCTTAGTCAAAGATGAAGATGATAGAAAAAAAAAATTTCTCATTGAATGAATAGGAAAAGTACAGCTTTGCTTATATATACTAGGAACAAAGCAATGGAATGAAACAAAAGGAATTAAAAAACAAACTTTTTAATTTTAACCCAAGTCAATTTCTTGTACTACATTTTTTGGATTGTCAATATCAAAATTAGCCTAAATTCTATTTCTTAATGACCAAAATATTAGACAAAAATCCTCCCATCCCCACACATAGGCTACTCCTCTGCTCTGCACAAATGCTACTCCTATGGTGGATGTTTATTCTTTGACTATCTTGATGTGTTGAATCCATTGATAACCATAGTGGAGGAATGTTAGTTGTTTGTAACATTATCAGTGATGTTTATTGTCTTTATGAGTTACGAAAGTCAATTAATGATATTAGAGAGATTGTAAAGTGGATAGAATTTGTCAAACCAAGTGTCAATAGCATTCAAAAAGAAAAAAGTGTCAATTGAGCTTTAAAATGCCTAGCTAATGTGGCAAGAGAAGAGACTATGATAGAACATGAAGCTAGATAATGTGGTCTTCAAAAACATACCCAATCTCAACAATTCAATTTGAATTGTTGACCTAAATAGATAATAAAATATTAAATTGACAAGAAAAAATTTTTATTTTTGCAGTTGTAATTTTTTTTTAAGTCCAAACTCCCTCCCCCCCCCCCCTAAAACCTTTGGCTATAGCTCCGTTCCTGCTGAGGCGCAGTCCCATCAAGGCCAGTTCCACCTCTCTTACTTCAAACTAACGGGCTGTAACACAACAGAAGGAGCTAAGGCCTAACAGTACGAAAAGGCCCCCACAATTAGCTATTCTTTTTACTTAAAACATCTATTTTCCGTGAAAGAAAGATGGGTTTTCTATTTCAAAAATAAAGTATCATGATTATTTTGAAATTATCTGAAAACTAATGCATGATAAAGGATTTAATTACAACCTTCATTTAATAATTCTATAATATATATATATATATATGTATGCATGTATGTATGTATAAGAACTTGATTCGCTTGGTCCATTCAGCCTCAAATAAACCATGGAAATTTTAGATATATGCCTTTTTAAGTGTAAAGTTAAATGTGGCAAACATTTTCATCCCATGTCCCATGCACACGAGGATTGCTTTGAAAAATGCTTGAAGTCATGCTCCCAAGAACAACTATTACTGCAACGCCCATGAATTAAGCACCAACTTTAAACTTGGTAAGAAGATGACCCTTTATGTTGCTATGTATAAATAACCCCAATCCATAAAAAGAAAAAAGAAATGTGTGAGCCAAAAAGCATGAAAAAAAAAAGTAATAAAGAAGTAGGGAGAGAGTATATGTAAATCTAAAAATAGAGTATGGAAAAAAAAAAATAATAATTGAAGAAAAAGAAAAAGAAGCTTGTGGTACTGGAAAGATAATGAGATCCTATGTGAGAAAAATAACGGAATTAAATGTTAAAGCTTCTATATATTTTTTATATATAGAAATCTAGCTGCTTAATTTGTGCCATGCATATGATGATATGAATTTTTATTCATTTTTACTAATATACACATTACAAATCAAAACAATTATCTGTCAAGATTAAAAAAACAAACTTTCTCAAGAAATCAAAAGGAATGGTAGAGAAAATATTCATTCATAAACAGCATTTTCTTACAAAATAAAGTTTTGTCCATCATCAAAGTACATTCGAAATCGACAATTATTCTCCAAGACAAACTTTCTTAAATCCCAATATTTCTTTACTAATATCACAAAAACATATTACTTATGTAAATTATCAAATCAAAAAAATAAAACAAACACTTTTAAGACCCAAAACCCAACAAAAACAAGATTTGAAAAAAAAAATCACATAGAAAGAATCCCAACTTTCTATCCTCAATATCCCAAACAAAGAAAAAAAAAACTCAAAAACTTACGACAAACCAAAATTAAAACGAGATTAAAGTAGTTATTAAAATTTATAATAATCAATTACTCAAATATTCAACAGACAAAAATACATAGTCAAGTCAAGTGTATTATAATATAAACTCAAATTCTAGTTAAAAAAAAAAACTAAATACTAACCTAAACTTGGTATATATAAATTGAGATTCAATATACCAAAATTTAGCAATCTAGAGCAAAGCTGCAAGAAAGAAATAGAAATTCACTTAAGATGGCAAAAAAAATATTGAATCCACAAAAAAGAAGAAAAACAAAATCAAACACAGAGAGAGAGAGAATGATCACCCTTTTTGTTGTAGGAAGAATGTGGAATGAAAGGGAGAGAAGTATGAAGGAAGTAAAAGGAAATTTATAAAAAAGAAGATGGGAAAGAAGAAGAGTCAAGAAAAGAAGATGAAAAATTGGAGGTAGAGTAACAAGAAGTTGAAGAATCATACAGAAGAAGAAGAGTTAAGAAAGAGAGAAGAAGAGTTAAAAGAATGATGGGGGAGAAGAAAAGCCAAGAAAAATTAATTACTAAGCCTACATTGTTATATTATATATTGTATAGAAAATAATATTTCTCTGTATTTAATGTGAGTGTATTCTCTTATCTCATCTCTCTTCCTCTATATATGTGTGTGTGTGTTTCTCAAAAAAAAAAATGTTACAGGAAAAAAAAAGTTAGGAAAAATGAGTGATACTAATGATATGACACAATAAGAGTTTTGCAAAATTACATGCGACGCTTTCATTATTATATACTATATAAACTAGATATGCATGCATGTATATTCCTTATCAATCTCTAATGTACGTACAATGGATAATTTTTTTTTACCCATGAATAAGCACGCATGTTTTAGATAAAGCACCGTGATTTCAATCCCAAGGAACGTCTGACCTTCTATTTAGCCAGTAATTTTTTTTTTAATTATCTCAATAAATGGAGAGAAAAATTTTGAATCTTGGTTTTCTTTGTAAAGTAAACCAAACAATGATATATAACTAAATGACTTTTTGCACGTAGTTGTTAAAGATGATGCTTATAAAATACAGTGCAGAATTCTCATCTTTTATATATAAACTAGCTTGTAACTCTATGCATATACATGAATATACCTAAAGATATACAATAAGATGCATAATATAATTCCTATATATATAATTTAAATACTATTGATAGTTATTTTTATATTTTGTTAACTCTTTAAAAAAATTTGTAAGGATATTATTAGGTATAAAATGTAAATTATTCGTATTTATTTGTTTATTATTGTGAAGCACTTTTTTTTTTTTGTACAATTCATCTATTCTAGACTTTTTGGTTTTTGTACTTAATAATTCATTTGGATGAATATTTATGATGTGGTTCCACATTTGATTCTAAAATTAAAATGAACTTTTTAAGAATAAATAATTTAGGACACATAGCGCAAAATTGGACCTCTAATTTGGAATTTTAATTTTAATTTATCTCAATTTTACTTATTATATATATATATATATATATATATATATATATTCTTTTCAATTATTACATTTATTAGATGTTTTAGGGGGTGTTTGGCAAGTGTGTTTAAACACACAACTACACATTTTAAATAACATTACACACTTTTTCACCCACACGTATATCAAAAACATTCAAACAACATAACTTAAACTACTCTCACGAACACTCCCTTAACGACTCAGGCGCGAATAAAGGGTGGCCGTAAAACCTTCAAGAAAGTGTTGACTCCCATTAGAAAACAAAAATTGTGTGGCAATTGACAAGAACCATTACTTATTGTTTCTCATTAGTATTTGGCTATTTGATACAAATTCTGCAAAAACAAAATTGATGTAATTTTTTTATATTGTTCTTCTAAAATAAAAGTGGTGCGCCTGTAATGTAAAAATAATGGAAGTAGGGCGATCTCGCATCCATATAGATGAGATGCGAGATGAGAGGAGCTAATTTCATTCAAAGTAAAAGATCTATCATTTTCACTTAATCTCTGCATTGAAAATATAAAGAGATTCCAACCTATTGAACTATAAAACTCATGACATTCATTTTTAAAAAAATTAATTATTTTTATTCTTTGGTAATAGTATTACTATATTAGTTGATGATGCACAAAATACGTCAGTGAACTAATCGTCCACACACGTGCCAATAAAGGTACCTGAAGGACAAGAAATCAAAGAACCAACAGAGAGTACTGGTGTGGTGTCGGCCAAAGACTCTTCGAAGGTTAAATTAGTGATAGAAGACTCTCCAAGAACTCAGTAGTATGAGAGTTAGGAAATTTCACGTACCTTAAAAAGGAGGAGATTTGGTGCTTATATAGCAGCGTAGGGCTAACCGCAATCCCTTGAGTGCAGGGGCTTTCCTTATAGAGAAGATCTGGAGTTGTGACTCAGAGATCTTAGGGCATATCCATATATGGAAGATATAAACGTGTAGTAGGGTTTTTGGACATGTTGTGCAAGTTATTTCCATGAAGGGACACCTGAGTGGATAATATGTAAAGGTTTGTGGGACCCAGTAGCTCAACTGCCGGTATGCCTTATCATCCATTGGTCTACCTCCTCTTCCATCCGTCGGTATGTGAATAAGGAAGGAAGCATAAAGCACCCATCGGGCATACACGAGTTGCTCAATGGGTCTTAGAGAGGAGTGGACTACCGAGCCATCAGGATGTTGAGAACTTTGAATAGGGAACTCATCTTGATGGGCACTAACCTATGGGTCCCATTGGGAGAGATGCTTACACTGACGAGTCAAAATGTGCCGGTGTTCTTTATAGACAAAAATACCCATATCATTAGTTAATAAGTCCGTACCAACTTACATAAAAATAAAAATAAAATTACAGTACAAATCTTGCACTCTTGCGTTGATAGCTACTATTATGCTTCTGTTAGAGATCTATTAGACATATTATCCCAATGTAATAGGCTTAAACTCACTCTTACTTGTACTGGTAGTATAAAGTTTAGCTACTATTATGCTCATGTTATGATTCATTGTAAGATAAGTTTTGTACTACACTCTTACATAATAAAGATGTAGCCCTAAAGGTTTTCTTTTGTGAATGTAAGTTGACAAGGTTGAACTATGTAATCTTCGTATTCTCGGTATTCCTATCCTATAATTTCCCTTCCGCATCCACTCTAGCATATATAACATGGTATAACACATTGCGTTGCTAATATATTTAACATGGTATCAGAACCAAACTTCGTTTTTGGCATTAAGCATATATCGATCTCTAACACCCTCCCTAGAAGAAAATAGCTGAATGCAAAGATTGAAAAGTTTGATGAAACAGACTTTGGGTATTGGAGGATGTAGATAGAAGATTATCTTTATGGGAAGAAGTTGCATCCGCCTCTTTTGGAAAAGAAACCTGAAGATCGGTCGATGACAGTGAGTTTCCCCATGCGTGTGTTATGTTTACCTCTTTCAATCTCAAAGGTGCATGCTAAATTTTGAACAGCCATTTCAATTTTCTTTCAAATAGAATAAAGAGAAATCTTTAAGTAGAAATTTTCCCAGTTCATGGTCTCCTCAAACTTTCCTATATATTATTCTTATAATTAAGGTCTTCTTTTTTTTCGAGAATAAATTATTCTATTATTTATAACAATATAATTTTTAGACAAATTTAAATATCAAGGTGTATAACTCAACTAGTAAAACCTCATAGTATTTCCAAACAGCCTCCAAACAGTGGCGGCGCCACGTTATGGTCAGGGTGTTCCCAGGAACACCCTGACTTAAAATTTATATATACTAATTTTTTTTTTTTTTTTTTTACCCTTATAAAAAAAAATAGGAACACCCTCAGTCAAAACGAGGAACACCCTCAAATTAAAAAAAAAATATATATTTGTTCTACTTTCAAGCCAAAGAAAAAAAAAAGCCCAAGAAAAAAATTCAACTAAAATCTGAAAAAAAAAAAAAAAAATTTGTAATAGAGAAAAAAAAAAAAAATTTGTGAGAGCAAAACAACGGACGGCATCACGGCAAGCCCAACATCAAGCCCACGGCAGCCCAACACAGTACACAGATTTCTCAAACCCACAGTTTCTCAAAAAAAAAAAAAAAAAAAAAAACCCTAACACGGCAACACAGATCAGAAACCTCAAATCAGTTATCAGGATTTCAGTACATCACTAAAGTCTAAAGCTCTTCTCAAAAAAATTAAAAAAATCACAAAAGCTAAAGCCTTAAGCAAACTGCAAACCTAAAAGGGAAAAATAGCAACGGCGCCTCCCGGCCCTCCCCTTAGAAGGTAGATCGCTCCCGGCTCCAGTCGCTCATCGGAGATCGCCGCCGCAGCTCCAGTCGCAGCGCAGCTCCAGTCGCAGGCTCGCAGCGCTCATTAGTAAGCTGTCGCAGCGGACATCGGAGATCGCAGTCGCCAGTCGCAGCGCTCATCGCCGTCGCACATCGCCTGATCGCCGCCTCGCCCAGCCGCCCAGGTATTTCTCTCAATCTCTCTCTTTTTCTCTCTGACTCTCTCTCTCAGCCTCTCACTCTCTTTATCTCAATCTGAAATGAATATAGGAAATAGTCTCTCTCACTCTCTTTATTACAGTAAACTGGCTTTATTTATTTGATTTACCGTGTGGGTTAATGTTAGTGTTAGTGATAGTGGCAGTGGCAGTGCTAGTGCAAGTGTGCAATTAATAATTAATAAATATGGTTGTGCGCTGTGTATAGGTTTTTTTTATTTTTTATTTTATGGGAGCGTGCTGTTTGTAGTTGATTAGTTCAGCTAATGAGTCTAATGTCATAAAAAATTGTAATAAATCACTCTTTTTTAGACTGAACTTAAGCTATACGGTCCATATATTTTTGTGCTGAACAATTTATTGACTTATTGTTTTTGTTAAGTAATAGTATGATATTTTAAGTATTAAACAATCATAGTAATTTTTTTTTTTTTATGAGAACAACCATAGTAATTAGTTGAACTAATTAATTTTGTTTGTTTGGGATATTAATTAACCAATAATTAATTGGAGAAAGCAACTAATAAACAATAATTAATAATTTAATTAACTAATACATTATAAAAGACAAATAAATTAAATTATATTAGGCTAAACAACAATTAATAATTTTATAATTAATGAAACAATAATATAACAAATTATAATTTATAAAAGAGAAACAAATTAATGAAACAACTAAAGCTATGTTTGGAAAAATTCCAAGAGTCGCCGTTGGGAAAAATTCCAGGAGTCGCCGTTGGAAAAAATTTTATTTTTTAAGGAACACTCTGAAAAAAATTCTTGGAGCCGCCACTGCCTCCAAATGACATAAAAGATATATTAAGCAGAGCGAAAGGTAAGAAGCAATTGAAAAAAAAACATGATATGTGGAAGTGGAAATTAGCTCAAGCTAATGACCTGCATTCGCTTTCTCCAATATTTACGTCCCAAGCACGAGCTTTGATTTAAACCATGCTTGAACTCAAGCTTCAGAGTACAACTATCACTGCAATGTCCATGAATTAATTAAGCACCAACTTCTTTTTTTTTTTTTTGGGGAATTAAGCACCAACATTAAACTTGGTAATTAAGAAGACCCACTTTCCTGTTCTGTAGATATGCATAATTACAAACACTACACTGCGCATCCTTGATACGATGGTCATTTCACAATTGTATGGGAGGCAATGGTCATGATTCAAGCCCCCAAGAAAAAGCTTCACATACATATATTCTTAGATTAGACTAAAATATAATTTCTATCTTGTATAAAAAAAATTATTATTAAAAAAAAAAAAACACTAGTTGCTATTCTAATCCATGCACGGGAAAGTTTTCAGTGATATGTATAAACGTCTTATAATTTTTTTTTTTAAATCTCTATTAAAAAAATAAAATAAAATAAAATAAAAAAACAGAACATACGTTTTCAATTACTCAAAAAGTAAGGTAAGGAAAATATCTATTCCTAAATAATATTCACTTACAAAATTTTGTACATCATCAAAATATGCTAAAAATTGGCAATTAATCTCCGAAATAATTTTTTTAAACCCAAACTTGCTCTCTTTTAAAAAAAAAATAAATAAAATGTATAAAAAATTACAATCAAAGAAAAAAAAATTGGGAAAAAGAAAACCCAATAAAAACACAATTCAAAACCAAGAGAAAAAAATCACATCAAAGTCCAAAGTCATTGTGAACATGACCTTTTTTCCTAATAAACTTTATACTATTTCTATTCATGTTGAACATGAAAATCATTGTGAGAAACAGAAAAAAATGCACTGAAATAACAAACAATATGATGAAATAATAAGAAATTTGAAAAAAAAAAAAAGTTTTCTTGTAGTAGAATTGGTCAGGACGCATCTGTTGCCATGTATCTACACACAATAAAAAAAAAATAAGAAAGAAACATTTGAGCCAAGAAGCAGGAAAGGAAAAAAAAAAAAAAAAAAACTAAGCAATAAAGAAATAGGAAGAGAATTTATGCAAATCTAAAAATAGAGTACGAAAAAAGAAATTCAGCCAATAGAATTGTTTTGGAACCCATTGCTCTATTAAATTTATATCATTTGTATTTTCAATTCTTACATTTCAAGACATTACTGTATTTTTTTTTTTGTACTTTCGTTGTGATGATGCACAAAAATCGTCAGTGAGTTGATCATCCACACACGTGCCAATGGATGTACTTGAAGAATAGAAGAGAAGAATCAATCAAAGGGCATCGGTGGAGTACCGGCCAAAGACCCTCCGAAGGTTAAGTCAATAATAGAAGACTCTCCAAAAACTTAAGAGTGCAAGAACTAGGAAGGATTCACATACCTCAAGAAATATAAGGTTTATGGTTTATATAGTGGTAGAGAGCTTACCTGAATCCCTTGATATGGAGGAATTTCCTTGTAGAGAGAAGGGTCCCAAGATACTTGGGATCACCTTTCAATATATAAGAGATCTGATTAGGCCTTTAATCGTGATGTAAAAGTAATTTCCATGTAAGGATGCGTGAGTGGGCCCCATAGAAACCCTAGGGGGACGAGTTGTCAAGATCGGGGATTGCCTGATATGTCGGCCCACGGGTCAATCGTCCCTTTTGGGATCGATTATCCCTTTTAGGGTTGGTCATCCCTTTCGGGGGTCGGTCATCCCTTTTGGGATCAATCATCCCTTTAGGAGTTGATCATCTCTTTTACGGTTGGTCATCCCTTTCCAGGCCGGTCATCCCTTTTGGGGTTAGTCATCCCTTTTGGGCACCCCCATATCAATCAGTCAAAAATTATCCTCATCACTTTGATTTGCTCTTTTGTTTCAAACGGCTTCTCATGTTCCCTACTAATTAAGGTAATAAAGAAATAGGGAGATAATTTATGCAAATCTAAAAATAAAGTATGGAAAAAAAAAAATCTTCAGCCATTAGAATTGTTGTTAGTAATGTTGTTCTAATAATGTTGTTTGATTTTTTAGAAATACATGTGAGTGAAAAGGTATGTGAAAAAATAAGTGTAATGTTGTTTAAATACTAAAATTTGTTATTTAAACAACGGTAACAAACGGGTCCTATATTATTTGTATTTTTGGGCCAAGAAAGGTGAATGTGATGAGAAGAGTTAGGGAACATGAGAAGCCATTTGAACCAAAAGAGTAAATGAAAGAAAGTAAGAAGAAAATAATGTCTTGAAATGTAATAATTGATTGTATTTGACTATTTGTTTGGAAAGAGGAAGCTGAATGTGGGAAGGAGGGAGGATAGTTGAAGGCATCAAAGGGTTTCCAAAAAATTTTGCATCAATTAATCACTATGAATTGGGAAAACTGAAAAGCTAGTAAGAGGAAAATAGAAGTGAGATGAAAGATTTGTGGAAAGAAAAAGGAAACAATGAAAAATTATTCACTCCATCGGGAGGACCACATTAGCAATGTTTGGTGGTCCAATACTACTTCCTCAAAAAAAAAAAAAAATAGTGGTCCTACCACTCAATAATATTATGTCATGTGTGACAATTTATTAAGTCAAATATTGGTCAATAACCCAATCATAAATTATAATAATAATAATAACAACAACAAAAAATCATTCACCTTCACCTTTACCTTCACCTTCACCTTCACACTTACCCTTACCCTTACCTTCACTGTCAGTAGCTCCACCACCACCATTTGCAAATCATTAGGACTCGATTCGCAGCCAAGTCAATGTTTGTACATGAGTTGTCAACCTCTTCTCTCCACTTACCCCTTTTCACCAAACCCCTACTCTCTAACTACTTACTCTCCTTCTTTTTTTTTTTTTTTGAAAGGGAAGAAAACTTCATTGAAACAGGAAAAGGAGTACAACAGAGCCATAACAGAGATGAAACAATCTAGCCAATTATCCTAGGCCTGATTGAATGAGATGCTCTAAAAACGGTGGAGTCACACCCTTCCATAGGGAGTGGCCTTGATTACATTTTGCTAATTGGGCCAACTCGTGAGCAGCCCTGTTGTAAGTCCTTTTCACATGAATGAAGGAACAACAAGCGAAGGAAGATTTTGCAAGCAGGATATTCTGGACCAAGTGACCCATCTGACCACCACAAAAGCCTTGAGAGACAGCCAAAATTACTGAGGATGCATCAGACTCAAAGATGACATTGGAGAGGGTCATTTCCTGGGCAAGGAGGACTCCTTGCTCCAGAGCAAACATCTCAGTCCAGTCAGCCGGAAAATGCGAGGGGAGAGCTTTACTAAGGGCCGCCACCACCTTGCCTTCCTCATCCCGAATAATGACACCAACCCCAGAGGTCCCCTGATCATCAATGGAAGAGGCGCCATCCACATTTATTTTGAAGAAACCCGAGGGAGGCACAGCCCAGCCACTTTGCACAGACTGAGAAGGATGGAAATTCAACATGTAGGCTTCTCGGTAGTCTTCAGCAATGATCCTAGCCATTTCCCAGACCTGTAAAGGTGGAAGCTTATTCTCTCCATGAACACACTGATTCCTATTATGCCAGATAGACCAGGAGATGGCAAAGAACAATTCCAGATGGCAAGCCGAGGAGCTTAAGCAAAGTTGATGTATCAGGTCAATAAAGCTGTTTGCCTTTAAAAAGGATTCCAAAGGGCATTCCTGCCAGAGAGACCAAACAGAGAGGGCGCTATCACAGGTAATTAAGGCATGAAGAAGATTTTCCACCTCCTCCCCACACATTGGACAGTCACAAGAGATTTGCATACCTCTCGAAGCCAAGTTTGTAAGCACGGGAAGGCCATTAACACAAGCTCGCCATGAGAAGATTTTGATTTTTGCCGGGAGCTTCAATGACCAAAGTTTCTTCCAGAGCCGAGCATTTGGGTTTCCATTTGAGCATTCCCCATCATCCCCTTTGTCCAGCAGCTTTGCAGCAATAAAATAAGCGCTTTTGACTGAAAATTCACCTCTTTTGTTCCCAATCCAAATGATTTGATCCTCAGGCAAAGAATGGCTTAGAGGAATTTTGAGAATCGTTTCTGCTTCAAAAGGCAGAAAGAGAGCACGGATAATTCCAGTATTCCACCACTTGGTCACCGGATCAATGAGAGAGGAGACCATAGGAAATTCCACAAGGGCCCGAGGGGGAGAGATAGCCTTAAACGTTGAGTGAGTTGGGAGCCACTTGTCCTCCCAAATGTGGATTAGACGGCCATTCCCAACTCTCCACCGCGAACCCTTTTTGATAACATCAAGGCTATTGAAAATGCTGCGCCAGGTGAAGGAGGGGCTATTTCCCAAATTCGCATGGAGTATGTCATTATACGGGAAATATTTTGCTCTAAAGATGCGAGCAACCAGTGAGGATGGGTTCGAGAGAATACGCCAGGCTTGTTTTGCTAGCATAGCTAAATTGAAGGCTTGAAGGTTCCGAAAGCCCATACCACCAAGAGACTTCGATTTGCACATCGTCTTCCAACTAACCCAGGCCATTTTAGCTTCTTGATGTTTCTGCCCCCACCAGAAGTTCTTCATCATTTTTTCAAGGTCATCACAGAGACTTTTTGGGATTTGGAAGCAGCTCATTGTGTAAGTGGGGATTGCCTGGGCCACCGCCTTGATAAGAACTTCCTTACCTCCCAAAGAAAGAAGTTTTCCTTTCCAGCCAACCAACTTCTTACAGACCTTTTCCTTGATATCAGCAAATATAAGTTTTTTTGATCTCCCAATCATAGAAGGAAGGCCAAGATACTTAGAGTGCCTTGTGTCTTGCATAGGCCCGAGCGTGTTTAGGATCTCATCTTTGAGCACTTGGAGAGTGTTTTGGCTGAAGAAAATAGAGGATTTATCGGCATTTATTTTCTGCCCTGATGCAGCTTCATAGAGACCAAGAATTTCCTTCAAAGTGTTACATTCATCCAAGTTGGCTCTGAGGAAGAGGAGGCTGTCGTCCGCAAAGAAAAGATGGGTGATATTTGGGGCACCCCTGCAGATGGAGATTCCATTCAGCCTCTTGGCCCTGGCAGCATCATGAATAAGGGCTGAAAAGCCTTCCGCGCATAACAGGAACAAATACGGGGAGAGCGGATCGCCTTGCCTGAGCCCCCTTGTAGGAATAATGTTGCCATGAGTCATGCCGTTAATAATGATTGAGAATGAGACAGAGGAGATGCATTTCAACACCAAACTGATCCATCCTTCGTTAAAGCCCAACTTCCTCATGACTTTCTCAATAAAAACCCACTCAACTCTGTCAAAAGCTTTACTCATGTCTAATTTGGCAGCCATATAGCAATCAGTCCCACTCCTTTTCTTCTTTAGAAAGTGCATAATCTCGAAAGCTACTAAGACATTGTCAGTGATGAGCCTACCTGCGGTAAAAGCGCTTTGATTTTCTGAAATAATATGGGGTAGGATAGCCTTAAGCCTATTTGCTAGAATTTTCGAGATAAGCTTATAGACAACATTGCAGAGACTAATTGGTCTGAAATCAGACATTTTTTGAGGATTTTTAATTTTTGGCACAAGAGCAATATTAGTTTTATTGATTTCAGATAAAGACATGCCAGAATTGAGGACGTTCAAAACCATGTTTGCAGTGTTAGTACCTATGATATTCCAGTACTTTTGAAAGAAGAGTGCAGACATACCATCGGGGCCAGGCGATTTTGTGGGATGAAGTTGCTTGAGTGCTGTAACCACTTCTTCTCTGGTAAAGGTTCTAGTCAAACCTAGACTTGACTTTAAAACCTTAAACCTCTTCAATTATAAGTTTTTTTTTTTTTGATAACTTGGAGAAACTTTATAAAGAAGAGTCATTTGAACTTGCCTCTAATCAATAAAACTTATAAGCAACTGACCCCACTTATCAAAACTAGTTTTTAAATAATCCAAAAGTATTAATCCTTGGCGAGTTAAGTAGTTTATGCTCATGCCCAAGAACATAATGGTTTTGATTTTCTAATTCATGGCAATGATAACAAAGTCTCTTGATTACTTTAAGAAAGAAAAAATTTAATAATTCTTCAGCAAGAAGTTGACTAGTTCGTTGAGGCTATAATGAGTCCATTATGACAAGTCAGACCAAACACCAAATGGACAAGGAATTATAGAGACAATTTATGACCACAACTTTTGTAACAACTCTAATACGTGTGACTTTGAATGATGAAAAAAAAAAAAAAAGTTGTGCATCCATGAAAAGTGAAGGTTTGCCAATCACAGTCACACATGTCATTAAGTTGTAGCAAAATATGTGAAAAGCATTTTGATTTGCTTTAAAATTATAGAAATAAAATAAAAAATAACGGAAGGGTTTTCTTTGTTAAAACTAAAAATATCATTATTTTGAAATTTATCTGAATTATTATGCATTATGAAGTATTTAATTACAACCTTTCAATTTTATATTTCTATATATAGTACTATATATATGCAGAGCCTCCAAATGACATAACAATTAAGTTGAGCGAAAGGGGAGAAGCTATGAAAAAATATGATATGCGGAGATTAGTAGCAATGATGGGCTTGACTTCTCTTATGCTTCTAGTAATAATACAAGCTCAATCTGATGAACTTGATTCGCTTGATCCATTCAGCCTCAATGAAACCATGGAAATTGTAGAAACATGGCTTTTTAAGTGTAAAGCTAAATGTGGCAGACATTTTCATCCCACGTCCCAAGCGCACGCGTTATTGCTTTGAAAAATGCTTGGAGACATGCTTCCGAGAACAAAAAAGACAACAAAGTCAGAACTGATTTTAGGTCCGTTTGGTTGGAGGGATAGAAAAGTGAAAGGACAGGAAATGATAGAAGGATGAAAAAGTGAAAAAATAGAAAATATTTTATTTTCTCTCATTTTTGTTTGGTTGAGAGTGGAAAAGTGGAAGGATGGAAAAAATGAATTTGCATAAATTTACTCAAATACCCTTGTTGAAGAATGATACTTAACTAAAACAAAAAAGTGGCAAATAATCACAAAAAAAGAGCAATCATCCAATTTTAATAAAAATAATATCCCAAAAAAAAAAGATGCAATGTTACTGCCAGGAAAAAAAAAAGAGGCAACAGCCCAAAAAAAAAAAAAATAAATAAATAAATAAAAAAGGCAACAGCCCAGGAAAAACAAAAACAACGGTACTGCCTAGTGAAAAAAAAAAAAAAAAAAAAAAAAAAAAAAAAAAAGAGGCAACTGCCCATAAGAAGAAGAAAAGAAAAAGGGCAACGTACTGCCAGTGAAAGAAAAAAAAAAAAAAAAGCCAACTTGAAGAATGTGCAAGTGGATATTTTTGTCAATTAAGAAAAACTTTATCCTTACTCAGTTTTCTTTCCATTTTGGAGAGAAAACTTTTTGGTGGGCTCAGATAAAAAACACCTGAACCCCACTATTTATTTTCCTTCCTCCCCATTCAACCAAACACACTTAAAAAAGTTTTTCTTCCTATTTTCTTTCCAAAGTTTTCTATCCTCCCCCTTTCACCTCCAACCAAACACACCCTTAAACTTGGTAGGAAGATCTGCCTTCATGTTTTGAGAATATGCATAATTCAAAGGGTTTATGTTCACAAACTATTTTATAATATTTTTATAAATTGTTGAAGTAACAAATTTTTACTGGTTTGAACTGATGTGAGTCTACCAATAACATCACTTTTTTACTTACTAAAAACTATTTATCAATATAATAGCTTCTTAGATCCCACAAACCCCAAACAATCCCAATAAATTCCTCCCATTCACCCCCAACCACACCTTATCCCTCCTCCCCAAACGCTTCTCCTCCGATCCACACTCATTAAATGATTGATTTGCCCTTGAGGGGGGCTATAGTTTTGGAGAGATTCAAAGGGATGGATTTTGACGTAAAAGTGAAGAAATTGGAAAATTAAGAGGGGAATTTGTGTTGGATGTGGAAAAACAAGATGGGGATAAGGAGTTTGTGTAGTAAGTTGTGGAGATCGTTGCGATGTTGGTGAGGTGCATGGTGATGGCGTAGAGCAAGGAGGGTGATTGGTTTGGCCATGGTTTAGGTATACGAGTTTGAATATATGGTGGAATGGGGTGAGTGAAGAGAGGAGGTAGTAGTGATGATCACGGGAAAATTGGTGGTGGTACAAGTGGAGGCTGATGGGTCCTACACAGACAACACCTTGGTGGCAAATCAAGTCCTAATGAGTTGAGCATAGTGGTGGTGGAGCCATTGGTAGTGAGGGTGAGGGTGAAAGTGAAAGATTTTTTATTTTTTAAATGATGACTAAGTTGGTGACTAGGATCTGACTCAAGAAATTGTCACGTGAGAATAATCGAAGAAGCATGGAAAAAATGGGAGAAAATGAGCTACTGGTAGGATCCTGCATGGCACAACGGGAAAAGAGCATAATCAAATAATAAAGCTTCCATTTTCATATATAGTATAAATATAGGTGTATATTCTGGTGCATCAATCTCTTTTCTTTTCTTTTCTTTTTTTTTTTTGTTTTTTTTTTTTTTTTTTTGAGAAGCCCAGTGATCAATCCTTGTTGTACAATAGATAATTTTTTTACTCGATGAATAAGCAATTTCATTTCAAAAGAACAGCTATAAATCAGTTCAAAACCTCAACACAAACCTAGACAACACCAGTCAATGCCAACTCAATGGGTGAGCCAAGTAGACAACCGCTCAAGACCCCCAATAAAAAAAGGCCCATAAATTTTTACCAATAGAGATATTCTTGTACCAATAAAAGTATTATTTAAGCCCTAAATATTTACCAATAAATAAAAAGTACTTGTTTTTTATCAAAGAAAAACCAGTTAAAGAAAAATATTTTCATTGGATGGGTCAATCATTTAAGCTCTCACACATAAATATTAAAAGAACTCATTAATCTTACACTAGTAAATAAATTTATACTCAAATTCTATTTAGAAATATCAAATATTTATTAAACTTTTCAATCATAATTTTTTAATATTTGGTTATTTCATTCAATAAATAGTTTTTATTTTAGTTGTATAGTCATTGAGTAATGCCATGAGTTCGTTTTAATTTGTGATTTTTTTTCTAAAAAAATAGATTTTAAATGGAAAAAAAAAAACAAAAGTTAAATGAATATTCTATTAATATTCAAAGAATAAGAATAGACTACACTTAAAGTTGTCGCCTTAGACCCCACAATACCTTGAGCCAACCCTAGCACCAGTACAACTACATCAGCACTACGAAACAATAGAGAAATTTGCATATATGGGGAAGTAATAAAAATTTACAACTACATAAGTTACTTTTCATGATTTCAATCCTAAGGAACTGACATTTTATTTAACTATGTATTTGTTTTTTCATTTTTTGATAATTCAATTGTCATAATAAATTGGAAAGGAGAATTTGAATATTAGTTGTTTATTTATTCATAATAAAGTCGATGCATAAAAATTATGGTGCACAAATCTTATCCCTTATATATAAATTCTTTGTAATTATGACATGCATTAGATGTTTTAATGTCTCAGGCGTGAATAAAGGGTGGCTATGAATCCTTCAAGGAAGTGTGACATTGCTTTCCATTAGTACTATGCTCGAAAATGTTGAAGAATTTTATGAGTATCCATTTGAATTTTGTAAACTTTTTTTTGCTGAAATTTGAATTTAGTAAATTTTAAATTATTATTATTCAAGGAAAAAAAAATTGTTGATCGCTATTATGAATGTTTTATAAGGAATTTAATAGCGTGAAATACTATGGCTGATAATTTTTTTTTTTTAATTTATAAATTGAAGTAATGAAATTTTTTGTCTATCAATTGGGATTTAAAACAAAAACAAAATTGAAATCTACATTTGGAAGTAGTACCTCACGCTTGTTAATGCTAAAGCTTTGTCGCATCTATTAATTCTAAAAGAAAAAAAAATGTTACAGTGGAACTATAAATAAAGAATCGCGTGAGAACTTGTTGCATCTATCAATTGTAAAAGCAAAAATGTTATGGTGGAATTATATTAGATCACATGAGGTAAGTTTAAAACGTTAAAATGTTAGATCACAATTTGCAAGTTTAAAACATTAAATCACAGGGAATTAAATTAGATCATATTAGATCACAATTTGCAAATTAAATTAATACTGTCAGAATTAAGTATTTCTTCAGAAAAGTGCAGTTAGACAAAACTGAAGTAGCATATTTGCAAATATGTGCACTTGTGTTAATGAATACTTTGGTTAGTTTTTGTGATGAAAACTTTGGTTCATGCAATTGTTTGAGGGAGAAGATAACAAATATTTAAGAAGGTTAGTATATTTTAGTATTTTACCCCAAAAGTACTGTAAGTACTAATAACACAACCAAGGCATGCACAGCAGAAATGAACAAAAATCTCAAATTATTGAAGGATCAGACCTCATCGAATCAACCGTAACTAAATCAAGAATTTAAAAAAAAAAGAGTCGAGTAGGTATCTAACTGGAAAATAGTGTTCAAGAAAAGTATTGATTTTACACCAGATGAAAAATTTATGCTTTGTAATAGGTGCAGACTTTTTAATCCCTGTCAAAAATTTATCTTGCACAAAAAATTATTAATAGGTTGTAGATTCTAACATATTTTCTCAAGGTTTTTCACCACCATCTTTTGTTGTCATCTTGGTGTAGCATGCTCCTGAGTCAGATTGAATACCTCCCTTTCGTGTCTAAAAGCCTAATAGAGAGAACCCTCAAAGATCATAATATAACAGTAGCCTTCCTCTGCACTTTCCAACTCTAGCAGCCCCTGAATATATTGCAACCTCTTCAATTCCTGCATTGAAATAATACACCAATCCATTTGCCTTTTCTTAGATTTTGAAGCTTCAATTCAGACCAAGGTTGTCAATAATAGAAAAAATAATTCGTGTGTCAATGATGCTGTTGTCCTTGTTGTCCTAGCATCTCTCCTTCCAAATGAACTGCATCAAGAATTCCAAATGCACTCTACATAAAGATAACCATTCTCATAGACACCTTCTCAAAGACAATAGGTCAGCACAAAAAGTTTCCTTCTCAAAGACAATATGGTCAATAAAAAAAGTTTCATTCTCCTTCCAAAGGCACCTAATGATCCTTTATTTCTAGTTCATAACCCAACTTACGTCAAAATAACTCGGCCTCCACCACAATAAGTCAATAACACACCAGGGGAAAGGTACACGCTTGGCTGTGCCCCTTTTTAGTGCTTTATTTTTAAAGCACTAAAAAGGGGCACAGCCAAGCAGAAGTAATTGAAGAAGAAGCTCATGACCAGTGTTAATTTGCTATTAGACATATTGAACTACAATGAAAAATGCTATATTTTTCACATCAACATACAACCAGTGTTAATTTGCACCTAGAATAAGCTCATGGCCCATATCGTACACAAAACTGAAAGTTTACTTTTGCTTATCACATATTATCTTTTTTTAATTAGAAATCAAATAATTATTGAAAAAATAAAAGTGATGTAATTTTTCTTTTGTAAAATGAAAGTGTTGTGCGATATTCACCCTCATTATCTCCATTACGAAGGGAAGGATGGGAGCTCAAAAATGAGTTCTATTGTAACAGAATTTCATGAGGTGATTACCACCGATCATACGCAAAAAAAAAAAAAAAAAAAAAAAAAAAAAAAAACACTTTCTCAGGCCTTTTCAGCATTGAAGGAGAGAATAGGAAGGAAGATGCAGGGCTGGAAGAAGCAATTACTATCACTAGCACGAAGAGAAGTTCTATTGAAGGCAGAAGAGCTCTAGCCCTCCCAACATATGATATGAATTGTTTCCTTATTACAAAAATGGATTTGTGAAGAACTAAATGCCATGATGAGTAAAGTTTGGTGGGGAAATCAGGGGAGTGAGAAAAAAAAATTCATTGGATGAGTTGGACAAAGCTTTGCAAACGGAAACAAGCCGCGGGGTGGTCTTGGTTTCAGAGACCACCAATTCAATTTAGCACTATTGGCTATGATGGAAACTTCAGACTCGTCAAGAATCCTTGCTATATCGGATATTGAAATCAAAATACTACCTTTCATCCGAGCAGAACTTACCTCGAATGTTTCTTATACTATGGAAAGTATTATGCAAGCTAGGGAAGTAATGAGGATGGGGTTGAGATGGAGAATTGGGAATGGACGTCTAGTTCATATTTGGAATGACCCATTTGCTTCCTACACCTACAATTTCCAAGGTGATATCTCCTTCAAATCAGTTGCCCACAGGTGTAGTTTGAGACCTAATAGATGAGAACACTATGACATGGAAAGAGGAGCTTGTGAATATATTGTTTCTTCCATAGGAAACTGCCATTAGTAGAGGATTCCTTTTGACTCCTAGAAGACCACATGCTCGAGCAACAGACGGGAAATTTACCGTGCAAACTGCACATAGGATGCTCGAGCAACAGACGGGAAATTTACCGTGCAAACTGCACATAGGATGCTTGAGCAACACAGAGAATAGGCAATCAACCCAAGCCCAACCTTATTGTATAGTTAATCTTATGAGTAAATTTCATTAACATACCCTAAGGTTTAGGCGGATGCCAACTAGATCGAAGACATTTCAAAACTAGCTAATTTGGTCTCTAAAGCCAACCTAATCCCTAAACAATTAGTTATTTTTTCTCAATTATTTTTGGAACTAAATTGGTTTTAGAGACCAAATTAATTAGTTTTGAAAAGTTTTAGATTTAGTTGATATTAGCCCAAACCTTAGGGAGTGTGAATAGAATTTACCCTAATCTTATTTTAGTTTTTACATTTTCTAAGAATCAATTATTCTATTATTTAAACAATATAATTTTTAGACAAACATAAAGTTTCTATTAAGTGCTAATAACTAGATTCAAATTCTTCCTCTCCCGATTATCAATTTTTTTTAAAACATATATTAGTTCAACATAAGAAACAAATCTCAATTCAGTTAGCTCAACTACTAAAGTTTCTTATAGTTGAATAAGATATCTGAGATTAAATCTCCGCTTACAAAAAAACAAAAAATAAAAAACAAAAACCTAATTGGTATCTTAGTCTAATGATAAAAATTATTTATCAGGAACAGACATCATAAGTTAAAAAATAAATTAAAAATTAAAAATAAAATAAAAAAAAAAAAAAAAACAACAACAACAACAACAACTCCCAACTGATAGTACTGTCCAGAACAAACCTGTGTCCAAGCCGATTATGATATAGCAATCATTTACTCTACCTCAGCCCGGCCCAAATCTGGCCCCTTGCATTCAGATCAAGGCTCTCAGCTTTTTTGTGCTCTTCCGGTTTTTACAAGTAGAAAACAAAATTGAATTTATTTGCATGATATTTTTGGCCAATATATGAAAATAAAAACAGCTACATGAAATGATAACATGAAGCTTTGGGTATTTGTTTATCAAATAATTATAATTAAATTAGGTGCAAAATTGTACAGGACACCAAAAATGTTGTAATACAAGTTTGGCTCCCGAATGGCTGTGCCACAAACACATTATCTGGAACTTAATCTCTCTCTCTCTCTCTCTCTCTCTCTCTCTCTCTCCGAACTTCAGTCCTATCTACTATCTCTTGCCTTGGCAATCTGGGACTCCATTATCATGGCAGTTTCCAACTAATATTCCACCCCACTTTTTGTCTCCAATCAGCAAACTCGGCAGTTTCTTTTCTTTTCACCACCAATCCCATTCACAAAGTCCCATTCCATATTCGAATCGCAGGCCAATCTAACTGCACCTAAATGGTTATCTGGGACCCTATTATCTCAGCTCCTTTAACAATTCAATTCTCCTACGCCTCTCAACAAACTTCTTCCAATTTTTAACCAAAGGCCAATACTTTTGCTCCATTCTCACCAACATTGTTAATTTGGACTCCCTTAGAATATTCCAATGCTTTTGCTCCAGTCTCACCAACATGGTGATCTTGGAGATCATTATCAACAAAAACTTCATCCACTCCAGTTTCTAACTTGCAAATTGCTGGCTCCAAATTCTCTGCACTCCCCACTGTGCACCGTTTCTGTCTCTTTTTCTTAGATTTTCCATCAACACAATTTTTATCCAAAACACCACTAGCACATATCAATCCATTTGATACGCTATCACCAACATGCTTATCTTGGACTCGGTTATCAACACAATTTAAATTGGCTCCAGTACCTGCCTCACAAATTGTTAGCTCCAAATTCTGTGCAGCTCTCACTTTGCTCCCTTTCCGTTTCCTTTTCTTAGATTTAACATTAACACAATTTTTATCTGGAACTCCACTAGCATGTACCAATCCATTTGCCCCAGTCTCACCAACATGCTTATCTGGGTCTCTGTTATCAACACAATTTTTATCAGCTGCAGTCCCTACCTCAAAATTTGTTGGCTCCAAATTCTGTGCACATACCACTCTATTTGTGCCTGTCTCACCAACATGTGTATCTGGGACTTCATGATTAACACAATTTTTTTCAGCTCCCATCCCTGCCTCGCAACTTGTTGGCCCCAAATTCTGTGCACCTCCGGCTTTGCTCCGTTTGACATCAACACAATTATCTAGAACTCCACTAGCACAAACCAATCCATTTGCCTCATTCACACCAACTTGACTATCTGGGACTCCATCAACACAATTTTTATCAGCTGCAGCCACTAACTCAAAAATTGTTTGCTCCAAATTCGGTGTGCATACCACTTCATTTGTGCATGTCTCACCAACATGTGTATCTGGGACTTCATGATTAACACAATTATTTTCAGCTCCTGTCCCTACCTCACAACTTGTTGGCCCCAAATTCTGTGCACCTCCAGCTTTGCTCCGTTTCCGTTTCTTTTTCTTAGATTTGACACCAACACAATTATCTGGAACTCCACTAGCACATATCAATCCATTTGCCTCATTCACACCAACTTGATTATCTGGGACTCCATCAACACAATTTTTATCAGCTGCAGCCACGAACTCAAAAATTGTTGGCTCCAAATTCTGTGCACATACCACTCTATTTGTGCCTGTCTCACCGACAGGTGTATCTGGGACTTCATGATTAACACAATTTTTTTCAGCTCCCATCTCTACCTCGCAACTTGTTGGCCCCAAATTCTGTGCACCTCCGGCTTTGCTCCTTTTCCGTTTCTTTTGCTTAGATTTGACATCAACACAATTATCTAGAACTCCACTAGCACATACCAATCCATTTTCCACATTCGCACCAACATGATTATCTGGGACTCCATCAACACAATTTTTATCAGCTGCAGCCGCTAACTCAAAAATTGCTGGCTCCAAATTCTGTGCACCTACCACTCTATTTGTGTCTGTCTCACCAACATGTGTATCCGGGACTTCATGATTAATACAATTTTTTTCAGCTCCTGTCCCTACCTCACAACTTGTTGGCCCCAAATTCTGTGCACCTCCGGCTTTGCTCTGTTTCCGTTTCTTTTTTTTAGATTTGACATCAACACAATTATCTGGAACTCCACTAGCACATACCAATCCATTTGCCTCATTCGCACCAACTTGATTATCCGGGACTCCATCAACACAATTTTTATCAGTTGCAGCCACTAACTCAAAAATTGTTGGCCCCAAATTCTGTGCACATACCACTCTATTTGTGCCTGTCTCACCAACATGTGCATCTGGGACTTCATGATTAACCCAATTTTTTTCAGCTTCAGCCGCTAACTCAAAAATTGATGGCTCCAAATCCATTGCACGTATGGCTTTGCTCCGTTTCGGTTTCAAACTTTGAATCAGTGTTTTGCGATTAACATGATTTGTAATTGGTACTCTCCCACACTCCAAACCATTTGCTCTAGTCTCGCCAACTTGTCCATCTGGAGCTCCATTATCACAATAAATGCAGTTTTTATAAAATCCAGCCCCACCCTGTGGAACAGTGTCAATCAAATTCAAATGGAATGTGAATCCATCTGCACCTATGTTGTCACCCAGTTCCATAGACCCCCACTTCTTTCTCGGAGGGTAACATTTAGATAGAAGTTTACGAGCTAATTTTGATAGAAGATGACCTGAGATTGACTTAGGGATGGACCTGCAAAAAGATTGAACTCATATTATTGATACGTATTCAAACCAAAGCATTGATCCAAGTCAATTATTTAATTAGAACAAAAACACAGCAAGTACTATCAAGAAAATTTCCATGACACCAAAACCTTTGCCCATTCTAACGTAGGGTCATATAGAATTTGTACCTGATCCACATGAAAATTGGGCAAGTGTGTAGGACTATGAATTGAGTGAAATCAGCCACACATGATTTTTTAATGACTACCATAGTATCCTTGAAGCAATTGATTAATTGACAGTTTTCCAATCTGACAATTTTGTTTAAAAGTTTAATTGCAAGTTTTATTTCATGCCAGATAACACTGAAGCATTAAATAGGCAAAGCCTGATCTGATACAACCATGCTTATTAAATAGGGAGATATGTACTACTTCCTATCCTGTGAATTACATTATGATCAGGCATGGTTCAAAACAAGCTAAGTGAAAGATATTTAATTGGACATATAATTGTCTTCACCGGAAAATGGGAAACAGTCAAAATACTCACCTTTCAGAATGTATGCGTCCAAGGACAGCTGACTTCTTATGCCACAAAACAGGTGGAGGTAAAATGTCCTTCTTCCTGATAGACTGGGAAATGCAAAAAGCATGACAAAAACATAATGAGGACTTATATTCAATGGAAAAAGAATTTTGATGCAGAAACTAAATTAACAAAATTTTTGTAAATATACACATTCCTAAAATATACAATATAGAATTTCCTAAAATAGCATAAATATTTATTACCTTCTGAATATATTTTTGAGATGTTTTTCTCGAATTATTTTTCTTTAACTTTACACCTAGATATACTTTACAAGATATCTCACCAACTTAGAGGTAAAAAAAATTCTGTCCATTCTTAAATCCAAGACAATACATAGGTTCAATTTTTGTGTGCCGGACATCCAACATATGAATTGACAAAAAGGGATTTTGAAAATATATTAATGAGTTACTCAGATTCCAATGCAGATTTTAATTATACTAATCAGCTAGCTACTCACAGCAATCTTTTTTGGTAAGTCAAACTTGCAGCCAATGCTGCTTGAAGCTATGACCTCACCCTCCACCTTGCTTTTTATAAGAGGAGGAAGTTATATTTGAGCTATATATTACACAACTTAGCAGCATATCTAGGCCCTATTTGAGGTCCCCAAGTTTTCAGAGAATGAATACATTAATTTAATGGGACCAAAGTAAAAGAGACAAAACATACCATGCGAGGCACTTTTACTCCTTTTGACAGACTAGTGATGTGAGAATGGAACGGTGGGCATTTGAAGAAGACTGATCTGCAGAAGCAACAGTATTTGCAAATAGTTATAAAGATATGGTACCATATCAGTTGAATTAGTCTACAAGTGAAGCAAATTCATGAACATACAATACTTCATTATTAGAGATAATCTCCATGTCCTCAATTGGTGAAAAGATTTCCACAGGCTGCACAGGCTTCTCGGAAATGTACATGTACCCATTCATTCCATCACTGCAAAATGAGAGAAGTACCTTCAGATTAGCAAAAAATTCACATAAAAGTCCAAAAAGAATCACCTATTATCTCCTCAGTTGAAAGACTTATATATTGTAAAAAAGCAAGTAAATAAATACTTCTTTTACATATTTTTTATTCTAATACATTCACTCTTTACTGATCAGAAAAAATAGGTCAAAATAAATCTTATTAGATTATTGATACTTGAGGTCCATTAGGGACAATGAATGGCTTTTATTTTACATAAGGAAATATTTTGAAAGTTTTATATTGTTAATTAATAAATTAAAAAAACATATCCATTAATGTGTAAATATATAAGTAAAAAATGAGCACTAAAATTGAGTTTACATTTTTTTAAATTCTTATAAATGTAAACCTTACAAGTAGTCTACTTCAATTAGCAGGGATTTTTTTTTTTTTTTTTTTTTTTTGTTCTTTTATCAACTTTGTAAATCTTACAAATTTTCACTTGTAATTCTTAAGGGGACTCTCTTGTGTATCCCAAGGGCTTTTGTTTCATCTCTTTTTTATAAAAATATCTTATAAAAAAAAGCAGAACAACTTGTCTAGCTTGAAACCGTTGGGCAGGCATCCTTATTTATTTGTGCTTCAATAAAAGGAATAATTCCTGAAGAGATGGGTTTTTTTTTTTTTTTAATTTTATTATTATTAAGTGGGGATTTGAACACTAGAAGTTGTCAACTCTCTCCTGAATATTCATCATATTGATGTAGGAGGATCCAATAATCCATCCAAAGCAAACCAGGTCACTAATTAGTAATTACTTGGATCTTGCCCACTAGCTAGCATGAGCCCTGTCTTTATTTTATATTCTATTTTTGATAGGGAAGAAAAAACTAGCTATTGTTAATTTGTTACATCCCTAGTATTTTGGTAAGTCATGAGACTAGCATGTGAATTTTAACGAATCTAGATATTTAACATTATTTTGTTGTTATGTGAAATGAAGGGGTGAGATCTTATCCTTTTTTTAACGCTAGTACATGTAGACTAGTCACTTGATGAGCTGTATCATAACCTAGGTTTTCAAAATAAAAAGATGTGACATTCATTTGACTACTATAAGACTATTTATGCTCTCTGGTACTAGATGTTGGGCCATTAAAAAGCAACATGTTCATAGAACTGAAATGAAAACGTTAAGATGGACAAGTTGCTTAGTTGAAAGTGGGTCATTGAAGAATGAAAACTGTCTCCCTCTCAAAACGATTTCACAAACCGATCAGGGGATTGTTTAGAGATTAGTTCTTCCACATTGATCAATAATCTCTTTGCACTTTCTTTCCCCATGAATACTGATCTTAAGGAATCTCGGCCTCTCTCATAATACATGGTAGATAATGTGTCACCTTCTTCAACCAAGAACTCAAAATTTTTTGATTCAACAAAGAAAAAAAAGGAAGCTCCCATAATAAATAAGTCAGAAATAACAAATGATGAAGACAGAAAGCAAGAAGAAAATCTAAAAAGAAATTTGGGCAAATTACAATTTACCCATCTGTTGTTTTGGCCGAAATTTAAGTTATCTACCTGTGATTTAAAATTCGACACTTTACTGACCTAGGGTTAACTCAGTTAGAGTTTCATAACCTATTTTAATTAAAAAAATGGCTAAATATGTAATTTTGCTAAACTTTTATGTCTCTTTCCTCCAAAAACACAAAAAACATAAAAATACAACATCAAATAAGATCAAAAGAATCCAGCAAAACACTTGAATCATGGGATTTCAAACCACAAGTTAGCAACTTAAATTTTGATCAAACCACAGATGAGTAAAGTGTCAAATTTTAAACCACAAATAGACAACTTAAATTTCGTCCAAACCACAAGTGGGTAAGTTGTAATTTACCCAAGAAATTAATGGCTAATATATGGTATCTAGGCCTCGATTATGGCCTAATTCAAGGTGGCTAATTCAAGGTAGCCAGGCCTTCCCTACACCTCACCCTGCATCCCATTATATCCCCATCATTGCATGCAAAGGTTAACATCCAATAAACCATGAAATTGATAGGAAAGGCTAAACTATAAAGTTCATGAAGCAACAAGCCATGAAGAAAATGAAAGAAACATACAAGCTCAATTTTTCAATTTTAATATTAAAAGAAAAAGGTGATATATAGATTCAGGCAGTCTTTGTTTTACAATTGGAACCCTCCTACCCAAGAAAGAATACAACTTGAACCCCATGCAAGTTCCATTATTTGTACAGAGACCAATTATAGAGCTGAACATCTTAAATTCCAGCAAGTCCCATGCATGTTTTGAAAACCTAAAAGGTTCCATTCTCTAGTAAGTAGAAAGCAGAAATTTCATTCATCAAAAGAATAGCAGATATTTCAACCACTTATTTAGAAATGAATAATACTTGTCCAACACATTACCACACAAACCCTGATAGAGTCAGATTTTTCCTTATAAATAACTTGAGTCTCTAATACTTGAAAGATGAGAACATTGAGCACATATTCAAGGAAGTGAGACAACAACAGCAGTTTCAGCCACTCCCATAATCACAGTAGCAAAAGAAATAATCAATATAGATTCTGTGACATTGTGAATTACACACCTGAACTTTGGATTAATTTTTCGCTTAACTTTAGTGCCAGCAAACTTTGGATGAACAGCTTTTCTCTGACAGAAAGCAAGTATCTTCACCGTTAAAGGATCTGAAGCATGAACAAACAGTACATCCAGACTGAAACTATTTCTGCATCTTTCTTCTTCCTATACAAAGATATTATATAAGAAACCATAAATGAGGAGAAAATGAAAGTAGAATTATGAGTATAAGACAATAAGTTTCTCAAATGTCAAATCATACGTATGAGAAGTACCTCTGTTTGACATGTCAAAATAAGGGTATGATTATTTCTGACATAACTATTTTGTTGTATAAGTTCAGAAATGAAAGTAGAAGCAATGTTTTAGTCACTATAAATTAACAGAGATTTTGAGCATTCTTATAGCACCAACATTTAAATTATTAACAACTGGTGAAAAACGTGGAAAATTAAATAGGAACAAGCTGATCTTACTCAAATTCCTGACTAAAAAAAATCAATAATTGAAGGGAAAAATACCATATAACCTCACTTGATTAGAGTCAAAATCACTTTACCCCCTAGACCTTTCTAATGCTATGCTAAACCTTCCGTAGGACTAAGCTGTCACCAATATTTTTTCCATTTCTATTCACAAAGTTTCACACATGCTGCCAAACTCTGGTCAGATTTCCCACACACTGTCAACCATAGCCCGATAACTGCCAGCCACAAGCCACAAAACCATTGCCAAACCTCCAGAGAACTATGCTCCCAAAATCCAGCCATCCAATACACATCAATGAAACCTTATCCAATAAAAATTGAAAACCACCCCTCATGGCTACAAATCACAATATGATCCTCCATTGCCTTACCACCACCACAATTTCCTAACACCACCTAGAAATTCCATCAAGCCCAGCCGACTTAGACTGCTCCCCCCCCCCCCCCCCCGGCAGGCATCCAACCACCACCAAACTGGCCGCCATCAAACCATGCTGCTAAACTCCATAGACCCACAGCATTAGAAAAATTGCCACACCCCTTCTCCAAACCCAACTGAGACCACCCAAAACCTCTCTTGAAGCTGCTGCCGGCCACCCATCAAAAACCTTCAAGAGCCACATTCCAGTTAGTTGGAACAGGTAGAGAGAGAGAGAGAGAGAGAGAGAGAGTCAGCCAAATGGAGAAGCCAAGAAGAAAAAGGTAGTGTATCCAAAGCTTGAAATTCCGTCAGAAAATTTGATGGTGTCATGCTCATCCAATCAAGTAGGTTTGGTGTAACATTTGAAAAGTTGGGCACAACATCATCATTACAGGAGGTATATAGCATTTTCTCTTAAATTAAATTTGCATAGTGCAGTTGATCAAATTATTCAACAATATTCTCATGTCATGAAATTCAAGAATTATATGATACCAAAACCCTACACCCCATACTAAACTTTCAAACTAAATTCCAAGTAACATAGATTTCACTTATTACCATCAATGTATGCTCCACTTTTGAAATCTCCGAAAGAAGGCGTGACTCATCAATAAATGGTAACTTACAAACAGCCTGCCCATCAAAAGTAATATTAAGAAAATAATGAACACTCACAAAAATGTCATTAAAGTTACAAACATTGGCAAAGCTAAAGAATAACAAGGCACATTAAATTATTGGCCAAAGAGAAAAGCATGAAACTCTGCTGGATTGTCAAAAATAAAATTAAAAGAAGCTAAGAAAAAAGGGCATCTAAATTCATACTCACAAAAGCCAAGAAATGTAGGTTAGTCATTTAGCTTAGTCATCTAAATTCAAAGAATTGGTGTGTTGTTGAGATGATATGAGTGGCACTGGGAAAAAGGAAATTGACTGTTGGACATGTAGGGTGCAGGTATAATGCTGGTTAGGTTGAGGCCCCTGAAGAAAAGGAGGTGGTGGGAAGAAAAATGGTAGGATAGCTAAAAGATGTTGGTATTGGGAATTGAGGTGGTAATGTAAGCAGTGGAGGTGGGGAAAGAGGTGGCGGACGTAGGATAGTCATTTGGTCCTATCACAACTTAGTCCACAAACCACCAATTGTCACAGTTGACACCCTAAAGTTTGGATTAAAATAAAATCTTTAGGGTTAAGTTACATCCAAATTTTCAGTTTCCACACGTGACTCCCTAAAGTTTGAAAAAAATAAAATCATTAGGATTCCATCCAAATTGACAGATTTTGCGTTTCTGGGACAAACTTTCAATTAGAATTAACCCAGTTGTAGTTTGGCCCTATTGCTATTTAGTCACAAAAATTTTCAGCTGCTACATTTTGGCCTCCCATAGTGTGGATTAAAATCAAATTATTAAGCGGTCCTTGGAAAGAACCCTAAAATTTTCATTTTTAGTCCAAACATTAGGAGTCCAATATAGCCATTGATGAAAAGATGAGAAAGAGTCGCTTATGATGGTTTGGTCATGTTCAGAGCAGAGCGAATGCACTGGTAATAAAAAGTGAGTTGATCTAAGTTGAGGAAATGAGAAAAGGTAAAGGAAGACCAAAAATAACATGAGTAGAAATTATATAAAAATAAAAGGATTGCCAATTAGGGAAGTAACATAAAATATGACTTTAGATTAGAATAGAATGGAGAATAAGAATACATGTGATTGACCCTAACTAATCTGTAAACTAATATGTTGAAAATCCATAGCTGACCCAAAAAATTTGAGACTGACGCTTTGTTGTTGCAGTTGTTGAAACCACTTAGGAATCCAAATGTCAAGTTTTTTTTTTTTTTTTTTGTGATAAATAACGAAAAAATCCAAATGTCAATTAAGAGACACTTTATTATAAAATTCTAATGCATTAGATACATATGATACGATTTGAATTCATTATATATTTAATAACTATACTTAGAATTTGGCGCCTTGCTTTACTAGGCTGAGCAGCTTTTGCCTTTGACTACACTGATCTATGACATAAGTTTTGACAGCCAGGAAATATAATCAATTACTCCACATGCATGACTTAGTTTACCTATGGAAAAAATAATCAAAATTTTTTCCAACTCAGACACAATTAGTTTACATCAACACTATTAGACAGAGCATTAACACATAGAATCAACCATCACCTGCCAAGAAAAGTGTTTCCCATTCATATCAAGCTCAAAATCTGCCAAAAAAATTATTACCAGATATTAAAAGGCAGTAAAATTTATAAGAATTTCTCTGCAAACGATAAACTACTCAGCAGAAATCCTACCAGTAGGGTAAAAATCTGATAAAGGTGATGACGTATCTGTCATCAGCTTCCTGTAAAACAAAGGAAGAGCATGTGCACTGCATGTGCACCCATTTGGTCACATCTTATTACAGAAATAAATTAGGCAAAACAAATAAATATACTAATAAATAAAAATTAAACTGAAAACCTTGCAGCAGGCAATACACTCAACAACTGATCAAATGGCTTGAAAGGTTTCCCTAATGTGAATTCAATTTTTAATTGATCAACACCAATAAAGTCTGAAGCAAACGGGGCATAATGATATGGGTAAAACCTGTAAATCAAGAACTAAGAATAATTAGGCAAGGAAATTAAGATGTTCTATGAAAATGAGAACAAGTCATCAAGAACTGAAATTGTCTGCTACATTCAAAATAAGCATTGCATAATATACATTGAGCATTGCACAATGATAAGGTATTGACGAAGTCAGGTTTTCACGGGAGGGAGGAGAGAGAGATTCTGCAAGCAGCTAAGGCAATGCCATAGCAAAGTTGAAGAAAGAACCAAGAATGGTGATATGACAACTAAGTAGGAAGTTAAAAGAAAATTCTAAAATGAAAGATAAGAAAGCACTACTTACCATTGCCACGAGCAAACTCCTTCGTAGTAGTAATGCATGACCCAACATATCCCTTCAATATATTTAGAAACCTACATCGATTGCAATACTTCAGAAAATTGTATATGATAAAAACAATATATTTTTTTTATAAAAGATAATAACAATGGTCAATGAAGCCCAGCAGATTAAAGCAGAGGTGAAGGTAAACAAAAGTAAAACACATCACCGTGAATGTGCAGCATAAATGAACTCGCATATATATATATATATATATAAGTTGAAAAACTATATAAAAAGCACAATACAACACAATCACTTCAACTAAAAATTAAAACCAATAAATCAATCAATAAAAAGAAACAAATCAAACAAAAAAACGCTATAATTTTTCTAAATTCACAGTTTTAATTTTTTTAAGTGAAAATAAATGTATTCAAAAGAAGTTATGGTTAACATACAGAGGATGTTTATCAAACCACTCCCCTCTTTTTATAGGTAATCAAAGATTTATTTCATAAAAAGGACATCATGGTCATATCAAACCACTCCTAAATTCACAGTTTTAAATTAAAGTCGAAAGAACTTAAATACAGTATAATTATGTGCAGTAAATATAATTTTCTCTCGCGCTAAATGGATAATTAATAATGCACATGCGTCATTTGTGACACCCGGCCAGTAGGGATAAAGAAAAAATTTATTTCCAGAAATAACTTTTTTCTAGGCATTGAGCTCAAAATTTTGAAATACTCATCAAGAGTGAAAAATAAAGGCAGGACAGATTCTTCGAACATAGAATTCAAGTAAGATAAATTTCATAGTAGATTTTCTAACCGCATGTCTCCGAATTTTCTCACAGGCATCTTCAGTTTCAGCCTCAAACTTTTCAGCATAAAATCTTTCCTTCCAACCCTTTGTTTCTCCCAGCTTAATCTGTCAAAGCAACAAGAGCTTAAATGAATACAAGAGACCACTCACATTGAAATTTATAGGTATCTTAAAGTATAAATGAACAGTAAACCTCATCCACAACTGCATTTGTGCCAACGGATGACAAGTTGATTGGTGTTTGAGTCTCAACAGAACTTGACTGGTTCAAAGACATTAAAATCTTCATAAATTCTCAGTTTTCACAAGTAAAACAAAACTCAATTTATAATTTCAAAGTTTGATTATATAGTACACTCACGTTTCGGTGATTTTGACTTATAAGGTTACTTGAGGAACGGGTATTCTTCTTATTTGAAAATCGTCGATGGCGGAGTCCTCTTTCCTTCTGCATCTGAATAATGGACATTTTTTATAGACATTATCAGTCCACAGATTGTAAAAATATGAAATATTCTGAAATTTATGCATTGAAAATAACTGTTTTTTACCTTTTACAATATACTCAGGTTCTAGAAAATCTTGTCAAATATTAATTGAAAATCTTTCTACCATACTAAAAACAATAAAAAGTGGATTTATCACTCAAATCGAGTACAAAAATGAAGGTGCTCAATCAGGATGCTGTACCAAGCACAATAATGAGGGTTGCATGTAGCCTGAGACTACTTAATTTATGCGTAGGCCCATATAAAGATTCCAAACCTTGCAGAGGTCATTTCAAGTAGATCAGTGATGCAAGACAACCAGAACAATTAAATAGTAAAATTAAAAGACAGGAAAATTAGGGGATAGAACCTAGGAGCCAACATAAAGCGAGGAAAACCACTAAAAATCAGCACCTAGGGTGGAACTAGAGTCTGCACCAGACCAAAGAAACCAAAAGGCCATTGTTTTCATTCATCAAAATCGTAATCCCATTATCCCCCTTGAAAAGAGTACAATAGTTTGCTTATAAAGGATTGCTAAACCCTAATTCTAATTGGCGTAGGAAGCCTAACAGCCTTATTACTAACCTTACTTCAAGATATTAAAATACTAATAGCCTAATAAACTACTATTACTCCAAACATATATATAAAATTGACTTGCAAATATAAATAGTACTATATTAAAATAAAAGTTTTTTTGAGTTTTTCATGATTTCTTTCTTGCTGTAGTTGGTTTTTTTTTTTTTTTCCTGTTGCTCATCATCATGAACAACTTGTATTTTTCCTACTTATTTCATTAATAATATTTCTTCTGATTTCCTATCAAAAAACAAAAGCTTGTGTGTTTTCCACATCAATCTGTCTTCGAGACACCAACCAGCCAGAATTGAGTTCAAAAGGCTTGGAAAAACCCATAAGAATACAAGACCAATGAGCAAGAGCAAAAATATCTACACCTAACCAGTAGATTGATGCGGAAATATCTACCAAGAGCAAAAATAAGAAAACAAGAGCAAAAATATCTACACCTAACCAGTAGATTTGAATCACTAAAGAATCCAACCAGACAATGAGCAAAAATCTTCCACACTTCCCACATATAGACAATATAGATTACAACTTACGCATTCCTCACTTATTCCAATTACATTTCCAGAAAATCTCAGAAAACATAGTATAGGAGGGTGCAAACTCAGAATTTCCATTACCAGGACATTATCAGGTCTTCTTTTGTCCAAAAACAGGACGATCTAAGATCCTGCTAGGTGTCCGGCCCATCTATCTTCATACTGAATTTTTCTATCCCATTCTTGAGGCCAGACAAGTAGTTAGGAGGAGCGGACAAGCAAAAATTTATCATCCACAGAATAAAACACTTAAAAAATCCAGACCAAAAGATGACTCCAAGAACATTCACAAAACCAAGAAAAAACCAAATGCTTTCCTGTACTCAAGCCTTCAAGGATCTATTAAAGGGTCAGCTGACATTTATTTCATCACCTAAAAATAATCATTTTCAAATTAAACTTAATCTATGTGACACTTGTCCCAGAGCTGTTGTTATCAGCTTCACAGCTTGCCTTCATTTCTATCTTGTAAATTTCTTTCGAAGGAAAGGAACTAAAAGGAACTAAATCATGTACATATTAATATACACATAGTCCTAGCAAGAAAGAATAAATGGAAGTTACAATCTAAAAGAAAGAGAACCAATGCAGTCTATAATAGAACATATGTCACTATGGCCCAAAACATGAGAACTTTCAAACAAGCTTCTAACAAAGACAATTCTAGCTATCATCAAAAAGGCATCTACACCTTCAAAAGTACAATGATTTCTCTCCCCCCACAAAGTTCACAAAAGACATAACGAAGCTCAATTCCAAACAAATGAAGAATATTACCATATCAATTCCTACATCTCAAAGTAGCTTAACAACACTATTTGACATTAAATTACCCATTGAACCGAAAAGCATAATAGATAAAAATTTTACAAGTTATAGACAATGTCATAGTGCAGGACCAAATAATCTACAATTTAATCACTACTACTACACATGCAACAATGATTTACAAGCGTAATCCCTCTCTTGATAAGATTATCACTGGATGGAATCTTTACCTGGTGTTGCTGTCCACAGAAAGGAAAAAAAAAAAAAAAAAACCCTTTTTGGGGCCTTAATACACCAAATACTTTTCCAAGGAAATGTTACTCCACCTCTTAAAGCCTGTTAGTATGAGCAAACATCAAACTGACTATAACTAGTTAACCTCTGCTTCATTCGATCGAGACCTCATTGCTTTGGAAATTTAGAACATAATCCTTAAACAGAGAGTCAACTGCCAAAATCTCACTCTATTCCAAATTGAAGGGAGATTATGAGGAGCCCCCAACGGCAAGCCCCACCCCAACAACAAAATGACAATCATCAACCTCCCCTATAGGAACTATTTCACTCTTAAGCACTGACCTTCAAACCTGTTACCGCCTGAAAACAAAGTAACAACAAACGAATATGAAGAATTTGCTCCACTCTGCATCACAAAATAGGAAATCGTCTGCAAACAAAAAGATGAGACACACACTCCCCCCACCCCTCCTTCCCTTAACCACGGATCAAGCCAGCTTCCTCCATTCTTCTCAACATCCTACTCAACACCTCCATCAAAATCAAAAACAGCCAGCGTGCCACTTGTCTAAACCCCTTTACCAAAAAAACCAGCGGAGGCCTAGTTCCCAATCACTAACATCAAGAGAAAATCTTATATTCCATGGCCATACCCTCCAACCAAGGGGAAGCCTTCAAGCGAAAGATCTAACAGAAGCATCCTTGTTAGCTGTAATGACATATAATTCGAGATACAATTCTTTCAGGGGTTGATCTCCACATCATACATCTTGCCTACCTTATACTAGACATTCCTTGCAAAATTTATCCTAAATCCCATAAACTACAATAATGAGCCTCCCTCTTTGACCATCCCATAAACTACAATAATGAGCCTCCCTCTTTGACCATCCTTCCAGTCCCCCCTGTATGTGAAGGATAAAACAGATCTCCACAGATGACTTGTTTCTACCAGATATCTCCGTAGCCCAGTATGACTTAATCGAAATTTCCTAGCTTACACACTCCCAATCCTGTACTATGTTTGTATGGGGAGAGAGCAGCTATTTCCTCTCGGCACATCCAAACATACCCTAAACTAAAACCAAACTGGACCAACATAGTTGCCCTAATACAACAGCCTAAAGCCAACCATCTAACCACCCTCCCACTGGGCTAGAACATAAGAAAGACCGAAAACAAGGGAGGTAAGAATCGTATTTTTGATGATTTGGAATGATCAGAGGATCAGCTCATAGCACCGTTTGCAGGGACTTTGTATGACTTGTCTTGTGCTCAAGATTCACATCTAGTGACTCCGTTCTTTTGTTCCTAGACTCTCTATTTTGAACATAATTTCATTTTTGTTGTTTTCCTGTACATAAGTTTTTCAGGCTACCTCATCTTTTTTTAATGAAGTAGTACTTTCTTTTAAAAAAGCTTTTTTCTTACTTCTCCAAAAAAAAAAAAAAAAACCAACAATGACTTCTGATTTACGGTACAATCCTTTGTTAATTAATTGAGCAAATAATTTCATAGCACATAGCCACTGCATTTTCTCAATACAATCAATTAAAGATTTTTGTACAAAAATCACATGACCAGTGGCTAAGCATAGGAGTCAAGGTAACTATTATTAAGAGTACTCTTTCTAGTTTGCCTACTTATTGTCTCTCTCTCCTTTCTATTCCAGTGAAGGTGGCCAATTGTATTGAGAAGCTACAAAGAAATTTTCCTTAGAGAGGCATTGATTATAAATCTAAGTCACATTTAGTGGAGTGGTCTCAGATTTGTGAACCAATGCAGTGTGGTGGGTTAGGTTTTTGGTGTGTGAGAAGATTTAACCAAGCCTTGCTTGGTGAATGGTTGTGGAGATATGGAACTGAAAGAGATGCTCTTTGGAGGAGGGATATTGAGGCAAAATACGGGAGTGAATGGGGGGTTGGTGTACTAAAGATGTATCAAACCCTTATGGTGTTTCTCTTTGGAAATCCATCAGGAGAGGTTGGTTGGCTTTTTCCAAAGTCATTCGATTTGATGTGGGAGATGGTACTAGAGTGAAGCTCTGGCAGAATACGTGGTATGGGGACTATCCCCTCAAGGAGGCCTTTCTATAACTTTACAGCATTAGTCGGTCTAAAGAGTCCACAGTAGCAGATATTATGGTTTTCTCTGACGGTAGGCTTCACTGGGATGTTCTATTTTTTCGTCTAGTGCTAGATTGGGAATTAGAACCTTTAGCCTTTTTTATGGACATAATTTATTCAATGTTTGTGTGGGGCAATGGTTTAGAGCAAAGTTGTTGGAAGCCCACTAAGACTAGAGGTTTTGAGGTTCGTGGATATTATCATTCCCTATCCCCTGCTAATGCCATATCATTTTCTTGGAAAATGATGTGGCAAACAAAGGTCCCTTCTCAGGGGGCATTCTTTTCACAGTTTGCTGCCTTGGGTAAGATCTTAACTATCGATAATCTTCGGAAGCAGAAAAATACTGTGATAGACTTATGTTGTATGTGCAAACAGTGTGGGGAATCCATGGATCACCTTCTTCTTCATTGTCTTATAGCATATGAGTTGTGGACAATGGTGTTTAGCTTGTTTGGTATTCACTGGGTTATGCCGCAAAAGGTCTTTGAGTTGTTTGCTTCTTGGCAAGGAAATTTCAGTCAGCATCACAATATAGCTTTGTGGGTTTTTGTGCCACATTGCATTATGTGGTGTAATTGGTAGGAATGGAATGCTAGATGTTTTGGGGGATGCAAACATTCTGTTCTAAAGATTAAGTCTTTCTTCTTCCTTTCTCTGCTCCAGTGGAGCTTAGCTTTACAATTTTTTTTTTCTTTTTCTTCTTTTCCAGTTTTGTTTGATCATTGTTTTTTGGGATCTTAATTGTATTGCACCCATAGTACATTTCCTGTGTGCTTGGGTCTGTTATCTTGATTGCAATAAAAATTTTATTGCTCATCAAACGTCACTGCAATGAAGGAAGGTAGCATAAAATATTAAATATAAATACATGTTCATCATATGAAGCATCTCAAACAGATACCTGACATCGTCTTCTAAAAATTGCACATTCATGAGATGCCAAAACCTGGACAAAGTGCTCCACACGTTTCAAGTTTACCTATTAATGAAAAATGGGATGAAAAAAAAAATCAATAAGCTGGAAAGTGAAGATGGAACACTAATTATATGCAAATTTTCAGAGAGAGAGAGAGAGAGAGAAAAGGAACATGCTGCCAAAAGCAAAGGCAGATTGTATAACTAAATATTTATTGCACTTCTGCTGCAAGTTTGAACAGCTGTAAGGAGATTATAAGCTATCACCTTATAAAGTGGTGCAAGAACATCAACAAGCCTACCAAGGCTCAACTAGCCTACTAGCCAACAAAGAATATGATATCAACATTAGTTAGCATGATATCATTCCTTAATTGTTACTTCTATAGTTTTATATTTGTATTCACTTTATTTTGTTTTCTTCCAGATTATTTATAATATCTATGTTACAAATCCTTTTAATAAGACGAGAGACAGAAAGTGACTTTTAGTGAGCTTAAGTGCTAAAATTGATGAGATTGCAATAAAAAGGAAAGGCTAGGTTCATAGGCTTGCTTTGAGCATAACATAATTAGGCTCTCAAGAATCTTGTAAGTTACATATCATTAAAAAAGAGAATATTGTAAGCAGTTCTCTTACCATTTAAGTTCAGGGGCAAAACTAAGATACAATTCCTTAGATGTTGTACCTTAGGTTCCTAAATTAAATTCAACCATGTATCTTATTAGTCAATGCTTTTGTTTTATATATAGGAAAATTATTATAAGTCAATGCAGCACAACTATTTGGGTTATTGCCTCATAAGCCAATATAATCCATTGTTTATAGTTACAACTTCTAAGGTCATATGGTTGAATTTAATTAGGGACTCTTAAGATACAGCACCCAAGGATACCTAAGTAGTCTCACTTTGAGTTTAGAATTTAAAATTTACAGCCTGTTTGGCAAGTTAGTTCAAACAACAGTTTTCAGTGTTTAAGCACTGAAAACTGTGGGGCCAAAAAAGAAACATATTTAGTAGGGGATTTCTTTTAGGAGTGTTTGAGTTATGTTTCTCATTTTAGGGTGTTTAAACACAAAATTTAGAGAATTCCTCCTACCAATTTTCAATTTTCAGTTTTCAAATAACATTATTCAATGGCACTTTTGTAAATCTGGGATACATGGACGCAGCAAAATAGCCGCCGCACCCATATCCGACGCGGCGATGAGCGAGGGATGCCGCTGCCTGCGCGTCCATGAAGCATCCATTTTTTTTTTTTTTTCGTTTTCCGACTCGCGCCGATTCGCGCCAATCCGGGCCAAATCGGGTAGTATCGGCAGAAACTGCTTCCGAGTCAGGCCACCGATACAACCGATACGGCAATACAGGTGAAATTCAAGCTAAAAAAAAGGTGTGAAACACACCGTTTCAAGTCCAGATTAAAACCTAACTCTCTAACACAGAAGATACACTCTCTAATCTCTATACACTCTCCGCCTCTCTACTCTCAGAGTCTCAGCTCTTCCTCACTCTCTAAACTAAAACAACTTCAAGTCTCACACTCTCACTATCTCGATCTCAAATCCTAGAACCCGTGGAGAATCAAAACTCGGTTTCAACTCTCAAGCTCACCAACCCAACTCTCAACTCAGGTATCAAAGCTCTCATTCTCATTTCTCAGCTGCCTGTAATGTTGAGAATAAAAAAAATTTGATTGTTTCTTTAGTTATTATACAAGCTACCCGTGGAGAATAAAAAAAATTTTAAATTTTTTTTTATATAAGCTGCCTGAAATGTTGTGAGTTGTGACTTGGGTTTGATTGTTTCTTTAGTTATTATATATTTGTCAAATTATTTGTAGGTTAAATTGAAATTATTAAATTTGCAACAAAGCCACTAGCACAGGCACAGAATCTTTTTTTGAGAACAGAATCTTATTTTTAGAAAATATATAGAAATATATAAATAAAAATCTTTTTAATAATTTTTTAATCACCACACCCGCACCCTACTTTTTCAAAAATTGCCGAGTCCCACACCTGCACCCAAATCCGAAAATGCACCCATGCTTCATAGTTGTAAATATGTTAAAAATTGTAGGTCTCACCTGATTAGACCACATGAGAGAACTTTCTCTCTCTTCAAATAAAATAATAATACTTTTACTATACTTGTTAGCTTTAAAAAAAAAACATACATATACCAAACACACAATTATATTTTTTCACATTTTAAAATATATTATTTGAAACATGGTACCAAACACATTTTTTGTATTATGAATACTTTAAACACGTGTTTTCATAACACTTATTAAACCAAAATTTTCACATCATTTTGAACAACAATACTTGAAATCTCCTACCAAACCGGTCCTTAGAATCTTCATTGCTTCCTTTCAACCTGAAGCATTGTTTTTTTACCTAAATATCCCAAAAATCTCCTCCCAAATTTCCAGATCACATACCAGCTGGTGAAGTTTCCTGGCCAAGACAAAACTAGTTGAGCTCATCAATCTATATCTTTTTTCACCATCTTGCACCTATCAACAAAGCCTGGTACTTGGAGCCGCATATTTTCAAATTTGGATAAAATTTACCTCTTTGCAAGTCACAACAATCCAGTAACATGACCTGATATCGATCATAGCAACAAACTCTAAAATACATCTGGGAAACATTTCTCTCACAACATCGAGAGAGAAATCTACGTTTATCTAGATTATTATCCCATGTATACAAGCCACCTTCTAATGAAAAATCTAGTAATTCAAGGTCATTAAATAGGTCAAAAAGCTATCCATAGCTACAAATTTTTTTATGATAATTCAATAGTTGGGGGCAATCCAATCTTATAAAAAGTTCCACCTATACAATCCTTATCTTACTTGTCAAAATAAAAAATTAATAAATAAATGAACTCCTTACAATCTCTTTTGATACATTAGTTATCTTCATCTCCTGTAAGCAAATTACATCCCATTTCCACTCTCTTAGCAAATTTTTTACTACTTGATGCATAGGATTTACGCCATCCAAATAGCTATTGTTGACTTCCTCCCTACAAGTTGATCCATGAAAGACACCGCATGCTTGTTATACCTTACCCATGGTGGTGATTGCCTCAATTCCAAGGGTCAAGAAGCTTCTGAGGTTTACAACTAGTGTCTACTTTTCATCTGCCCATTGACACTTATTTCCTACATAGTTCTTAAAATTGTTGGGGTTGTCAACAGCATGTGTGAGGAAAATGGGAAAAACAGTGTCTTCTGTTTATTTGTATATTTTTGTAAGCCTCAATGGTTGAATTTGACTATGGCATACCCCAAGTGAGTGTCTTGTACAAAGGAAACCTTAATGTCCTCTGTACTTTATTTATAGTAAAGTAATAAAGCCTGGGAGAGTTCTCCTGTAATTTCTGTCCATGCCATGCATGTTTGATTCACACAAATTGTTTCAAAGTTTTCTTGTGAGTTGAAATTTTAGCAGAGATTAATTAGGATGGACTTAGTGCCATGACAAGGCAGAAATTTTGAGTGCAAATCTACCTGCGACACCTAGTATGATGATTGATTGAGATAATGAAAGCATTATCAACTTACAGGAGAGAAGGATCATAATAATAACACTTCAATATTGGAGGTTCCTAACACAATGAGGACATAAAATATACCAAAAAGGTTTAACAGAATACTGAAATTTCAAGTGGAATATTTTAAAAAATAAATAAAAGGGGCAGGATTTCAAAGGTTGAATGCTAAAGCATGAACATGTCAAGTTCTGGGGTTATCAGATACTGGACATATGACATAAAGTAAGAAAAAAATATAGTTATTGACCTTGAAAGAATCCGTGAGGTAACCTCCCATTTTGCGAAATTCCTTTTTGTAAACCATCATGAGCAGATCAATAGCCCCCTGCAAAAACAATACAAAACATGTAAGAATCAGTTACAACCAACAAGCAGAATTATGCAAAGTAGGTCTAGGTCAGGTACAAATATATGACTAGTCACATTATGAACAATACACTTAATAGTTTGAAAAGGAAGAAGGTTTGTATGAACAGGATGTATACTCAACAATATTTACATTCAGAAACACTACATCTAAGAACTCAACAAATGAATTCATTTACTACACCCAAGTGTGCAAGACCACTGAATGAATTTCTAAAGAAAAAGGATTTTAACTCATTAAATGAGACCTCCACACTATTGAATGTGCAATGGTTCCTCTCCCTTCATGTTACCCACATTAGGAATAGGGGAACCATAGCCCATACCAAAGAACTACAATGTTTGCCAAACCAATTATTCCAACCAAATAGCACCTCCATCACTTCTTCTGGCATCACTCAATACACCACCAAACAATAAATATATAAAACCCATTTCCCAATTGGCATAATGTACGAGCAAGTGATTCACAGTTTTGCAGATGCATTTGCAAATGCAACACCAGTCCACCAGTTACATGCCTCCTAATAAAATTATCACGTCAATAATTTTCCCATGTTGCTGTCCACACACAGACTGTCCTTTTTTGGAATCTTGATACACCAAGGTGTCCAACAAACTATAGTTACCCCACAAACTAGACTTAAGCACAAGTTTCACTTTCTGACATGACATAAAGTGTCAAACAAAATTACCAAAATAAGAGGGGAAAGAGAAAGGTTTCCAACAAAATAATCATCACAAATCATCTGTACGTGCGGATTTCTCTACTAAATCCATAGATTTAATCTTTATATGAGTTGGAGTAGGTGAAAGAACTCTAGATAGCCAACAGGAAAAATAATCTAGCTTGCTATTACTTCTGATCACAGCCACAGTCCACCTCTGAAAAGACCATATCCTCAAAAGTAAACAGAAACAGATAAACTATATGTTATATATAGGTAGATAATATCTTGTAGATAAGCATCTTAAGAAACCAGTCACTTACAGGAAAATAAAAATATCTGCATATCAGGATACAGCTGGAGAAACGAATACTAAGAACACAACTAGTTCGTCCAACAATTTATTAATATAAAAGTATAAGAATCTCAAGTGTCCAACCTCAGATATTTCCAATGAAGGAATGTGGGGAAGAAAGTCATTTCCAACAAACAAGCACATGAAGACAAAATCATCAATCAAGCGTTCTAATTTCAACTTCTTCTTCTTCTTCTTTTTGGTAAATATGGACTTCTTTTTTGAGGACTTCTTTTTTGCCTTGATGGTCATGTCAAGTTGTAAATACTCCCTGAGAATCAATATGTTGAGAAACTGTAACAAAATACCAGAGAAGAAAATGTTAAATATAAACATTTTAAAATCAAAGCACAATATTGATCATCAACATCATGCAGCGGCAATAATTGGCAATTCAACCTCAAAATGATGATCTTGATGTGGATGGAACAACCTCAACTGTCACATTTTAAATATCAACCTGTATATTCGTATATGACACATGCAGATCCAATTAAGTTTTACCCAAAAAAAAGTAGATATCAAAAATTCATGGTGTATGGATCAACTAGAATCCACACATTCTCATGGCCATGAATTTCCACAAACAATATAAAATAAATAAATGTTGAGAGGCAAGCAAGGCCATGATACACACACAGTGGAACAGTAATGCGTACTACTGGAACAGTAATGCATCAGGTTTATCATTCAAACAACAAACAAGCATGTGAACAAGGGAAACCGCAAAAAAAAAAAAAAAAAAAAGGAATGACATAACATGAAGAGACCGAGAAAAAAAAAAAACCTGAAATTTCTGCCTTGAGATAAATCCTTCTAGATTTTCGCCCTCCACTTCCATTATCTTTGACTTGTTCATATTTTCTTGCTGATGTTTATCATTTGATCTTGCTCCACGGACATCCTATGTCACAAAACCAAAAAATAAGATGCAGACCATGGTTTTCTTATAAGCTGACTGAAAACATATCCCTGAAAACACAAACCTCTCTCAGAATAAAGAAATGTAATTCGTGGGTAGCTAGTGCAAGCATGATAAGATCCGCATCCTAAAAACAAAACATAACATCAGTCGCATGTTACAAGACCCACATGCCATCTACATTAAAACTCAAATGCATAAGGACAATAATAAGCAACAGCTTTACCAATCCATACAGACAATGCCTGGTGTTTACATCATATCCCGGAAGATTTCTTTGTAAGCGAATGTAAGACATTATCTTATGCTCCCCTTCACCGGGAACATTGGCATCAGAAAGAATGACCTATAGATACTCATGTACACGCAAGTTAGTACAGAAACAGACAGAGAAACAAAAAGAGTAAAAGACCATTCCGATACACTCCCCCGTTTACCTTAACTCCCCACCACCCAGGATCTTTATTCATCCGCAAATGTATGTAATAACTAAGAGCCGATGACAACAATGCCATGAATTCAGTTCCGGGTGTGATCACATTTGAGTCCATCTTCTCACACTGCTCCAAATACGCTGCCTTTTCTTCTTCTGATTCAAATATCTTCTCTCTTGAAGCAGCCTAATAGTACAAAAGGCTAAAATCAATAGCTTTATTGCATTTAATTCTGCTAGGGGAGAAAAAAAAAAAAAAAAACATTGTTTGTGCTTCGTTGATCAATGCAACAATGTATTTAAATTTAATTGGGGAACCGTACCTAACTTTTGCCCATTAAATAAAGAAACTAACTAACAAAAAAAATGGCAACAAAACTCTTAAGAAAGTGTAAAAATTAATTATCAATTATGAAGAAACTCACTTCAGCGGCTGCATCCTTAGCTGCCCGAAAACGCCTTGAACGCTGCTGATTCATCTTAGCTCGCGGCGCTACACCATCTGCATATAATAATCACACAAGTTATGTAAATCACCCCACCCCGAACTATCGAATTATAGATAATATAAAAAAGATATCCCTTTGGCAACCCGATTTCATGGAGAAAAAGAACGATTTTAAACATTCGACTATGCCTTTTTTTTTTTGAAATGGCAGCCCATTGAGTCTTTATTGAAACTGCTACAAGATTGTGTTTTCATACAGCGATTTTCCATAACTTAATTGTGTTTTCATGCTGCAATATAAACTAACTAAAGTACCCAAATTGAGTTATTAAATGAGTTATAATAGGGTGGGGGGAGTTGAGTTGTGAGTGGTGACCGATTGCTAGGAAGAGGAGTTTGCGGGGCCTGACGATGGAGAAGACGCGGTCGATGTAGGTGAAGATGGCGGCGAAAATGTCGTCATAGGTTTTTGGAGGCGGCAGGCCTTCGGGGTGGAAGCAGGGATGGACGATGCCGTTCATGTCGAGGTAGAGGTTGTCGAATTCCTTGCCGTTTGGGTTCCGCTTGGTGGCGTCCGCCGGTTCTTCTTCGATGGCGTCCACCACCGTCCGTGGGTACCTGTCCAAAAGCCATCTGTAAAATGAAGGTATTCCCATTTTTTGTGAGAGAGAGCTGTGTTGTTGTTGTTGTTTAATGCGGCAGGGGTTATTGTTAGGGTTTTAGAGTTTTCCGGTTTCTGGTTTGCCACTTCAATGCTCACGTGTCATATCCTCTGTTATTATGGACATTTAGGGAGAAACCCTTTTTTTTTTGTTTAAGAGAGAAAAGATATTCACAATATTTTTATAACAAATTTTAAGTGACAAGTTATTACTGGTTGTTATTGTTGGGGCAAAAAAGTAATTTTCGTGTTAGATTCAAATTTGAACCAATAACAACTAACCACCTCTAATTTCTTGTGAAAATGTTGTAAAAATGTTGTGGACGTAGCATCTTTCTTTTTTTAAATATCTAGCCATATGTCCCTGTTTTGAAATTATTTAGGTCCGTATTCTTGTTTTGAAACTCGATTTGTAGAAAATTGAGTATAGGCGATCAAACTTTAAAAAATATATATATATTATGAAACTCGAGTTTCATAAACTTGAGTTTCATAATATTTTTTTATTTTTTTAAGTTCGATTTAGCATAATTCGATTTTCTAAAAATCAAGTTTTACATTAAAACTCGATTTTGAGAAAATTGAGTTTTAAAACAGAGACACAGACTTAAATAGTTTCAAAACATGAATACATTGCTAGAATTTTTGCAAAATAAGGGCAAAAGCTCAATTTTCCCAAATTCAATTTTTTACCATATGTATACTAGTATTATGTTTGTGCGAATGCACAGCTTAATAAAAAATATTTTGATAATATAATTAAATTGAATAACAAATAAAATGAAAAAAAAAATTAAGTTACATGGCAGATGTATATTATGTAAGTTCAAGTTTGGTATTTTTTTGCAAAAACAAATATTATAAAATATTTTTAAAACTATGGCAAATTGTAAAAATAGTATAACAATTATTAATGAAATCTCTCTCTCTCTCTCTCTATATATATATATATGTGTGTGTGTGTGTAAAAGATAAAAACAAAAAAAATATCTATTTTTTTAAAATCTAAAAAATAAATAAATTTTGTATATTTGTCCTTATATATAATACATCTTATTACAATGATCAATAAAAACTTTTATAATTTTCTATAATAATACCTATTTATTTATGAATAGGGGATCATCCTAAAAGAATATATTCAAAATTTAAGATTAAAAAATAAATTGTACTTGTACACCTAAAAGAAATTTAATTTTTATTTCTTATTTTAATAATTAAATCATTTGTTTTAGTGTTAATTTTATTCAAATGGTTATAAGTTATATGAGCCACTTAGCTGTAAAACCAACATATGTATCCATATGTAACATTCTAACTTAATAATAAATAAAAATATAATACCTTAACTTAATGTAACATTCTAACTTACTAATAAATAAATGTAACACCCTAAATTAAAATAATGTTTGTAATTGTATTGTGCTATAGCCTTTAAGAACACATATATATTTTTTTTCCTCATAAAAAAACACGTGAAAAAATAATGACTTCAATAATTGAAACCGTTGAAAAAAAATTAAGTCAAAATCTCAATTCATTAATGAAAAAATATCCAAATTTCTAAACTTTAAGAAAATGAAAATAGAGTTAAGTAAAGATAGACTTACATAGAAATTCGGATTAATGAATATAAGAACATTTTTAGATCCTTCTTTTTCTCTCGTATCCAATTTCATGTTTAACAGCAAATTTTCCTTTTAATTAAATAAGATAGATTACACGGAACAAAACACTAAACAAAAACCATAACAAATTAAATCCACAATAAAATATTGATGTCAACAACAAATAATCATGTGATAAGAAAATAAAAAATACAAACATATTGCTTGTTATATTGCCATCTTAAAAAATGACTAAAAAGTGCGATCAAACATAGAATTTCAGCCTATCTATAAAACTTGTTGATAAAATTCTATAATATATAATAAAAATGCAACAAATACACAAAATCTATTCAATTTGATGAAAAAATATATATATCTGCAAGATTGTAGGTAAGGTAGATAGAAGAAGGGAAGAATATAGCAAATAATTGTGAGGTATATAGTAGAAATAATAATACACTAAAAAACTGTGTATATATATATAGAGAGAGAGAATTTTAGGTTGTGAAGAAGATAATATGAATAAAAAGAACTAGTTTAGGTAAAACTCAAATACTTTTTATTATTAGGAAAAAGATGACATAAGAAGCAAATTTATCTAAAAAAAAAAAACGTAGTAAGAAGACAAAAACATAGTTTGATATATAGTATTTTAATTATATCTTTTTTCTTTCAAGTATTTTTATCTCTCTTTTTTGTTTAAATTCTATCATTTTTTATGTATAGGTAATTCTATCCTATTGATTTTAGGCTTTGTTGATAACATTTTAGATAGACACAAATGTATTTGTAGTTGTAAATCAAATACTACTTTCTTTTGTTACTTGATTATTAGGAAAAAGATGACATAAAATGCATATTTATAAATAAATAAAAAAGGAACTTAAAAAAATTAACAAAAAGGAATGTATGTTGATACACAATAGTATTCAATTCTATCTTCTTCTTCTTCTTTTAATTCTATCTTATTTGCTTTATTTTATGTATTTTTTCTATTTATTGAAATTCTGTCCTTTTTTTAAGGTAATTTTATCCTATTGATTTTAGACTTTTTTTTATAATAATTTAGATAGACCAACCAACTAAACTTAATCTCTTTTTGAAATTTTAGAAAACGCTTATTGTAGATTGCAAATTTTGTTAAAACACTTATTGTTGTTTTATCCAAAAAAATAAATAAGAACAAATATAACGTTGTATTTATATAAAAATTACTGCAATAAGAGAGTTGCTATTTATTTTTTTTTATAATACACTACAAGTAAAAAATAAGAATTAGATGGATTAGATGAAGAATTTGGATTGTAATCAAATTAAAATTTTTATCAACTTAGAAATTATAGGAGAAAAAAATTGTAAATATTTTTTCTTAAAATCTAAAAAAATTTATATAGTTTAGTAAAGCCACTTGGCACAACTACAGCTTCTAAGCCTAACTTTTATTATATAGTATATGATATATTAGTATTATACCCGGGTGGTGCACTGCTTAATAAAAAAAAATCACATGTAAATTAAATGTCTTGATAAAAAATCATATATAAATTAAAAATATATATTTTGATGTTAAATATAGATTATAAAAAATGAAAAATTATTTTAATTAGAATTGAATGTAAAAAAAGAGGGGTTTATTTATGAAATACTCTACTAATTAAGTAGTGAGAAACTTGAAACTCTAAATTAACTATTCTAATACATAATATATGCAGTGTGTTTGAATAAAATATATTGTACATCATTAGGTAACCACCATAACATGTGTGTATTTTTCTATATATGTGTGTGTGTGTGTGTGTGGGGCAACAAACGAAACAAAAACTTGAGGGGTCAATTCATAGGTTTGCTAGTTGCTATCATAATTAATTTTTTTAGAGATGGGAAGTCAAGTCTACCTCTAAATATCCACTACAAGATTAAGAAGGCCATTTTCAAAGCAGTAGAAAGAAGTGCCATCATTCTCATTAATATTCAACTAGGAAATTGATTTAAAACAAGTAAGTGTTTGCCCTCAGGTTTGGTCCAAGGAGGATGTTACAAAATAGATGAGCTATCTCTTTCTCTTTCGTTTTCTTTCCCCACTCCAAATGTTCTATTTTGCTTTATATAATTAGCTTGAACGCATCTGAATTCTACACTTGGAGGGTTGGAATCACCTTCCTTGGATCCTTGTCCCATTAGGAACATACCAATAATCTTTACACTAAAATCACGGCGACCACTGTTCATGATCACTTCCTCATTAATGTGACCAGAGAAGTGGTTGTATTGTATTTAATGCGGAGGGGATAGCTTCTATGCCCTTATTTCTTCATCCTTCTCACGTTTCGTGCCAAGTCAATTTTCCCTTTTGATGGTTTAGCTCCAAGCCCTTTATACCACCGGTGCTTGTCCCTCTGATGTCTGGAGTATGTTCTCGGAATCCACATCAAGTGAGTTACCTCAACCTCTCTTCAAGTTGTGGGAGCTCCGCCTTAGATCACTTTATGGATTTTAACTCCTCAGAAATGATCTTGGCTACTTATTTAACTACTTTGGTTCCTCGTCCCCCCATAATATATATATATATATATACATATATATAAGAATTATTTATCAAAAGAGAATAACTCATGACTTAGAAAGCAAGTCAACGTATGAATTTACCTTTTTTAAAAGAGTTTAAAAATTTTTCCTTCCAAATTCATAAAATGCAAGTTCTAGGCTTCTAGCTCATAATAAAAGTAAGACAACACAAAGTATAGAAAGCAAAATGTCTTATAAACAATATAAGACGCAATATATATGTATACACATACCAAAGACATACACTTATAGAAAATAACATTTATAGATTTACCTAAAGGCTCTATTTATTATTATCATTGAATTTATTTCTCCTTACTCATGAATTAGAATGTAGCTTTGTGGAAAAAAAATGGAAAAGAAAAGAAAAGAAATACATACCTGTGTAGCAAGAGGAAGAGACATTTCCTTGGGGATTCAAAGATTCACAATTTGGTGTGAGTTTCATTCCACAAAGATGAATATATATTATAGAAGAAGATTATATATTATATAAGGAGAAGATAAGAATAAAGAAAAACCTATTACAAATAAAACGCTATTTATGCAATTACATATTTTTTTTTCCTAATAAAATTATATTTGTGGTAGTCATGTTACTTCATTATCTCTAAAAAAATTTCATATCCACAATTAAGCTTTTGTATTTATCTATAAAATTAATAAAACAATAGAGGAAAACTTGATAAGAATATATATATATATATATATATTGTTGAGAAAGTTGATAAGAATAATTAGGTTTAGTTTCTATCTAAAAAAATTACTGCAATTTTTAGTTGATAGAGTTTAACTTAAACTCAAACTTATGCCCTTTCCCTCTCATATTGTACGTTTAAATTTTTAAATGTTTTTAATGTAGTCTTTTTAGGGGTTTCTTTTAATGTAGTTTTGGTTCTTTAGGATAGTTACAAACCTATCCCATAAAAAATGAACCACACACACACACACACACACACACATGCGCGCGCGCGCTTGAAAGGAAGGCAAAAAAATTAGGTTGTGTTGTTTCTATCTAAAAACATTACTGTAATTATTTAATTGATAGAGTTTAACTTAAACTCAAACTTATTCCTTCCCTCTCATATTGTACGTTTAATTTTTAAAAAAATTTTAATGTAATTTTTTTTTAGGGGTTTCTTTTAATATAGTTTAAGTCTTTTAGGATAGTTACAAAGCTATCCCATAAAAAATTAAATATATATACACGTGAAAAGAGGGAAAAAAGTTTGATATCTAGAATTTGGATTGTAATCAAATTAAGATTTTTATCATCTTAGAGATTATAGGAGAAGAAAAATTATATATATTTTTAAAAAAATCTAAAAAAAAAATTAAAAAAAATTCTGCAATATGATGCAGCCACTTTGCACAACTACGGATTCCAAGCCCAGCTTTTATTATATGGTATATGATATATATATATATATATATATAATATCCAAAAGCTGAAGCATATCATTTATTGTTGTTACGCTCCTATTAAGCCACCTCATCCTTCACATCATTATCACATCATTATTTTTTTTCATATTTATTTTTTACTTTTAATTTTTTTGACATTATTAAATATATAAATACATTGGCTTTACAAATTCATTTGGGCGGTTTTAACTTTACATATTTATCTACTTTAATTTTAATGACGTAATTGAGTATTGTCTATACATATTCCTCTTAAACGGTTTTAACTTTACATTTAATTTTTTTTCCATTTATCTTTTTTTATTTTATCTCTTCTTATTCTCATCCTTTTACTATAAATTTGTCACTCTCTCCCATTTTATGCATATTTTATTTTCCCGCACAAAAAGGTTCTCGCTCTCTCTCTCTCATTTTTTTTCATTTTTTGTTGGATTTTTTTTATGAATTCTGTACACCCATTGTCTTATTATTCCATTCCAATTCCTTCCCGATACCTCCCAAGGAAAATCCCGAATTGGATCCCAAATTGACGGGTTAGTGTGAGCTTATCCATGCGGTTATGCACTCTTCGAATAGGAATTCATTTTCTGAAAGATCCTGGCTTTCGTGCTTTGGTGGGTCTCCGAGATCCTTTCGATGACCTATGTTGTGTTGAAGGTATATCTATATGATCCGATCGATTGCGTAAAGCCCGCGGTAGCAACGGAACCGGGGAAAGTATACAGAAAAGACAGCTCTTTTCTATTATATTAGTATTAGTTAGTGAGTCCTTTCTTCCGTGATGAACTGTTGGCACCAGTCCTCCATTTTTTCTCTGTGGACCGAGAAGAAAGGGGGCTCCGCGGGAAGGGGATTGTAACATGAGAAAAGCAAGGAGGTCAACCTCTTTCAAATATACAACATGGATTCCGGCAATGCAATGCAATGTAGTTGGACTCTCATGTCGATTCGAATGAATCATCTTTTCCGCGGAGGTAAATCTTTGCCTGCTTGGCAAGAGGATAGCGACTAACTCATATGTGTTCCTTGATGCAAGTTTTTTTTTTTAATCATTTTATTTGCAACACAAAATACTTTTAATTTTGTTGACCGAATTTGGGGGAAAATTATATTATAATATGTCCATATTTTGTGTTATTGTCAAGTTTTAGTTAATTTGGAAAATGGCAAGATAGTTTGGACAATATAATAAAGAACAGTTAGTGTAGTTGAAGAAGATGGTCTTTGTGCAGTTTACTTTCACTATTTATAAATATATTGTTTAATAAATTAGCATCAAATTGTTATATCTTTATTATATGATGTTTTTAGATGTGTGAGTAATTGTTTTTAAGCATTTACGAATATTTTGTATTGCTCATCTTTCTTTTTTTGAGTTTAAAATTATTTATTTAGAGGTAATTACACTAAACTCACCTGTGGTATGGCTCGAAATCACTTTGCTTACCTATGGTTTAAAAAGTGTCACTTTACCCACCAAAGGTATATTTCGTTTGTTTTCCTTAACCTACCTATGTTAAAATCATGAGTAAAGGGGTATTTTTGCTTAAATTTTATGTCTCTCTCCTCCCTAAACAAAAAATAGCACAAAAATGTAAGAGAAACAAGACCAAAAGGGAGGGTTTTGTAAAAGTTTCTTTCTTTTTTTCTTTAAATCATATGAGTGGAAACAAAACGACAAAAATCCAAAAAATTCATTTCCATATCCTTTTCTTGGTTTTCATGGCAACCCCATTAAATCAAAAGTAAATGAGAATGTAACATCATATGGAAACTCAAATTGGGTATCTGAGAAATGGCACATTTGGTTAAAGTGCTTACCTTGTCATCTGTTTTGGTAGTGGCATTTGGTATAGCTATAATCTCAGATTTCTCGAGTGCCTAATTCGATGCAACAAACAAGTAAGCAGAACCAGCAAACGAGTAAGACAAAGTCCAAAGAAAATCTGCAATGAGGGCCGCTCCTAGAAGACCTGCACAAGATGTTAGAAACACCAACTTTGTGGAAGAGGAATGGTACTTATGATTAAACTTGGCCACTTTTCATAAAAATCCAATAAAACCAAGCAACCCATTTATATAAAGAATTGAAAATGAAATCTTTGATACTTATTTTTAAACAATTTATATTTCTCCAAATATAAAAAATTGATACTTATTTTTCAATCAAATCTTTGGCAGAGCATTTGGATTCTATATTTAATTTACGATATATATATATATATATATATATATCATAATGGAAGAACAAGATGCTATAACTTTATATTAAGGAGGGGCTTCATTTATGATAATCTTATGGCAACTTCCATTGCACCCAACTCTTTTTGTTCCTCAAACTTGTGTTCTTCTTCTTCTTCTTCTCCTTACCCAATTTGAGTTTCCATTCGATGTTACATTTTCATTTACTTTTGATCTAATGGGGTTGCCGGGAAAACTGAGAAAAGGATATGGAAATGAATTTCTTGGATTTTTGTTGTTTTGTTTTCACTAATATGATTTAAAGAAAAAAAGAAAGAAAATTTTACAAACCCTCCCTTTTAATCTTGTTTCTATTGCATTTTTGTGCTATTTTTTGTTTTGGAAGGAGAGAAACATAAAATTTGAGCAAAAATACCTATTTACCCCTGATTTTAACAAAGGTGGGTTACGGAAAAGAAACGGAACATACCTTAGGTAGGTAAAGTGACACTTTTTAAACCATGGGTAGGCAAATTGATTTCGGGCCAAACCACAGGTGAGTTTTGTGTAATTACCGAGGCTACGCTCCAAGCAGAATTGAGAGAATGGTTGTTGCAAAGCGAGGTCCTTTGGCATAAGAAATCGAGAGAACTTTAGCTAAAGGATGGGGATAAGAATACAAATTTTTTCTAGCTCTCAACAATTATTAGGAGAAGACAGAACAACATTGATGCTATTAGAGTGGATGATGGAAGTTGGATCACAGTCACGTACCCAATCAGACAACACTTCCCGGAGAAGTTCAAGAATCTCTTCACTGCCGTAGATGTTAGCATCTTGGCCTAGCTAGAAGATCTAATATTAGCAGTCGTCTCGTAAGAAGAGAATATAACTCTGTGTAGGATTCCCACCCTTGAGGAGATGAAGTCAACATTGTTTCACATGCCAGGACTAAAGGCACCGGGGCCTGATGGCTTCCTAATTGCTTTCTACAAAATCTACTAGCCTATTGTAGGGGAGGACGTTATAGTAGTAATTACTTCCTTCTTTACCGACGGATTAATGGCAAAATAGGTTAACAGCTCACTTATCATCCTCGTACCAAAGGTACCTAATCTTTCCTCTTTCAACAATTATAGCCCTATCAGTTTATGTAACGTGATTTATAAGATTATTTCCAAGATCTTAGTGATCAGAATTAGGCCTATCCTCCTGAAGTTCATATCTTCGTGCCAATCAGCTTTTATCCTAGGCCGCTGGATTGCGAAAAATCAAGTGATAGCCCAAGAGCTGATCCATGGTTTCAAAGTTAGGAAGATAAAAGCTAGGCAGATGGCAATTAAAATTGATCTCCAAAAGGCATATGATAGAGTAAATTGGGATTTTCTTCAGGCTATTCTCAGTATGATGGGCTTTAATAGAATATTCATTGGTTAGATTATGTCTTGTGTCTCCACGGTTTCCTTTGAGAAGCTAGTCAATGGGGGAAAATCTGACCAGTTTAAGCCCAGCAGAGGGCTTAGGCAAGGCGACCCCCTATCGCCTTATCTATTCATCATCGGACAGGAGGTCCTGTCAAGGCTCCTTGAAAAAGAGTTCGGCCTCAAAAACATTAGTGGATTCAAAGCTAGTGTCTGTGCACCACCCATCACCCATGTTATGTACGCGGACGACATCGTTCTATTCTCCAAAGCAACAAGAAGTAACACTACTGCCATTATTAATTGCATCCAGAAGTACTATAATTGGTCTAGACAAAGCCTCAACAATACAAAGTCTGGGGTGTTCTTCTCCAATTATACAATCCAAAACAATCGAAGAGTGATCAAGCATGTTTTACAGATGAGAAGCTTGAAGAAGAATGCTATATATTTGGGGTCCGCCATCTTCTTAACTAAAGCCCGTACTAAAGATTTCAGATATCTTATTGAAAAGGTAGAGTCAAAACTAGTGAGGTGGAGAAGTAAATGCCTCTCCTAGGTAGGAAGGTCAACCTTGATAAGCTCCGTGGCACAAGCCATCCCAAATCATGCTATTTCGGCATTTAGTATCCCTAACAGCATCTATAACAAGCCGGATTTGCTCTCACACAGATTTTGGTGGAAGCTAAAGAATTCAAAGGGGAAATTCCTAGCCTTCACGGCTTGGGATAACCTGTGCAAGCCTAAATGCAAAGGAGGCTTGGGTTTGAAAAAGCAATAGAGATAAACAATGCTCTCTTAGCAAAGCTAGCATGGTTAGTAGCATCTAAAAGAGATAGCTTATGCATGTCAATCCTAAAAGGTTTAGTATAAAGTAAGGGATGACTGGCTAAAAAAAGAACCTCCCAAAGTGGCTTCACCAGTTTGGAAAGCCATAGAAGGAGTCAAGGATATTATTGTTAAAGGGGTGTGCTATCTCATTAGAGACGGTGCTACTATCAATGTTTGGCTTGATTCTTGGGTCCCTTAGATTTAAGGTTTCATTCCAAAGCCAGCACAACTTGCCTTAACTGAAACTCTTATTATGGTGTCCATGCATATAGACAGGTCATCTCATTGCAAGAACGTGAGCCAAATTCTCCACCTCTTTTAGGCTGCATTTGCAAAAGCTATTTTATCCATCGCCCTAGCTGCCAGTCGTTGAGAAGACAAGCTAATATAGGTGCCCAACGCTAAAGGGGAGTTTGCTACCAAATCAGCATACAAAATTGCCAATCAGCACCCTAATCAAAGGTCACTGAGTGACCAAATGTGGAAAAATATTTGGAAAATCAAAGTACTAGAGAGAGTCAAAATGTTGCTAGGAGGATCACAACAAATACCATCCCTGTGAAAGAAATTTTAGGCCAAAGAGTAGAGCTTGAAAACCTTGGGTTTGTATTGTGTCGAGATGCCCAAGAAATAACCAGTCGTCTTTTCTTTCACTGCCGTGTGGATAGAGCCATCTGGTTCTCCTCCTGCTGGGGTTTGAGGGTTTAAAACCACAACATTAGCAGCTGTATGGACATCATAAAGCTAAACCTGGATCCTCCCAACCCCCCTACTTATGACATAGATGAAGAGCTCATCTCCTCAACTATGACATTCATTCTTGATGAGATATGACACCTAAGGAAGCAAGTAATTTTCCAAGATGGCATCGTGGATATTCAACTATCCAATAACCGTACTCTTCGCAGGGCATCAAAATTCTTTGATTTGGCCCAAGAAGCAAACATAATCCCTTTGCCCCCATCCCCAATCCTGGTCACCTCCCTCAAAAGGCTTCATAAAGCTCAACGTCGACATAGCAGTCAGCAACACCTCAACAATGCTTGCAGTGATAGCCAGAGATCATAGAGGAGTTCCCATTAAAACGTGGATCAAGCCATACTACAGTTGTCCCCCTTCTCAAGCAAAAGTTGTTGCTGTGCTTTGGGCAATCAACCTCACCTTAGCTGAAGGTTGGACAAAGGTCATGTTAGAAGGGGACTCAAAGAATGTTTTGACGCCCTCTCTATCCTTGGTTTCCAACCTAATTGGGTCATTAGTAATTCAGTTTGTGATATACTTTCTATCAGTAGGATCTTTTCTTCTGTTTCTTTTGTTTGGGTTAGAAGAGCTTGAACTCAGCAGCCCATGAAGCTGCCAAGCTAGCTCTAAGAACCCCTGTTCTACGTATTTCACTAAGGATAGTCTGCCATTGGTGTTAGTTGAAGTTTGTAAGGCAGACTCCCCCCCCCCCCTGTTCTGCACTTTTTTAAATGAAGTTTCTTTGAAGTTTATCAGCAACAAAAAAATGCATATTATTGGGATTGGAGGGTATAAAACTTGGATTTTAGGGTTTTATAGAATTTAATCTCTATAAGTATAAATTAATGTGTCACTAATTACAAAAAATTACTGTCACATCAGTTTATAAGTTTTATGTAATAAAATTTGCAGTACATTTAGGCTTTAGCATTTTCTGTATTTCACTCACGTTATTACACTCACACTCAAAATGCAAATCATGACTTAAAGTCGCAAAAAACACTATCACATAAAACACTCAAAATGCAAATCGTAAGTTGAAATCATAATACTCTTTTATTTGTGTGCATTTTGAGGGTGTGTGTAATATAAGGTGTGTGTAATAAATGCCACATTTTTTTTTTCATTTTTCCTTTTCGGCTCCCTTATCCTAGACTCTTCTTTTTCTTTTTTTCTTTAATTTCACATCACTAACATAGGCAAAAATGATAAAGACTTAAGCTTCCTCCATGGAAATATTGAAAGCTTTTTTTGTGAAGCTGGGGATGAAACTGGCCCAAAAACTTGAAGATTGACCTTCTAGATGTAGTAATATTATGAGCCATTGCAATTGGAACCATAGTATTTGTGCAATTGGGCAGGAGTTGAAAAGATGCAGCGTTGTTTCTATATCTTTTTGACATAAGGGGAAGCTTATGTCTTCTATGGTGAATCTTTGATTGATCACTGACCTGGTAGGGAGAGAATTCCAGGCTATTTTTCATCGGAGATATTTTTAAATCTTTCTTCAATTCTGGATTTCCATATCCTACAAATTCCAAATAGCTGTTGATAAAAGGGATTATTGAAGAGAACCACTTGATCAGCTCTGTAGTTGGTTATGTTGAGAACTGACCATTTGGAATTGCGTGCTTAGTCTTACAACATGGGAGAGTGTGGTTATGAGATACTTTATATTAGAGCATTCATGTTAGCCATAAGCAGTAGGACGCGTGAAGCCATTTTGCTCTATATAGAGGATTTGACTATAGGAAATGTTATGCACATGGCCCATTGTCGTTTTTATATTACTCGGCCATTGGTATGGACCATGAAGTATAGTTCTGTTTCCTTGCTAACTGGGCAAAGGCTGCAACTAGATATTACATTGGAGGAAAGACATTTTAAACCATTCCCTTACCCTAAGTTTGGATGAAAGGAAATGGGGGAGAGGAGAGAGGAAAGGAGAAGAAGAGATCATAATGTACAGAATTTTAGTATATTTTGGAATGTATTGAGTTCTAGTCTTGGCTTCACACCTAGTGCAAGTTATTATAATCAGGCTCTCCGGGAACCATTTAGCAATATCCAATTGTTGACAAAACCAATATATCTAAGATTCAAAAACCATGGTAAAAGGAAGTGAAGCCAAGACTCATCCAGGTGTGACTGAACACTGCATTTCTAGAAACGGAGTCCTTTGGAAGATGTCATATCCAAAGCTTATGCAGTAAGTGAATCCTGTTGTAGGTGACTGCAATTCTGGTGCAGAATTCTCCCTGCTGTGACGACTTCATTTCATCTGATCAAAAACTTGTGGCACAGCACCATAAATGCCAAACTTCCTGCAGAGAAAGCTGTTCAGGGAAAGGGCGTATCAGTACATTAGTACATACTACGAGCTTCCTGTATGATATAAATCACATTTACTTTAAATAAAAAATAGAATACTTACAACTGATACTCATTGGGAAGTTTGGCACATACTCTGTTGTAGAGCTCTACCATGATCTTGCAGATGGCACGTATTATCAAGGTACCATATCAATTAGGCCTCAGTCTACAGAAATGATTAGCATCACAAGCAATTGATTCAGTTTTCCTCTTTTTTGTATTTGGGGACAACGTGCATAAAACAAAAATTAAAGAACTATATGAACAAGATCAAACTGGGTGAGCTTAGAACCTATTAATTATCAACTATAAGCAAGACAGCTCTATGGGATCTCCTTCCAATATAGGTAAACTCAATAACCGACACTTTAAGGGTAACTCTGCACTCACTCCAAGCCTCTCAAGATTCACATGACATATCTAAGAAAATTCTATAAATGCTAGCAGCTATAGATAACATGTGCATATTTTTATGCTACGGCTTTGTAAGTAGGATTAGCAAGAGGATAATGTATCAAGGCCCACCATTGTCTGCCAGTCTAAAAGTGGGTGGATTGGGGGAAGGCACCTGTTAAGAGGGGTGCCCCCACAGCAATCAATTTCAACAAACAAACAAGGGTAAAAAAAAGTCTTCACCTTTACCTCCTACTAAACACAAGGTTAGGAAACCTCGTTTTTTATCTTGTAAGCAACATAGCGTTTTTCCATGGCCATTTTGCATAACCAAACAATTTGCATCTAGCTAAGTAAAAGATTAATTTAACTTCAAGGGTTGTACTTCTATAATAGCTTATAGCTTGCGGGAGTTATTTTCACAAAATTACATACCATGTAGAGTAATACTTCTATAATGAACATGAAAATATTAAATAAGAAAAGAAACATTTTAAATTACCACAGTAACTATTCTGAATCTTCTTCACTTTCAATGGCAGGAATTCTGCGGAAACGAGCGAAGTATCGCATATATGATACTTCACTTTTATTTGGTGTCACTGATCTCTTACGCTTAGCAGAAAACCCTGTCCCGGAAAGTGAATCAAATAAATCTCCCATGTCCATTTCCTTTTGGACCCCACTATTCTCATCAGCATAGCTACAAAATCACCCATTGAAGAAGTCAAGAAAAAATAAGGATCAATCAGGTAAGAATTCAATGAAAAAAGACAGGAATTTTTTTTTATATATATAATAAATTTTTTTTAAGGCAAGAAAAAGAAAAGAAAAATGTATATAATAAAAGTAACACTTTTTTGGGTTTTTTTTTTTTTTTTTTAATTTTTTGGGAGGGAGGGGGGAGGGATGTTCAAAGTCAATATTAAAAAGGGTCTGGTTAACCAGTACCCTTAGGGCATCTGTCAATGGACAATCTTAGAAAAGTTTTAATACTACTTTTATGAAAATATAAAGAAACTGCCAAAAATGTTAGTTAATTTTTTCTTTTCCTATAAAAAGTTTCTAAAAATATTTTCTAAACCATTGCCCTTAGTGCATCCATTAACATTTCCCTATTGAAAAATACTCTGCAAACACCATAGCATGCATTAGTCATATTTCAAATTGTCTGGGAAAACATGCAGTACATAAATATACATTCAAGAAATAACAGTGTAGTTTTAACCACATCTTGATAGAAAAGGACACAAGGGTTGATCAGCTGTCTCCATTCTCCCATTTACATTTTGGAAGTGCTATTCATTCTTGGCTAAGCTTAACTCAACCCAACTCAACTAATTGGGTGCTTTGAAAGTACTATTCATTACTTATCAAAATATTACTGAAAAAATATTCAATACTAAGGTGGCCCTGCTGTTACTATTTAAGATATATTAGTACCCAATATGATGATAGACATGGAGGGAAATAAAATTATAAATAACACATAGGTGAAAGCTTTTGGGCCGAAACTGTATGACAAATTTCTTAAATAAAATGTAAACAAAGGCTGCTAAAGGAGGCAATGGAAGCCATACCGTTCACGAATGATTTTGAATGCTTCTTTTGTAGCATAAGGCAGGCCTGTCTTTGGATCACGATACCTACAGCATGAAATAACAATTCATTAAGAAGTACGGTGGCAGAGTATACCAAGGAACCATTGTCAAACAACTTACATATCAAAGGTCAAAATCAATAAAAGTAATCAATTTAATAGGGCATCATCAAGTTAACACACACGCGCGTGCATATATATATATATATATTAACTCTGTTCACTTGCTCATTTACAAGTTGAATAAGAGCATTTACTAATTCTACTACTTCCCACTTCTGAACCAATCAGAAAGAACCTCTAGTTCCAATGTGACACCATACTTATCAGTCCCAAAGAATGAGACACCACTTCTTCTTTGTTCATAGATATGGAAAATAAATTAAGAAAAAGTGTTTGAAGTAGCACCTAACTACACCATACATCATTCCAAAGAAAAACCTTACTAACATCCCCAACCTCAAATGACTTTCTATTAATAAAATTATGAGAGCATGCCACCCACTTCAAATAGTCTTCCACAAACCTATGCCATGTCTATGCCTCACAATTAATGTTGTTGAGCAACCTTGATCATCCATAACTTCAAAGCTATCACCCAGCTTTGTAATCTATCCCTCTCCACTATACTCAAACGAACCCTACAACCAAAAAGTATTTCCTTTTGATCTAGTCCTAACCTCATTAGTTTTTTACCATTTAATCCATGGACAATCAAAGCTGCAGGTTCATGTCATTTAGCAAAAATACTTGAGAGAACAACAGAAAGTCAATTGCCAATGACAAAAATTAACAATCTTCCTTATCAAGTCATTTTATTAATGATTTTTTTCTTGTAAAAACTATATTACTAAATCAAGGGTTAACCATGCACCATAGAACATCATTAAAAACCATATGTTCTCCAGTTGTACTTGTAAAGAAATCAGCAACATTTTTAGGCTTTGCATTTGAATGTTATTTCCTACAGAAATATCTTTAGGGAAATCACTGACCACCAAATCAGAAATTCAGCTCTTACCTGGCAGGCAAACCAGTAACTGCACATACAGCCTTCTCTGGATCTGGAAAGAAATTTAATTAGAATACATAAATCAAAAGCATAGCCAGAGAATATGATCAAGAACTCCCTAACTGCCACCAAAGAATGTGAAATGCATCTAAGTGTGCTTTTAAGCGCAAAGACACAAATTATTTTTCGTTTCACCTTATTAGACTTAAGCTTGAGGATTAATACTCTTTTAGGAAGAAGAAAATGAGGCAAGAGGGGGGTGGGGGGAGGTGGAGGGGGAAGTGAAGGAAAGAGAGAGAAACTAAGGACAAAAAAAAGGAGGATGAAAAGTTGGAACCTTTAATAAAGTAAGGTTACCATAAAACAGGGTCAATGTTTATCTTTCTTTTTCTTTTTTTGGATAAATCAGTGTAAATGTTTACCTTCAAAGTATCTGCATCTTAAGAAGCCAGAGTTTTGCCAAAAAAGGAGCAAGAAAGGGCATACCCCTGAACGCAGGAAGTATACAAACGAAGTGACGAACGAAAAAGATATTCAAGAAGAAAAAACCAAAAAAATTATCTAAAATTGTTGTTATCCAGGAACTGTAACAAGTTCGAGGAGAATGAAATAGTAGCTAAAGTCCATCTGTATAAAGCCTTCAAAAAAGAGAACTTCAACTTTGATAAAGGTAACTCCTTCCCCCCAAAACAACGCACATTCCTTTATCTCCATATGCATGACATTAAACAAACGCCTTTCTAAAACTCCAGCTTTATAGATAATATATTAATATTAAAGCTCTTAAAGAGCCATTGTGAACTGAATCTTTGTGATCTTCATCCTAATAGACAACTCACTTCAACTACAGGAAGCTATGCAGCTTTGTTTCTTTAATAAAAAGCAGGTGCAAAGTCAAAGGTATATGTGAATCATATCAGAGAGCTTTAGAAGTTCTAAACTTCGTTTGTAGTACGAATACACAGTTGAGCAGAAATATAGCAGCAGTATCTCAAATGATGATAGAAACTTCAGGTAGCATCATTTACATAAAAACAAGACTGATCTACAGCTGAATTTGGCAAGTGCACTCTTGTGGATCATTATGAGGAGCAGGATGCCTAAAGATTAACTATGCGATTTAGCAGGACAATAGATCCACTTTTAAGATCGTGGCACAGGGGTCTAAAGGTTTATCTTCAATCCCTGGCTTAGGAAGGCGACTGACACAAGGAGGTAATTTATTGCTAGTGGCAGGGACAAAGCTTAACATGCATAAAAATAGCAGAGACTGTATGGCTTAATATTTGAGAAAAAAAGAAAGAAAAAGAAAACAGCACTGTCAACCATTGGCAATCTTGTATGGGAATGATTTGTATACAATCAAATTTTGCATAAAGGTACTCTTTTTAAAATAATAATAATAATGAGGTACCAGTATTATTGAAAAAAGGAAAGGTCGTGAACACAAGATGCATACACAAACTTAACTAAAGAATATAATGAGAAAAAATTAGGCTCTAAAAGGAAGAGGGCATATAAAATCATTTGCATAAATATATTTATAAAAAGAAAGCGTTCTCACCATGATGTTAAAATGAAGACAAGCACATAAAGGTAACTTACAAGGAACAGGTGTTGTAGAAATCTCTGACAGAAATGACAATCCTTTACTGAATTCTAAATATGAAGAACCTGAACAGAATTTATAGATCAACATTAATTTAATCCAACTTGAATTAATTTTGCAGCAAAATAAAACTTTGTGCACTCAATTTGTTGTCTAAACCAATATGTAAATTAAATTATGAAGGAAAGCTTACCATCCTTTGAAAAATATCGTATCTGCGGGCCACTGTAGACAGCTTTATGCACAATTGCTCTTTTCTTAACTTCTTCCTCCCTTGCTAAAACACGCTCCAAGTTCCTCAAGTTCATGATTTCTGCAAAATTATAACCAATGCCATTCAAGTATAGATCATACAGAAAGTAAAAGCTTCACAAATTCATAACATATAAGTAAAAAGTTTCCAGAAATCCTCAAATCATCTCCTAAAACTGAGTATTAAGAGTAAAAACCTGTTTGAGCTGCTTCCAAGAGCATCTCTTCTTGGGTCATCTTCTTCTCCTCTCCTTCCTTTTTCCTTTTTATTGGCTGAAAATTCATCCCAACTTGAATGATTGCATGTCTTTAGATTTGAAAATGCTACTCATGCAAATTTTACAAGTAGCAAAGTCTTGACAAATCAAATGAACTAAGGAAGCAGTGAGCAATGCCACTAAGGATTAGAATAACATATTCAAGAATATGACCCAGCTCATCCATGAGAATCTTAAAATAAACCTATTCAAGTACTAAATATCAATTAGGGTTTTTGCAAAGTGAGAATGGAAAAATAAATAAAAAATTCTTTCTCAGACATGCATTTGAGCTAATTAAATAGTTGAATTTGCCCAACTTCAAAAAGGATATCCCCAAGATACATTACATCATATATTTTTAATTGATTTTATCAATATGAGATGCCAGTGGTGATAGTATAAGTTTAAGTCTCTGCAAACAGCCTTTTATTTCTTCAAAATTAAGTGAACTTCTTATTCATCATGACCATCATTCCATTTAAACAACAAGCAAGTCTTTAATCATAACCGGAAGTATGCCCAGAAAGAAATGCTATAATAGGACAGACAACTGACCTTCATTGTTGCTTGCAGAGCTGCACGTATTGCATCTCTCTCAGCTTGCCTAACAATGACCGAAGTTCTAGTAGATTTCCTGATCGTCCTCTCCCCTTCATTGTCATCAGGGCCATCATGGTGTTCACGGGAGCCAGACTTTTGAGCTGGTTTTTCATCATTGGGATCGGCTTCTAACTTCGAGAGGTCTTTCTTTTTCTTTTTCCTCTTCGCCAGAGTCTTTCCGGGGAATATTAGTCTCCTCTTTGGACGTGTCCTATAAGAAAACCCAACATTTAGAAACACACCCAAATTGATAGTATCTTAAAACATCATTTGTTTTAGCCAATAGAAACTAAACCTGTCCTCAGCATCGTTTTCTACTTCTTCATCTGGCTCAGGCTCCTAAATAACATGATAACAAAACAAAACAAAAAAGAAAAATCTTTAGCAGGATGACTACATTTTAGACTGTTCAATTTCTAAACAAGAGCCCTTTAGACCGGCCTCTAAACTGACCCCACCCGCCAGAACAAGTTATCGGGTAATCTAGGGGCATTGCATTCACCCTTGGCGGGTTAAGTAATTTATGCTCATGCCCAGAAGCTATATTCTAGTCTGTTAAACTAAACTAAGCTCATTTTTGGTTTAATTAGCTTAAAATTGGGGTTATGTACAGCTTAATTTAGCATTACAGAAAAAAAAAAAAGTAAAATTGTTAAGAAAGAAAGTATAAGGAAGCTCTCACATCTTCATCAAAGTCACTATCAAACTCATCAGCAACCTCTTGCTCTTCTTCATAATTAACATCATTCTCTTCCTGCAAATCACATATATATAACATAGTTAATTTCCAAGTTAACAATATTAGAAACAAAATTGAGAGAGAGAGAGAGAGAGAGAGAGAGAGAAGAGTACATCTTTAAGAGCCTCTTGATTCCAGAAAAGCTCGTCTTCTTCAATTTCCTCGTCGAGCAGCTTCGTCATTCTCTTCCCTCTCGTTGGTCGAGAGGTGCGATCGAGGAATACATGTGCTTCTTCTTGTTCTTGTTCTTGATCTTGCTCTTTAGAGGTCGCCATCACAGGCCAAGACAGTGTGACACAGAGAATCAATCTACTAGAGCGAGCGAACTATCCAATTTCAAAAACGTATGAACTTTGTTATGTTCAGTTCTCGTCTAGGGCTTCTTTTCTCTTCTCTGTTTAAAACACGCACACTGGTCTGTGGTTTCTTTTTGTTTTTTTTCGATGGGATCGGATCGAAACGAAGAAGAAGGTGGAAAGTGGTTGCGTTTTTAAGATGGGCTTCGAGAGCCTACTCACTCCTAAAGCCCATTTAAGAAGAGATTTGGCATTTGGGCTTGGTTTGGAAAAAAACACAAAACGTTGCCCCGCCGCCAGTCCCATTTTAACTTAGGATTCTTGTGTTTCTCAGGGACCTGATTATAGGCCATAAGTTGTTAGTAATTTCAATTTAAAGTTATTACTAAAATTACTATTTTGCCTACTAATAATAACCATTAACAATGTTGAAATATATCTAACAAATAGAAATTGATAAAACACAATCCAAATAAGAATGCAGACACAGAGAGACTAGAAGAAAAGTTACCATATTGGGAGAAGTGGCTTTTGGTTTTGAACATTCTTTTGTGAAAGACTATCAAATATACTAGCTAATCAATGAACACGATATTTTTGAACAGTTAGCCCTTTGTGTATATCAAGACAATAGAATTCACATAGCTCATTTTTCGAACATATTTCGTTCTTATGGTTTTATTTATTTCGGCCCTGAACATATCCTGGTAAATTCATGAAGTGCTTTAGATAATTCTACATTAAAACTCTTAAGGAAGCGGCCCACTTCACACTAGAGATGGCAATTTTGCCCTGCCCCGCTCGACCCACTAATCCTCGCTTCGCCCCATGCGGGTTTTCCCCATCTCGCAAAGGTGGTGGGGCAAGGATGGGGCGAGATTTTAAACCCGCACCATGGGATAGGGTGGGGATGAGTTTACACTTTTTAGACCCACCCCACCCCGCATTAATAAGAGTTAAATTGTATTTTTTTCATACTCTAAAACCCTACTATTTAAACTAAAATATCATCGGTTTATTTTATTCCATCTAACGTGGCTCTCTACCTCTTTTTCCTCTCTAGCAAAGTTGGAAATAAAGTACCAATTTTAACATTTTCTTTTATTTTTATTAGAAGTAAATTTATATACTATTGAATTACTGATTTCATTCATACGTCTTTCTCAACTTAGATTTCATCATGAACATAATATAATTTTTTTTTTAATGAGGTACGATTCTGAGACTCTAAATGTTTGTGGGTGTGTGGGCATTTGGCTATTATGAGGTACAGGTTTGAGACTCTGAGATAGCTTTAGTCCAGGTCAATGTTATTCATAATATATTGGTGAAAATCACATTTTCGTCCCTACATTTTCACTCGATTCCCACTTTAGTCTCTAACTTTTATTTGCACCACTTTTAGTCCCTATTCTGGAAAACACGTCTCGTTTTCGTCTCTGCTGTTACATCAGAAACGGAAAATGTACACGTGGCAAACAGAGTGCTTAGTTGAGTTGACGTGGCCATTAAAATAATAATAAAAAATGTCACGTCAGTATCTAAATTAAAAAAATTAATTTATTAATTTTAACTAAATAAAAAAATTTAAAAACAGAATTAAAAACAAAAAATCACATGAATTGAGATCTGGGTGTGTCTTGAACAAGAACAATAAAAACACAAACCCAGAAATTTAAAAAAAAAAAAATCCATCAAAATCAAAATCAAAAGAAATCGAAAGTTCAGATCGGAAAAGAAAGCAGTGGCATCTCTTCCGATTTCAACCCATCCCCTCCACTTCTCTTCCCTTCTCCTACTTCCACTCATCTTCTTCACCATCACAAATAGCCCCAACCCTCTTTTCTTCACCAATCTCTGTCTCAGCAACAATTATTCTTACAACAACAATTACAACAGCAACAACATCAGCATCAGCATCAGCATCATCATCAGAAGCAAAATGACCTTCTTGCCCCTCCATCTCCATCTCCATCTCCATCTTTTTCCTCGTCTTCCACGCCGTACAAGCGAGCGACCCTTGTGACACCAACCTCAACCTTAACCTCAACCTCCATCTTCTCTGCAACCTTCTCCGCCTTTTCGACACCAAATCCTCCACAAACCCAATCTCCTCCGCCGACCCCAGTGAGTCCACCTCCACCACCGAAGTAACGGCGGCGGCACCCTTCTTCACCGGTAACGGCAACCTTAACGCCCGGGCCAGATCAGCACGGTTCAAATTAACACGAACTGACTCAACATAGTTACAACGACCTTGGGAACTGCAATTAGCAATGAGCTGAGCGAGAAGGTCGGTACGAAGAGACCTATTGAACTCAATATGAATGAAATCCCACAAATTGAGGTGCCTTAAAAGCTTCTTGAGGCTCAGAAAGTCTAGGGTTTTAAAGGGCAAAAAGGAAATTGGGTTGAGGATTTCCATTAGGGCTTTGAATTTCTTGTGGGACTTTTCAAGAGAGATTCGGCACTTATGGGCATTCTTCTTATTTCGCTTTGGGGCTCGGCGAGAGAAGACATGGTAGTGGGAGTTAGTAGCGGCGGCGGTGGCTTTGGGAGAGAAGAGTGGGGTTGGTTCATCTTGGATTGCAGGTGTTTGATCCTGCAATGGGTCTTCAATTTGAAGGGTTAGGGTTAGTGGGGATTGGGGATCATGATATTGTTGATCTTGCGGATGGTTTGGTTGAGTTTGATGGATTTTTTTTTTTTTTTTTTAAATTTCTAGGTTTGTGATATTGAGTCTGGGTTTGTGTTCTTGTTGTTCTTGTTCAAGACACACTTAGATCTCAATTTAAGTAATTTTTGGTTTTTAATTCTGTTTTTATTTATTTTTATTTAGTTAAAATTAATAAATTAATTTTTTTTTAATTTAGATGCTGACGTGGCATTTTTTATTATTATTTTACTGGCCACGTCAGCTTAACAATGCACTCCGTTTGCCACGTGTGCATTTTCCGTTTCTGATGTAACGATAAGGACGAATATGAGACACATTTTCCAGAATAGGGACTAAAAGTGGTGGAAATAAAAGTTAGGGACCAAAGTGGGAATTGGGTGAAAATGTAGGGACGAAAATGTGGTTTTCACCTAATATATTTAATTGTTTAACGATGTTATTCAAACCCAAATGTCAAGGGTCATCTAATCTTTGTTGGTATGGCACAGTAAGACATACCTAATCTAGAGCTATAATTTGAACAAATGTATATTCAAACAAGTTTATCAAAATATATATGAACCTAATATGGAGTTATAATCCGTTCAAATCCTATAAGTTGTTATTGTGCCATATATTCAAAATGTCCTTGATTTGTTCAAATTATTAGCATTATAAGAATGAGATTTGTTCAAATATATATGAACCTAATTCGGAGTTATAATTTGATCCAATTTGATCAAAAAATATATAGTCTAGATTAGTTCCAAATAAAAGTAGAGTTTGAAGCTATATATATGAATCACAAATAAAAGCTCATTCATAAAATAAAAGCTCCAGATTAGGTTAAAACTCACTGTTTCATTTTATTCATTTAATTTTTTTTCTTTCCCATTATTTTATATTATCTTTGTTGGAGAAATATAGTTTGTCCATTACTAAGTTGCTAAATTAACATCAGGAAAAAAAATGACTTCACATGAAAACATTGGTAACTCCAATCCATCTGGCAACAATCAATTTCCTTTGATATTAGATGAAGATAATGTAACCTTGTCATCACCTTTGCTGAATATGCCAAAAGATGTCCAAGTAGTCCAGCCTAGCAATGAGATAATTGAAGAAGAGGGGACGTACAAATCAATTATTTGGAATCATTTTAAGAGAAAGAGAGTTGATGAGAAAGACAAGGCTGAGTGCAATTATTGTAAGAAATTGCTAGTAAGGGGATCCAATTATGGCACTAAACATTTGTATGACCACATGAAAATATGTCCAAGGAGAAAGTTTCAAGACATTAGGGATATGAATCAAAAAAATTTGGCAAGGGATCAAAATAAAGTGGATTCAATGGCGGGTGTGAATGCTTATAATTTTGATCAAGATGTATCAAGAAATGAACTTGCTCGTATGATCATCTTGCATGAGTATCCCATCTCAATAGTTGACCATATTGGTTTTAGAAAATATCCAACTTCTCTTCAACCATTGTTTAGAATTGTTTCTAGGAATACAATCAAGGACATTTTAAGCATCTATGAGAAAGAAAGGGAGAAATCAAAGCTCGAAATTGATAAGAATCAGGGTAGAATTTCTATTACCACTGATATATGGACTTCACAAAACAAAAGGCGAGGATTTATGGTTGTAACAGCACACTTCATTGATGGTTTGTGGAGATTACAAAGCCCAATTATAAGGTACTTTTTTTAAAGTATATATTCATTTTTATGTTTTAATTAAAGCATTTTCAAATGTTTTATGAACTTATGTCATTGTTGGTTCTAATTATTTAAATTTCTTATTTATGATTTATTTATATGCCATCTCCATATACAAAAGAAGTGCTTTCTAGAGTCCTTCTAAATAATTTGTTAGAGTGGAATATTGATAGGAAGTTATCTACTATGACTATGGACAATTGCAGTACCAATGATGTTGTTATAAAAATTATCTTAGATGAGCTTCAATGTGGTGTAGTAATTATGCGTGAATCAATGTTGCATATGTGTTATACAGCACATGTTCTTAATTTGATTGTTTATGATGGTTTGGATGTAATTGAATCATGCATTAAAAAAGTTTGAGAAAGTGTGAGATTTTGGACTGCATCAACAAAGAGAAGGCAAAAGTTTGAAGAGACAACCCAATAAGCACATGTTGAATGTACCAAAGAACCAGCCCTTGATTGTAAGACTCGTTCGAAATCTACCTATCTCATGCTTTCTATTGCTATAAAGTATCAAAATGTCTTTTATCGATTGAACATATATGAGTCATCTTATAAGTGCATTCCAACGGAGGAAGAATGGGAGATGGCAAGTAATATATGTGAGAGATTGACAGTGTTTCACAAGGTTTCAGAGTTATTCTCAGGTATCTCATACCCTACAGCTAATTTTTTTTTCCCGAGGTGTGTAAAATAAAAATAGCTTTGAATTCTTGGTTTACGAGCACAAGTGATGTGATTAGGAGTATGTCATTTAAAATGTTGGAAAAATTTGATTGTTATTGGAATGTGATTCATGGTGTTATGGCCGTAGCAACCCAAGATATAAGATTGAATCGTTAGGATATTATTTTCCAATAATTTATGATGGTGAAGCTGATAATGAAATTCAAAGGGTTAGAAATTTTTGTTATGAAATGATTTATGACTACAGTTTTGGGAGAATGGGTAGGGAAGGTACTTGTGGCCCTTGTGTGGGAGAGGAACCGGCAAGTTAATGACTCCCTTATGGATTTTGAAAGATATCTTAGTTAGAAAAAAAGGGGTAGGAATATTAAATTGGAGTTGGACCATTACCTTGGGGATGATTTAATGCCAAGAATTGTAGATTTTGATATTTTGGCATGGTGAAAATCTAATGGGCCATAGTATCCTACTTTGCAACGTATTGCAAGGGATATCATTGTCAATCCAATGTCAATTGTTGCCTCAAAGTCATCATTTAGCACAAGTGGTCGATTGTTAAGTCCACATCGCAGTAAACTTCATCAAAAGACTGTGGAGGCATTAATGTGTGCTCAAAATTGGTGATGGGCTGAAATTAATGGTAAATAAATTTACTAGTTTAATTATACAATGATTTATGTTGCTGCATTCTTTATTATATTTTTCAATTGTTTGATTGAATTTATTTTATCTTTTTTTTAGGCTTTTCATCTACCATAGATTGAGTTGAAGATACATTCCAAAATATCTTGAATGATTATGATGATGATGAAGAAAGTGGTGTCACAATAATGGAAGAAAGTGGAGATTCTTTTTAAAGAACTAGGCAATTTTTATTTTGTTATGTGTTAGGAGTTTGGATTATTTTATTGTGTTATACTATGAGATTTTTTTGTGATATTGTCTTGTTAAACATTTAGATAGTATTATTCAGTTTTTGCTAAAAATTAGTTTGATTTGATAGGATAAATTTATTTATAATTTCAAATATATTTTTGTTATTGAAAAAATAGTAATAGTTGTAGGGAAAATTAACAAGAAATAGAGTTTTACGGGGTGAGACAAGGATTCGCGGGGCCTTAAGGGGCGGGGATGGGACAAGAAAAATCCATGCAGGGCTGGGGCGAAAACCCCATCATTTGCCCCGCCCCGCCATATTGCCATCCTTACTTCACACTTATATAGGTGACTCTTATTAAGAATATCTTACTATACCTCACTTGGTTTTCCAAGATATAAGAATCATTAAAAGCAAAGCTTTTCTTGAACATCACTTACAAGCATCATTATTTCATCATAGGAATGGGCGATAAATGTTATCTCCATAATGATAAAACTAGTCTCCACGATTCGATTGTCCATTTGAACCTAGGTTTTGGGATCTTAGTCAGTTAGGTTGGGTTGCCATCTTGGAGACTTTTAGGTCATATGCTTTAACCCTATTCTCCTTGATAAGCAGTTACTTGCTCTCTACTAAAGCCTTTGGTTAATGGTTCTGTCGTATTCTCTTTGAACAATATGAAGTTAATGGAAATAATTCCATTATAGAGCAACTACCTCATGGTATTATGTTTACGCCGTATATATTGAGACCTACCATTGTACATATGACTTTGTGCTCTACCAATAGTTGATTTGGTATCACAATGTACATAAATAAAAAGCACAGATTTCATCCACACTAGTATATCCTTCTGGAAATGACGAAGCCACTTTAGTTCTTCTCCTGTTTTGTCCAATGCAGTAAATTCTTATTAAATTGTGGATTTAGCAATGCATGTTTGTTTAGAAGACTTCCAAGATACAGCTGCACCACCAAGGGTGAAGACATATCCACTTGTGGATTTAGTGTCTTTTGTGTTGGATATCCAATTAGCTTCACTATATTATTCTAGTACAGCTGGATACCAAGTGTGGTGCAACCTATAGTTTACGGTATATTTCAAATACTTCAAAACCCTAACTAATACCTTCTAGTGGTCTTTCCATGGATTACTAGTGTATATACTCAACTTGCTGACAGAATATGTTATGTCCAATCTTGTGCAGTTCATTAGATATATAAGATTGCCTATTATTCTTGAATACTCTAATTGAAATATTCCTTACCCTTTATTCTTAGTTATATATAAATTTACATCTACAAGTATTCTCACTGGACCGTCATCATATTTCTTGAATTTTTCAAGAACTTTCTTAACATTATGTGATTGAGATAAGATAAGTCTATCAGATTTTTTAGAAATCTTCATTCCTAAAAGTATATTTGCAACACCTGTATCTTTCATGTCGAACTCACTAGTCAACATTCTTTTGGTAGCTTTAATGATATCATTATTGCTACCTATAATGAGCATCTCATCAACATAGAGACACACAATGACATAGCCATTTGCAGTATCTTTAACATAAACACATTTGTCTCGCTCATTGATTCTAAACCCATTTGACATCATTGAATTGTCAAATTTCTCATGCCATTACTTTGGAGCTTGTTTTAATCCATAAAGAGATTTAATAAGCCTACACATTTTCTTTTCTTGACCAGGAACAATGAACCCCTCAGATTGTTCCATATAAATCTTATCATTTAATTCACCATTTAAGAATGCAATTTTTACATTCATTTGATGTATTTTTGGGTTATACAACATTGCAATAGCCATCAACATCTGAATGGATGTTATTCTTATAATAGGTGAATATGTGTCAAAATCATCCACACCTTCCTTTTGTTTGTAATACTTTACAACAAGCGTTGCCTTGTACTTGTTAATAGATCCATTAGCTTTCAGTTTCCTCTTAAATATCCATTTATATCCAAGAGGTATACAACTTGGTGGAAGATCCACTAGTTCCCATGTATGATTTTGTAAGATGGATTCAATCTCGCTATTGACAGCTTCTTTCCAAAAAGACGCTTTAGGTGTAGAAATAGCCTTCTTGATGCTTTGTGGTTCATATTCTAACATATAAGTTAGAAAATACGGACTAAACATTTTTGACATTTTAGCCCTTTTACTACGTCTAAGATCAACCTCATTCCTCTCGCTCATCAACTCTTGATCATGAGAGGTACTAGACGTAGACTTAAAGTTCCTCTTAAGAGAACTTGATTCTTGTGTGGATTTGTAAGGAAATATTTCTTCAAAAAATACAGCATTCCTTGATTAAATAATGGTATTCACATTCATGTCAAGAATGTCAGATTTGTGAACTAGAAATCGATATGCACTACTATTATAAGCATAACCAATGGAAACACAATCCATTGATTTTGATCATATCTTTATCCTTTTAGGAATAGGGACAGCCACCTATGCCAAACACCCCCACACCTTTAAGAATAGATAGTAAGGCGTTTTACTTTTCTATAATTCATATGACATCTTCTTGGTTTTCTTTCTAGGCAATTTATTAAAAATATAATTGGTGGAAAGGATAGCTTCCCCCCACAAGTTCTACGGTAAACTAGAACTTAACAACATCGCATTCATCATTTTTTTCAAGGTTCTATTTTTCCTTTTAGCATCTCCATTTTGTTAAGATGAATAAGGTACAATGGTTTGACGAACAATACCATGTTGTAAACAGAACTCACCAAAAGGTGATTTATATTCCCCACCTCTATCATTTCTTAGAACCTTAATCTTTTTGTTGAGTTAATTCTCAACCTCATTCTTATATTAAATGAATGTCTCAATTGCCTTATCCTTGCTCCTTAACAAGTACACATAGTAGTATCTAGTGCAATCATCTATGAAAGTGATGGAATATTTTTTACCACCTCTAGTTTGTACAACTTTCATGTCACATGCATTGCTATGTATTAATTCTAGAGGTTCGGTGTTTTTTTCAACTCATTTAAAAGATGCTTTGACCATCTTAGCTTCCATACAAATTTCACACTTATGATTAAAATCAATTTTAAATTTAGGCAATAAATTTAAATTTATCAATCTATCAAAAGTATAATAATTAACATGACTTAATCTACTATGCCAAACATTAGATAACTCAAGCATGTAAAAAAAAATGTACTCTTATTATTATCAATAGTAGAAATAACAGTCATTACATTCATCTTATATAAGCCATTGCTTAAATATCTTTGCCCACATACATTCTACTCTTAAAAAGTGAAAATTTATCAGACTTAAAAACCAATTTGAAACTATTCTTGCTTAACAATGAGCCAGATACAAGGTTCTTTTGAATGTCTGGCATATGCAGTGCATCCTTCAAAGTAAGATACTTGCTCGTAGTCATCTTTAGCACAACCTTTCCATTTCCTTCAATCTTAGAGGTTGAAGAATTACCCATAGTTTTTTTTTTCTCCATTACTCACAGGATTGTATGTAGAAAACTTTTTTTTTTTTTCTTTCTGAGCATATGTGATGAGTAGCCCTAATGTCCACTCACCATGCCTTGGTATTTCCTCCTACGAAGTTCACTTTAGAAATCTCCGCAGAAGAGTTCATGTTGGTTTGAGCCACAACATGATTCACAATAATTTTATTTGACATTAGTGTTAAACAAAATCAAATTGAATGCTCAAAACCAACCAAGTTTAAGAAAGATATATAACTATTAACTTTCAAATATGTTACTGTGCAAAAAAGAAATTCAAACCAACTATCTATAAATCCAAATGGCAGAGCAGGCAATTCGTACACACTAAACAATGAATCTAAATAACGCCCCAGCCAAGTAATAAGCCAAAAGAAACAAAAATCCTAATATTATATAATATAAATAAAGAAGATGGAAGTCCTTGAATAATCAAAACCACCAATAGTCTGTCAAACACGAAATCAACTTTATCAAGAAGCAAAGAACACAAATTAATTTTATAATATAAACAAGGAGATATTTGCGATAAACATAAACCCAAAATAATTAAACACTAAACCCAAAGCAATATTGTGAATAGAAAATTGTCAACCAATCTCGCACAATCAATATCAATTCGCGAATACTGCCCAGGAATCAAAGATTAAATATAGCACAGTAACTCACATTGATTCACACAGCAGTCACAAAAATAAATTAAAATATATAAATTCTGCTTAAGATTATTGGATGTATTTTAACCATTTAATTTTGTGACTAATAAAAAAGGACAACATACATACCTAAATACAAGCAATAACACAAATAAATGTGATAGACAAAAGTAATAAATAAATATTGTATATATATAAAAGAAGAAATCTGCAAATAATTAAGAATTCACATATCAAATGCGTGAAGGATGAATGATTTAGATCAAGTTTTGTATTTGATACAATCTTCTTAAAGCACATTTCCCCTCTCACATAATCTGTGGTGCTTTGAAACTCTCGGACATCTACTTCTTAGGATAAAATGATCTATGACACTGAGAAGAAGAACCCAAGGTCCATTATCTATGAACTACTCTATGTCTCTTTCTCTCTTTTTGACCCAAATGAATGCACAAAATATTTTTTCTTTGGGAGAGTTTGTTTTAATTTTTTTTTTTCATGAATGAGGGATTATGAAAATATACGTTACTGAATAGACATACTGTTTCAAAAATAATTGCTGTATACAGACTTATTGACTCAAGAAATAAAATAATAAAATATTATTATTAATTGGACAAGAGGGCTCAGTCCACACATGCCTAAAGCCTAATCTAATTTCCAACCCAAAACCAATATTCTCTATCATTCCTATGTGGGACTCAAGAATTCTCACAACTTCAATATAATGTTTAAGAGGACACATTAGGAGCTAATTTTTTATTCACTCCATAATATTTTTATAACAAACAACCTATCATTTATGACTTGTTGTAAGAGTGTTGTGAAAATATTGTGAACATAATAGTTCTTTAAAAAAACTATAAACTAAAGTTCTTTGAAATAAAATTAAATGAACAATCATGTACTTTTAATTAGAGTTATACATAAATCATGTCATTCATAAAATAGCTCTTGACTTGGTAAAAAATCTATATATGTTTGTTTGTTTATAAACAAGCCAAGTTTAAGTCTTAAATTTAAACTTGTTTGATAAACGAGCTTGAAAAGAAAAAAAAAAAATTCATGATAAATTCATTACAATAGGTTTCGATAAAAAAACAAGTCTAGCTTAAGCACGACAATAGGCTTTATAAAAAACAAGTTCAGCCTAAGCTCAATTATGGGCTTGATAATAAGCTTGACATAGGCTTTAAAAATTAATTACTTTGGAGTTTGGGCCACACTTCCAAACCAAATGAGTTTGATCGTATACTAAAATATATAGGCTTAATAATAAACTCTTGTTGGATCTTATCTTAATTTTAAGATTAAGAGTTTGATATTGAGCTCAAGCTCAACTTGAGTAATAAATCAAGCTCAACCATTTGAGTTTTTCATGATCTTGAACTCAAATATCGGCTGTACTTGTACCATTGTAGCAAAATTCATTTGGAGTTGAAGTTGAACATTTTGTTTTTATTGTGAGCCTAACTTCGAACATTCAATATTGAAGTCAAAATGGAGGACGTGGCTGAAAGTCTACCGTGGGATCAGTTGCCTGGTTGCAAAGTATTTGCCATTAGGCAACTGTAGAGTGTAGCACCGAACCACAAAGGCACAAACCCCTCCACCGCGCAAGAGAAAGAAAATACATATATATAAAAAATAAAAATCACAAATCCAAAGCAAAGCTTCCGTAGAAATGGGCCACATGGCCACCACAACACTGCCATGGCAACCTTCACTGCCGTTAAAGCTAAAGCTAAAGCCACGCTACTGTCACCCAAGGCTTCCGTCGACGACGACAGTCTTCCCCTCCCGCCACGTGGCGCCCATCAGAGCCTTCCAGCGCAGCGACATCGACGGCTTCGCTAAGCGCATGGTCTCCGGCGAGGCTTTGAAGGACGCGTGGCGCAGCGCCAACGACGGCTTCGAGCAGTTTCTTTACGAAGCCAAGAAGGCCGCCGAGCGACTCGACCGCCGCTACTCCGTCTCTCGCCGCCTCAGCTCCGTCGCTCGCTCCGCCGCCGACCGCGCCCGCGAAATCGATAGGGAGTTCGAGATCGGTATGCGCTGGCGCACTTTCTCACTCGACTTCACCAGAAACTTGCCGAGGGTTTGTTCTCCCTCTCTCCTTCTCACTCGATAGGATTTGTTTGGAAATAGTAGAAACAAACTCTTTGCTCTTTTCTTGCTTCACACTTGAGTCAGTACAGTGCACTCTCTAAATTTGTGTCACAAGGTAGTGTAGGAGCTTATGAATGATGTTAATTATAGCTTTTATTGGTTCAATTCAATTGATTCAAGTTTTGATTTTTGTTAGAGAACAAGCAATCATAGGTAGGTGCAGAATTGGAATTTAGGAATGGTGTTGCAAATTTCATAGTTTTAATTCATGGATTTCAGTTCTGGTTTGTTGAAAACTATATCATTAAAAATTAGATAAATGATAAATACAGAGCATCTTAGGCAAAGAATTAGAAGACAACTTGCATAGGAAAGGAAACACACCCTACATTACATGAGCTGTTATAGTTGCTCGAAGATATCTCTGTTCAATTATATCGAGTCTAGCTTAGTTAGAGATTACATATGCTCATAGGCTTTATAGAGTTGCCGGCACGACTGTTTCCTACTAGGACTACATATTTTCATTTAAAGTATAGGTCTTTAGAAAGTTTGGCTGGTATACTAAGCCAGGAACTTACAAGAACTAAATAAACCCACCATTGAATCCTATATTATCCACGAGCCGCAAGCATGGCCAATTCTAGCAAATCTGGAGCCAATGAGCTCTAGCTTAGCTGACACCTTCTCCCTGTGTAAGTACGAGGTGGAAGGTGAGGTCGTGGGTTCAAGACTCACTGGGTGCATGTGTAACTTACAATCAAACAGAAAAATTCCAGCAAATCTGAAGTATAGAAATTTACTTTGTCATAGATTGTCAGTCAACAGATAAAGACAAAAAACTAAACTATTGGCATTTAACTTAGTACACCTAAAAGAACAATGGAACTAACTAAAAATTGATCATGAAAGGTCACAGAAAGGCAAGTTTTCTTTACTATTGAAATTAATACTTTCATTTGGTCTTTGAATATTGTTATTGCCTTATTGGCTCTTATGCTTTTGATGTTAGGGTGATCGCTAATAATTCTGTTCTTTGCCATTGATGCAGTACAGGAAACAGCTCAATGATTTTTTGGACACTCCATTAGGAAGAAGTTTTGCGGTTTGTATCCCTTAAAATACTGCTGCATGTTATTTATGTGAAGTGTGAACAGATTTTTCTATGAGGGCTATTTTATAAGTGCAATTATATGATATTACAGATGATCTTAATTAATACAGGAGGGCCTTTTTAATATTTAGTTCGTATTACATTATAATAGGTACTGGGCTATATTTTTAGATAAAACTGATGCAAATTTTACTGTCAATAGAAAATTAGGGTTCATCAGGTAGGTTTGGAAGGATTAGTTGCTCTCAGAAGGTTTAGTGAAATTTAGGGTTTAAGGGTTTCAAAAGTTGAGAGAAGGGTATGATTTGGGGCTGTAAATAGGAGGATAACAGAGAAGAAGTTGGTGAATGTCTAAGCTGTGTGAAAAGTTATGTAAATGGTATTGGGGCTGGTTATAGAATTGAAAGGATGATTAAGGTGATAGAAGAAGAAAGAAGAAATAATAAAGAGAAGAAGCATACTGTCAGAAATTAAAAATGCAAGTTCTAAATTTCTTTTCAGTAAGCACTGACTCCATAATAGAAAATTACAACCTCTTTATAATAAGGAAACCCAAATGCAAGCTAATCCTATCCCTTAGATCAGATGAATACGAATCATCCATATAAAATTTTAACTATAATACTAAAAGAAAACTGAAAATTAATAAGGCCCAAAAAACTACCTTTAGCACTTAATGCCAGACCAAAGGGAGTTTTTAATTGGCATGGGCCTCTTAATTGACATAAGGCCCAAAGCCTTAGTCTTGGGCATTGGGTAGTTCTTCTCTAAACATGCTAGGGCTGCTGCATTACTGCTTATCATTTCAAATGAATGGGTGAAATTATTTAGAGGTAATGGCTTTGGTATGACAAATACTTCATAAGTTTGACCACCTATGAGCTATGTGCATTTGGATTAACTTATTTCCATCACCTTATTTGCTTATGTACAGGTTTTTAAAGTCTCACCTTTTATAATGTAACAGCTTTTCAAGTCTCGTTTTTTCTAGGTACAGTTGTACTTTTACCAACTTTTAGCGAATAAGCATTTTAACAAAAAATAATCCTGAAGCATATTGTCACATAAATATTCTTCCAGTGCTTGTTCTGATTCCAAGCAAGCCCATATGCTAATTCCTGGGTTATTGTCCTTATCTCATGTTTGGTGCTGATTCCAAAATCCAAGCAATGCAAGGTGTTGATTGCTAGGTTCTATTTTCCTGTTTTTATTGTTTGGTGCCGACTCCAAGCAAATCCTAGGTATTGATTCCTGGGTCCTATCTTTTCTTCCCCCCCAAACACGTTCCCATTTGATAGTTCATTGGCTTGTTTCTGTTAAGTAGGTTTGGACACCAAATTTGACCTATTAATATTTATTGGCTGCAATTGATTACTGCTGATTGATGCTATTAGAGAGATTTGATTTATATTTTCATATATGAGGTAATCTCATTATGGGTTTTTTTTCTTTCCATGTTTGTCATGATCTGGGGACATTTTTATTTATAATTTCTGGGGACCCTATTTAAAGAGGCCAAAATTCACGGTTGTAGATTAGTTGATCATGGGCTTTTAAAATTTGGGTTCGAAGTTTTCTTCCAATGCCTGATGTTGATTCCAAGCAAGTCCAGGGTCTGAATCTTGGGTTTCTATCCTTATCCCATGCTTGGTGCTAATTCCAAGCAGCCCTGGTTGTTGATTCCTAGGTTTTATTTTATTTTCTCTACGCAAACTCTGTGTGCTTATTCTAGGTCCTATCCATTTTGTTTTGTTCTCTTTTTATTTCCCAAACACAAGTCTCAAGGCAAGTTCCCCTTGAGACTTGTCTTGCATCAGTTTTGTTATTCATTATATAGTATAGTCAACTCAAAATTAAGTTGTTTTCTTTTGCATATTGAATGTAATTCAGAGTAAACTAAAAGTCAAGCCACGGAATAAAACAAGTCATGGTTACCATTTTCCATTTATTGCTTGCTAAACCTTGGGGGTTCTATGTTTGGCGGTGTAGAAAATCTCAAGATGAAATGGATAGAATTATGCTTTAAACTTTGAATACTTGGTATTTTGTTGTAAGAATTTTTAGATTTATCTTTCTTTCTCTTCACCACCTGCCAACTGGCAGAGACATCACATTAAGAACTATATTCAGGAAAATAGCACTTGAATCTGTAAGAATAAAATATCTCTGTATGTATTCTGACTGTTGGTTATGCAAACACTTTATTTGGTAACTTAATCTTGGTTGTGAACTTTCTTGTCTTCTTTTTGTAGACAATTTTCTTCCTCTGGTTTGCATTATCTGGATGGCTTTTTCGGGTCTTGATATTTGCAACATGGATACTGCCATTTGCCGGTCCACTTCTTATTGGGACTATTGCCAATAACCTTGTTATAAAGGTATGGTTCATGTTACTTTGCTTTTGTCTATGCAGGTGTGCTTGTACAATTTTATAGTTATTTTAGTTGCAATTCTTTTAGGGGCACAATTGGACTTGTTGCACCATATACCATTGTCAATATGATGCAATTAGCTATGAACTGTTTGTCAGTCTCTTTTTAAACCTCATACATGGTCGGAATATATCTTTGAATAAATGATAGGGCAAAAGTCACCATGATCAGATAACCAAGTGATTATCTTTGTGTATGAACTTTCAAGCTATTGGTAGCGTTCTACAGAAATTGTGATAATTTACATGTATGACTTTCATCCTTGATATGGTCCAATCAAAAGGGAGGCCCTAAATATATTTTTTCTTCCTGTGCCATTTGCACCTCTTATGTCATGATCAATTTTAATTGATGTGTGTTATGTTATAAGACTTATTGTTTTGATTCAAAGATTTAAATTCTTCTTTTATTATTATCCGGCTCCGATTCCCCTTCTTTCAATAGTCGAATACTTTCATAAAGACCTTGTTTTTTCAATGAAAGAATTTATTTTTAGTTTTTTTTTTTAACAAATCAATATGTTTTTAAATGAAGCTAAAACGTGGAAATAAGTTCAACTAATGTTGTGTCTTGTCGTTTAGGAGGATATCTTCATCATTTATTTTGTCTAGGAATTTATATATTTTCATCCCACTTAATTATGTAAACTAACTTGGTTCAATGATTGTATTTGTTCAATTTTGCAATGTATAGCTTGTTCATATATGTATCAAATATAGTCAAACATAATCCTACTTCCTTGGCATCAAACTCAGTGGTTATCACTACAAAAATGAATGTAATTTAGATGAGGCAGAAGTAGGCAATCTAGATGTTCTTCTTGACTTGATCTTTTGGAAGTGCTAGCATGGCCAATTGTGTTGCACCAAATGGTTTGTCTTGCCCCATAACTGTTTGGTTGGTAGCCTTTCTTGATGTACCACATATACTATTCAGCAGATGAATTTATTTATTATTATTTTTTTTGATAAGTAATAAGTTTTATTGATATAAAAAATGGAACACCCTAGTACATAGGGAGTGTACAAGGGGTCAAAACCCATTTGGTTTGTCTATAGATTGGAATTTATGATTAACTAATGATTCAAAATAATGTGTCAATTTCCCCTAAACTTGGACAGGGTGCTTGTCCTGCTTGTAAGAGGCAGTTTGTTGGTTACAAGAACCAAATAATTCGTTGTACAAGCTGTGGAAACATCGTGTGGCAGCCGAAAGGGGACTTCTTTTCCAGAGATGGTAAAGGCACCTCTTCTTCAAAATCAAAGTCAGACCCTGATATTATTGATGTTGAGTTTGAGGAGAAATAAAGGGATGCCCAAGTGATGGTGCCATGGTGATTTCACCCAACATGGGCATTTAATACAGAGAGCAAAGAGAACATTCCTACTGTTCATTAGTTCTGATGTTTTGTGTCATTATTATTATTATTAATTTTTTTTTTTTTTTCATGTTTGTGTTAATTTTGTGTCCTGTAATTTTGAAGTGCTTATAATGTCAGTTTGTATACCCTTTTTACAAGGAATACCACAACCTCTTGTCCTGACAGAAAATCTTTATATTGATGATAGGCAGCCTTTTGAGACAATAACAATCACATTTTCTAATGTGCTACAGGGAAAAAAAAAAACATGTTAGAGATTTAGGAAAATTTTGGCAAATTTCTTGGCCTCCTGAGACTGTTTGTCTTTACCATTTGTATGTTAGCAATTCTCACATTGGTTGGATAGCATGTTCATTTTTGTATTTAATTTGATTTTTTTTTTTCCAAATAACTGAATTAGTCGAGTGTATTTTTGTTGATCAATTTGTTTAGGTCTACTGTGGTGATCAAAACATATTGCAAATATGGGACCTTTTTGTTCGCCTTAGAGTAATCACATCAGTATGTGTAAACTTGTGCAAAATAGAAAAAGTTATCCATTTTACACATTTTGACCCCAAAAAACACCCACATCAATGGGTGTAAACTTGTGCATTTATGCACAATTGCAATAGTAACCGTGCATATATGCACGGTTACTATAGCATTTGCATTTATTATTTTTTCTCTCCTTCACCTCACTCTCTCATTTCAGCTTCTCACTCTCACCATTCCCTCTTTTATCTCCGGTCCCTCAGTCTAGACTCATCGAAATGATCTGTCTAGCTCTCCAACGCCGATCAATCCATCCTTGCTGATTAGCCTCACCAATTAGCCTTGCCGATCAGTTTCTTAGTCTCACCTCTCTCTCTTTTATCTCTGGTCCCTTAGTCTAGGCTTACCGGTGCTAATTAGTCCAGCCTTACTGATTAGCCTCGCCGTTCAGTCCAGCCTCACTGATACGATCTCACTCAACTTTGATCCTTTTTTAATTTTTTTGTTTGATTAGTTTTGGATTTTCTATTTGATTACAGTCCAGCCTTACTGATACGATCTCACTCAACTTTGATCCTTTTTAATTTTTTTGTTTGATTAGTTTTGGATTTTCTATTTGATCAGTGGGTTGATGATGGTGGTTGTGTAGGTTGATGATGGAGAGTTGGATATTGATCGTAGATGGTGGTTGGGTTTTGATGATTTTGATGAGTATTGATCGGGTTGATGGGTATTGATCCGTGGGTATTGATTGGGTTGATGGAGGCTGGGTATTGATCGTTGATGGTGGCTGGGTATTAATCGGGTTGATGGTGGCTGAGTTTAGAATATTTTATTTGAATAAATGTGTATAATAGACAAACTGATGTGGGTGTTTTGTTAAAATAGGAGTGTAAAATAGAAAAAAAGTAGGTTTTAGATATGCAAATTTACAAAATTTTTGCATCCACTGATACGGATGCTTAGTATATATGGATTTTGTTTAATATAGACTTATTTTGCCTGTTAGAGCACTTCCACTAGTAGGTGTAAAATAGAATAAGTGCATAATTTTACACAATTTTATACATTGAAGCTCAAAATCTAGCCACGTCAATTCATCTATATTACTGTTTATATCCAATACTGCTACAGTAACCGTGCAAATACATATTATTATTATAGCTTTCTAAATGATTATTTTATTTGATTTTCTCTTTCATCCAATTCTCTCTTCCTTTACCCTCTTCCTCCTTTACCTTCTCTTCAATCTAGTAACAGCAAATCTATACAAATCATCAAAATCGTTCTAAATCTAGATCCAAATTCATCAAACTCATATACAAATTCTAAATAATCAAACCCAAATTGAAAAAAGAAGGAGAAGAAGAAAGAAAGAAAGAAGAAGACGCCGAAGAAGAAGCAACAATTGCAAATCCGCCCAAAATCACCATTTTCTCCACCGAAAATCTTTGCTTCTTTGCACAAAATCACTACCTATAATTAAACCCAAATTGCAAACCCAAAATCATCATCTATAATAGAACCCAAATTGCAAAAGAAGAAAAAGAAGAAGAAAGAAGGAGAAGAAAGAGAGGCACGTTTAGGGAAAATAGAAATAGGGAAAAGAAGAAGAAGAAAGGGAGTCTGTGTTAAGAGAAAAAAGGGAGAAAGAGTGTTAGGTGGGGGTGGTGGGAAATAAAAAAGAAAGTGAGGAAAAATATTATTTAAATAAAAGAATGTGTATAATAGATAAAATGATGTAAGTGTTTTTGTAAATTGTTTATGTAAAATAGAAAAAGTGGGTTCTTATGTTAAAATAGATGAAATTTTTTTGATAGATTGATACTAATGCTCTTAGGCAAATCTTTCAAATGGGATGAATTTGCATCATGATTATTATCCAATAGGAAAGGGTCCTACCCTCACCTTGATATATGGTAGGAAATTAGGGTCTTATCCTCACCTTGATATATGGTTTTATTTGGCTCATTAAAATGCACTTTTTCGATTCTCTAATTATTACACCTTAAACCCCAATAATTAGGAGAGGAATAAAATGAACCTTATTGCCTTAGTATAATTTTGAAAAGTTCCTGAAATCATAACAAATTAAATCTAAAAATTGTTTCTAAAAAAAAAAATTCCTAAAATTTGAAAGTGTAAAGAAAAAAACCTAAGGGTTTAAAAATTAACAAATTAAATGATACTGCATTGTATTTGAGATTTACTATTGTATCTATCAAAAAATAAGTAAAATAAGGTTAATTGCATTGTGACCTTCCAAAATAAATTCCTTAACTTTGCATGGCTGGTTCTTACAAAACTTATGCATACATCAAAGGACTTGATTTAGGTCTAGTGCATCTAGTGTACTGAACCCGGTCAGATGATGACATGTGTTCACTTTTAAACACGTGTCACCATCTGACTGGGTTCAGTGTTATTAGACATTGGACTTAAGCCTGACCCTATCCCAAACTTGCAAATATTATGAGGTTTGAGATGTAAAGGGCCACTTTACATTGGGTGGACCCTATAAGCATGATAATTATTCTTATGTGAAGGTGCAGTATGTACTTGGTCATCGCATTCTTTAAGGTCATCTGAGGTCTAATGGGCCCTGTTATATTGGCTGGACCCGTAAGTATGAAACTCGTTTGCATGTGAAGGAGCATTATGTGTTTAACCATCTCATCCTTTAAAAATCTCTTTAAATTTGACTGCTTACCTCATATAGTGATGATAGTAATAAACTCAAATGGCAACAATTAATTAAAACTTGCTAACTCTCCTCCAAATTTGCTTTGCAAAGTCATTTCATAGTCCCATTCCTATGTAAGTGGGTATTATATACTTCACAATCCCATCCTCTACAAGTCCCCCAACGTTGATTGCTTACCTTGTCCAAAGAATAACTCTAGAGTCACAGTTGTTTCTATAAAAAAATTTAGAACCGTTAAAGGAGCAAGTTATTAACGGTAGACTCATATGAGAACTATTAATAAAGGACAACGTTTAACTCTAAATCATTTTAGAGGAATCTTCTTTAACTCACTATATGACGAGTTATATGATTATTCATGTCTATTATTTAAACAAATCACACGACTCATTAAAAAACAATAAGTACACAAAGAATTTGACAACAATTTTAATACCTATTGATGTGGCAATTTGTCATTGGTGTACCATAAAGTGGTGTTAGTGATTGATAATCCCAGTTGAGAATGATGTCGGCACCAATTATATTATGCCAACTTAATAAGTTGTGAAAAAAAAAGTTATGAAATTTATTGTGCCTGTAACATTGTTTCTTAAAAAAATCATGTGACTAAAATTATAATAACTATTGCTACATAATGGGTTAGAAGAGAATAACTCCACACTAAAGTAAACTTTTTTCATTAATTAAAACTTGCCAACTCGCCCCTCCAAATTTTCTTTGCAAATAGCACTAAAGAAACCACAAGTAATCTCATAATTTTTTTCACATTTGTGATTAATCGGTAATTTGGTACATAACTACAATCCATATGTATCACAAATACCATTTTGGTCTATGTTATTTATTTCAACTTGCAATCAATTTGGTCATTATATTTTGGTAGCATTTTAATTGGTCCATGTTATTTTTAATTTGTAATAATTCTAAGTCTAAATCTAGGTTTGCTTTAGTTGTAAAGTTGATATGTGTGTTTACTGGAGTGGGAGAGATTGATAAATTTGGTTTATGTTTTCATGTCTGATTGCCAAAAAAAATACAAAAAAAGTTTGGTAGGATAAAACTAACTGCAAGTTGAAAATATCAAAATCCAAATTAGTTATTTTTTTCCACAAAAATAAAAAGACAAATTGTGAAAAAGAAGCCAACCCGAACAGTAACACTAACACCAACTCGATCTCCCCAATCCTTTTCCTTCTCTCCTAGTTCTATGCCATCAAGCAAAAGAGATATCCAGATGCTCACGCCTTTTCTTTAACCGTCCACACACACCAATCACTTTCCTTGTATCTTAGAAACTTTCGCTCGCACTCCTAATGAAGAACAAACACCTTCTCTCTCTCTCTTTCTACATATATTGTAGGCTTAAATATTCGCTTACACGTATCTTCATGCAATAATCACAAACTCGATCCCTTGACTCTCTCAGTCGTCTTCCTTTTGGTGTTCTTTGAGATTTTGTCCCACCATGCCTTCCTTATCTCAAGGTTTAGTCTTCGCCACAGCCATGGTTGTCTCTAGCACCCTACTGTTTCTAGCTTATTCTAGGTTTAAGTCTATCCCACTACCCCGACTTTCCAAGAATCAAAATTCCCAACAGCTTGAAAAGAAAATTCTACGTTCTTGCTTGCTTTCTGGTACATGGGTTCCTTCTTTTTTGTTCTTCTTTGCTCTTTTTTTCTCGTTAATAATGGTACTGAATGTTTTTGTCTGTTTTTTTGTTGTTATTGTAGAGGAAAAGAAAAGGGAGAGAAAGAAGAAGAAAGTGCAGTTTGCTGAGGATGTGACGGAACCAAGTGGGAATGGTAAGGAATACAGGGAAGAGTGCATAAAGTTGAGCAAAGATGAAATGAGTTGCAGAAACAAAACCCCAACAGTTAATGGAATGCCAGAGAATCGGATTGCATTGTACAATGGAATTCTTAAGGACCGCATGCAAAGAATGCAGTGCTCATGGTGATGAGCTTTGTAGAATTTTAGGTTTTTTTTTTTTTTTTGGGCTGCCATGAAGAAATATCTTGGACTTTTGTGGTTGTAAATTCTTGTTCTTTGTCCAACTAATGGTTAGTTTTTTAATGAGAGATATTGGGCAAAGTTTAATTTGTTAATGATCTCAATTTTTGTTTTATTCTACATGTTTTAATGGTTGAATTTTAATAGTCTGTTTGTTTGAATTGTTGTGGTGATGATCATGAGTTGGTATAAGTCAAGATAATAATTTATTAAAGCAGATCTTCCTTCTTGAATATTCTAAAGAATAAAAGGCAAAATTTCAAGTTAGTTCACGAGACTCAGATGTTTAACATTTTTTTTTTGTCTTTTTTGAAGAACCCTGAGTCAAATATATACAATCAATTCAATTTAAACACCTAAAATTCATGTTTTGGCAAAATATTGACTAACTTTGGGAACATGATCCATGGTTATTTTTGAACAGTAAATTTCAGTAAGGTTCCCTTGGAGCTTTAATTTGAAGCTGGCTAGCTTGTACTTTACTTGTTGTAATTTTAGTTTTCCTCATTCATTTACTTTCCAATTGACAATAAGTCTTCAATAACTATCACTAATTATTGGAAAAATATAGCATAAATGATCAATCACAACCACAAAATAAAATTAATTAAGGCCATTTTAAATTTCAAGGTCTCTTATTCAATCCATGAAATAAGAATGTGAAAGAAAAGACAACTATCCTTTAAATTTGTTGTTATTAACCACCAAGCCTAGTAGTCTAGTGGTACCCGGTTCCGTTGTAACCTTAAGCTCAGGGGTTCTATCTCCCATAATTACCCAGCAAGAAAAAAAAAATTGTTGTTATTAATTTTTTTTTAAAAAGCACCCAACTAGTGTCACTTGTTAAAAACATTTATAGGTAAAATATTATAAAAATAAATTTTGAAAAAACACTTCTAGAAAGATTTAAATGTTCACTCGCCATTGACTTTTGTAACAGGCATGCTTGTACGAATCCATTAATTTCTGTAACACAATGTTCACTGGCCATTAACTTTTGTAACATAACATCCAAATACAAATAAATATCCTGTCTCATTTTGTGTATGCTACACCAAGTTTGTCGTACTTCATTTTTTTTATTATAAAATAATTAAAGTTTAAAGTGAAAAAAAAAAAATTTAACTCATGATAAATTATAGTTAGTAAAATATAAACTATAAAGTGGAATTCTAAAAGTATGACATACGGTGTTTATTCGATACAATACAAAGACATTAATTTGAAGTCTAAAAGACACGATGACATCTTAAAAAATGAAAAGACTGTTGTTTCAACTCAAATGCTGACAATTACAAATCATTAATTTCCATTTATAACAACCACGAGATTACAAGTAACGAATCGTTGTAAACAACCTGCTTAAAACGGGACAAAATTCTAGGAAGGTTGTAAGTAACAAGTAACAACAACTAATAAAATAAAGAGAAGTGATCTTCTTATATAAGAAAACTCCAATTTCTAGCTTAAGCATTTGAGCTCTAGTAGTCAACACCCCGTGTTTTGATTCTTTGTTTGTCTTGTAGGGTTGATCTTCAAGTTAGACATCCGATTATCATTATCATAGGTTGAAATTTTATTAAATCTATATAAAAAAATCACATTTAGAAAGAATAATTGGTTAATAATCAAATATTTCTCTTGCAAAAAATTTGCGTAATCCAATTCTCTTAACTTGATTATGTGGAAATTTTTTGCACAAGTTACTACATATTCTTTTCCTTATAAAGTAAAATAAAAAACACGTCACTTTTATAGTCATGAGAAATTTATGAGAGAGAGAGAGAGAGAGAGAGAGAGAGAGAGAGAGAGAGAATCTGCATTTTGGACATCTAGACTTGTAAATAAATATATATAGTGGAATCCGAAATATCCAAATGGGCTTGAAAATTATTTCCAATATGGCGACATTGTATGTAATTAAAGAGAGAAATTTGTGTTTATTTGAATTTCGATAATTATCGTTTCAAAAAATAAAAATAAAAATAAAATTGATAACTATCGAGTTTGGGGTAGGGATGAGCAAAAACTTACCAGAGCTAAAGAAACCAACTAGAGCGGATGAGAGAGAGAGGGAGAGTATTAAAGTGAATCCGCATGTTGATCGAACATCTGGATTCAAAAATAAATAAAGTGAAATCAAGAACATCCAAATGGGCTTGGCATTATTTTCAAGAGAAACTCATCAAAATCATTTTGCCCCTTTTATTCCAAAGTCAACATAATGGTATTAACTTAGTTCTAAGTGATAGGTTCCAGTTAGCTCAACTGGTAAAGTCTCCGATGGTTAAGTAAGAGATCTGAGATTCAATTCCCGCCTATACCAAAAACCAATTGGTGTCTTGCTCTGATGATAATGAGCATCATCAAAAGCGGAAGCCATAAGTTGAAACTCTCTAAAAAATAACTTAGTTCTAAGTGAAAAAAAAAAAAAATTTGGGTTGTGAGGATTTGTGAGAGAGTGAGTGGGAAACAAGTCCACACAAAAGCAAGGACAATGATGAGCTCAAGCAACCATAAAAATGGGAGCCCAACTACCTTCATCTCCTTTTTTTATTTTTTATTTTTTATTTTTTATCTTTTTTCTTTTTTTAAGAAGAAACTATGATTTCTAATTTGTAAAAGATAAGAACAATTTTTCTTCCACAAGCATTGGAAGTATGTACGAAATGTATGTAAAGAACCGGAAGATGTGGCAACATTGTCCGTGCTCATAAGACCCAAGTTTTGATTGGTTACAAAGGTGAATCTTTTAGAGGTGATGATAGCTAAATTTTGTATATTTATATAATTATTAGAGAGAGTTATCATACTTATTTATATCAACTCCAATTGAATCTTGGGTTGGAAACAAGCTATCCGTGAATCACTTGAAGGTGTTTATTTGTATTTGCTTTGCTCATTTTCCAAAATAAGTAAGGCATAATCTTGATGAGCTTAGTGAAAAATGCATCTTTGTGGGTTATAACTCAAAATGAAAGGGTTGTAGACATTTTAACTTGAAGAATAATAAAGTAATTAAGAAAATGAAGATGAAGCTCAAGTCACTACATCTAATGAAGAATTTGAGAATGGAGAAAATGAAGATGAAGATGTTATTGAAGCTCCATAAAAATGCCTCCTTTTGATACTTTACAATCATCTCCAACTTTTTCATCAAGTTAAAATTTCTCACCTCAAAGTTTACCTCCAAGAAGAATGAGAAGTAAGAAGCTACTCCAATTTTGTGTGAAATCTACCATTGCTATGACCAAAACTCGTCTACCATTTTCGTACAAAACATACTGCCATCAAGCATCACTTTATTAGAGAGGCTTTGGAAGATGATGAAACTCAAATATTACAAGACCAAAATCAAGTAATGAACATCTTCACCAAAGCTCTTCCAAAAAATAAGTATCAATAGCTTAGAGAATTGTTGGATGTTACGTAACAAAGCATTAAGGGGAGAGTGTTAAGAGTTAATACTTTCGGTATTTTCTATGCACATGATAGTTTCCAATATATTTTATACTCTGTATGTTTGTTTCGATGTAAAATATTTTTAGAAAACTACTCTAATTTTATCACGTTTGTTTTGCAGCAAGATATTTGGTCAAAAAGCAACTAAATCAACCTAAATATCCCTCACAAACCGATACTTACCACTCCCGCAATTACTTTCCCGCTTAAACTCTCCCTCTCGTATTTCTCTCCAAAAAACCCAGCCACCCTCTCAGATTTCCTTCCAAAAAATCCAGCCACCTTCGGTCCCTTGTCCGGCCAATCTTGGGCTCCAAGGTCCAAGGCACCACCGCCCAGGTCTAGCTTCCGACGACGCCACCCATCACCGGCGAAACCAGGTACTTTTCTACCTTTTTAGATTAGATTTCTCATTTTCTTTTCGTTTTTCTTCATCTCTAACCCATCTATAGTTTTCCTTAGGTTTGATTTCTACTCCTTGATGGAAAAACACCTCAAAGTTTCAAGTTTTATTTTTGACGAATCATAATTTTTACACGTATTTGATTTCTTATCATCTTTCATATGGGTTTTTCGGTGTTGATTTGGTAGTGTGAGATTTATTTATTTATTTGATGATTTTGACATTGGTTGTTTGATATGAGTTAGGGTTTATGATTTTCAGATATGGGTTTTTTTTTTGGGGGGTTTTATTTATGTGTGGCATTATGATATTTTGTGATGAAATTATTCTATACTAGTTTATGATATGTTTGAGATCCAAGATTCCTTGTTAGAATTTGAAGTAGCAAATCTGATATGAATTCAATGTTTGATTCCCTTTAAGGCCATGTTTGCACTTTGTTCCTTGGATTAAAGGCTGTTGTTTATATTTTATACCAACCAAAGCATTAGCTAAAATAATCCAAAATAGGTCGTATCAATCAGGTGGGTCTGAGTTAATCAACTATGGGCTTCGGTGAAATGATAATTTTTAATAATTCTCCTTGTGAATCTGATATGTAGTTATTTAAATAATAACTATTTAACGGGAGGAATACCATCACAGCTTGCAAATTTGACCAACTTGGAAATCTTGCAAGTATTGCTTTTCTCCCTCGCTCCTTGTGTGCGTGTGTGTGTGTGGTTGATAAGAACGTTGCTCATCATTGTAAACCGTATATTAGAATATTGTCTTAGCTATATGTATGAGGTTCTGATTATTGATTATTTTGGTACTCAAAGTTACCTCTCCTACAATAAAATTTCTGGAGCTGTACCAATTGGACTTGCTAATATTCCTAAATTTATCTACTTGTGAGTTCTCTTTCAAAACTTTTATTTCTATATTTGATTGGTTATAATTAAGGAGTTGACTTTCATAGAGATGGGAGTATGAAGGACCTATTGCCCTTTTTATTAGTAAAAACACATTGGCAGCCTGGGGCCCTAGTTGCTGCTCTCTCTCTCTCTCTCTCTCTGTGAGAAATGGTTAGGTTGTTTAAGAGATTAAATTGGATTAATTAGCGTTTTTCTGATTTGATTAACTTGACCCTTGCCCTATGTATAAGGTTATATATGCTTCTTATAAATGAAAAAAAGTAGCTGAATCTTTTTATCTTTAAATTCTAGTTACTGGTATTTTAACTGGAAAGGAAAATACTGGAAGAAAATTCAGTCAATTTTTCTTTTTAGCCCCTCAAGAGAATGGCTACTTTGTCTTGAATGATGTTTTTAGGTTCATATCTGAATCTGTGGAGGTTGATACTGTGGCAAATAATCACATTGAAGAAAGTGCTCCAAAAGCTCCTTTGATGACTGATCCTAGTAAGTGTCATGTTTCCATTTGTTTGCTCTCTTTTTTTGGTCTCATTCTCTCTGGTTGCCTCTTTTTGTTTGGGCAAGGGTGTCTTATTTTTTTAATTTATAAAGTATTTATTATACTTAGAATGGTGTTCAATTTGAGATGTTATACAAACTTCCCTTTTCATACCCTGCTTGTTGGTTCTAATATCTATGGTTGTACATGAAACTGCCCATCTTGCTCTTGCTCTTGCTCTGTGGTATGCTTTATTTTTAATCAGATACATGATGCATATATATATATATGCACAATTAAAGAGGAATGCATGGAAGCACACAAATTGACATCTTATCTATGCTTTTGTATGATTATAACAGCTTATATGGCAAGCATATAATAGATGCATGGAGTTGTCTATTAATTTTCTAATCAATAATTGGATATAAATGTATTTTTCCTTTTGTCATTAAGTAGTTCAATGAGGATCATGTCTTATTTCTGTGAGCTGCTTGGGAGATACATGAAGTGAACTTTTCCTGCCTTATATCAAAGAGATCATTATGACACTAACCTGATCAGACATTATGAGCTAAATGGGATTTAAAGTCTCCCAGTTTAAAGAAGCTGATGTTGACAAATATTTGATCACCCCTAGTCAAATTATTACTTTGTTTTTTTCTTTTTCTTAAATTAAAAATCCACCAAAGTACTAATCCCTCTATTTCCTTGTAGCAGGGTTTTTTGGGCACCCAAAATGTGACTTCGGTAGGTGAGCAAGGAGAATATCCTGACTTTGAAAGACCTTGTAGATCTGAATAGGGTCAGAGCATAAGAAGAAGTTATGGTAGCCAGAGATTCAAACCAAGGAATAGGGGAACTGAGGATGATTGGAAGATTCCGAAGGATTACTTGTGATCTTCAGGGTTTACCTGTTGGCTCCCATGTAGACACATGTACATTCTCGTTGCTATCTTTCCTTAGTTGTCATGCCTTTCATTTTCACCCTTCTTTTTGGATAGCTTAAAGTGCTTTCACATTTATGGGTTGGAAGCTGGTGGACATTTGAGTTTACAATGTTTTGCTGGATTCATTTGGTTAGCTAAGATAGCATTCATATAATATAATAGCAATGTAATTAACGAGACCTGGGTTCTTTGGCTTGTTGAATAGGTAATGATACTTTTTTTTCCTTTTTTCTTTTTTATCTGAAAGTAGTAGATATTTCTTTAAACAGGGCAACAGCACAACGAAGATACATCGCACTGAACTTGAGTAATAGATATTTCATTTTGTTGAAAATTTGTAACTACATTATTTTTGGAATAATTTTTTTGAAAGGTTAATTAGTGATATGCTTAATATAATTGTGTGTTTGTCTCCTTATTTTGATCAATCGCTTATTGCACAAAATTTTGTGTACCAGCTAATCACACACTTTCTCTGCACAGCTTTCTATAACAAAAGAAGTTTACAAAATGATTTACAAGCTTCAGCTAAAGCTCAAAGAAGTGGTACTATAATAAGTAGATTAACCTTTTTAACCATCGGTGATATCTTACAATTTATCATAGTTTCCCTAAAACAATCATGATCAATGTATATTCATTATTTTGAACTTGTATAAGTAGGTTCAACCTTTTTAACCATTTGCCTGTCTCTATGTATTTTTTGGAAGTTAGTAAAAAAATGTTTTAAATTTTTACCTTCTTCTTCTTTTATTTTTATTTTTATTATTAATTTTTTTTTACGTTGTGCCAAACATTGGAAAATATTTTACACAACATTTTCATATACACTGTCAAACACTGTAAAATGAAAATATTTTCCTGCAAATATTTTACATGTAAAATATATACCTTTACAAATATTTTATATCAAAACAAACAGAATGTTAAACTTATGTCATTTATAGTCATTTTCTTGCATGTATCTAGTTGAGTGTATGATTGAAAAGTGTAAGGACTATCATTTATGTTTGACAAGATATTAATGTAATTGGAGAAGTCTAAAATCACTTGAATAGTGAAAGGAGGAGGAGAAGAAAGTTATTGCCCTTTTCTTTCTCCATCATTTTAAGAAATATATATTAGTTGTCCCCTTAGGAAAAATTGATTTTTGATAGCAAAATGTTACATTAACTCATCAAAATCATTGTCCTCTATCCCAAACCCAACAAAGGAATCATTTTAGGGTAGGTGAAGTTTATAATTATAATTTTTTTTTTTTTGCTGTATCAATAAAATCTTGCTCTCATTACCAGATTTTTGTCAATATGACATTTGAAATTTCTTTGCAAAAACATTTTTCTTAAATTGATAAATAGTGAAGAAAGAAAAAGTGGGATTTGAACCATAGACATGAAGCACCAAAAATGAAACTTGAACCCTAAAAAGGGGTTAATTTATTTCTTGAGAGGCAAGTAAGGTAGCACTTGTACCAAAAGGCAAAAGGTACTTCCCTTTTCAGGTTAGGCTTGGAGCTGCTTGAACAGACTCCTTGGGCCGTGAAGTTAAAATCGTTAAGACGCCATTTCGAAATAGACTTTTTATTCATTTAGCTAGTTATCTCGGCAGCCTTGTAAGTCGTAACTTTTTATTCTAGTAGATTTCTACGTAGTTTCCTAAGTTCGCATTATCATATTTTCTCACTTCTTCTCTGAATTTGGTTCGTCGTCCTAAGTTGACTTTTATTGCTTTAGGGATGACTACGCAACAAATTTTACTATCGTAGAAATGGCCAAATGGGTATGTTATGATTAAAATAACGTTACTTTTAAAGGAAAGCATATCACTTTTTATTGTGGAATCTGTCGCCGGCAATTAGACTTACTGTAAACAGCCTTTGTTAAAGTCAACTTTCGAGGCAAAATTGAGATTTGAATGGCAACCCAAGTAGACAAATCGTGGTTAAGTAACATTAGTGGGGGACACACGTTAACAGATACGGCCATCCCAGGCATGTATCTTGGGGAACTCGAAGGCAGGCCCTGTTGTAGTCATGCATGCTTGTGTTGCCATCCTCAGTCAACTCTTAACTAGCTAATGAGCTAATGAGTCACAAATCCTAGAACTCATCCATTATTATGCAATGTTACGAATATAAAAAATTTCATAACATTTTTCATAATAGTTGGGTTAATAAATTTTTATCGGTTTTAATTTGAATTCAACATTAACATTACTTTTTTTTACTTACTATAAACAATTTGTTACATCATTTGAGTATGAAATTTATTATCAAATTTTGAACATATAGACTTTATCATTAAGAGAACTTTTAGTTTACTAGTAGGGTATAATTTACTTTGTAAACCAAACAAATGTATACAATATTGTTTGCAAATATGTACAATATTGTACGTGTTTATTTAGTTTACAATACAAGTTTTTCATTGTTAATTAATACAAATGTATAATTACCATTCTCATTATTATACTGTGTAGCTAAAAAAGAACCAAAAAGCTGATATCAGTTAATGGAGACTTTATAGAAGAACTTAGTGACTTACATATTTATCATTAGTCAATTCTTTACATAACCCCCATAAACTTGTCGTTTGCATCAAATGTCAAAGAGCTTTCAGCCAAATTGTACACTTTTTATATCAGTCAATATCAAGCAGATCATTATAGAGATAAACTAGCAGGTGACCTGATGAATTTGATTGTTAAAACTCAAGTAATTTACATATCTCAACAAGAGTTGTGCATCTGTAAGAGATTAGAAATCACTGATATCCAGAGTAATGATTGATTTTTGTCTTCAAACCAGAGCTTGATATCACCACAGTTAGTTTTCAGGCTGATGGAGAAGTTTCCATGAGCTTCCTCCTCCTTCACATGAATAATCTTGTCTGGAATATGTTAAATGATACTTTCAATTCCAGCAGTGTTAATAAATAAAAAAACAGCATGTAAGCTGTTTAGAAAAGAAGAATATATCTTACAGTTCTTTGATGTTGTTAGAACTCCCAGATACTTCTTTTCAAGGCTCAAAATAAGCTGTTTATGCTTTGAATAGATGGAGATCCGCCTGTGTCTTTTATGCCCTGGTTGCATGCATAAAAATTGTTTTTCAACATTTTGTAACTACAGGAGTGTAGGTGTTACTGTCACATACATAAATGTTCGTATTGAATAACAAATTATAGAAGTCATGGGCCTGTAAATTTACCAGAAGGTGTGACTACTGGCAGCTGAGCCTCGACTTCAAGTAGTTTCCTTGCTAAATTGTCATATTCCATTGCTCTTGACTTGAGCATTGCAGCTCCTCTCATGCCTGGGACAAAAATTTTCAACTCATCAGCTTATTAATCCTGTGTGTGCTTTGGCAAGTAATAAGTATTATTAGGGACACGCTTTTTCTTTTTTTTTTTTCACAAATGCTGACAGGATTGTTGTGATTCAAGCAACAACACTTTCGGTTAGGTCTACTATTGACACCAATTTTATTAAGCATTAATCACAGTTCGATTATGCCAAAAATTATAAAAAATGTTGTGTCATTAAACTTATTGTTCTTGTTTTGTTCAATCAGAACGATATTATGAAACTAGGGTAAGTATACATCACATGTTGCAGCAGTGGCTGTTAATGTCATCATGTCAGCTGGGGTTTGAGTGGCAAGGCCTGAGTTGACGGCAGAAGCCACATGAGCTCTGTTTGCACCTATTGACTCTGCAGATTCAGCACATATTGTGGCTATTAGAGCTGCAGCTGAAGCAACAATGTTGCTCATATTCTGGTCCCAATCTGCTTTGCCTCCACTAATAAGATGCTTGACATCTTTATTTGCTTCTTCTTTGTCTTTGGTGGCAGCAAAGCCAGCAATTGCAGCAGCCAAGCGTGTCACAGAAAGAGCAGCATGAACATTGGCCGTACGAAGTCTATCTTCCTCTTTGGTCTTTACTCTACGTCTAAATAAGCTAGTAACAAAGGACTTGCGTGTTTGAACAACAGGTTGAACAGACTTGTCAAGTGTAAGCCATTTCTGTTAAAAGAGAGGTTCAAGAAATGTTACAAGGTCTTTTATAAGTATAGATGTTTGCCAAAAGGCATTGCAGGCTTAAGTGGACAAAAAAGTAAAGTTCTACTCTGGTCCAGGCCATCAACTCATGATTGTTTTCGTTTTGAGCCACACGCTTCTACCACACAAAGATACAATCATAAAAATATGTTGAGAAACTCTTAGTCTAGGTTGATGTATAATTATAACCGTGCTTATTACAGCTTGTCTTTGTTCTTGACATCTCTAGGTTTCATGGCTATTGTTGGCTCCAAATTTTTATTTTGCTTCATGGGATTCACGGGATATACAACACATAAAGGTGGACCTCACAAGTGAGGAACTCTCCCCTTCATGAGTAGAGGGTTGCATATCCCTGTGATACAAAACACCACGTGAAAAACAAGGATTGGAACAAGTTGGAACAAGTTGGAACAAGTTGACACATGGTCCATAGCCCCTAAGACCAACCAAATTACTATTGTTAAAAAAAAAAAAAAAAGACATTCAGTCAGCAAGCTCATAATATAAACTAATTATCTAGCTCTGGAGGTTCAATCGTTGTTAAACTCTTATAAATCTAATGAACTTGTGCATGACTTAAGAGATGGCAAAGATTAACAGACTTCAATGCCTTTTTTTTTTTTTTTTAAAATAAATTTTTATATTTATTTATAGGGAACAGACTTGAATGCTAGTTCTGAAGAAATAGGTAGAACCATATACCTATTAATTATGATGTGTAAATTAACATTCAAACGCAAAATAACAAAGTAATTTAAAATTTTATTTCTTAATGTGACTCCAATCACATTCACTTTTTCTTACCCAGACGTTATCCACCGTACTGGAACTAGTACTTCTATTGCTCAGGGTTGCATGCCCTTTGGTTTCCTCCATCTTTTCTTCTTCATGCTCACCTGAGGTAAGATTATCATGTAGCTTCACCTCATGCTCCCCTAAACTACAGTTCTCGTGTGAATGCATTAACAGATTCTGCAGAACAAAAAAAATATAACCCCTTCTTACAGCAAGCATCTGTGTGTAATATAACCCCTTCTTACACACACACACACACACACACACACACACACATGTGCGTGTGTGTAATATAGTATAATAGCAAGTTCAACCCACGGCCACGTCTGGCCAGGTGCTTACTGTTTCCTTTTCTTCCTTATCATAAAGTAAAATATATTTTTCACAACATAAATTCAACGTACTTTTCCAAGCATAAAAGACTTTTTTATACATTGATAATTGCAGAGAAAAGAATTTGAATCTTAACTATCTCGATTGAAAATACCATGAGGTATCATTTGAGTTGCAAGGCTCTTAACAAAAGATTAAAAAGTAGATAGCATATGGACGAATTTCTCACACTTGATGAAAATATCTGTAGGAAGTTAGAGGAGGACGGGCTCCATGAGCGACAAAGGTACTCCATGGGAGGGATAGGATTATGTGGAATCTCCAACGAATGGCCGAAAGAAGACCAATATGGCTTTTCATTAGTCACTAAGCATTGTTGTGCTCTTGTCCAAGGTTCCAACTTCCCTTTCTAACCATGTTTCAATAGACAACAGGAAAATATTATACAGAGAAAAAAAATTGTTAATATTTTGCTTCCACTTCAGCAAACAAATATATTACTCTAATGCAAATCAATTTGTGCAAGACTCACTGCGTAAGATGGTGATTGGTGCTCATTTCCAAAGGAGACTCTTTTTGGTCTAAGTGCTCCTCGTGAATCCATGTAACTCAACTTCTATATATATGCTACCACCTACCAGTGCAAGAAAAGAATAATATTAAGCCATTTGTAATATTTTTAAGGAACCCTTTACTTTTATTTCAATTATGAATCATTAGCGAAGCTAAAATTTCCTAATTAAATTTCGTTTTTGGGAACTTGATTTCTTCATTAGAGCCGAACAATAATAAGATTTTCAAGTTAATAGATGTCTTTAAATTGAAAGACTAGACAAATATACAAGTTGTTCATCTAGTTTTAAGATAGTAACAGCAAAAATCAAAGTGAGGATCCATTGAAGGTTTAAAGGCCCACCTCAATTTTCTAAAAAGCAGAAAAATAAAGTTTAAGACAAGGCATCAAATACAAAGCATATATTTATGCAGACTTGCAGAGTGCATTTAACTATTCTAAATGGAGAAAAATTTCTGAAGAAAGAGGATAAAAAGTGTAATTTACTCTAAACTAAGCATATTGAACAGAAAAAGTATCTTAAGAGTAACTTCAACCAGTGCTATGTTTGTTTGTAAAAGAATGATTTTAAGCAAGAGAACATCCATAGTCATCATTTGAGGTGGGAAGTGTAAAAGAAGAAGAAGAAGAAGAAGAAGAAGAAGAAGAAGAAGAAGAAGAAGAAGAAAGGACATCTTACCCAAAGCAGTATGTCCTATATGTCTGGATTACTTAATATACAAAGCTCCTTCACTCTTTTATAGTATGGTTGTTACATTCCACTAGTGGAAGTGGGAATAGTTCCAAAAATACCATTCCCATTTAGAGATTCTTAGATCTCTCGAATGTATAAATAACTATAATTATTAAAACAGCTAAGATATACCAGGACCATTTGTATCGAAGAAACATCTTAGAAGCTTAAGAAACACTTAAAGATATAATAATAAACCTATTACTTAGCATCATGCACGGCGACATTCTTACTAAGACTTCTTGATCTTGATGTTAACACATGTAGTTTTTTCTTCTTTTTTCAATGCTTGGATTTCAATTCAATAAGCAGAATAACTGAGTGCAAAACTATAAAAAAAATGACATCAACACCTGTAGTGAATTCTGGACTTAGTAGACGCAGCTTAGATTGAGAAATAGAAAATAAAGCCATTTTAGAATTTAGGCAAACTTTATGACCACGTTGATTAAAGGTAAAACGGGAACTTGTACTTTCGTTTGTTTATGACCACGTCTCACTTTTTGATTAAATAAAACTTGGTATTCACCTAATTAATTAAATACTATCATTAATTGACTTATTAATGCTACCGTTATTAATTAATAGTAGTATTTAATAAATTAGGTTGGCAAGTTTGGAACATGAAAAGTGGGACAGAAGATTTGGACTCAACATTATGTCCTACCCTCGCCAAAAATTATTAAAAAAATCTCATTTTTTTAAGGTAGTTTGTTTGCCTAAAATTAATATAGCTAGCTAGTGGCAAATGCATAGGGATCCATGCAAGCAACCAAGGATGGAAGTGTGAATCAACAATTTTGATGCACTTAGCACGTGGCCCCTAACTAATAGTAATACATAATTAATCTAGGTCCACCTAGTGAAGTCTCCATTCTAAAATGTTTTATATTGTTATTTACTTCACTAATCAATGTTGCAACTCCAAATGGATCATTAAAACTGTTAAAAGTCCTGTTTTTGTGTTGCTTAATTCCATGTGTTAAAGACTTAACTCTATAAGTTCGGATCCAGCTATATTATGTTAACAATTATCTCATGTCATTTTTATTTAACGTAGGACTTTACTTATTTTTGTACACTTAGTACGTACTAATTTACTTATTTTTCATTTCAAATCTTTGTATTTGTGGGTTATTTGTAAGTCTATGTGCTGTTTTGGGTGTGTTTGATGGAGCAGTGTAATGGAGGCTAATGAAAAGCATTGATTAAACAATTTTGAAATTTAAAAGATTCAATTGAACAAAAGTAACTTTAGAAGTTTAAAATGAATGGTCAAACTTAGGTTCGTTTTAATTTTTTTCCAGAAATTTTTTTTTATGAAGTCTTCATTTTCGCTTATCTAGCTTAGCCTTTGTGGTGAGGATGGAGATCACTTTCATGGTTAATTAGGACACAATTTTAGCTTCGGAAATATTTTAGATTGAGGAACTATGTACGGTTAATTTATACATTATTTTCAAGTGTCTCTACAGATCAAAGTCGTCAAAATCATTTGGTTGGGGAGAAAGTTGAGAGAAGAGAGAGGAGAAGATAAAATAAGGGAGAAAATGGTATTTGGCTAGAGAGCGGGGGGAGAGAGAAAATGGTGGGGCTCATGACTTGTCTTCCCAAGACTACTATTTTGGAGAAAATAATTTTCTCTCCAAATTTGGAAGAAAAGTAGGGGAAGAGAGTAGGTTTGATGGGAAATTGCCCATTTGTCCTCCCCCTTGTTTAAAATTTAGGTATGTTACATTTTTTTTCCCTTAACTTCTAGTTTTTTTCCCTTATATATTATTAATTTTTTCTTGGTAGCAGGGGCGTAGGATTTTTTTATCCTCTTATTTTTCTATTAATCAAACAAAAGATTTTATTTATTTTTTATTTTTTATTTTTTTTACAAACAAAGGTATACAAATCTCTTCGAGTATCTAACTATTTTCTTGGATGTTTGCAATCCTCCGTTCTACACATACTAAGTTATTATAGGGAGAAATCTTTTAGTTGTAGCTTTAAGATGTTGGTAAGATGTTTCGAACCCAGGATTTCATGGATATCATGAAATCTTATGAACCACTTAGCTAATCTCTTAGGGTTAACAAAAAAGTTTTATATCCCTCCACTTTTCCACCCCACCCAAACACCTTGAGAAAAAATTAAAATATCTTCTATCCCCATTTTCTATTTTGCCTTAAGCTCTTCGACAAGGTTCTTTAGCTCCTTCACCTCGTTCTTAACCTTAGCCGTCGCCTTCAATGTGCCTGCACTTCACGATTTCTTGCCTCTAGCCTAACCCTTTTGTGATCCATCTTAGAAGCTTGTCTAGATGTTGCCATAAACTTTGACATAGCCTGTATAAACAGAATTGGTTAAAAAGATAAGTGGACGAGAATATCAATTATGAAAGATTCAAGAAAAAAAAAAAAAAAAAATATATATATATATATATATATATATATATATAAAAGAGATCATGAACTGTGGAACATTCAAATTCTTTCAAAAACATGTCATAGCACATAGCAACATCCTTGTCAGTCACAACTTGTTGGAACCTTTCCCAAGCAAGACCTTCACTCTCAAGAAGATTCATAGGAGCGCTTCTGGAAGGTTTGGACAAAGTGGATTCAACAGGCTTAAATGGAGTAGTTTCAACAGGGTTGGTCGAGTCTAGATCAAGGATCTGTACAGACGGTAGCTTGGTAGAAGTAGGAGGGACAACAAAACCGAGCTTGACGAGTTCGGATTTGGACGACCATGTTTCGCCTTCTTGTGGTCTTGACGATTTGGAAGACTTCCTACGTCTATTGTCTTAGATAGAGTCTTCCTCTTATCTCCTACAGCTGGACAAGGCTGAGAATGAGTTTCTTGCATGGTCTCCTCGTCTGCCAAACCATTCCCCTTATTCTCCTTCATAGTTGCCATTCCTGCAAGGAAGAAGAGTGTTAAAGTTTGGACAAAGTAAATAATAAAAACTCAAAGTATGAAACTCACGTCTACGTGTGGTAAGTTCATTAGCTAACGCTTCCTTAGTTGGTGTGGGCCCTAGATTCCAAATAGCAAGATGATGTAATGTAATCAAAGAATGAAAACCTCTATCAGTAAATAGACGAGCTCCTTGGACGCGCTTGAGATAGAATTTCCTTAAAGAAGGTCTTATTACAACTGTAAAAAAAGAAAAAAGAAAAAGAAAAAAAGAGGTTAGATGAATACAACAAAAGATATAAAATAAAGAGTGAAAAGAGACATACCCTTTGGACGAAGTTTCCCCATCTCGCTAGTATAGGGAGGAAATGGATACCCGCCTACCTCAACAGCATTTCCAGCCCAAAACCTAGAGACAAAGAAGAACTCCATCTTCCAATTCCTATCAGACGTAGGGAGGGACTTAACTAATCTACAATTTAAACCCCTAGCTGTGAATTGGTAAAAGTCTTGGGATTGACTAATTTCGGAGGGTTTATAACAATATAGGAACTCATCCACAGTGAGAGAATGGATCCCATCGAATACTTCCATCCACAAAATCTGCATAGAGACGATGAGCCTCCATGCGTTGGGATTAAGTTGACTAATTCCTACACCTAACCTAAAGAGTATTTCTCTGGTAAAAGCATTGAGAGGTAACCTAAGTCCTTCTAAAATATAAGCCTCATAAATATTTACCCCAAAACGAGGCTTGCAGCACCATTTGCCACGGATAGCCAATCGAGGATTAAGCTCGTCTGGGATTTGATACCAACTCCTAAGTGAAGTAAGTCTTTTCTCATTAGTTTTAGAGGGGACACCTATTGCACAACTAAACACGGTTTCCTCTTCACTTAAAGAAGAGGACGAGGGGGCATTGGTGGACATACTAGCATGTGAACCCGAGGCCACCCTCGTCCTCAACTCCTCTTGGAGGACCTCCTATGGAACTCCAAGAACTCTGGACGTGTATTGCTCATCTGTGGTGTTTCCTCCATTACTACTACTCTTACTACTACTATTGCCACTAGAACCATTACTAATAGAGCTATTATGATACTCATCTATCTCCCTATTATCACTATTGCTAGACGAAGATACTAAGATTTCAGATATTTTGAAAAACTAAAGATGAAAGGGAGAGGATACCTGGCTCTAAACGAAGAAGGCCTAAGGATGGAAGAAGACTTCTAAATGAAGCACTGGAGGACAAATGTCAGAGAAGAAAATATGAGAAATGTGAGAGGGTAGGAGAGGAATATCACTATTTATAGGCAATAGAGTTGGTCATTGGAAACGACGCAACCAGCCAAAAGGAGCCACGTGGCACTTTGCTTGAAGAACGAAGTGACTTGATGGGTGAACTTCAAGATTGCACCACGTGTCAACATCAAGGGTAAGGTTCAAAAAAAAAAAGTTAAAGCAATGATGACAGGCAACACAAGGACAAGGGGGTAACTTATGGGAATCAACTAAGTATAACTCGTCCTTGGTTGTCGTCCATAATTTAGCCACGTCTAGAGAGAACCATCCAAGAATGACAATATGCATAACACTCATCCGTCGGTAATAATGAGATCTAGTAAAGGAAAGTCCTCCACGGTCGGCTCTATCTATAGACGATTAGGTACATGGACGACAAAATTATACTTGTACATAAAATCCTCCAAAGGTTTTACACAAACAAAACATGACACGTTGCTCGATACATGGAAGTGATTCCTCGTACTTTGCTACACATACCCCACTTTCTTCATTAACCACCAACATCACCCAGGATGGTGGTAGATCCAAACAAGTAGACCTATGTCTAATTTTCTATAAAAGGAGTAAATCCCATCCACCTAATGTAAGTTCTAACCAGTCACTATTTTCTATTTTTGTGTCCAAGGGTCCTTGGCCGGGTCACACCAATCACCTTTGGCGTTTATTTCTTTCTTTTCAGGACTTGCAGCTATTATCATAGCTCGAAACATCAAATATGTAAGGTATGCACTTTAATAGATCATATATGTAACATCAAATTTTAATCTAGCTAAGTATTAGAACAAAATCATTGATTTAAGAAAAAGGGAAAAATTAATATTGAAATTGTTTTTTGGTAATACCATTTTGCTACTTTTCATAAATTAAACAATGATTGGGAGACAATTTCTCATTAAGATATCATCGATATCGATTCATAAAGAAGTGAATATATAAAATAACTTTCAATAAGGAAACATGGTTTCCTTGATCTCAACAAAAAAATTGCAAATCCTTAGCCCTTATATGAATGAATGTGAAGAAGTTGAGGGAGAGGGACTCACTTTTAAATGGAAAGGTAGATTCAATGTCAACAGTGGTGGTTTCAGAATTTTTTTCTAGAATAGTTATTTAAAAACTTAAATTTTAAAAAATTAATAAAAATTAAATTAAATATATTGACATTACAAAAAAAAAAAAAAACTTCACAAATAAAAGGAATTTTACAATAAGATATTGTAAACAAGTGCTTTAAGGACATACACTAAAAATTAATATAAATGCTATTATGAGTGCAATAGATAATTTAAAAAAAAAAAAAAAATACACCTGTTAATGATACATTGGCTTACATTCATAAAGTAATGTGTACTTTTTCATATATATGCATATAATTTGACTTAATTTTTTTAAAAATAGTCTTGTTAACAAGTGCCCTTAAGGGCACATGCGAAAGATTAATAAAATAAAATACACATGTTAATAATTCATTGGTTCTTACACACACAAATTTATTGTGGTTGTGTATGATTATTAGATATGAGTGTAATTTGAATTTTATTTTTTTAAAATGTATAAAACCATTATTTTATTATATCTTAACCATGGTGCTAGTCATTAACAAAATTCTTTATATATATATATATATATATATATATATATATATATAGAAACTAACCCACATGACTTGATGCCACTATTAAACTGAGTGGCAATGACTCTCTGTGCTAGTTTTTATTTTTTTTGGTAGTGTAGCACATGCACATAATTTTGTACCATGTCAACTCTTGAATTTTGTTTAAAAAGTTCTCTCAAATACAAACTATACCAACGGTGAGCAAAATCTCATGAGTTCAAATATTTATTTAGGGTTGTCAACAATCCATATTAACCTAAAATTTTTATTTTTTTAGAGTATATAGTTTTTTTTCCTCCAATTCAGGGTGTTCATGTGAACACCCTGAATGCTAAAGTATAGTAATTGATATCATAACTTTTGATTTTTTTTTTTTGACAAACAAACAAAATACAAAACAGATTTTGGCATCAAATGATTATAAATAGAAGCAAAATAAGCACAAAAATTTTCAAACTCAAGCACTAAACAATTTATCACAATTATTTAGAACACCCAAAATTCTTTTCACTTAATCACAAAAAATCAGTATCTCTATGAAGAGAGAACAACCCCATCACCATCAATATGAAAAACATTGATTGAAAAAAGAAAATACAGAGAGATTGAATCCAATTAAATCTACAGAAACAAAAGGCCATGTCAAAATGGAGATTTTTCCCCTTTGATGTTTGTTTTCTGGGTGACCCTTCTCACTCTTAACGACTTGTTTCTGCCTTACGTTTAAGGTTTTTTTTAAAAAAAAAAAAAAAAAAAAAAAATCTGAGAAACCCCTTTTAGCCTTAGACTCTTAGTTTTTAGGGTACTTTTGTACTCTACTTTTTATATAGATAAATATATATATATATATATATAATATATATATATATATATATATATAAAAGAGAATTTCACTCTTTTAATTGAATTTTTATATTGTTCAAAAATATCCTCATTAATGAAGGGTAACTTAATTTAGAAATAAGGTTATAAATGCCAAATAAAAAATTTCATTTTGAATTAAAAAATAGGACTCTTAAATTTTAGGATTTTCTTCCTTCAGGTTCAAAAAAGAAATTACAATTAGTGCTTATTTCTCAATTTTATCTTTTTTAATTGTTTGAATTTTTTTTAAAAAAATTCTAAATTATAATAGATGCAAATTATTATGTATTAACCTCTACTCAAAAAAATAGAAGAGTGTTTGAGCACACACGCATGAGCGTGTGCTCAAAAGCTAGTGTGTGTGTATCTATACTATTATTTAATGGGTTTCACTTGTTTGGATTCCTCATTTTTTAAATAAAAAATGTATTTACAACCTTATGTTTAAGTAAAGACAAAATTAAAAGACAATCTGGTAAAAATACAACTTTAACTCTCACTAAAATATTTCTTAAAAAATAGGATCACTCTCCTGTTAATTTTAAATTTCTTTATCAACTTTTAAATTAGATTTTCAAAATTAAAATTATATATATATATGTACTAGCCTCATCACATGCGCTTCGCACGTGCAATGAGGGTTATTTTTAGAAAAAAAATTGTATTTTTATTATATATATAATTTTTATTTTGTGAATCTAATTTATAAGTGGATAAAGTAATTTGAAAATTAACAGGAGAATACTTTTTTTAGCCAAAAAAAAAAAAACTATGTTTTTATTTTATATATATAATATTTATTTTGTGAATCTAATTTATAAATGGATAAAGTAATTTGAAAATTAACAGGAGAGTGGTCCTATTTTATAGGTAATGTTTTAATGAAATTTAGAGTTGTATTTTTATCAGATTATCCTTTAATTTTGTTTCTACTTAAATATAGGGGTGTAAGGGTATTTTTGAACTAAAAAAATGAGGAATCCAAACAGGGGAAGCCCCTTAAATAATAGTATTATTTTTATTTTGTGAATCTAATTTATAAGTGGATAAAGTAATTTGAAAATTAACAGAAGAGTGCTTTTTTCAGCAAGAAAAAAAAATCTATGTTTTTATTTTATATATATATTATAATTTTTATTTTGTATAAATTAATTTAAAAATTAATAGAAGAATGGTCCTATTTTTTAGGTAATATTTTAGTGAAGTTAGAGTTGCATTTTTACTAGATTAATCTTTAATTTTGTCTCTACTTAAATATAGGGGGTGTAAGGTCATTTTTGAACTAAAAAATGAGAAATCCAAATAGAGGAAGCCGCTTAAATAATAGTGTAGATATACAAAATTATATATATATATATGTGTGTGTGTGTGTGTGTGTGTGTGTGTGTGTATTAGAAATCTTATTTTTATGGTTCTAAAATGCCTCAACATTTCTATATTTAAGTAGAGACAATACTAAAGGACAATCTAGTAAAAATACAACTCTAACTCCTACTAAAACTTCACCTAAAAAACAAGGTCACTCTCCTATTTATTTTCAAATTACTTTATCTACTTGTAAATTAAAATTTCAAAATAAAAATTATATATATATATAAAATAAAAACACTTTTTTGCTACAAAATAGAACCACTAAAAAAAAAGCCTCACTTATAAATTAAATTTTCAAAATAAAAATTATATATATAAAATAAAAACACGTTTTTTTTGCTACAAAATAGGACCACAAAAAAAAAATCTCATTGCATGCACGAAGCACGTGTGATGAGGTTAGTTATTATATACAAAGGAAAAAAAAAATAATTTATTGTTATTTTTTTAAGGCTTAAATTATTATTATTAGTTTTTGTCCGCATTTAGACTTCCTTTTCACATAAAGGAGAGTTTTATGTATACGATTCATATACAGAATCTATTCTTATGTGAGAGAAGAGCATGATACATCACATGCATTGAATAATTTTACAATCTATTTAGTGAGATCTAGTTATGACACTTACAAACATTTTGTAGTGTCTTATAAAACCTTTTATAGGTGGTAAATAATTTAGTTATGACGCTTCTTGAGTTTTTATAAACCTTTATTTCATCAGTGCTTAAAATGCTTCTTCTTTTTTCCTTTTTTTTTTTATACCTGAGTGAGCACTTTAAGGATATTTTTCAAAAACTAATTATTATTTTCGCTCAAATGTTTCTCATAAATATATGATAGTATGTGTAGATTCATAAGCTGCATGTAAAAATTAAAAATGGAGTAGGTATTTTCTTGATAATTTTGAAAAAGTTGACTTTTTAATGTTGAGAAAATAATGTTTAATATACTCAGAAGAATTAAAGGGGAATTTTTTTTTGATAGGAATTAAAGGGGAATTATAAAAGATAGAAAGAAGGCCTAACATATGCTTAACCTTTCAAAAATTTTGATTAGTAAATGAAATCTTCAGTTTGTTTACAGCATGAGTAAATTATGTGATTTTCTTTTTTACCAATTTCTTTTTCCATGTATAAACAAGTTTCAAAATTAAACTCAATGCCTGATCACATCTAGCTCCCAACATTTTTTATCTCAGCAAAAAGATAGAACCACAAAACTAGGACTATATGGGTCTTAGAAATTTGTACCCCTTCTCTTAGCCAATTTGCAATTTTTCAACTTTCTTCTAATTCCAATTGAATGGTGAATGCATATTTGAATCAAATTTCGATTGATTTGTCCCAATATTTAGTTGCAATTACTTTTGATATTTGAATTTTTTAACAAAATTTTCCTGATCTTATTTTTCCGTGCCCAAGTTTCATGTCATTCGTAATTGGTTGATCGATTCAAGTTTTATGGGGAAGAAATATACTTCTACTTGATATTTCTCTCTTCCTACAGTCCTACCCTACCAAGCTATTCTCGACCATTGTATGTTCAAATCAGTACAAAAATAATTGATCGAATCCCAATAAATTCTAAATATCAAGATTGTCTTATTCAGCAAAAAAAAAAAAAAAAAAAAAAACAAAAAAAATCAAGATTGTCTTTATTCCCAAACCTTTTATTTTTTCTATTCAAGCCCACCAAGATTGTTACACACCACACACGAACACGACGTGCATGCCTTAAGGATTGATAATTCTTCACCGCAAATTCCTTGAAACAACTTCGAAGTCTGAATATAACGGCAAAAACTAAGTTCATTGATTGATTGGGAGCAAAAATATCTCATTGAGAAACACACACACCCCTGGACTTTTTTGCTTGTGAATCACTTGGCAAGTCCAGGTCCTACTCTCTTCTACACGCTATGTCTCTCTTCTCCAAACCCTCTTCACCTGAAACTGGTTGGAGATCTCTCGGCAAACACATGGAATTTTTTAAAGATCGACGCACTCATATAACAATCACAGTCTGCCTTTTGTCCTTCTGTTTACTCTTTGTATTCCTAACCCCCCACATCGGTTTCAAGCCACTCTTTTCATTACCATATCAACCATGTACACTCTCTAAGACGGTAAGCATCATCAAGATTAAGATTCAAGAATAGCATATTATAATTATTGTTTTCTTGCTTTTTCTTAAAATATGAATCTATAATGTTGATTGTTTATAGAAATCTGATTTTGTGTTCTTATATTATATATGTGTTATATAAGTGCAACGTGACCACCAACAAAGATGCACTCGAAGCAGCTTTATCTGAGGCTTCAATGGGGAACAAGACCGTAATAATCGCTATTGTCGACAAGGCTTATGTAGAAGGCGATAAGCCAATGCTAGATTTGTTTTTGGATAGTTTTTGGATTGGGGAAGATACACGAAAATTGGTTGATCACCTTCTACTTGTTGCGGTCGATGAGACATCGTTTGAACAGTGCAAATTTCTTCGGCTTCATTGCTATAGGCTCCAAATGGACGATGGGGTAGACTCCAATGGTGAGAAGGTTTACATGTCTGATAGTTTTATCAAGATGATGTGGAGGAGAACCCTGTTTCTTGGAGAAGTACTAAAGCTAGATTACAGCTTTATTTTCACGGTATGTTTCTATCTCAAATTTATGAACATTATTATAGGGTTATTTAAAAAATCAGAAACTAAATTTGAGCGTGTTTGTAGATTTTATCATCACATGATTAAGTTTATCAAAAATCAATGTTAACGTTACTTAATTAAAGTTAGTATTTAGAGCTGTCCACTGATTTAATGAGTCTAGATATTTATCAAATTATGCACCCAACAAAGATTACTTACCTCTGAAAGTGATTCTAGCTTATCTTATATTTGTTTTATTATATATTCCTAATCTTTTATTAGGATTACAGAATTAGACTTCTATTAAGACCATAGAACTTGAAGGTTACGAAATGATCAAGGGTTTTTCTCCTCAATAAATAAATAATTGCTTTTTCTAATCCATGATCATATTTTAGAATAAAACAGAATAGGAATATTATGTAGAGGCTGAGTATGTATGATGGAATTTTTTGAAACTGAAGTTAGGAGATTGATGTTGCTTGAACTTAAAATATTAGAAAAAAGAGAAAAATTTCAAATTCTTCCCGGTGGGTAGTAGTCTGCTTTTGTATAGAAGTATTAGAGGTCTGAATCATAACCTCAAGCATAGGGCTTACACATGATTAAATTAACTTTCGACTGTTGCCATATTATTATAATGTTGTTATATTATTGAAGGCGCGCACTGCATACTTCTATAATTAGATAGGATAAAAAAAGAAAAAGAAAGAAACGATGTGGCCAGCTACAAAGCACACAATTATTCAAAATTTTGGCTGCATGTTTTGCAATAATATTATTCCATTAATTCTTGAAGCATATAGATTATTTATTTATTTTTAATGAGAAATATATAAATTTTTTTATATGAATAATATTGCTTATATGATCAATACTTCAAGGGCTGAGCAGAAATGAATGGTTGTGTCTGTAGGACCAATACCTGTTCCTCCTCCAGGGCTTGCTTGTTTTGAAAAATTCACCCTAATCTCATTGATTTCTACAAAAAGAATGTGACAATACTTAATTTGGTAATGCTTGTGTTCAGATTTAGCTTGCTTAATTTCATTTCAACATATCAACCTACTTACAGATGCAGTAAAGCATAGTTGGAGCCGCCTAATTAATTATCTGCCCCTTCTTTGAGATGATATTAAATGAGGAATGAAAGAACTAGTGTACAATAATCGGGCAGACTTAAATCCAATGTCCAATAGTATTGGACCCGTTGAGGTAATGATATATATCCATTTTTGGACACATGTTACTGTCTAACCGGGTCTAGAGTACAGGATGTATTCAACCTAAACTAACCCCACGATAATCAACCAAAGTGAAGAATGAATGACCTAACTGCTTGTACTTCCCCCTAAAAAACAAACTGCTTGTACTTATAGGGTAATAAATAAATAAATAAAAGGCTAAAACCTATGTAATAAACACTACCCTAGGAAAAAAAATGTCTAACGACCAAGGAAGTCAATTGCTGGGATGGCCATCCAAGAAAAAATGTCTCATTGCTAGTATGGCCACCCTAAGAAAAAACGTCTGACGAACAAGGAAGTTAATACCAGTATGGCATTCCGATGCCATACTAGTCATTAAACTGGTACCAGCATTTTTTTAAAATATATTGAATAAAATTCCGATTTTGGAAATTTTTCTGGTGTTTCGACTAATACAATAAAAAATTATTTAAGTTAATATATATTTGGGTTGATGCACTTAAATTAATATTTAGACTTATAAAATATGTAAATTTTAAATTTTATGTTGATAATTATAAAAATTAATTAATTAATATAAACACATATATAGTAGTAACCCAGAAACGGTACATCAATACCGAATATTAATATACAAAATTGACTTCCTTATTAATTATTATAAACAAAAATTTTGACACATTTTTTCACAATTGGTGATATAACTTATTCGGAATTGAGATTAATGCATAATAAAAAGTGGTGTCAATGAAGAATTCTAGCCAATCTGATAATATTCCAACTATAATAAGTTATGTCAATATTTGTGAAAAATGTTATGTCGTTAACATAAATGTGTAAAAGAATAACTTTAGTCTTTACACCATTATTTGGCTTTGTTCCACGACTTATTATACTATTAGTGATTATGATTTCATGTGACCAAATTGACTGATGAATGCTTTCATTACAGGACACTGATGTAATGTGGTTAAGGAACCCATTTCCAATGCTAAGCCATAATGAAAGAATAGATCTTCAAATCAGCACCGATAACTTCAATGGCAACGAATGGTCTAAAGACAATCCCATCAACACTGGCTTCTACTTCATCAGATCCAACAACAAGACCATCTCATTGTTTGATGCATGGTACGCCATGAAAAATAACGCTGTGGGACTAAAGGAGCAAGATGTTTTAAAAAACATGATGCATGAAGGTGTGTTTAAAGAGATAGGCCTTACCGTGAGGTTCTTGGACACAAACTATTTCAGTGGGTTCTGCAGAGATAGCAAAGACTTTAAAGCTGTTCGAACCGTTCATGCCAATTGCTGTCTTACAATTAGTGCTAAGCTGAAGGATCTGATGGCTGTTATTCATGATTGGGAGAGATTCAAGAGGGCATCCACCGATGAGAGTTTGTCCACTGCATGGTCAAGCCACGTGGCATGTTCTCGTACATGGAAAAGTTAACATTTAAATTTTCCTTGTTTTTTTCCTTTATAGTTAGATAGCTACGATAGGATGAGGGATTTAAACCTAGACCAGGACAGACCCAGGAGGGTTGAGGGTGAAGGGAATAATTTCTCTTAGGCCCCACTCAAATGTCATTACCCTATATACATATGATCATGAATTTTCACTTCAATATATGCCTTTCGCACCACTCAATAATTTGTTATTGAATTCATATATTAAAAATTCCATCATTAGATTATATGTTCTTAACCTTGATAACAATATTCATGTCAATCAATTATTATTTATCATTCGATTCATAAACTCATTTTTTATTCATTATTTTAAACAACAAAAACTAAAATTTAAATGATTGATTGATAATATGACTATTGATATATAATTATCTTGAAATTTTGCAAGTATAGAGAATGCAAGAAGATAATATAATCCAATAATAGATTTGTTTAAATTCGTATTCAATTAAAAATATTGAGTGGTGTAACATTATTTAAAATTACACCAAGTGTAACTCTAAGTAATATTACACCACCTAATAACTTGTTATTGAATTTGTATTTTAAAAATTCCACCATTAAATTATATGTTTTTAATATGCATACCAATATTCATGCCAATCAGTTGTTATTTACCCTTCAATCTATAAACTCATTTTTTTCCTCATTATTTTAAACTACAAAAACTTGAATTTAAACAATTGATTGATGACATGACTATTGATATTTAATTATCTTTAAATTTTGCAAGTATGGAGAATGCAGGAAAATAATATAATCCAACAGTGGATATATTTTTTAAAATTCAAATTCAATTAAAAAATATTGAGTGGTATAACATTATTTAAAGTTACATCAAGTATAATTCTAAAAAATGTTACACCATTTAATGACTTGTTATTAAATTTGTCAGGGGTGGAAAAGTTTTCTTTCCGACAAATGAGATTTGTGTTGGGTTAGAGGTCTAAATCAAAACTTGACAATGAGCTTAAAGCACGACTCAAAGGCTATTGAGGAAGCTTTGGAGAATTCGCCTCATTTTATGCCTTGGGCCTAGGTTAAGACTGGCAAGGGTTATGGGATGGCCCAAAATTTTTTCCAACAGAAAAAGCCTACTGCAATAAGTAAATAGTCCAACAGTAAAATATTTTCAGTAGAAAAATGAGACTAAACAGAATAAACCTTCGGCCGTTAACTATTTTATAAATTAAGGAGAGTGTCTACATTTTTAAAATTATCATCCATAGGTTATAGTGAGAAGAAGTCCTCCAATAAAAGAACATGAGGAAAAAACTCTATAGTAATAATTACATTATAACCTTCAATAGTAAATGAATAAACAAACACTATGAATTTCATTATAACAAATAATGAAGAAAGCTTAGTGTGAGATGAAGGGAGAGAGAGAGAGAGAGATTCCAGCTAGCGGAGCAAGATCATTATTATGCCAGAGTATGCTCATGGATATAGTATATGTAGTGAATAGTGATGGCCATTTTGGTAGAGAGAGAGAGAGAGAGAGAGAGAGAGAGAGAGAGTATTTAGTAATGCTGCCGAGACTTTCTGCTGGGGATGGATGAGAGCTTATGAGTGGAGGTGTGAGGGGTATTTGTGAGCTAGGAGTTGAAGAGCTTAGTTTCTAATTTTGAAACAAAGAACTCAAAAGCTCAGAACCTCACTAAAAGCTTAAGAAAATGAGAGAGAGAGAGAGAGAGAGAGAGAGAGAGAGAGAGAGAGAGAGAGAGAGAGAGAGAGAAAAGTTTATGAGAGTTCTTCTCTATTGGTGTGTGTTGAGGTGTTGGTGAAGAGCTCTATTTATAATTGAGTTTAAGGGAGGGGGGGTTTAGCAAATAATCTCTGCCAAAATTAGTCTCAATCTTTAGAAAATCCTTAGAAAATCGTTCCTAGGATTTGGCCAAGAGTGGTAAGTTCAGCTTTAAAATGTTCTTGTTGTTTTGGATAATAGCAGTTGGAGTTTTGACGTAGCATTAAATGCTGGATTGTCCTTAGCCAATGGGATTAGAGCATGAATTAGGCTAATGATCTTAGTTGTTTGCTGCTAGTATCAGAGCTTCTTAGGGCAGCTTGTGTCACCCCAAGCCAGGTGTCAATCTTGGAGCCCTCTGCTAGAAACTCTGCTGGAAATCTCCTTGGTGCCCTCCAAACCACAGTTTCCTAAGTTTCCCCCATTAGGGTTTATGTGATTGGTTCATGAACTAGAAAATATACATTGTTGGCATGGTAATGAGCTATTTACAAGTGGTTCCAAAAGCTTCCTTGGTCTGTTCATGGTTGCCCCTAATTCCTTGTTCGATTGTGTTGGAGAAGAGAGAGAATGGTTGGCTGCATTTTCACAGCTTTATGTCTTGTCAGCATAGCTTTGTGTCACATCAGTAATCATGAAAATCAGCTTGCCAAGGAAGGGTGTAAGCTCAGCTGGACATGAGTCTCCTTCTGATTTGATTTGACAAGCTGAAAATGATGGTAGTGAGCCCCAGTTGTCAGCTTAGTTGTACTGAAACTTGACTAGTGACTAGTCTAACTAATTTAGTTACTAAAGTGAGCCTTGGTTGCTCAGATTAGCACATGGGCTGGGCAATTTTGGCTGGGCCTTGTTATTGGGCATATTTGGGCTTGTTTATCCCTACAAAATGAATAGTTTTGCCATGGGTAACATACATGGGCTTTTGTAGTTAGAGTTTCTTAAGAAAAAACTAAGTATAGTTCCCATAAATTTTGTTGGAGAAGTAGTTTTGAAAGATGAGCAATATATCATAAACAATTTATGCTTCCCATGAGTTAGGGATCTTAGTATATGAAAATATGTTTTTGCGATGGAATAGTTTTGGGCTTTGAGCATAATATAATTGTTTTTGCCAAATTATATTTGGGCTTTAATAGAATAATTGTTTGCCCAATAGTTTTGGGCTTTTTGATAAAATAGTATTGGGTTTTTTGTGAAAGTTTCCAAAATAATATTGGAATTTTGTAAATTGTTGCCAAAATAATATTGGACTTTTCTAAATAGTTGCCAAAATATTATTGGGCTTTTTGTAAATAGTTGCCAAAATATTATTGGGCTTTTTGTAAATAGTTGCCAAAATATTATTGGGCTTCTTGTAAATAGTTGCCAAAATAATATTTGGGCTTTTATAAATAATTTGAGATTTTGTAAAAATATTGCTGCGTAGCAATGGACTTAGTAAGAGTGTCGTGTAGCAACAGACTTACTAAGAGTGCCGTGTAGCAACGGGTTTTGTAAAAGTGTTGTATAGCAATGGGTTTTGTAAAAGTGCTGTATAGCAACGGGTTTTGTAAGAGTACCGTATAACAACGGGCTTTAGAGGTGCCGTGTAGCAACGAGTTTTAAAAGTGCCATGTAGCAATGGGTTTTAAGGTGCCATGTAGCAATGAGCTTTGTAAGAGAGTTTTGTTGGGCCTTTTGAATTTTGCCCGCAAGGTAAATGAGTTTGGGTTTTTATAGAGATGACATAATTTTGTGGCTCAATTTTGGTAATGGTATGATAAGCATTTGTGTGGGCCCAAGTTGGGTAATATAAGAAATATTTGTGAGAGCCCAAGTTGCGTAGTAATATGGGGGAGATATTGGGTAATATTTGTGAAAAGTATTTGGGTAGTATGTTGGAAATATTTATGGGGGGCCCAAAGTAGTTTATGAGCTCATATGGGTATTTTAGTGAGTGGGCTAATGAGATTAGGGCCAACAAATTTGTACCTCAACAGAATTCTTATATTAAAAATTCCACTGTTGAATTATATTTTATATGTTCTCAACATGCATATCAATATTCATGTCAATTAGTTATTATTTACCAGCGAATGCATGCAAATTAATGGGCCGTGGAAGAAGTCTAGTCCCAAGGAGCAAGAGATGTTGTTCGAGGAGAAATACCTCCTTGGCTTAGCAGAGTAGGAGTCAAAGGTCCGACCATCCATCAAGAATAGGGCAACAGGCAGTCATGCTTGGAAGGTCAAACACCAGAGAGGGATGAGACAAAAGAGAGTTGGGAAATATCCGAGAAGAAAGCTGCTACCTTCGCATTGAATGCTCTGTATCTAACCCCCTAACCACATTAATATGGAAGTGATACCTGAACAGTAATTTTCAGCCTTACAGCTACCCTCAAAGACTTCTGAAAAGTGCTGATGGGACAAGTATCAAAGAGATTAACAATCTGACCTACATGTGGAAGGCTGAGATGAAAGAAAAGGAAGGAATATAAAAGGAAAGAACCCCATTACAAGGGGGGATCATCTAAAAAGATAAGGAGAGAGAACTGTATACTAAAGACTTGTAGATTTGTATAAGTCTAAAAGAAATATATAAGAGCAGATAGTCCTCGGACTTGACCAAGGAGAACTTTTCTTGCTTAAAATTATTAGTTTTATCCCTTCCAATAACAACTAACCTACTGTGATCACTGTCCATCTAACTCATAGAAAGTTCATTTTCAAGCCCACTCTCAAACAAATTCATTGTGTTGGGCTCCTTGGGCCATTAACCATCCAACTGGGCTTTGGAAACAAAATCGTTTCCTTACAATAATAATAGGTAAAACTGAGAGAAAATCTAATTAGATTTCAAATTGAAATTCATTAAAGTCTAATTTTGCACCACGTGTTCCATCTAATCTAAGTTTCTAAATTTTCGTGCCTAGTGAGTTAATTCAATGTAAAAATTGGATTTTAATTAGAGTTTAATTTTGTGACATGTGTCCCATCTAATCTAAGTTTTTTAATTTTTGTACCAAATGAGTTAATTTAGTGGATTAAACGAAGAGTCCAATATAAGTAAACAATAAAAAATTTTATTTTTGAATGATTTTATATTTATGAACATTTTTTTGTAGAACTAAAAACAATTCAAGTTTATAAGTCATCTGTGTGTGTGTGTGTGTTTGTGTGTGTATTAATAAGTAAAGCTAAGAGAAAATTCAATTAGAGTCTAATTTTGTGCCACGTGTCCCATCTAATCAAAATTTTAAAATTTTTAACCAAATTAGTTAGTTCAGTGTAAAAATTGAATTTCAATTAGAGTTTAATTTTATGACACGTGTTCCATCTAATCGAAGTTTTTTAATTTTTGTTAAATGAGTTAATTTAGAATAGAAAACGAGGAGTCTAATATACATAAATCATAAAAAACATAATCTATATTTAACAAAAAAGTTTTATATCCCTCCACTTTTCCACTCCACCCAAACACTATGAGAAAAAAATTAAAATCTCTTCTATCCCCATTTTCTATTCTGCCTTAAGCTCTTCAACGAGGTTCTTCAGCTCCTTCACCTCGTCCTTAACCTTAACCACTGCCTTAGCTCAATGCCTACAATCTGCCTGCACTTCACGAACCATTGCCTCTAGCCTAACCCTTTCGTGATCCATCTCAGAAGCTTGTCTAGATGCTACCATAAACTTTGACATAGCCTGTATAAACATAATTGGTTAAAAAGATAAGTGGATGAGAATATCAATTATGAAAGATTCAAGACAAATATATATATATATATATATATACACACACCTTGAAGAGATTATGAATTGTGGAATGCTCAAATTCGTTCAAAGACATGTTGTAGCACACAACAACATCCTCGTCAGTCACAACTTGTTAAAACCTTTCCCAAGCAAGACCTTCACTCTCAAGAAGATTCATAGGAGCACTTTTGGGAGGTTTGGATGAAGTGGCTTCAACAGGCATGGATGGAGTAGTTTCAGTAGGGTTGGACGAGTCTAGATCAAGGATCTGTATAGACAGTAGCTTGGTAGAAGCAGGAGGGACAACATAATCGGGCTTAAAGACTTTGGATTTGGACGACCCATGTTTTGCCTTCTTATGGTCTCGATGACTTGGAAGACTTCCTAAGTCTATCATCTTAGATAGAGTCTTCCTCTTATCTCCTGCACCTGGATGAGGTTGAGAATGAGTTTCCTGCATGGTCTCCTCGGTTGCCAAACCTTTCCCTTTATTCTCCTTCATAGTTTCCATTCTTGCAAGGAAGAAGAGTGTTAAAGTTTGGACGAAGTAAACAGTTAAAAAGCGAAGTATGAAACTCACATCTACATGTGGTAAGTTTGTGAGCTAACACTTCCTCAGTTGGTGTGGGACCTAGATTCCAAAGAGCAAGACAATGTAAGGTAACCAAAGAATGAAAACCTCTATCAGTAAATAGATGAGCTCGTTGGACTTGCTCGAGCTAGAATTTGCTTAAAGAAGGTCTTCTTATAGATGTAAAAAAAGGAAAAAGAAAAAAAGAAAAAGAAAAATAGGTTAGACGAATACAACAAAAGATATAAAATGAAGAGTAAAAAGAGACATACCCTTTGGACGAAGGTTTTGCATCTCACCAGTATAGGGAGGAAATGGATCCCTGCCTACCTCAACAGGGTTTCCAGCTCAAAACCCAAAGATGAAGAAGAACTCTATCTTTCAATCCCTATTAGATGTAGGGAGGGACTTAACTAATCTATAATTTGAACCCCTAGCTATGAATTGGTAAAGGCCTTAGGATTGCTAAATTTTGAAGGGTTTATAATAGTATAGGAGCTCGTCCACAGTGAGAGGATGGTTCCCATCGAATACTTCCCTCCACAAAATCTGCATAGAGATGATGAGACTCCATGCATTGGGATTGAGTTGAATAATTCCTACACCTAACCTAAAGAGTATTTCTCTGATAAAATCATTGAGAGGTAACCTAAGTCTTCCTAAAAGGTAAGTCTCGTAAATACCTACCCCAAAACTAGGCTCACAGCACCATTCGCCATGGATGGCCAATTGAGGATTAAGCTCGTTTGGGATCTGATACCTACTCCTAAGTGAAGTAAGTCTTTTCTCATTAGTTTTGGAGGGGACACCTACTACACAGCTAAACATAGTCTCCTTTTCACTTGAAGAGGAAGACGAGGGGACATTGGTGGACGTACCAGCATGTGACCTAAAGGCCACCCTCATCCTCAACTCCTTTTGGAGGACCTCTAATGGAACCCCAGGAATGCCGAACGTGTATTGCTCATCCATGGTGTTTCCTCAATTACTACTACTCCTACTACTACTATTGCCACTAGAACCTTCACTACTAGAGCTATCATGATACTCATCTATCTATCACTATTGCTAGACAAAGATAATATGATTTCAAATATTTTGAAAAACTAAAGGAAAACCTAAAGACGAGAGGGAGAGGATACTTGGCTCTAAATGAAGAAGGCCTAAGGACGGAAGAAAACTTCTAGACGAAGTGTTGGACGATAAATGTCTAAGAAGAAAATATGAGAAATGTGAGAGAGTAGGGGAAGAATTCCACTATTTATAGGCAACAGAGCTGGTTATTAGAAACGACGCAACCGGCCAAAAGGAGCCACATGGCACTTTGCTCGAAGAACGAAGTGACATGATGGGTAACTTCGAGATTGCACCACGTGTCAACATCAAGGGCAAGGTTAAAAAAAAAAGTTAAAATAATGATGACAGGCAACACAAGGACAAGGGGGTAATTAATGGGGATCAACTAAGTATAACTCGTCCTTGGTTGTCGTCCATAGTTTAGCCACGTCTAGAGAGAACCATCCAAGAATGAGAATATGCATAACACACATCTGTCGGTAATAATGAGATATAGTAAAGGAAAGTCTTCCACAGACGACTCTAGCAATAGACGATCCTACTTGGATGAAAAAATTATACTTGTACAGAAAATCCTCCAAAGGTTTTACACAAACAAAACATGACATGTTGCTCGATACATGGAAGTGATTCCTCGTACTTCACTACACATATCCCACTTTCTTCATTAACCACCAACATCACCCTATGAGAGACCTCCAAAATTTGAGTCGCTACTTATTTTTTATAAAAAAAAGAAAAGAAAAACTAAAATACAAATACATGACTAAATTGCTTTGTTTCATTGATTGAATAAAAAAAGATACAGGTTGGTAAAAATTGAAAATTACATGGCTTTGGGTCCTAGTTACAAACTACCAAAAATACATGGCTTTTTGTCGTAGTTACGATCTACCCAAAAAAAAAAAAAAAATAAAGACAAGGCTTAGATCTACTTATCCAAAGACCTAAATTTGGAGGCCAGGTTACGGAATGGGAAGGTGTTAGGCACCCATTTCGCCCAGACAGAGCTTGGTCTTCTAGACTCTTATTTCAATGTACCATTTTTATGCATGCTATGAATGATATGTTGTGTATACACATGAAAAACTAAATCACATAAGTTTATTTATGAATGAATCCTCTTCTTTGTTTTTTTTTTTTTAAATTTAGATCTGTTTTAGTGATAAAAAAATTGATTTTGACTTATATAAAAAAAAAAAAAATCAGATCTGTTTTTGTATGTGTAAAAAAAAAAAAAGTTTTTGAAAAGAAAATTCAGATCTGTTATTTATTTAATGAAACACAAAGTCTTTTAGTTTGTTAAAAAATTCAGATATGTTTCTAAGAGATAAAAAAATGGTTTTGAGTTTGTAAAATATCAAATCTGTTTTGTGATGATAAAAAATGGCTTTTTTATAACAGAAAAATCAGATATGTTTTCCATTTGAAAATGAATTTTTATTTTTTATTTTTTATGGAGAGGATCTCATTCATAAAATAACTTTATGCTACATGGACCAAACAAAATAAATAAGCAACACAACAATACATGATCTCTTTCTTTATTTCAAAAATCTGCATGCACTAAAAAAAATCAGATCTATATCTAAAGAAGATACAAATCCGTTTTGTTTTAAGAAAACTTCAGATCTACATCTAAGGAAGATGCAGATCTGTTTTTGTTTAAAGAAAAATTTAGATCTACATCTAATGAAGATGCAAATCTATTTTATTTGAAGAAAAATTCAAATCTACATCTAAGGAAGATGCAGATTCGTTTTTGTTTAAGGAAAAATTTAGATATACATCTAATGAAGATGCAGATCTATTTTATTTGAAGAAAAATTCAGATTTACATCTAAGGAAGATGCAGATCTATTTTATTTTGAAGAAAAGAAGTTAATTACATGTAGATCTTTAAAACTAAGAAACAAACTATAGTAACAATAAAAGAATCAAGAGCATATTCTCATAATCTAAATTAACAAATCAGAATATAAATATTTGAAACAATTAAACATGCATCCTCATGACAAGATAAGCATAAGAACAAAAGGGTTAGAAAGCAACCTCTTGCATGAGCACTCCTTATTCTTGAGAGGATGTTTTAGGGTTTAAAGAAACTTATTCAGTCATCTTTGAAACCTAAAAACTCTAATTTTTGCAGCAAATCTCAATGAGGATCAGCAAGTATTACCAATTTGAGAGTCTCAAAATGTATGCCTCTCAAAGTATAAAAAAAAAGGTGCTGAAATATGGGACCCCTATTTATAGAGGCCAGAAGACACTAAAAAATAGGCATGGACGATTAGGATGTGAATCTGGATGTATCCTCTTGTGAAAAGATTGAAAAAGGGTGTGCCTTATCATCACTCGAAGGTCGTTGGGCCAAAGCCCAAAAGTGCCAAATTCGCTCTTGAACATTGGATGCTCTTTCGTGTTCAGGTGCCGTTTGGACTCCTCTTCCGGGGTTTTTTGGCCGATCATTGTACTTAGACGTGTTTTCAGCCTCCGTCTATGAATTTTTTTTTTAATCTCTTTTCTAGATAATTCCAGCTTTTTAAGAACAATTATCTTGTAGATAAATACCCTAAAATAAATCTTGATAAAGTTTAGATTATCCACAATTTTATTGTAATTCAATCATCCCTTTTATTCCAATGCATGCAACCCTATTTTGACACTAATTATAAACCAGTCACAAAATTATTTTATTAATTTTAATTGTTTAACCAATCAAAATTAATTTAAATTAATCGTGCATGGTCGACTCTTCCTAGATACAATGCATGTGGACGGTGCAAACTTGATTATGAGAGATCTTTCGATCCGATGTTCAATTTGGAAACTGGACACATCATTACGACCATTAGAATCTCAAGATCATTATTATGATATGCAATGAATAGACTGATGCATGCAATGTAAGAACAAATTGATGCATGTGATGCAAGAACAAATTGATGCATGTAATGTAAGAATGATTTTTTTGGTACGTGGATGGTCATTCCAGTCATCTTCCTTGATTAAATCATGAGTGCAAAATCGAGTGTCTAAAGAATGCCCCTCATTGATAGAGCTTGGAAAGTGAATGTCAATGTAAAACAAAGACACGGATTTTAGCGACCACAATTTAATTGAGGTTGAATTTTTAAAGATTACCTAGCCCTCGAACCTAAAACTTTGGAACATAGAACTAGTGCCTTATCTTTTTTACAAAAAATAAAAATACTTGACTAAGCTGGTAGCTGATAAACTTTGAAATGATTCTTGACAATTGATGTGACTGAGAGACTTTTTTCATTTTGATCATGATAATGGAGTAGTCTGTGACCAAGGGGGCTTGATCTTGACGAAGGTAATGTTTGCGACCAAAGGACTTGATCTTGATGAAAGAAGTGTCTGCGACCGAAGGGCTGGATCTTGAGGAAAGGAGTGTTTGCAACCAAAGGACTTAATCTTGACGAAAGTAATGTTTGCGACTATGATATTGATCTTGGATACGTAGGTTCCTACGACTAATGAATCTGATCTTGACTGAGATGATGTCTGTGACCATGATATTGATCTTGGATATGTAGGTTCCTACGACCAATGAATCTGATCTTGAATGAGATGATTTCTGCAACCGTGATATTGATCTTGGATACGTAGGTTCTTGTGACCAATGAATCTGATCTTGACTGAAGTGATGTCTGCGATCATGATATTGATCTTGGATACATAGGTTCTTGCGACCCATGAATCTGATCTCGACTGAAGTGATGTCTGCAACCATGATATTAATCTTGAATATGTAGGTTCCTGTGAGCAATCAGATAATCTGATCTTGACTAAAGTAGTGTTTGCGACCATGATATTGATCTTAGATACGTAGGTTCCTGTGACCAATGAATCTGATCTTGACTGAAGTGATGTCTGCGACCATGATATTGATCTTGGATACGTAGGTTCCTGTGACTAATGAATCTGATCTTGACAGAAGTGATGTCTGCGACCATGATATTGATCTTGGATACGTAGATTCCTACGACCAATGAATTTGATCTTGATTGAAGTGATCTACGACCATGATATTGATCTTGGATACGTAGGTTCTTGTGATCGATGAATCTGATCTTGAATAAAGTGATATTTGCTACCATGATATTGATCTTGGATATGTAGGTTCCTGTGACCAATGAATTGGATCTTGACTGAAGTAATGTCTACAACCATGATATTGATCTTGGATACGTAGGTTCCTACGACCAATGAATCTGATCTTGACTAAAATAATGTCCGCGACCATAATATTGATCTTGGATACGTAGGTTCCTACGACCAATTAATCTGATCTTGACTAAGGTGATCAAGGGCTTCCCCTCCTTGAAACTAAGTTGTTGCCTACAAAATTCAAAATTTGGAATCAGTCTCTAACTGATGAGTATTTCGTGGTCCCAATGTTTTTGCAACCATGATATTGAACTTGGATATGTAGGTTCCTACGACTAATGAATCTGATCTTGACTGAGGTGATCAAGGGCTTCCCCTCCTTGAAACTAAGTTATTGCCTGCAAAAATCAAAATTTGGAATCAGTCTCTAACTTATGAGTGCTTCGTGGTCCCAATGTTTCTGAGATGTGTGGTTTTCATTTGTTCCTTTTTGATTTTAACTTTATCAAGAAAAGTTTAATTTTCAAAAGATTCTATTTTTGAGAAACATTTGATTTTTTTGAAACTTGGAAGTTTTGAAATTGACATTCAAAATTTTGAGATTTTGAAACTTTAGAGATTTTGACTTGAAATTTGGAATTTGAAATCTCAAATTTTGAGATTTGGAATTTTGGAAATTAAAACTTGAAATTTTGAACATGAAATTTGGGTTTTGAATTTTTTTTTTCTTTGAAAACTAAAGGTTTAGATTTAGAAAAAATTTGGTATTTAAAATGTGATTTTTTTTTTTTGCATTCCCCCTTTTTTTTATTATTACTTGGAGATGAAAATTTTGAAAATTTGGAGTTTAAATGATATTTGGAAAACTTTGGATTTTTTTTTTTTTTTTGGTGTTTGACTGAGTCAACTCAGTTTGACGTTGATTTAACTTTGTGAGCTAAGTTAAAGGGTGGGGCCCAAATCCCCCCCCCCCCCCCCCACTTTTTATCTTTCTCTTTTTTCTTTTTCTTTTTTGTTTCATCTTTCTCCACCTCTCTTCCTCCATTGTCACTATTCACCTCCTTCTTCCCCTTGATTTTTCTTCTTCATCTCATCATTTCTTCTTGCAAAAAAAAAAAAAAAAAAAAAAAAGTTTTCTAAGCTTTTCAAGCCTTCCTCATCCATCTCTATCAATATTTCTTTAGATCCTTGTATTCTGAACATTTTCACCACACACCATTTTGGTGAAAACCCATTCTCCAAATCCATTTTTCTTTGTATGAAGATGGCTTCTTCTTTCAAGGGACCTTCTTTTCTTACTTTTCTTGGTAAGAAATATAATCCAACATTTGATTGACATGAGGGGGATGGACTTTTTCATGACCCTAGGACTCATGCTCCATATTGTCATGTAAACACCAAGGTGAATTTTTCTTTGGTTTCTATGATTGGAAAAATGTTGTTGCATGTTTCATTGAAAGTTTCATGATGAGGTATTGTTATTTGGTTGTTTGAAATTTGAGGCATTGTGTGATTAATTATGTTGGAAAATGTTGGCTTTGGAGTATTTTTGGATTTTTTTTTTGATCATGGTGCAATTTAGACAATGTTGGTGGCTTATGGAATTTTAACAATGTAGGTAGATATTGTGATGTTGTTGGATGAATTTTGGTTTGGATTTTGGGAGTATTGGCATTGTGAAAAATTTGTGGTAGGCTTATGTGAATGTGTTCATGATATATATGGAAAATGTTTATTGGCATGTGTAAACTTTGTTTTACAAACATGGCAAAATTTTGTGGGTATGGAAAATTTTTGGACATGGAAAAACTTTATGGCCATGAAATTTTGAAAAATTTTGTTGGGCATGTGATGTTGGTTCTTGGAAAAATTTTTTGATTATGATTTTGGCCATGTGAGAATTTATTTGTGCATGGACATGAGCTTATGAAATTTTTTTGCTATTTTGGAAATGTAGGAATTTTATTTTTCGTGGCTATGGAAAAAATTTGGTAGTTATGTATGAATATGTGAAGAATTTTGATTGTGGTGGGGCATTGGGTTTTTTTTTTTTTTTTTGGTGATGTGGGTTTGGTCATGGAAAATTGATGAGATGAACTTTTTGTGTTGCGGAGCCTCAAGAGTTGAGGTAGTCTCCAAATGTTAAGAAGTGCATGGGTAGAGTTGTCTCCTAGCATTAAAAACATCATCAATGAAGCAGACTTTGACACTTTCTTCGAAACTTTGTTGAATCATGAGACACATGAATACGAAGATCTTATGTTACTTCTTGTCTTGGTAGAGCGCTTCTGGAACATTACATGTACCTTCCACTTTCCTTGTATTGGGGAGGTAATGTTGACATCTTATGACTTCTTTGTTATCACCGGTCTGAGGTTGGGTAGTGAAAGAATTCTTGTCAATGACTCCTTTACTTCAGCTGAACTCAAGAAACTTCTAGATGTAGTGCCTTCTAGAATGAGGAGCAACAATATCCCTTTGTCTTGGCTATGTGAAAACATTCCTCATTGTGAGATTGCGGTGAAAGGTGCTCATATGTTCATGCTTCTTTTTGTTGGGACTTTCTAATGTTCAGATTTAGGCAGTACTATGAATCTGATCAACCTAGAAGGCTTGAGAAAAATTGGACAAATTCGGAATTATGACTGGGGTGGCATGGCTTATGCTACTCTAATACACTTCATGACCAACTCTCTTGGCGGAGTCTTTCAAGCTTGGGTGGGGCTCCATTTGTATGGCAAGTGAGGTTTGGAATTTTTTTTTTTGCTATGTGTGAGCTTTGGAAAATTATTTTGGTTTTGTGGTAATGGTGTTGTGGCAATTTTAAGGTCTGGATGTATGAGTATTTTGGAGTGGGTCATGAAACCTAGGAGGAAGTTGCTGGCATTTTTCCTAGATTTCTCTATTGGTTACCCCGGTATCGTTTGTCAGTAACCTTTAGATGTTCTTTGGAAATTTGGCACTTGGTGATTGACAATTTGTGTGGGATCTTTGGTGCTTGATTATGGTTTGGTCTTTTCTCATTCTGGGTTTCTTTGTGATTTTTCAGATGTCTTTAGATCCTTGGGCTAGATGTGAGGGGTATGCAGAGTGTGAACGGGCATTGGAGTTGAATGGTTGTTAGGCACTGTTTGAATGTGGGCATGGAAGGTATTGGTATCTTAGTGATCAGGAGTCACCCCAAGTTCATCATGTGTATCCTCTTACAACAATTCCAGTTCCCCCTTGTCCCTTTGTCTAGTTAGTTGACTTTCTGACTGATGAAGAGATTGCTCAGGCCCGTGTGGGCTTTGTTGTTCTAGGAACAGGAGGATCTTATTTTGAATTTATTGAAACTCGTCTGCAAGGTTGCTTGGTTGGCCAAACGGTACTTCTTTTCCTTTCTAAAGTCTGCCAGGCCACAAATGCGTTGACCCCTTGTGATAACTTAGATTAATTAATTAGCCTAGTTTTTAATTAATCAAATTAACATGCAATATCACGTGGCAGCACAAACAAATCACCGAAACTAAGTTATGCAGCGGAAAATAAATAACACGGTGATTTGTTCACGAATGGGGAAAACCCTTACGGCAAAAACTCCACCGGGTGATTTAAGGTCACCACTCCCGAAACTCCACTATTATCACAACAAGCAGTTACAAGTAAGGAATCCCAAGTACCTCACCAACCTACAGTTGAACTCTTACCCCAATACCCAATTGGACTTGTTCTGTAGTGACAGTTTCTCCTTTCAATGCACGGCTCCCAAGTACGTGACTAACCAATTTGATGCGCGGATCCCAGTACGCGGCTTACTCCTTTGCACGAATTCCAATACGTGACTAACTCCACAGCAACCCTTTGATTGTTGTAGTTGATTTGCAGCAGCTTCACATAGAAACACCAATAAGATCTTCAATGTTGGTGCAAGAGACTTTGCTTGGTTACAAAACCCTAAGGCGTACAAGAAACGCAGCAAGAACTCTTTCTTCTGTAGAAGGAGGCTAGGGTTTCAAAAAGAAAACCTTATGAAGCTCTCTAGGGTTAGGTTTTTCTTTTTCCACCTCCTTTTAAATAGGAGCTTAATGGGCTCTCCTATTCCAAATAGGTTTACACAAACATTGGGTTTTCCTAGTCCAATAAGAATTATACAAACCCATAAACAATTAGCCTTTTAGAATAAAAACGTTGCTGGCTATAATCTGAAACCCGTAAGCTCAATCGATCGGGACATCTGTCGAGCTTTAATGAATCTCGACAGATCGAGATTCTGTCGAGGAGGTATCGAGACCTGTAGATTGCACTTTTCTTGAGCAGTTCTTGAGTAACCTTCATGTCTTCAATTTAACCACTTGTAATGATCATCTTGAACCTACTTAGATTTACCCAAATACAAGTAAAGTGCGTTTTGTCAAGGATATGCCAATTACATAAAAATATGTCCCCAACAAAGTCAAATTTTCATCTCGCAAATTCTTTCAATATTTTTGCTTGGTGACAAAATTTGCATGTTGGATTTTCAACCTCCACCTTTTAAAGGAAAGGAAGAGGGAGATGAAGAGGAAGAAATTCCTTCTCCTCATCATGCTGGTAGTTCTTCTAGTTCCTTTGTAGAGACTTATCCTCATTTCCAGCATGGTAGTATGATGTGATGAATCTTGATGGAACGTATAGTTCCATGCCTTTGAACAGGTGCATGCATGTGCCGAATGTTCCTTGGCCTAATTCGATGTGTTCTTGAATTTTCAGTTCTTGTCCTCAATTCTTCTTGGCTTATTGAATAGTTCATGATCTGGTTGATTTATACTTCAGGTTGATGTGAATCTTATGGAGGAAAGCATGTGGATGATTTGAGGCTTGCAATCGTTGGCTCGTACTTAATTCGCCCAATATGTGCTCAATGATTCGAGCTAGGTATGCCTTGTTACTTTCTGAGTATCTCTTGCTTGAAATGTTCTTGATGGTGGAAATAACACCTAATTCTGCTTGACTTTTAGGGCACATAGAATGGAAGCTGCTGATGCTACCAAAAGACCTTTAAAGGAAGGATCAGGAGCCTTGAGCTTGAAAATCGTCAATACGATCCTCCCTTTTTCTCAAGTCAAGAAGGAAATACTGAAGATGGCTCCTTTAGAGGTGGATCAAGAAGATCCTCATGCAGGCAGACTCGAAGTCCCAATGATATGTGACTTGTATTTTTGTTTTTCCTGCAAAACAAAAGGAAGTGTTCCTTAGACAATCTTGTATTAATTTCCTTGTTTAGCACTTTGTCCTTCACATAACCTTGGATCATGAAGAAACTTTAACTAAGATAAGTTTAGAATTCACCTGATAAGGTCTTGTAGTATCAATTTAAACTTATCTTGATTAACCCTGTTGGAATCTGCACTTGTTTGAATGAGGTAGAGCCGAATGCTCTTAGTTTAAAAGTGAATGCATGATTTTTGGAAATCTTGGTGATGAAAACTTCTTCTTTTTCTTTTTTTAGAAAAATGATGATGGTGCCTTTTTTTTTGAAGATAAATGAGCCATGGGCGAATGCCCCTAGTTTAAAAAAGGAATGCATGAATTTTGGAAATCACAATGATGATTTTTTGAAAAGATGTTGATGATCAATTTGTTTTGAAAATTGCATGAGGCATGGGCGAATGCCCTTAGTTTGGAATATAAATTCATGAGTCTTAAAAAAAACTTGATTTGATTAATTTTTGAAAACAATGATGCAAGTGATAATTTTTTGAAAACAAGTGAATTGGACACATCAGAGCACCCCAGTGTGATTGAAAAAAATCTATTTGAGTGTCAAATGATCTAAAAAGAAAAGAAAAGAGAAAACAGAATTGCATGGGCGTATGATGGAGGGGCTGTATGCCACTTGGCACATGAGGGGTGCCATTTGGCAATTTTGGAGTGTCGTTTGGCACTTAAAAAGTGTTGATCGGCACTTTTAGAGTGCTAAATGGCACTAGGCCACATTATGTTGCTCACTCCATAGTGGGATGACTCCTTTCAATTTTCCAATGCATGTTTCACATTTTTTGAAAAACATTTACTTTGTTTGTGATCATGAAACACTCTCCTAGTTAGCTACAAACTCTCTAAAACCTATTTCAAACCTGATTAGGAATTGATGTAGCTTATATAAATGAATTCTTCTGCGACAGTTCTCTGCATAAAGGTTAGCAACACACAATAATCACAAGCAAAAGTCATCCATGGCTAGCAATCAAAATTTTTCTTATTCAACAATTCATGATATCAACAGATGGGTTCGTAGCACCAAAACCAATTTTCCAGCTTCGAACTAAAGGGAATTAAGGCTTTGAGGAATGTCAAGATCAAGTGGGACTTCCTTCATGCTGCCGTGAAATTCTGGGATCCAAAAGATCATGTGTTTCGGTTTAACACTGTTGAACTCTGTCTGAAAATTGAAGAGTTTTTCGCTACCCTAGGCTATGATCCAAGCAGAAAATCTGTAGTGGTCTCTTGTGATCCCAAGCATAAAGAATCTTTGTTTAATGCTCTCGGTGTTTCGACTTCCATTATTGATAGTATGATTGAAGGCCATATGGTGAATCTTCGTGCAATTATCTCTCGACTAATTGCCAAACAGACCTATGCAGTGACCAACAATATGCAGAAAAACTTCGGTTTGGCCTTATGCTTTGTGGGAGAATTTTTATTTTAGGAGACATGGTTTTGTGGATGCTTGAGCCATTAGTATTGTGAATCAAATTAAGGATGGTGACAATTCTGTTTCTTTGATCTTGGAAGAAACTCTTCTAGGACTGGATGCTGTATTTCATGGTGGAGAAACTCGAAACTTCTTAGGGAGTCCTTTGACTTTGATGATATGGCTAATGGAACGATTGGATATGATTGCCAAGCCTACAACCGGTAATTATGGGCCTAGCAGTTTTCTTAGCAGGGCTGTAATCAAAATTGAGTGCCAAACTGAGAGTGATTGGGGGAAGTTTTTGAACAAGAAATCGAGTACCTCAATTCAATGGGACTATTATTGGTGGAAGTGCCCACCCTTTTTACTGCAGTCTCCAGAATCAGATCACATCTTCCTTATTATGTTGCAGAGGGCAACTTTCTACAAGGGAGATAGACTCTTGAGGCAATTCAAATATAAGCAAGGAATGTCTGGTGGCAAAAGAAGAAAACCTTTCTCTCTTATGGACACAAATCCTACTTCTATGAAGATCATGCTATTAGGTTTAGAGATGGTTGAATGAATGGACCAATCTTTTGTCAAGGTTCACTTTCACAAGATGACCATAGAATACTCTAACTAATTGATAGACAAAATTGTTGACAAGGAAGCTGAGAGGGTTGCTATGAGAGAACAAATTCTCAAAGACAACCTGGAAAGACTAGATGGAGACAACTATGAATACAAGAGAAGAGACAGGGATGATGAAACACCTAATGATCAAAAAAGAAAAGATTGAAGACAAAGTGATCTTCTTATTTTTTGGCTTTGAGCAGGTTTATTTAGAAATTAACGTAAAAACTCTTATTTTTAGGAATTATTTAGGGTTTGCAGGTTAAGGGTTCTATTTATGGTATAGATTTTATGGAAGGGTTGAATTTTTGGAAAATTTTGGTTAATGAGAAAATGGTGGGTTTTGGGAAATTGTGACCGGACCAATTCATGGTTGCCTATGTACCTCCTCGGTAGAAGGATCAGGTCATCACGTAGTTCATTGATTTTTTATTTGCCTTAATTTTTGCCTAGGCTGCCCTTTTGGGTTTTCAACCTAGCACGCTCTCTCATTCTATGTTTTTTTACTCTCCTTTTGCATTGGTCGCCCTTTCAAGTTTTCAACCTACCTCTTTTTTTTGTGTGTTGCTCTAATTTTTGCTTAGACTGCCCTTTTGAGTTTTTAGCCTAGCGAGTTCTTTTTTTTGTTTTTTGTTTTATGGCTTGGTTTGCAACTACCACTTTAGACATGGTACTTCTTCAATTGATCCATGTTGGTTGGCTCAGTGAAAGGGTTTGCATCTAAGTCTATCAACCTTACTACTCCCCTAGAGTATATCTGCTTGATAATGTATGGGCTTGCCTAATTTTGCTTAAACTTCTCATTTGCATCTTGAACCAGGGCTCAGATTTCTTTCAACACTAGGTCCCCCAATTTCAAATATTTTGTTCTCACTTTCTTCTCAAAAGCTTTCTTGAGTCTCCTTTGGTATCCTTAAGTGTGATACAGGGTTTTGAGTCTTTTCTCATCTAGCATGCACAACTGGTCATATCTGTTTTGCAACCAATTTGCCTCAGGGATTCACTTTCCAGTACTGTCCTTAGTGAATGGACACCCATTTCAATGGGAAGGACCGCTTCCATCCCATACACTAATGAATAAGGGGTGGCTTCTGTGGAAGATCGAATTGATGTTTTATACCCTCAAAGTGCATAGGGTAGCTGTAGGTGCTAGTCTTTGTAATTCTTTATGATCTTCTTCAAGATTTGCCCTATATTTTTATTTGCAGCCTCAACTACTCCGTTAGTCTGAGGACAGTAGGGTGAAGATTTATGGTGCTGAATGTTGTACTGTCATAGTAGCTTCTCTGTTTCTCCTTTAAAATGTAACTCATTGTCAGAGATAATCTCATGTGGTACCACATATCTGCAGCTGATGTTGGTCTGAATGAATTGAGCAACTTTCTTTGAATTCAAGACTTTTTATGAGGCAGCTTCTACCCATTTAGTGAAGTAGTCTATAGCAACAACTATGAATTCATAACCATTGGATGCAGTTGGATGAATCTTGCCAATAATGTCTATCCCCCATGTAGAGAATGGCCGGGGTGATGTCATAGTATGTAGTAGCATGGGCGGCATGTGTTTCAGATCTCCATGGACTTGGCATTGCGGAATTTTCGAACATGAGCCGCACAGTCGGTTTCCATAGTGGTCTGGTAATAGCCTTGTCTCATTATCTTCCTTGATAGTATGTGTGCATTCATATGTGGCCCATAGCTTGATTCATGAACCTCTTCAATTATTTGTTGTGCCTCCTTAGCGGTTACACAAAAGAGATGAATTCCATCATATGATCTTCTGTAACGTCTTTCACCACAAATAATATAATTAGTGGACAACCTTCGGATGGTCAATTGGTCATTCTTGTTTACAGATGGTGGGTATGTCCCATGCTTGAGGTATTGTAGGATGTCTAAATACCATTCACCTTCTCCATTCCTTCCCTCATCTTCTTCTTTTGTCATGCAGTAGGCTGGTTTTTGTTTATGTTCCAACATTATTAGTCTGGCTTCATCTTCTTTCGGCCCATCCATCATGGATGTCATGGTTGCTAAAGCATCTGCAATTTGATTATGCATCCTTGGTATATACTGATCTTGGATCTTGCTGAATTTTGATGCCTATTTCTGAAGACATTCATGATAAGGCATAAGCCTTTCTTCTTTAATCTTCCATTTATTCTAAATTTGAGAGATTATTAGAGTTGAATCTCCGTATACCTCCAACTCCTTCACTCCTAGGCCTAAGGCTGCTTATAGACCCATAATGCAAGCTTCATATTCTATGGCATTGTTGGTGGCAAGAAAGTTAAGTCTACCAGAAAATGGAATGTGTGTCCTTTTTGGTGAAATTAAGAGAACTCCAATTCCACTTCTATTTTGAGTTGTTGCTCCATCAAAATATGTCTTCCATGATTCTACCTCAATTCCCATGATATCTTCATCCGAAAAGTGCCCTTGGATCTCTTTGGCTTCTTCTAGTGAACAATGGGCTAAATGATCGGCAATTGCTCTTCCTTTCATAGACTGCTTAAGAAGGAAGTCCCTACAGTGTGGAATGAACAATGTCAAGAAGCCTTTGAGAATATCAAGAGTAATCTAATGAAACCACCAATACTTGTCCCACCAGTACCTGAAAAGCAATTGTTGTTGTATCTCACCTTTATAGATACAACAATGGGGGCTTTACTTGCTCAATACCTAGAGGAAACTAGAAAGGAGAATGCAATTTACTACATCAACAAGGTTTTGTTGATTGCAAGAATGGATCCTTTGAAGTACTTAATGGAAAAACCCGTGTAGGATGGGAAGACTGCTAAATAAGTCTTACTTTTGTCAAAGTTTGATATTAAGTATGTGACTAAAAAAAAAGATTGGTTCACATTAGTGAGTTGAGCTATGAACCTACTGATGTACTGTATCCTCACTAGAAATCCTCGGTTTTCTTTTTCAGTTCTTGGAGGTTTCATTTCTAAAATTGCCTTGATTTTGTTAGGATCAACTTCTATTCCTCTTTGGCTTACCATAAACCCTAACAGTTTTCTAGATGTGACTCCGAAAGTGAATTTCTTGGGATTTAATCATAATTTGTAGAACCGGATTCTTTCAAAGAACTTCCTTAAAGCTGGTATGTGTCTTTCACAATCTTTGGACTTCACTATCATGTCATCAACATAAAATTCTACTTCTTTGTGGATCAAATCTTGCAACAAAGTAGTGGCTGCACGTTGGTAGGTAGCAGTAGCATTGTTAAGGCCAAATGGCATGACTTTGTAGCAATATGTCCCCCATGGAGTAATAAAAGAGGTTTTCTTCATATCTTCTAGTGCAATCTTGATTTGGTTGTATCTTGAAAATCCATCCATGAACGATAGTAGAGCATGATTCGCTGTGTTGTCAACTAGGAGGTCAATCTGAGGCAAAGGGAAATCATCTTTCGGGCTAACCTTGTTCAGATCTCGAAAATCTACACACATCTTGGCCTTCCCATCTTTCTTTGGTAGTAGAACCACGTTAGCTAACCACTCTAGATAGTTGACTACTCTTAGGAATCCAGCATTGTACTGTTTCTCCACTTCTTCCTTGATCTTGAGAGTCCACTCTGGCTTCATTCTTCTCAACTTTTGCTTGACTGGCTTCATGGTTGGATTTGTCGGAATGTAGTAATGTACTATATTTGTATCAATCCTAGGCATGTCTTCAAATGACCAGGCAAAGACCTCCTTAAAATCTGTCAGTAGTGCCACTAATGCATCTTTCTTTGAAGTGGTTAGGGTATTGTCCACTTGGATTATTTTGGGCTCATCCTCAGTTCCCAGGTTAATGGGTTCAGTTTCTTCTTTTATAGGTTCTAGGTATCCATGTTTTAATTCCTTATTATTAAGAGTTTATTTACCAATTTCAGAAATAAAAACATTCATAGCCAGCAAATAAGCAGAATCAGAAATCATATTAAAAGGAAAAGAGTTCTCAATAGACTCAATAGACTCAATAAACTTAACTAAAGCAGACTCAACTGGAAAATTATCACAAACAGACTTATTAAGAACATAAATACTAGCAGAAATAGACTCAATAGTGATAGAAATAATGTTCTTGGCAGGGGTGACTGGCTCGGTGGTCTTGATCTTCTTGGCAAAGGTACTGACTTGACGGTCTTAATCTTCCTCATGGAGTCCTCTATGAGGTAGGCAGCTTCATCCCATGCCCAGTTCTTCAACTCAGTCGTGGCTTTCAGAGCAAGCTCCTTTTTCCTTCGACATCAGAACTATGGGATCTATATCCATATAATCTGTGGCTTCATCATCAATCTCCATGTTTGTGGGATTGTTGGTCTCCAAATGTGGGGGTTTGAAATGTCTCCCCCCTTGTGATGTGGGCAATTTTTGTTGGGTCATTTGGATTGGGATCTTAGGGTTTGAAGTGTCTCCCCCTGTTTGTGGGTATTGGTTTGTTTGATTGGGGTTTGAAGTGTCTTCCCCCATTTGTGGATGTTTGGTTATTTACTTGGGTTTGAAGTGTCTCCCCCCATTTGTGGGTATTGGGTGATTTGGTTGGGGTTTAAAGCATCTTGCAGGTTGAAAATGGGATTGTGATGTTGCAGCAGTAGAGTTTCTTTTATGCTTGACGACTTCAATATTGTGATGGGAGTGACAGGCTTGGAACTGGAGCTACTAGCTTGAGTGTTGGACTTAGGTTCTCTTTGTAGCCTTCATTTAGATCTTGACCAAATTTTCCCCTAATGACAGGCTTGGTCGAGTTAATCAAAGCTAAGACCCCATCCATATTCATCAATCAACCAAAACAAACACACACAACATGCAATGCAATTTTAACCGAGACCGATCTAGGGATAGGTTTTAAGTCATTACTTTGTAGGGTGGGTTTGTTGTTTCATTGTTTCCCATAGGTAGGACGTTACACTTCCGAACTTGTAATGTAATGTAATGAACATTACGTTAGTCCAAAAACATGGTTTGTCCTTTATAGTCAACAAAAAATGTCTTAGTGACTTTGTGCTATATGTTGGTGAGTTCACCACTAGGTACCCGAATCTAATGAAGACCGGTAATCTGTGGTTACTGCTACCACAAAATTGTTGAAAAGGGGTGTATACATTGTTGTTTGAATGGCACATACTATGACAGCTAGGGAAAGATTTTAACAAGCAATACAAACAACAAATACCATACACCAAAATATCATACAACATCCCATCGAACATAAATAAACAAATAACAACTATGTCATGCAAGACCATGCAAAACAATGGTACACATTTGGTCACTTAAGTCTAATGTGAAGCTTAGTCCTCAACATCCCTAGTGGAGTCGCCACTTTGAGAGACCTCCAAAAATTGGGCTGCTCTTAAAAAAGAGAGGTTTTGTGATATGCTATTTAGGGCACCTCTCTTTTTGGGTAAGTGGTATGGAGTCGCCATTTATTTTTTTTATAAAAAAAAAAAGAAAAACTAAAATATAGATACATGACTGAATTGTTTCGTTTCGTTGATTGAATAAAAAAAATACGTGTTTGGAAAAATTGAAAATTACATGGCTTTGGGTCCTAGTTACAAACTACCAAAAATACATGGCTTTTTGTCGTAGTTACAATCTACCTAAAATAAAATAAAGACAAGGCTTAGATCTACTTATCCAAAGACCTAAATTCGAAGGCTAGGTTATAGAATGGGAAGGTGTTATACACCCATTCCGCCCAAACAAGAAATTGAACAAACAAAGAAACTAAAATTAAAAATATAAAAATCACTTTAAAACTAAAAACTAAATAAAATAAAATAATTAGAAACACAAATATTAAGTATTAAGTACATAATAAGGCACTAAATTAGAAATCTTCGTCCAACTTGAACACATGAGTGTCATATTTTGATTCATGATTCCACAATTGGGACAACTTGTTTAGTAAATCTAAAAAAACCCATTAGACTTCATCAACCAATAAACAATATAAAAAAACCCAGTACATCCTCCTTAACAAATAGTACCAATAATGTCTAACTTCCCAAATATTCACAATCTAATTTCTTCCTTCCCCTTCTACTGTTGTTCAAAGATGAAATGTAATTAAACTAGTGATTATAGCAGAACTCAATGCAAGAAAAGACTAAGACATTTACCGAACATTCCCGATTTTAATGGCAGGAGGGCAACTCAAAGGCTCAGCAGTTTCCTTCCCTTTATCCTTTTGTTTATTTGCAATGTTTCTTCTACTGTAAACCGAACCAGACTCAGAAACCTCGGAATCAACACCAGCACCTAAACCCACAACATAAAAATACATTCATTAACTCACAATCAAAACTCATCAATATCACACACACACACACACGCTCACACAAACCCTTCAAATATGCATTCAGACCCAAAAACACAAAGTAGCAAATCCCAACTAAAACGTGGCCAATACACTCAATCCCAAGCAACCCATGAACATGAACAATCATACAGTACTAAACAAACACAAATTAGTTCGAGAACCTTCGAATCCATTGATTGACTCACAAATTCACAATTCATAAACATAGTAAGCTACATCACTATCAAACACACAGACCCTACAAATCATCCATCCAAACAAATCACGAATTTAGCATTATTATTAAAATACCAAGAATCAAACTCATTCAGGTTCTCAACACAATTAATCCTTATTTGTACGGACAAGAACTAGCTCAATTAGAACTAAAACAACAAAAATTGCAGTCAAACCCTAGAAATTGAGAAATCCCAAATTGACAACTTGACATCACAGAAGCCTTTTGGTACTCCCCAACTCTCTTCTTGAATCCTTGCAACGAAATCAGCTACTCTGTTTCTGTTTCTACACCAATCAATAACAGCACAAGTGTTATGATTTAAAACATAACAAATATAAACAAAGTCAAAATCATATACTTTCCTTAAATCTTAACAAGAAGAATGGTAAAAAAAAAAAAAAAAAAAAAAGCAAAACCATTGGTACCAGAATTTATTAATGAAGAATTATGTACCAGAGAAAATGAAAAAAAAAAAAAAAAATACAAAACAAAGAACCTTATCGCCGGTAAATGGTTCGGATCGTCGCGAATGGTCCGGATCGTTGCCGCGAATGGTTTGGATCGTCGCGAATGGTCCGGATCGGTGCGCGAATGGTCCGGATCGTCGCGAATGGTCCGGATGGTCCGGATCGTTGCGAATGGTCCAGATGGTCTGGATCGTCGTGAATGGTCTGGATCGTCCGGATCGTCGCGAATGGTCTGGATCGTCTGGATCGTCGCGAATAGTCCGGATCGTCGCCGCGAATGGTCCGGGTCGTTGCGAATGGTTCGGATTGTCGCCGCGAATGGTCTGGATCGTCGCGACCAAGTTTGAATCGCCGGTGACGGTGGGAGCTGAAAAACCGTTGCGAATGGGTTTGAATCGGCAACGAATCGGCGACGAATGGGTCTGAAACTTCAAAACCGTCGCGAAGGAGTCCGAATCAGCGATGACGATGTTCAGATCGGCGATGACTGGGTTCAAATCGGCGACGACTGGGTTCAAATCGGCGACGAACAGGCTCGAATCGTTGAGAATTGCCGAGATTGGGCTCGAAAAGGCGACGGTAGGAGCCGAGATCGTCGAGGTTCGCGAATGAGTCGTCGGCGAATGTGCGATGGGAAATTTATATTTGGTGTGCTGTGTATTTGGTGTATTTGGTGTGCTGTGTTGATAAAGGAAAGAATAGGCTGAAATAAAAGAAAGAATAGGTTGTTTCCAAGGTAAAGGGATTAGGTTTTTTAAGTATTTAGTGACGAATGTCAGTTTCATCACTAAAGAACCCAGCTTTGTTAACGTTTTTAGTGACGAAATTTATATTTCATCGCTAAAACATGCTTTTAGTGACGAATTGTGATTTCGTCACTAATTATTCCTTACAGTGACGAAAATTTGTTCGTCACTAATACTATCCACAGCAATACCTACAGTGACGAAATATTTCGTCACTAAATATTTCAATTTTTAGTGACGAAATATTTCGTCACTATAGATTAATTAAACTTGCGCCAAAGTTTCCCTCCACTGGCGCCTATTTTTCAGATCACAATAGTGACGAAATTTATTTTTCGTCACTAAATGTTATAATTTTTTTCATTATTAGTGACGAAATGCATATTTCGTCACTAAAGCTGTATTTTTAGCGACGAAAAATATTTCCTCACTAATTTTCGTCACTAAAAATACATTTTGTCGTAGTGTCTTCTAGACTCTTATGACCAATGTACCATTTTTATGCATGCTATGAATGATATGTCGTGTATACACATGAAAAACTAAATCCCATAAATTTATTTATGAACGAATACTCTTCTTTGTTTTTAAAAAAATTCAGATCTGTTTTAGCGATAAAAAAATTGATTTTGACTTATATAAAAAAAAAAATCAGATATGTTTTTGTATGTGTAAAAAAAATGGTTTTTGATAAGAAAATTTAGATTTGTTTTTATTTAATAAAACACAAAGTCTTTCGATTTGTTAAAAAAATCAGATATGTTTTTAAGAGATAAAAAAATGGTTTAAGTTTTGTAAAAGATCAGATCTGTTTTATGATGATAAAAAATGGCTTTTTTTATAACAGAAAAATCAAATCTGTTTTCCATTTGATTTTTTTTTTAATGGAGAGAATCTCATTCATAAAATAACTTAATGCTACATGGACCAAACAAAATAAACAAGCAACACAACAATACATGATCTCTTTCTTTATTTCAAAAATCTACATGCATTAAAAAAAAAAAAAATCAGATTTGTATCTAAAGAAGATACAAATTCGTTTTGTTTTAAAAAAAATTCAGATCTACATCCAAGGAGATGCAGATCCGTTTGTGTTAAAGGAAAAATTTAGATCTGCATCTAATGAAGATGCAGATCTATTTTATTTGAAGACAAATTCACATCTACATCTAAGGAAGATGTGGATCTGTTTTAAATTTAGATCTAAATCTAAGGAAGATGCAGATCTATTTTATTTTGAAGAAAAAAAGTTAATTACATGCAGATCTTTAAAACTACGAAACAGATTGTAGTAACAATAAAAGAATCAAGAGCATATTCTCATAATCTAAATTAACAAATCAGGATATGAATATTTGAAACAATTAAACATGCATCATCATGATAAGATAAGCATAAGAACAACAGGGTTAGAAAGAAACCTCTTGCATGAGCATTCCTTGTTCTTGAGAGGATATTTTAGGGTTCAAAGAAACTTATTCAGTTATCTTTGGAACCTAAAATCCTTAATTTTTGCAGCAAATCTAAGAGAGGATCAGCAAGTATCAGCAATATGAGAGTCTCAAATGTATGCCTCTCAGGGCATAAAAAAAAAGTGTTGAACTATGAGACCCAGCCTCTATTTATAAAGGCCATAAGACTCTAAAAAATAGGCACAGACGATTAGGATGTGAACCCAGATGTATCCTCTTGCGAAAAGATAGAAAATGATATGCCGTATCGTCACTCGAAGGCCGTTGGGCCAATGCTCAAAAAGGGGAAATTCGGCCCTTTTAGAGTGCCATTCGGTACTCCAAAAGTGCCGAATTGGCTCTTGGACACTGAACACTATTTTGTGTTTGAGTGCCATTGGACTCCTCCTCTAGGGTTTTTTGACAGGTCCTTGCACTTAGATGTGTTTTCATCCTCCGTCTATGATTTTTTTTTTTCTCTTTTTTGGATGATTCCGGCTTTTTAAGAACAATTATCATGTAGATAAATACCCTAAAATAAATCTTTATAAATTTCAGATTATCCACAATTTAATTATTATCCAATCATCCCTTTTATTCCTATGCATGCAACCCTATTTTAGACACTAATTATCAACCACTTACAAAATTATTTAATTAATTTTAATTGTTTAACCAATCCAAATTAATTTAAATTAATAGTGCGTGGTCAACTCTTCCTAGACACAATGCATATGGACCATGCAAACTTGATCATGCGATATCTTTTGATCTGATGGTTCGATTTAGAAACTGGACACACCGTTACGACTGTTAAAGTCTCAAGATAATTATTATGATATGCATTGAATAGACTAATGCATGCAATGCAAGAAAAAATTGATGCATGTGATGCAAGAACAAAATGATGCATGTAATGAAAGAATGATTTTTTTTTTTTACGTGGATGGTCATTCCAGTCATCTTCCTTGATTAAATCATGGATGCAAAATCGAGCGTCTACAGAATGCCCTTCCTTGACAGAGTTTGGAAAGCGAAAGTCAATGTAAAACAAAGACATGGATTTTAGCAACCATGATTTAATTGAAGATGAATTATTAAAGATTACCTAGCCCTCGAACCTAAAACTTTGGAATATAGAATTTGTGCCTTATCTTTTTAACAAAAAATGAAAATACTTGACTTAGCTGGTAGATGATGAACTTTGAAACGATTCTTGACAATTGATATGATTGAGAGACTTTTTCATTTTGACCATGATAATGGAGTTGTCTACAACCAAGTGGGCTTGATCTTGACGAAGGTAGTGTTTGCAACCAAAGGACTTGATCTTGACGAAAGAAGTGTCTAAGACCAAAGGGCTTGATCTTGACGAAAGGAGTGTCTGCGACCAAAGGACTTGATCTTGACCAAAGTAATGTCTATGACCATGATATTGATCTTGGATACGTAGGTTCCTACGACCAATGAATCTGATCTTGACTGAGGTGATCAAGGGCTTCCCATCCTTGAAACCAAGTTATTGCCTACAAAAATTAAAATTTGGAATCAGTCTATAACTGATGAGTGTTTCGTGGTCCCAATGTTTCTAAGATGGGTGATTTCATTTGTTCCTTCTTGATTTTAACTTTATCAAGAAAAGTCCAATTGTCAAAAGATTCTATTTTTGAGAAGCATTTGATTTTTTTTGAAACTTGGAAGTTTTGAAATTGACATTCGTGGGATTTTTTTTTTTAAATAACTATAAAATCCAAAATATATTATTAGTTAGCCAAGGTTTGAAACTATTTTGGTTTCTAACAAATCGAGTCTGAAGGATTTGATTTCACTGTAGCAAATTGAGTTTTAAAGGCTCGATTTCCATGACATGCATAGTTCTAAAGACTCGATTTCCATTATCTTCTTCCTTCGTTATTTTTATTTTCTTTCTCCATATGCAATCCTTTTCTTTCTCAATTTGCCATCCTTTTCTTTCTCAATTTGCCGTCTCACTCCCTTCTTCCAAGCCCCAAAAACCCAAGACAGTTCTTCCTTCTTCATATAAATCCATTTCTCAAAATCCCAAACCAAAAATCACGATCTCAATCAGAGCAAAAATCCAAACCCAAAAATATATAAAAAAATAAAAAACTAAACAGACCCACCAAAGCAAACACAGAAAAGATAAAAAATTTCCAGGTCTTACAGCGTTACGAAGATTGGTATCGAGCTGTTGAATAACGAGCGCAAAGCTTCGAGACACCTTCTGAAGCAGAAACCCCAGTGTGGTTCTAGAAGGATCTGCTGCTCTGTGTGCTTCATTGCCCTCTTCAACTTCAACAATGGGAACAAATCATCTGGGTGTTTTAGAACCGCACCTAGGCTTCCCATTTTTCTTGTTTTTGCTTTCTTCTTTCTGCTCTCAAATTTGGGTTCATGTTTTTGGATATCCCAAATCCAAGATTTCAGTTCAGAGGAGGGAACTTGCATCTTAGAGACTCAATTTCCACTTGGATTTTTTTGCTCCACGTCAGCTACACACCTCATGGAAATTGAGTCTTTAAAACTCATTTTGCTACAGTGAAATCAAGTCCGTTGGACTTGATTTGTTAGAAACCAAAATAGTTTCAAACTTTGGCTAACTAATAATATAGTTTGGATTTTTTAGTTATTTAATATAAAATCCCAAAATTTAGAGATTTTGAAACTTTGGAGATTTTGACTAGAAATTTGGAATTTGAAATCTGAAATTTTGAGATTTGGAATTTTGAAAATTAAGACTTAAAATTTTGATCATGAAATCTGGAGTTTAAATTTTTTTCTTCGTTGAAAAAACTGAAGGTTTGGATTTAGAAAAAAATTTGGTATTGAAAATGTGAAAATATTTTTTGCATTCCCGCTTCTTCTTTTTTTATTTGGAGATGAAAATTTTGAAAATTTGGATTTAAAAGATATTTGGAAATCTTTCGATTTTTTTTTTTTTTTTTGTGTGGTTGACTGAGTCACTTAGACAAACTAAGTAAAGTAGAGGTTTCTTAAAAAAAGGGAAAAAAACAAAATAAAAGAAAAAGGGCCCGTTTGGTCATAGAGTTTAAAAATTGTTGTTTAAAAAGATGTGAGAATTGTAGTTTAAAAAGTATTGTTGAAAAACGTGTTTTTGGTGTTTATAAAACAAAAAAAATATGTTTGGTATCATAGTTTAAATAACATATTTCATTGTTCAAAAAACATAAATATGTGTTTGGTATGAGTGTTTAGTTTTGTGAAAAAAGCTGACTGAAGTACGAAATTTGTTGTAGGTTTAATGAGAGAGAGTACACATGATCCCGTTTAAAGATCTCTTTCTATCTCCATACCTTCTCTTCCCTGAGAGCAGAAAACCAAACCATCGTCGCCTTTCATCTCCATCGATGCCTCATCTCATCCACGGCTGGGCTTCTTCTTCGTTGGATCTCATCTCCACGGTCACCACTCGAAGACCCAGCAACTACGCACATATTTTGTCGCCGCCGGCCCATTAGTCCAAGATCCAGGTAAAGAATCTCACTTTTGCCTTGCTTGTGAATGGGTTATGGTCTAAACACTTCCTTCGTGAGTCACAGATTTCTTAGTTTAACGTTTTATTTTTTTGTTTTCCTCACCAATCTGGAAAACCCATTTTCCCTGTTCTTTGTTAGATGTTGAAACAACTTCCAATTCACAATCCAAACACACACGCCCTACATTCTCGAAATCAAAATGGGTTTTCTCCATAATGAAAAGCTGTTGAAACAAATATTTGATTTACAACCCATTAAATTGAAAATTTTTGTTAACACTCTGTTTGGTTCTGGGTTCGGTCCTTTTTGGACTGTTTGGAAACCCAAGTTTCTGAGATGCGCACTAATGGTAATTTTTGGGTTTTGATTGATGAGAAATTTTTGTGTTTTGATTGATGGGTTCAATGACTTTTCTCTGAATTTGAGCGAGTTTATGGTGATTTATATGTGAATTTGATAGTTATTTTAAGCTGAGTTTGAGATGCGCACTAATGGTAATTTTTGGGTTTTGATTGATGATAAATTTTTGTGTTTTGATTGATGGGTTCAGTGACTTTTCTCTGAATTTGAGCGAGTTTATGGTGATTTATATGTGAATTTGATAGTTATTTTAAGCTGAGTTTGAGATGCGCACTAATGGTAATTTTTGGGTTTTGATTGATGAGAAATTTTTGTGTTTTGATTGATGGGTTCAGTGACTTTTCTCTGAATTTGAGCGAGTTTATGGTGATTTATATGTGAATTTGATAGTTATTTTAAGCTGAGTTTGAGAATTGGATTTGGTTGAAGGGGAGAAGTGGGGAAGGGGGTTAGGAGGGTATATTATGTGTGATTTGAATTCTGTTGTTCAGGAAATGCTATGTGATGAGGTTTTGTAGTACTTTTGCACGAATTGGATGTTCATTAGTGGAAAAATGAAAACTTGTTTGCTAAGTACACTTTGCTCTTGGTTACTAAAATAGTTCAATTCGAAGTATCCTCGTTGTGTCTTTCAAATTACAGTTGAACTGTTCTGTGAAAGATTTTAAGGCCTCTATTTGTGTTGGATTGAGTAGAGTTCTATACTCATACCTCAGGTCTTGTAATTGAATCGTAGGATGCATAAGTTTATTTGCAGTTGTGGAAATTATTAAACCAGTATATTTTTCTTCCCCTTTCATTTTCTTTTTATGACAAGGTAAACAAATAGATTGTTTGTATCAAGGGATTCCTCCCACAGTACCACTTCATAGTTGTATATCCAGCTCATAGTGGAATGCATATGAATTTTTAATCCTTTATTTTGATTTAAGGTTGGTGAATTTCATGATTTTGTGGTAGGTTTGACTGAGTTTTGTTGAATTCAATTTGGATATGATGGATATAATGTGGTTCTCTTTAGGCTTATTTGTCAATTATAGTGATGAAAACCTTGTTTTGTTCTCTGTTTTGAGTACTTTTTGTTTTATCTATTGTGGTTATGTGAATGGTGGTTTAAGTAAAAAATTTGAAAGTTTGTATTAATATAGCACCGACATTTTCAATACAGTTATAGGAAATTGCATAGCCATAGGGTCTGCTTGTGCTTCTTGCTATAGTTTTTGTTGCACGAATTCATAGCATGTTGAAATGGTTGTTTAATACTGTTGATTACGTATTGTAATGTGTAAGTGGGTAGGTTTGTGGCTTCATCTTGCAGATGTCGGACACAATGCATGAGGATATTGACGATGGCCTTCGGTTTCGAAATTCCAACTGTTTCTGTGGCTTGAGAGCAAGCGTGAGAATTTCGGAGAAGCGAAATGAGAACCGGTACAGGCTTTTCCAATGTTGCCCAAATGACACATGCAGGTTTTTTCAATGGTGTATTCCCTTGAAGACGACATTGTCATATGCGGAGGATTTCCAGCAACTAGAATTAGAGCTGTGTGTATTGCGAGAAGAATTGAGGATCATGCATGACAAGGTCCACCCCTTAGATCAGACAAAAGAATTGGTGAAGATTATGTTCATATTTTGGTGTTTATTATGCACTGCACTTGCACCACTGCTGACTATGACAATAGTGTAACCATATTATTTTATTATGTACATATAACTCATGAACTTGATGTGCTCTGTATTATTTTTGGACAATCTTGAGTCATCCATTTTACTAGTGCTAGGTATATGTATGGGGCTGACTCTGACTCTTATAATAGTATGTTTTTGACTTAATATTTCTTTTTTAATAGTATATTATTGGGACTGCACTTTGAAGAATTTTGTAAACAACAGATTGCACAATGACTGTTATGAATTATTCAGGGTTCCTGCTATGCCTTGCATTCCTCTGCCATTACATTATTTTTCATGGACAATAATACATGTCCTAATAAACAACAACAATTTAGCTAAAGAAGTGAGGAACTTTTTTATAAATCTTGAAATGAGAGAGAGAGAGAGAGAGACCCTGAATTGGGTCCTTTCTTCAATGAATATGATACGTACAGCCATTGAGTTGAAATTTTCTATTGATTACATAAAATCTCCCAAAACTACCCTTAGTTGACCCTATACTGATGAACAATAAAACTATGCAAATCTCATCTTTCTTACCTGCATTGATAACCCATTAAGAGCTAGCTTAATTAATTGTTAAACCCATTCATTTTTTCGCCAACATTTTATAGGTTTTTTAGGATTTGGGGAGAGCTTATTTTTCTAAAAAATAAATAAATATCTACCAACGCAAAACTCAACACTCATCATATAAAACCCAAAACACAAGTCTAAGTTTAGCATCATATAAAACTTGAGGAACTGACAAATACAATACCAACAAACTGTTCCTAGTGATAACAACTGTTTCAAACCCCAATGAAAACACTACAAATTTTTGTTCTGAATCTGAACTAAAAAGCAAGGAAAATAAGCCACCAACGTCGACAATAGTTACGGTTCCATATTATCCACATTTAGAAGCTATTCCCAAATGGCTCAATCATGGTTGCCTGTGTAATCCGCCCATATAGCAGCAGTTATGACATCACGATACTCCAACATCGCTCGTTGTGCCTGAGCATTAAAAGCTTCTTCAGTGCCCCCATTGCCTACACGTGCAACTCCCGCTAGGTTTGCGTCGCTATTACGCATAAATGATCCTTCCCACACATGGAACATTTCATCTGCCTAGTTGTACATGCGGATGAAGTTGTGCAGTGCACACAAATGGTCACAATCAACCGTTGTCTAGAGATGGAGAAGGAGTGCATTTCAGTCAGAATCGGGAACCTCGCCTTTAACATGCCAAAGCATCGTTCAATCGTCATCCGCAATGAGGAATGCCTATAATTGAACAACTCTTGTGGGGTAGTAGGTTGCCGGTTCGCACCCCGAAACTCTTGTGCATGGTAGCGTGCAGACTTGTGTGGGGGGAGGAATGCACTGCCTATTACCTACTCCGAGTCAACGAGGTAGTACAATCCTGCAGTAAGAGTGATAACCATGGGCAATTAATGTTACCCAACACAACTATCTTTTCTGCTAAGTACAGTAAAAAAATCAGTTAAACTAGAATTAAAGATGAAGTAAATAAACTACAAATAAACTACAAATAAAGATGAAGTGATGATGCCTTTCAGAAGGCTAAATTCATAAACTACAAATAGCAATGAAGTTAATAAAGAGGTGAGAAACGTTATTCTTGTGTTGGCCGTATTTTGTGAGGAGTTCAAAACTGTGTAAAAGTCGCACTCGGTTTATTTTTAGGTTAGAGATACGAGCAGATTAAACAACATTATTGAACCCAAATTCCAATTTATAAATCTTGAAATTATCTTTTGACACCAAATTAACTAATGTTAGCTCCATGAATGTTAGCTTCGTACATTCATGATATAACATAGAAGATAATATATTCTTTTTATGACAATCAATTTTTAAATTTAAAGCCAGCCATAATCAAATTAACTAACTTACGCCAGTCAAACCAACCGAATGACTACAAATAATGCATTAAATAAAACTCTTCACAAGTAATTTTTTGATGTGACAAATCCTATAATTAGATCACAAGACAAATAGCATGGGAACTCATACTTAGCATGTCCCAACAGATGTCACTCCCAACGACGAAATCCAAGACCAAATGAATAAATAAATTTCTTTTTTTACCTCTAGGCGGCCAAGGAAACTTATACTTGGCATGTCCAAGTGCATCTTGCATGACTCGTGAATCATTTGCACTCCCTTCCCATCCAGAATGCACATACATAAACCGCATGTCGAAGTTGCATGCACACATCACATTTTGGGTGATGTCACTCCGTCTATCTTTGAATACAGTGGTCCTACCAGATGGGTAAGAAGCACTTATGTGAGTCCCATCAATGGCCCCCACACATTTCTGTTCAAAAAATAGGTAGTTATAATTAGAATATATTTTATAATTGTTAGGATAACTACACCATATAAATTCCTCAACTAATAATAGGTAGCCATACTATGTTCATTGTTGTTGAGGGAAACTTTGATTGTTGTATTTTTCAATTAACATCAATTTCACTATATAAGCGAAATACTGAAGCTCTCTTTCACACTTCAAATTGTTTTCTTTCTATTCCCTATTACAATTTTTTCACATTTTAATGAATCAACGTCAGAATTTATCTAAGAAGTTTAGGAAGAAAAATCAAAGCATACCTCAAACCATGGATAATATTTCTCATTCCCTCGAAGTGAATGAGGAAGCTCAGCTTCATCAACATCAGGCCAGATGATGAGACATCCCAAAGCATGGATAGCACGCAAGGCACGCCGAAACTGCCTTTGAATGGTCTCGAGAGAATGTTGGAAGCGGTTGGCAGTTAGCCGGTAGTTAGCGTTGTGTCTGACGATAAATAGTACTGTCCCAACGGCCTCCTCAACTGAAACAATACCAGTGTCCTCCTCTAATAGGTGTAGCCGCTTCAACTCATTACACAAGTGCCTAAAAATGGTCTTGTCCATGCGAAAGATGTCGTAACACACTTGGGGATTTCCTTCTAGTACTTCAATCACATATGACCTCCCACTTAGGATACTAGTGCACATAGGTTGCTTGAGGTAGTACTTTTGCACGTACTCTATACATAGTTGAACGTATGTTGTGGCAATCTCGAGCTCCACCTCACTATCATACTCATCTGAATCGGGATCAGATATGTCTAAATTATGATCTGAATCGGTGTCTTACATAACTGAATCAGGATCTGAATTGGTGTTCGCCATCACTAAATCACGATCTGAATCGGTGTCAGCCATAATTAAATCACACATGTGGGCAGCCAAGAAGTTCCCATCAGCCATTATATATATGTACATATCTATATATATATATATATATACATGTATATATATTGCTATTTGTATATATTAGTTACTATATATATAAGTGAGTACATATATTGATGATGTTTATATATAAGTTAGTTTATATATATAGATGTATATATATATATATATATATATATATATATGTATATAAAAGAGTATATATATTGTTGTATGTATACATATATATATATATATATATATATTGCTGTATATATATATATATATAACTTAGTATATATATATATATATATGTGTGTGTGTGTGTGTGTGTTTACGTTGGCTGTATGTATATGTATACGTATACTTAACTATATAAGTTAATATATAAGTCATTCTAGATTTATATAAGTTAATATATTAACTTATATAAGTTATATACTAGCCTGCATGAATATATAAGTAAGTCTAGTTAATATATAAGTTAATATATAAGTAAGTCTAGTTAATATATAAGTTAATATATAAGTAAGTCTAGTTAATATATACGTTATAGATGGTACTGGTTCTACCACAGATCTTCCATAAAGAACACATCAAATTTGCAGCAACATCATACTTAGCAGGTCACCAAACAAAAGGAAATTCATACAAGAGACACCTATTAACAAAACATATTTCTTACATAACTACCATAGATATCCAAAGCTTTGAACATAATAATGCAAAGTAGCATGCAAACATTGTCCAAAAAGCAGCATGCAAACATTGTCCAAAAGGCACCATGCAAACATTGTCCAAAAGGATTAACATAATACAAACTTTTCCTATTCACATTAAAGCAAAAAAAGGGTACTAATTAACTTCCTAGGCTAAGCAAACTTGGCACTCCATCAACCATTCCCAGTTTTACTGTAGTCCACCCCCAATGAACTCAATCCAAGCCCTTCTTCTATCAACCGTCATAGCAAAAAAAGCGGCTCTACTCTTGGTGTTATGAAGCTCCTGCACAACCATGCAATATGTGACATGATCCACATCTGTGTGCTGGTTAAGTAGTGTTATAGCTTGCGTAACTGACTCAGTTTGACCCCCCACACCTGAATCTCCAGTGTCAATGGACTTTTTCCCCCTCCGGTTCCTCATTACAGTAAACCCCAAAATTGCCTCGGTCATGGTTTCAAGGGAGTGCCCTTTCTTCCTTTTTCCGCTTGAAGTAGACGGTTCAACTGGCCGCTTTTCAGCTTGCCTCCGACTTTGGGCTTCACTCGGTGTGGGCAGCTCCTCAATGTCGTCCACGCTTTCGGTGTTATGAGTGACATGTACATTGGATGATAAGAAGGCTGCATCCAGCTCTCTCTCCTCGTCACTGTTAGGAGCTGGTTAGGCAGATGATATTTGGAGGAAACCTGTGTCTGTGTTTGAATTGAAAAGCCTGCCCAACAATTCATAGTGTTGCAGCCCCTTTTTTTTGAACTCCTTGAATTTATGATTCACCTATTAACAACCATATATATTGGGTTAGATGACTTATTTAAAATACAGTAGGCATATAGGCAATTTGTAAGTGGTAAATAGTAAATATAAAAAACAATCTAATGTGTCAATATCATGTTGATAATCCATGCAAAAATTTTCTTGTTCAAAGCTTCAGCACACCAATCAATTCCCTCCCTATTCATGTTAATTGAATAACTCAGTAAACTGATCCGCTAACCCAAGTTTCCAATCCTGTACAGCCCGTTTACATTTGGAGTTCACTATTGAACCAATTCATTTAATCAGCCAAATACGCATGCCTATCCAGTGCAACATAAAAAAGCTTAGAAATCAAACAATTTAACATAATCTCCCCACATAGTGGACCATTCCAAAAGCATTTCCACAACTTCCCAAGTATGCATTGATTGGTGTGCTGTCGCTTTATTTGTAAACCCTTTTAGGATTTATTATCTTTTGTTTTTGTCTGGGGAAACCCCATGAGGATTTACTTCTTACCCTCATTCAATTAGGAAAGGTGACCATGCCTCTTAGAGACAAAATCAAATATCTACATTAGTCTACCATGCTTGCAAGCCTTTCATGTGGCTCTTTTTTTTCTCTTTGAAGACCCTTTTGCTTTAAAATATGACACACATCAAGGAGGATGAAGATCAATGAACCCTTCCATATAGAATCATCAGTCATGTACACATGAGAGAGAGAATAATGGTCGTAATACTATTTCATGAACAAAAGTTGGTGTTCACTAGTGGTTCTGAATTGATCATTTAAGCCCTACATACACTACTACCACCCTTTATACTGATTCTATTCTCTTCTTTTCATGTCGGGTCTAAGTGGAATTTACTTTAATGCGATTCAACTTTTAAACTAAAATTCTAAAAAATCAGATGCCTAGCCAGATGCTGGTCTAACAACAAATGCAATCTACATGTGTCTTTGATCCATGATAGGTTAACTATATAATAGGCCACCATATATTTCAACAGGTACTTTACTAAAATGAAATAATGAGTAGAAATTCATGCATTTTGGGAACGTAATGGTGGGATGATTTTAACTTTGCATGAAATACGTTTGGGCAGAAGATAACTATAATTGTACAATGAAATGAATTTAATTTGTTATCAACTACAAATAAAATGTTAGGCTAAGTTCCATACAATATTTATCTACCAGAAAATGAATTTATTTAACATGTTTCTCATATTGTGGAAAAAAAAGGTGTATAAACTAGTTTTTTCACAATTATTAACATGGTTGGTTTTAGTTTATGCATAATGAGTTCATATAAATTGATATTATTCTAATCATATTATATGTTTATTGCAAATATAGCAGGTTAGAAAAGAAAAAAAAATATGGCAATAAACTAAAAAAAAAGGACTCTGAAAAGAAAAAGAAAATATGACCTCATATAAGAATTTATTTTATTTTATTTTATTTTGAGAAGATAGCTAGGAGTAAGAAGCTGCATGTAGGCATTTTGTAAGTGCTGAATAGTAAATATGAAAAACAGTACGCAGGTAGGCAGTTTGTAAGTGCTAAATAGCAAATATAAAAAACAGGGTCATGCATTTCCAATTTATACTGCATTTGCATGTAGGGTAAATAGTACATATATTAAATACTGCCTCTTTCATGATGTTTATGTTTTTGTATAGGCATTTCCAATTTATAAATGCATGAAAAGAAATGAATATATGACCAACACCCATAGTCCAATCAGAATGAAACCACATAAACATGACCAATTAGGTTTATTCATATCACACCAAAAAAAGAAATTCCCAAAGCATTTAAGTAACACCCAGCATTATTTTAATGAAATAGCAGGTGAAAACACGTTCATCTTGTTCCCAAGCACAGTTCTTAACCTTTAAATTCAATCAAAATGAAATCTTCGATCATGTGATACCAACAAATAACTAACACTCCTCTTAAAAAATAGTTTTAGACTTGTACACACTTCCATCGTCGTGGGACTAAATTCACAGTTTCACCAATAGATTATACATATATAATTGTAATAAATTTAGTTTGGAGTATGTTCAAGGACTTACCACAAATGCAGCAGCCCATGCTTCCTTACTGGCCGTCACCGTATTTGAAATGGGGTCCCATCCCATTCCCGTGCGTCCGATGAGCTGGGAGAATGTGTGGTGTCGACCTTTCAGTCATTGATATTTTTGTGTAAGTTGTGTCTTGTTGTACTTCTTGTTCGTGCGTTTGTTAAACTCATTCATAACAGCTGTCCAAGTTCCAGTCTTGAACTGCGCTTAGGGCATATTCCCTTTGGCGTCCTCTTCTAACAATACATCAATCAAATGTTTCTCCATTGCGGGAGGCCATAACTTCCCATCGTCAGCATCAGCTGTTCTCTCTTCCATCTAAATAAATTTTCGTATACTTACATACACTCGTCATTTAAAATTGTATGATACGGATTAAAATTCATGAACTTCCTACTCACTAAAAGTACCAAGCAACAGCCATATAAAAGAAACTAAGGTGAAAATTTAGAAATTTGAAAATAGATTTTGTGAATTTTAATATAAGCAACAAGAAAGGACCAGAAATGATCATATATGTTCAAATTTTAAACTTATTTCAAATTGTGGGGCAAAATGTTACAGTAGATATGACACTTGGTTTATGTTTCTGATTAGTAATATGTTATGGAGTGAGCAGGTGTTGAACACCCACCCAACCAAGTGAACAAGTCTTTTACAAAATCGTGGTTATGGTAGTATCATGCAAATGACATCTCCACGGTCACAAAATTAGACATGTGTGATTTGAATTCCAATAAAATGTATGAAGGCCTAAGGTTTTGTAATTTTTTGTTTATCATGTGAGCATATTCTATAAACCCTACGTTAAACTAGCATCTTTGTAATATATCAAACAATACAGGCAACCCATTCCCTTTTTCAATTGATTGAGAATCTTGTGCGACACTTTTTTCCTTCAATCTTTTTAATTAAATTTCACTATATATTACTATACAATTCTGCCTCTATCTTCTTAAGGTTGAAGTGTATAACGAAGAGTTGTGTCATTTAATCCTTTATTGATGTAGTTATTGGTGCAAAGTTTTTCATAGCAGCATGCTTCAACAACAAACCAAAACGAGTTCAATACAAAACCATAGGCACATAAAGTTGCAGCAACTTCAGTCATTATTCAAGTTTCTTCTCTGTTATGATACTATAAAATATAGGGGGGGGGGTACGGTAGAATGACCCATCCGTCACATATTGTAATTGCTATAGTTTGTAGGTGTTATCATTCTTCTCAAACAAAATAAGTAAATAACTTATAATCTTCCATTAACAAAAAAGGAAAATATTTAGCACAAAAATGAGTAATTAAAAGGGAAATAATTTCCTAATATGATGTAGGTTATTTAAAGTCACAATAATTACATAGATTTAAATAATTACAGAGACTTTAATGACTAATGGAAAAATAAATAAATAACTCCCAAAATTATGAGAGGTTGAGGAAATTGAATTTGTATACATATGATAATCCTAGTGTATGGATCCTAAGATAGGCCAAGTCATCATGGGCTGAAACTAACTCTTCTCTCTTAAGATAACCACTGTTAAATATAGCTTTTACACATGAGAACCCTAGTACATGGATCCGAAGACAAGGCAAGTCATAATGGGATAAAACTGAAAATTTTTAAACTAGAATCATGTAGCTTGATCAGTCGAGGGAAGTGAAGGTTGATATTGTGAATTACTACTAAGCAGCAACTAAAACCGGTTATCCATGTTTTAGCAACGACAAAAAAACCTAGTTATCAATGGGTTATAGATCAAACTGCACATCATTCCAAATATTAAAGGCAAGAACACGGAGGCCAAAAAAATATAAATTCCTCAACAAGCAAACAAATGATTCGAGCCCACACAAAATTAAAACACAGTGTTTACATTTAGGCGGACCTACCAGTAAAGGAACACAGTGAGAGGAGGAAGCAGAGGAGGAAACAGATGCTCTGTATAGCACGAGAGAGGTGGAGGAGGAGGATAAGGATGAGGCTTCCATCTGGGGCAGAAGATGTGGGATTAAATAAGACCTAAGATGGATTAATGTCAACTGAGAGTTAGATTGGGATGTGAAAGAAAGCTACAACAACAAATTAATGGAAACAGAAAATATTTACCTCACCTCTTTTTCGCACTGTGTGACTTTGGTTACCACCAAAGCTTTGTAGAAGCCGTTGTGAATGGGTCAGTGAGGATTGATGGGCCGGTGAGGGTTGTACAAGAGTTGAAATAAAAAATAGTCACAAGAAAAGAAGTGAACAGAGTCTTCTTTGAGAACCAACTAGAGAGAGATTGCTGTTTCCAACTAGAGAGAGAGGAGCACTTCGGTTACCTGTAATTTTGGTCATGGAGAAGAAACAGAGAACTCATAAACTCGATTGACTAGGGTCGGTGAGGATTAATGCTGCGGGTTGCTTTGAATGTGTGGGTGAGGAGTTATGGAGGTGGGTAAGGAGTTATGGAGGTGGGTGAGAGCAGGGTTGCGTTGCACATGTGGGTGAGAAGAAGATCTTGCAAGATGCAGGTTGCCTTGCACTTCAGAAAGTTGGCGTGAATCTTTAGAAGAGAGGAGACAAAGATGGGAAAAAGCTGACCAGGTGGGACCAGGTTACGGTGCAAATATTTACTCAAATGCCACTCAAAAGTGCTGTTTATGTTTGAAAATGTGGGTGGAGATGATTTCAAAACAGGGTGTTGAGAAAACGGTTTTTGAACAACAATTTTTAAAATGCTGGGGTTTACAGATGGTTGAGCAAACACTATTTTTTATTTTTGGACACTAGTGTTCAGTGTTTAAACACTATGACCAAATGGTCTCAAAGCCTTTGATTTCGTCATGATTCGATTCTCTTCTTTTGCATATACAAAAAACAACACACCCCAATATACCCGTATTTGTTTTTTACAATTATTTTAATTATCATATATTGTATTAGCTTTCAATAAATATAAGGTGAAATAAGTGATATTATTCTTCTAATTTAGTGAATTAAATTATGGGGTTGTTTACTTGGATTACGTAGTAAAATCCTTTTGGTCATAGTTTTATTGATACATGAGAGATTTAGGAAGTTGAGTGTAGGGCCCTACGTATGTATGAGTAATCTATATATATATATATATAAAATCGAAGTTTCTGAAGCTTCCACAATTTTCTATATCAGCACAATATTTAAATAAAATTATAATTTTATTTAAATAAAATTATTTTTGTTTTGTTCAAACTTAACAAGGAGTGAAACTCTATTTCTCTAACAAGTCCAACTTAAACTTAAACTTAAACTCCTCATTTTAAAAAAAAAAAAAAATTATTAATTTTAGTCCAAACTTAACAAGGAGTTAAACTCTATCTCTTTGATAAATCCAACTTAAACTCAAACTCATCATTTTTTTTAAACAAAACTATTTTTGTTTAATCCAAACTTAACAAGGAGTGAAACTCTATCTCTCTGACAAGCCCAACTTAAACTCAAACTCTTCATTTTTTTTTTAAAAAAATCATTTTTTTTAGTCCAAACTTAACAAGGGGTGAAACTCTATCTCTGTGACAAGTCCAACTTAAACTCAAATTCATCATTTTTTTAAAACAAAATTATTTTTGTTTAATCTAGACTTAACAAGAAGTGAAACTCTAACAAGTCCAACTTAAACTCAAACTCAAACATTGAAAAATTTTCTTTAATATTTTTGGTCTTTCAAAAGTTTCAATATTTGGATTTTTGAATTATTTTTTTGTAATATTTGAAATTGTCTGACAAATTTTTTGTAAGTCATTGCACGTTCAAGAAATGACTTTTTCATCAATTTGTAATATAAATTGAAATTATACAAGAGCAAATTATGCAATGGTGTAGTTTCTTAATTAATTTAAGATTTTATAAAATTATTTTAGTTTACCTCACAAATAGGTAAGTTCCCGTGCATAGTACGGGTTAGCGACTAGTTTCACGTTAAATTGGTGGCATGTTGACCTAGTGTCAAATTGCTTTTGTGTGAACACTGCTGCAGTCCTCCTACAATACGACACTTTCTGAACTTATTTTCTCGACCTCCTCTAACCATTATTGAACCCAAACAATCTTAGTGTTTTAACATAGCCAACCACAATAGTTCCAATGAATTAAAATTCTTATATCATTGCATACCCTTAGCACGCTGGTCATTCCATAAGTGTTTATGAGGTGTGGGGAGCAAAGATCGGGGTTCAAGTCTCCAAGATGGAACTTCACACACATATACAATTAGATTAGGCTAGAGTAGAATTTCTATCTTGTATTAAAAAAAAGATTCTTATGCAAATTTAAATACCACCCAGAAGTATGTATTAATTTCCAAAAAGAATAAAAGCAGAGCATTAATTTACCAAATTAGATTGCTTTATTAATAGAAAATTTGTTTCTCTACAAAAAAAGAGTGAAACCCATGTGAAATCAAATGCAACCCACATATAGGTCAAGTTTATTGCAATGGTAAATATCATGGTTTTAAAAATCGATTCAGACCGGCCGATCCGACCAGTTGAATTGGGAACCAAGCACCAGTTTGGTCCAAAAAAACTTTTATAACGGATCAAAAACTAGGTTAAACTGAGAACTAGAGACAAATCTGGTTTTTCCCCAGTTAGGTTTTTAAAACAATGGTAAATATCTCTATTGTAATTAGAGTGCATAATGATATTTTTCATTTTCCATACCGTCTATTTGTACAATGTGTAAAGTTCATTTATTAGGACATGTACAATTTTGAGGCAATCCATGTGCTCTAGCTCATGTGGTCATGGCCCAAACCTAATATCGATTACTCACCAAAGTTCTTCTCACAATTCACCGGGCAAATATCAACTATTACATGAAGTTTGTAACAAGTCAAAAAGGACATGAGAATTGAAATTCAAGCAAATATGTAAGGTATGCACTTTAATAGATCATATATGTAACATCAAATTTTAATCTAGCTAAGTATTTGAATAAAATCATTGATTTAAGAAAAAGGGGAAAAATTAATATTGAAATTGTTTTTTGGTAATACCATTTTGCTACTTTACATAAATTAAACAATGATTGGGAGAGAATTTCTCATTGAGATATCATCGATATTGATTCATAAAGAAGTGAATACATAAAATAACTTTCAATAAGAAAACATGGTTTCCTTGATCTCAACAAAAAAATTGCAAATCCTTAGCCCTCATATGAATGAATGTGAAGAATTTGAGTGAGAGGTACTCACTTTTAAATGGAAGGGTAGATTCAATGTCAACAGTGGTGGTTCCAGAATAGTTATTAAGAAACTTAAATTTTAAAAAATTAATAAATATTAAATTAAATATATTGACATTACAAAAAAAAAAAAAATTCACAAATACATGGAATTTTACAATAAGATATTGTAAACAAGTGCTTTAACGACATATGTTAAAAATTAATAAAAATGCTATTATGGGTGTAATAGATAAATTGTTTTTTTTAAATACACTTGTTAATGATACATTGGCTTACATTCATAAAGTAATGTGTACTTTTTTGTATATATGCATACAATTTGACTTAATTTTTTTAAAAATAGTCCTATTAACAAGTGCCTTTAAGGGCACATGCTAAAGATTAATAAAATAAAATACACATGTTAATAATTCATTGGTTCTTACACACACAAATTTATTGTGGTTGTATATGATTATTAGATATAAGTGTAATTTGCATTTTATTTTTTTAAAATGTATAAAACCATTATTTTATTATATCTTAACCATGGTGTTAGTCATTAACAAAATTCTTTATATATATATATATATATATGTGAGGGCTAAAGATTTATGGCTTGTTCATGGGCTTGGGCCTGATCCGAAGGTATTTACTTGTTCGAGGAGGGTAAATGGCAGTAACTAGAGAAATTGATGGAAATAGTCCGAGGAGAGGCAACTCATCGGCTCAATAAAGTGAAGGTCACATGGTATACCTTGGGGATAGGAATGATATTCTAGAAGGACCCATGGATAAAAATGTATTCCACGAGGGCATGGAGAAGAAGACGGAAGGAGAAATATCTTAGATAAAGCTGCTACCACCGCATTCAAGACTTTGCACCAACTTCTCTAGCCGCATTAATGAGGAAATGACATCTGAATAGTGGTGACCAGCCTTACAGCCATTGTTGGAAGACTTTAAGAGGGCGGTGGATGGGATAAGTACCGGTAGTGGTAATCTGATCCATACGTGGACGATGGAGATAAGAAGAAGAAAAATATAAAAGGAAGAGGAAGGCATTCAAGGAGGGGGATCGGAGAAGAAAACGGAAAAAAGCACTAGATACTTAAGGATCCTTAACTGTAACCTTTTGAAAAAGAAGAAAAGTTAATACAAATTGTTCTCGGCTTACGTTCGAAGAGTGATTTTGATACGAGTGTAGTTCATTGCATGTGATTTAGCAATCTAGCCCATCATCTTTGTTATCCAACACCCATATAACCTAGATTTCGAGCCCATTCTCTACAAAAATTTATTGTATTGGGCTCTTTAGGCCTGACCCCTTCACACCGTTGGGTTTGGGAGCAAATTGTGACCTTACAATTGGCATCGTCTGTGGGAATATCTTGTGTTTTAGAGTGTATAACTTTATGGTAGGTTCAGGTTCACACCATGTAGAGTCGATGGGGTCCCAGTATGAGGATCATTTCTTGCATTTAGAGCAAGAAAGAGATCGGGAGGGCAGTGTGCACACAGGGCACATCAGTAGGAGTCGTTCACGAGGAAGAAGCAGAATTTTTCACGAGGAAGATGCTAGAGCCATGCAACAAAAGATTGACCACTTGAAAAAGAAGCTATGCCATGAGAGGAGAAGGCAAACTCCTTCTTCTTCTAATTCTTCCTTTGGGGATAGCCAAAGCAGTGATTACAGGTCCAGATCAAGAACTCCCCTTGATGAATCTTCTTCCTCCGAGACGGATAATCATCATGGTCATGGTCGCAAAGGCAAGAAGCCTTCCTCTAAAGGTTTAGGAAATGATGCTATGGGTAGGGTGTTGCACCAAATTTCTAAGTCATCTTTCACATATAGGGTGGAGAAGGGGAAGCTTCCACGGCGATTCACCTAGCTCATGTTCACCATCTATAATGGTCGAACGGACCCTGTGGAGCATGTGAGACATTTTAGTCAGAGAATAGCAGTGCACTCTAAGAATGAAACTTTAATATGCAAAATCTTCCCTTCTAATTTGGGACCTATTGCGATGAGGTGGTTCAACGACCTAAAGGCAGGTTCTATTAATTCCTTCATGGAACTTTCTAGGGCATTTGGATCTCGCTTCATCACCTGCAATAGTGTCCCTCGGCCTTTGGATTTGTTATTGTCCATGTCCATGAGAGAAGGGGAGACCCTAAAAACATATTCTAATAGGTACTAGGAGATGTTCAATGAGATTGATGGTGATTTTGACGACGTAGCAATAAGGACTTTCAAGGTCGGCCTCCCTACTAAACATAACTTGAGGAAGTCTTTGACCAAGAAGCTTGTCAGGAGTGTACGTCGGCTTATGGATCGCATTGACGAGTATAAACGGGTAGAAGAAGATAAACAGCAAGGTAAGGGAAAGGCGAAGGTTATCCTTTAGGAGATGAGGGATTTTAGGTTGGACGGATACAACAACATTAAGCCTCTGAGAGATTATGCCGGGCAACCTAGTTTTACCACTCCTCAAGTGGTCAACACTATATTCCGAGAACCAGTGCATCAAGTATTGGAAAAAATCCAAAACGAACCATACTTCAAGTGACCTAACAAGATGTCAGGGGATCCTATGAGGCGTAATCAGAACCTCTATTGTCACTATCATTGAGAAAGGGGTCACACGACTGAGGATTATAGGACTCTGTGGAATCATTTAGAGTAGTTGGTGAAAGAGGGGAGGTTGAAGCAATTTTTGTATTGTCCCAATAGGCAGGTAGACCATTCAGGTTCAGTGAATCAGGGTAACCACGCTTCAAGGCCTCCTTTGGGTATGATCAATGTTATCTTTGCTGCTCCGGGAGGACTGGTTCTCGCCCTTCCAGAGTGATGTCTATGGCATGAACCCTTGCCGAGGAGTCTAGCTTTGAGCTTAGAGGATTAAAAGGAATGTCCTACCTGCTCTGAGTTTCTCGGAAGAGGATAAGATAGGAACTATCCAACCCCATGATGATGCTCTGGTGTTTACACTGAGGATAGGGGCTATGATGTAAAGAGGGTAATGATTGACCAAGGCAGTGGTGTGGATATTTTGTACCCCGACTTGTACAAGGGGCTGAAGTTAAAGCTTGAAGATTTGACGGCTTATGATTCACCACTGATAAGTTTTGAAGGGAAGGCTGTTATACTGATGGGTCATATTAGGTTGCCGGTGCAATCAAGTTCCGAGATTGTGGAAGTGGATTTCATTGTGGTGGACGCCTATTCTCCCTACACGGCCATTGTTAGAAAACCTTAGCTTCATGCTTTAAGCGCGATTTCTTCAACTCTGCATTTAAAGGTAAAGTTCCCCTCTGGGGATCAAATCGAGGAATTAGTAGGGAGTCAATCTATGGTTAGACAGTTCATGATAGCTGCGATTTTGCATCAGCCTGAGGGGGGATCCTCGGCCTCAGCTGAGGGGGCCTTATAGCAATCAATGTCTCTGGCAACACCCGGAGTAGTGGCGGTGGAAGAACCACCGTATGAAGATTTAGAGAAGGTTCTTATAGAGGATGATCTTGAAAAATTCTTTCAGGTGGGGGTTTTGTTAACACCTTAGGAGAAGACAAAGTTAATTGGGTTTCTGAAGAAGAATGTGGACGTATTTGCATGGGATGCTTATGAAGCCTCCGGTTGATCCAAATTTCATTTGTCATCATCTGAATGTCAATCCGGCTGTGGTGCCGAAGAAGCAACCATCTCGGCACTCATCTAAAGAGAGGCTGTCAAGGAAGAGGCACTCAAACTAAAAAAGGCTGGTGCTATCAAAGAAGTATTTTACCCTCAATGGTTGGCCCATGCAGTCGTAGTGAAGAAGAAGAATGGGAAGTGGAGAGTGTGTGTGGACTTTACAGATCTGAATAAGGCTTGTCCCAAAGATTCTTTCCCAATGCCTCATATAGATTAATTGGTGGACGCTACTGTTGGGTATCCTCGGATGAGTTTTTTGGACGCTTTTCAGGGTTATCACCAAATACCTTTGGCTTTGAAGGATTAGGAGAAGACGACATTTGTCACTCCTACGGGAAATTATCATTATAAAGTAATGCCTTTTAATTTTGTTAGGGACATATTTTTATGTAATTGACATATCCTTTAACAAAACGCACTTTACTTGTATTTGGATAAATCTAAGTAGGTTCAAGATGATCATTACAAGTGGTTAAATTGAAGACATGAGGATTACTCAAGAATTGCTCAATAAAAGTGTAAACTGCAGGTCTCGATACCTCCTTGACAGAAGCTCGATCTATCAAGATTCATTAAAGCTCGACAGATGTCTCGATCGATCGAGCTTACGGGAGTTAGATTATAGCCAGCAAGGTTTTTACTCTAAAAGGCTAATTTTTTATGGGTTTGTATAATTCTTATTGGATTAGGAAAGCCCAAGGTTTTTGTAAATCTATTTGGAATAGGAGAGCCCATTAAGCTCCTATTTAAAGGAGGTGGAAAAAGAAAAACCTAACCCTAGAGAGCTTCATAAGGTTTTCTTTTTGAAACCCTGGCCTCCTCCTACAAAGAAAGAGTTCTTGCTGCGTTTCTTGTACGCCTTTGGGTTTTGTAACCAAGTAAAGTCTCTTGCACCAACATTGAAGATCTTATTGGTGTTTCTATGTGAAGCTGCTACAAATAAACTACAACAATTAAAGGGTTGATGTGGAGTTAGTTACGTATTGGGATTTATGCAAAGGAGTAAGCCACGTACTGGGATTCGCGCATCAAATTGGTTAGTCACGTACTAGGAGCCGTGCATCAAAAGGAGAAACTGTCACTACAGAACAAGTCCAATTGGGTATTGGGGTAAGGGTTCAACTGTAGGTTGGTAAGGTACTGGGATTTCTTTACTTGTAACCGCTTGTTGTGATAATAATGGAGTTTCGAGAGTGGTGACCTTAAATCATCTGGTGGGGTTTTTGCTGTGTAGGTTTTTCCCATTCATAAACAAATCACCGTGTCAATTTAACTTCTGCTGCATACTTTAGTTTATTGGTGATTTGTTTATGCTACCATGCTACTTGCATGTTAACTTGATTAATTAATAACTTGGCTAATTAATCAATTTAATTCATCACAAGGGGTCTATGTATTTGTAGCCTATCAAGTGGTATTAGAGCAGACACATTCTAATTAGGTTTTAATCTTTGATGTGTGATCCATTAACCCCTGTTGTCATGGAAACTCTTGATTGTTTTGATTTGCGTGATCTTGTGTTGAATGATGATGATGATATTCATGATGCCTATTGCAAGTTTTATAATTTTTGTATAAAATCTCTTGAGTGTTCTACAAAATTAAAAGCAAAATTTAAAAAGGTCAAGCTTGAAAAAGATGATTTGATTGCAAAATTGGATGAAGCCACTAATTTGAATGAGAATTTCAAAAAAAAAAAAAAAATTTCATCTCAGGTAGACAAAATTAAGAGTTTGGAAGAGCAACTAGTTGAATTTAAAACTGAAGTTGAAAAATTAACTAGTGCCAAACTTGTTGTTGAGCCTAACTCAAAAGAAAAGGATTTTTATATTCCTCCATTCAAAAGGAATAATGAAGAGTTGAAGGCTAATATTGCTAGGATAGAAAAAGGTAAACAATTTGATGTTAACGCTGAAGTTTCTAAACCTATGTCTAAAACTCCTCCTAGGTTGAATGATAAATTTGTTTTTGTCCCCACTTGTCATCATTGTCACATTGTTGGTCATATTAGGCCAAATTGTCCTAAGTTAAGGACTCTGTCAATCTCTAAGGTTAGACCTCTTTCTAGGAAGCCGAGTAGCTCTAAAACTGCTCATGTTTGTCACCATTGTGGTGTTTCCGGACACATTTGTCCTAATTGCTTTAAGTTGTATCCTCATAAGCAATTGTTTAAATAGTCACAGGTTTCCTCTCAAGGACCTACACTTTTGTTTGGAGAGTTATTAAAAGTCTTGAGCTTTTTAACTCAATTTCAGGAGAATTTTAATTCTTCTATGTCCTTTAGTAATCATACTAGGACACGCGCCTTTTCATCTTCATGGCCAAAGACTCATACTGTGTGGATGAGAAAGGAGCCTAAGACTTGATTGTCTATTCTGTTTGGAATCATGCTATCATGCGTCTGCATTCTTCTATCTTGTTTCCATGCATTTGCATCTTTCTGTCATGTTTTCATGTTGTTTGTCTGTTTTTGTTTGGTTGTTTAGTTTTTTATTTTGTTTTGTTTTCAAAATAAAATAAAATAAAATATAGAAAAAAATCAGAAAAATACAAAAGCAGTGTGTGTTTGTGTACATTGGTTCTTGTGAACCTTAAAATGGCCATCAAAACAGAGTTTTCTAAACTTTTATTTCTTGTAACTTAGATGAGCATCCTTAAGCACAACTAAGCAAGTGAGCTTTGTGGCTCTTTGTTTGTGATGAGTAAGGTTAAGTGATCTCTTGTACTTAACACTCGTATCACTCTTTTTGACGGGTAGGACTAGAAAATCCTAAGAGAAAGGCATAAATAACCATCTCACCACTGTTACCCGCCAATTATGAAATGACATCTGTATGCTTCGGCATAGTAAAAGTTCAATGTCAAAAAGCTTAACATAATTGGATATTTCTTTTCTCTCTTATATGCCCATGCATGATATGCTTAATAAAAGAAAAATATACAAAGAAAATAAAAAGCAAAAAGAACAAAATGCTTTAAAATATGATTGCAAGCGTGTTTTCTAGGAGTTGTGAGAGTTATAGGATGTATCTCGAAGGTGATAGCCCCTATCAAACAGTTATGATTGTGTGTGAGTTAAAAGAGATTTTCTTATATCTCAAATCGTCATAACCTTGAGACACTTATGCAATCTTGCGATGTTTTTCACACACAACATGCAATATTCTTTGCTACTTTTGATACATGTGTAGGTACAATGTGATTTGGCCATCATAAGGTTTACATGCGTTGATGTATACTCACTAAATTGTCTTAACTTGTTTTTAAAATAAAAATTGGTTAGACTTGTTTAGTGTGTGTGTATGTGTGTTTTGGATCAAAATGCATGACATTGTTTTTGTTGAGAGATGTTTTTGAGAGGATAATATATTGTTTGGTTCTTTGGTTGAGTTGTATGCTTGATTGCATTCACATCTGTATTTTTCTCTTCTTGAAAAACTGCTTTTAAGCCATCTCAACACCTTCTCGACACCTTTCGATACTTGGCTTATCTGTTGAGATCTTCAGTTGCATCTTATCGCAATCTCAACACCTCTCGATAGCTAGGTGGATAGATCGAAATATCTTCTGTCTGCTCGATAGATTCTCAACACCTTCTCGATCCATCGAGGTTGGCTCGATAGCTTCTTGACACCTCCCGGTCGATCGAGATACCCTTGCATGCATTTCATCTTTCTTTGTTTTGCATGTTTTCCCTTTGTGTCCATAGCATCTTATTTTTCTTTCTCTTGTAGGTCTATGGCTCCTTATTCTTCTCTTTCCCTCTATATCTGTTTTCTGTCTTTCTCTGGTCAAGTCTTTTGGCTTTTTATAACCTTTGACAATCGTGTCGAAAAGGGGGAGAAATTTGAGAATTGTATGTCATTCCTCAGGGGGAATAATAGGCTTAGGGGGAGAACTTCATGTTAAAGGGAGGAAAGTTTTTGGTTAGTTTGATACACATTGATATTGATATATTTTTGTGTTGTGTATCTTTTGGTTTTGTAATCATTTTTACATACTTGATGCTTATCAAGTGGTATATGTGATGATGTATGTGCTTCACTCTTTGTCTCACATGTGTTGTTTCTTTTCTCTATTTATACATATGTTTCTTGTTTATTCAACTTGTCATTGTTTTCCACATTGTACCTTGATGTGTTTTGTTTAGTACCTTTCAAGAAGGACAAGTTAAAGCCAAGTCAAGATTCCAAACCTTCTTCTTACAGCAATTTCCAAGGTTCAAATCTTTTAGACTAGGCTTATTTATTCTTGAGTAGAATGTATTCTAGGACATTCAATGTACTCTTGTGGTTTTGTCACGGATTGCCAAATGGGGAGATTGTTGGGGACATATTTTTATGTAATTGGCATATCCTTTGACAAAATGCACTTTACTTGTATTTGGGTAAATCTAAGTAGGTTCAAGATAATCATTACAAGTAGTTAAATTGAAGACATGAGGATTACTCAAGAACTACTCAAGAAAAGTGCAAACTGCAGGTCTCGATACCTCCTTGACAGAAGCTCGATCGGTCGAGATTCATTAAAACTCGACAGATGTCTTGATCGATCGAGCTTACCGGAGTCAGATTATAGCCAGCAACGTTTTTACTCTAAGAGGCTAATTTTTTTTGGGTTTGTATAATTCTTATTAGACTAGGAAAGCCCAAGGTTTGTGTAAATCTATTTGGAATAGGAGAGCCCATTAATCTCCTATTTAAAGGAGGTGGAAAAAGAAAAACCTAACCCTAGAGAGCTCATACGGTTTTCTTTTTGAAACCCTAGCCTCCTCCTACAGAAGAAAGAGTTCTTGCTGCGTTTCTTGTACGCCTTTGGGTTTTGTAACCAAGCAAAGTCTCTTGCACCAACATTGAAGATCTTATTGGTGTTTCTATGTGAAGCTGCTACAAATAAACTACAACAATCAAAGGATTGCTGTGGAGTTAGTCACGTACTGGGATTCATGCAAAGGAGTAAGCCGCGTACTGGGATCCGCGCATCAAATTGGTTAATCATGTACTGGGAGCCGTGCATCAAAAGGAAAAACTGTCACTACAGAACAAGTCCAATTGGGTATTGGGGTAAGGGTTCAACTGTAGGTTGGTAAGGTACTAGGATTCCTTTACTTCTAACCGCTTGTTGTGATAATAGTGGAGTTCCGGGAGTGGTGACCTTAAATCACCCGGTGGGGTTTTTACCGTGTAGGTTTTTCCCATTTGTAAACAAATCACTGTATCAATTTAATTTCTGCTGCATACTTTAGTTTATTGGTGATTTGTTTGTGCTACCATGCTATTTGCATGTTAACTTGATTAATTAATAACTTAGCTAATTAATCAATTTAATCCATCACAAGAGGTCTACGTATTTGTGGCCTATTAGATTTGAATAATGCAAGAGCTACCTATCAGTGGATGATGACCAGAATGTTTGAGTCACGGCTGGGAAAGACTATTGAAGTGTATGAGGATGACATGGTGGTAAAAAGTAAGGCAGTCTCTAAGCATTTAGAAGATCTAAATGATACATTCCAAACGCTAAGAGAGTATAAGTTGCATTTTAATGTTTCAAAGTGTTCTTTCGGCGTGGGATCAGGAAAGTTTCTAGGTTGCATGGTAACTCATTGGAGAATTGAAGTTAACCTTGTGCAGGTTAAGGCAATTAATAGCTTATAGCCACCCTCGAATCCTAAAGAAGTTCAGTGGTTGATAGGGGTGACTGCTGCCCTTAACCGATTTATTTCTTAGTCCATAGATAGGTGCAGACCTTTCTTCCAATTGTTGAAAAAATGGAAGGGATTTGAATGGACCGATGAGTGTGCTTTAGCTTTTCAACAACTTAAAGAGTATCTTTCGTGACCACCTATTATGTCTCGGCCAAAAGTTGATGAAGTTCTATTTGCATATATTGTTGTGGCTGATCACGTTGTTAGTTTGGTTCTGATACGGGTAGATAATGGTATACAAAAGCCAGTGTATTATGTGAGCATATCTTTGCATGAGGCCGAGATACGTTATTTACCATTAGAAAAGGCGATCCTAGCAGTGTTACATGTCACGCGTAGGCTTCCTCATTAGTTCCAATCTCATACAGTCGTTGTTTTAACTCAACTCCCTCTTAAGTCTATACTTCGAAGTGCTGACTATATGAGAAGGATTGCCAAATGAGGTACCATTCTGGGGGCTTTTGATATCAAGTATGTGCCTCACACCTCCATGAAGGGTTAAGTCCTTGCTGATTTGGTCGCGGAGTTTGCTGAGCCTTCATTAGAAGAGAATGCTAAAAGGCTGGACATGGATGAAAAATCAGTTGGCGTGATATCATGCAAGGAACCGGTTATATGGAATGTGTGTGTGGATGAAGCAATGAATCAGAGAGGATCCGGCGTGGGGCTAGTCTTAGTGTTCCCTGAGGGAATTACTTTTGAGAAATCCTTGAGATTAGGGTTCTCGGCCACCAACAACGAGGCAGAATATGAAACTTTATTGGTAGGGATGGATATGGTACAGAAAATTGGTGGAAAAATAGTGCAAATTTTCTCAGATTCATAACTCGTGGTGGGTCAAGTGGAAGGAAAGTTAGAGTCTAGAGATCCAAGAATGCAAGAATATCTAACTCGAGTCAGGTATTTACAGTCAAAATTTGAATTCTTTACCTTGTTGCATATCTCCAAAAGTATGAACACCCATGCTGATTCCTTAGCCACCCTTGTGACATCCTCGGCACAAGATCTACTCAGAGTCATTCTCATTGAAGATCTATGTAAACCTACTGGAACGAATAAGGACATCATTCGAATTCATCAAATTAGGGTGGGACCTAGCTGGATGGATCCTATAGTATCATTCCTTAAAGATGATATCTTACTTGAGGAGAAGTCTGAAGTAGATAGTACGCAGAAAAGCACCTAGATTTTGGCTGTCTGATGACCAAAAGTTGTACAAACGCTCTTTCTCAGAACCATATTTTTTGTGTATATACCCTGAAGAAACGGAATTACTTTTGGAAGAATTGCACGAAGGGATTTGTGGAAGCCACACAGGAAGAAGGTCTTTATCTCACAAAGCCATTACACAATGGTATTGGTGACCCAATATGCAAAAAGAAGCTCAGGATTATGCAAAGAAGTGTGACTAATGTCAGATATTTGCTCCCAATATCCATCAACCAAGTGGTGTTCTTAACCCTCTGTGTTGTCCTTGGCCATTTGCTCAATGGGGTTTAGACATTGTAGAGCCTTTCCCAATAGCAGCAGGAAATAAGAAGTGGTTGCTCGTTGGAATAGACCATTTCACTAAATGGGTTGAAGCTAAGCCATTATCGAACATTAGAGATGTGGATGTAAAGAAATTTGTCTGGAAAAACATTATCACCAGGTTTGGAATCCCTCACACTCTTATCTCAGATAATGGCCTGCAATTTGATAGTAAGCTTTCAGAAGGTATTGTTGTGATATAGGCATCACGAATTGATATTCCACTCCAGTTTATCCGCAAGGGAATGGGCTGGCCAAGGCGGTTAATAAAGTTATAGTTAATGGGCTCAAGAAAATGCTAGATGATACTAAGGGAAGGTAGGTGGAAGAGTTGCCACATGTTTTATAGACGTATCGAACTACACCTCGAAGATCCACTGGGGAGACACCCTTCTCCATGACTTATGGAGCCAAGGCTATATTCCCTTTGGAAACTGGATTTTCGACACTGAGAACAAGCTCTTTCGTCTTAAGCATTAATGACAATTTACTAGAAAAAGTCTAGACCTAGTTTAGGAACAGCGAGAAAATGCCATGGTTCAGCTCGCTTATTATCAGCAAAAGCTCAAGCAAGGATATGATTCCCATGTGAAGTTAAGGCCACTTGCCCCTAGGGATTTGGTGTCAAGGAAGATCTTGGGTACTACCAAGAACCCAGCATGGGGAAAGTTGGGACCTAACTGGAAAGGACCTTATCGAATCACTTCAGTAGCTGGTATAGGGGCGTATTATCTTGCAAATTTAGATGAAAGGTTTATACCATGACCCTGGAATGTAAATAACTTATAAAGGTATTATTATTAATGAAAGGCACTTTTGCCATCTTATGTCTGTTAACACTGTGTTGCATTGATTATCATTTTTCTAAGTATCAAATAGAAACTTAGTTATGTTTGGCTCCTCAGGCCACATACCTTGTAGAAATTGATATTTTTATTAAGTGTTAAACAGAACCTTAATTACATCTGGCCCTCGGACCATCTATTTTGGGAAAATTAACACTTCAATTCATTTTTCTAAGTATCAAACAGAAACTTGGTGATGCCTAGCTCTTCGGACCACATACCTTGTAGAAATTGATATTTTTATTAGGTGTTAAATAGAACCTTAGTTACGTCTGGTCCTTAGACCATCTACTTTGTGAAAATTAACACTTTAATTCATTTTTCTAAGTATCAAATAGAAACTTGATGATGTCTGGCTCTTCGGACCACATACCTTGTAGAAATTGATATTTTTATTAAGTGTTAAACAGAACCTTAGTTACGTCTGATCCTCGGACCATCTACTTTGGAAAAATTAACACTTCAATTCACTTTTCTAAGAATCAAGTAGAGCCTTGGCTATGTCTTAGCCCTTGGACCACATCTTATGGTGAAGTTGATGATTTACTTTTGTGCCTCAGTTTCACATAAGTCTCTTTGTATTTGGGAGCCACTTCTTTGATGATGAGGGAAACATTTGCAGATTTCGTCTCAAGCAGGGTCATAATTTGTTTTCCTTTGTCTTTTGCCCTAAGTGGAGGATCACCCTGATCAGTTTTCTTGCTCAAACCCTTATCAGTCTTCTCCCCTAGTTCGTGGCCTGGTCTAAACCTGTGGATGCTTTAGCAAGTGGAAAAGAACCCTGGATGGTGGGGGGTTATGTGGGAGGCATTGACTCGAAGGTAGTTGGAGAAGGAGCTATGGCTTCAATTACGCGGATATTAAGGGGGTACCATACATTCTTGGCTTTTCTCCATTCAGAAGTAGCAGGGACACTTGCCACATTAAGAGCTTCTGCCAATATTTGCTGGCAGTAATCCCTACACACTTCAGCAAGTTCTTCAGCTAGACGGACTTCCGCTTCTTCAACCCCCTTGTTGAAAGAAGCAAGTGATGCAACCTGCATGGTCTCTTTGATAGTGCGAGCCGCTTCCTAGGCCTGAGCTAACTCACCCTTTAAGCATTGAATTTCTTGTTGGGCATTAGTTAGCTCCACCACTTTGTTTTGGGGCTGTATGCATTGCTCCTCTGCTTGGGTCTCGGCCGTTTTAAACCCAGCCTCAGCACTCCTCCTCAACTTCCCTTTTTCAATTAGCTTGTCAGCAATCTCTTTCTTCTCCTGCTCGACTAGGCCAAGAGCTTTTTCAGTCTTGACCCTGACCTTGATCTCGGCATCAACCTTGTTCCGAGCATCTTCTACCCATTTCTCCACTACAAAAACCTCTTGGATGGCCTGTGCGGAGATGGTGAACAAGTGCATTGTGATGGGAATAATAGAAAGTACGTATGAAAAAGTTTATATAAAGAAGATAATAAAAATAACAAAGTATAAGTAATTGAATGACATATACCAAAACCAAATCCCTTTTTAGAGAAAGGAAGAGTTGTGGTTGCCTTATTTTCTCCAGGGCATCCATGTCCTTTGGTAAAAGAATGGGCTGTTCTAGGGCTTCAGCTAGGTAGTGAGCGTGCCCTTTTTAGAATTCCCTTATGGTGGAGTGGCGAGGAATAGGAGCCCCATCCAACGCTAAAGGAGGTGACCAATGGGACGAAGTTTGGCAAACCTCGGCCAGATCGTAACTCTCCCTGCTTTCCACAGAGGAAGCACGTGTGTGGCCCTTCGCTACCTTGTGCTGTTTTTGCTTTTTCTGTTGGGCCAACTCTGCTTCCTTAGCCTCTTCTGTTCTTTTCTTCTTTTTGGGATTGGGTATAGGAAGAAGGAAGCCTGGAGGAGGAGGGGGTAGGAGATTGGCGGGAGGTTAAGAACCCAAGGTGCCCTTCACGGTGGCCTGTTTACCTCTCCTGGCAAGGAGATCTTTCAAGCTTGTCCCTGGTTGTCGAGACATTCCTTCGTCCTCTTCCTTGGAGCTACTATCTATGCGTGCAATTATTAAACCTTTGATACCAGAGTACTCGTTGGATTCGTTCTCTTCGTCCGAGAGGTTAACAATTTGGTCCTCTGTAGGCTTCTCTGCTTCTTCGAGGTGAAATTGGTCTATTTCCTCTTCAAGGGACAAACGTGAAGACGTGGATTCTTCTTAGGTAGCTGGTGCTTCAGATTGTGCAGGCAGAGGGATTACCACTATCGGGCATATGTAGAGGATGATGGAAAGGTCGTCTAGAAAATCGTAAGGGGCAAGGAAGCCTATTTTTGAGACGTCAATTCTCCTACGTCTTCGGTCACCCGTAATGATGGAGTTACCGATTTCTTGAAAGACAGTTGACAGAGGTTCGTATCCTAGGATAAGATGGGCCGCCCTCACCTGCCCATCTTCGCTCACAAATATCTCAAATCTTAAAACTCTATTGAGGTCCGCGATGCTGGATAGACTTAAGCGAGGTGATGTGTGCTGTTTGTCTGTAAAGACATCCGAGAAGCCAAACATGGTTAAACCAACAACAAATGTTAAACAAAGAAAAAGTAAAGTGCAATGTGAATCTAAATGATAAAATTAGAAGAACTAAACCCCATGCTAGGGAACCTAAAACTCTATGGAATCACACCTGGTGTTCCCTATGTGACTGGGCAATGAGGACCATCGTACCACTTCCTAGAGGCGATTATGTTGTCGTCCTTCATGCCTTTGTTAGATTTGGAAAGACACGATATGAGTCTAACGATGTCAGACCTTGACTTAAGGTAATACCCCACACCTTCAAGTTTGTGGCACTCATACATATGGACAACATCGTGCCATGTGAGATTCAAACCCATTTGCTCGTTAAGAGCCTCGACACGACCTAAGATTCTAAACATGTTAGGTGTATATTGATGGAGGCATAATTTATGATTACACAAGTATTCACTGGTTACGTTCTTCGTGGGAAGTGTCATTCCACCTTCCAAAAATGCGAGTATGGGAATGACAACTTCTCCCTCTCCCCTATCATCAGCTATGGCTTCTGGGGGACAATATCTTAAACCCACTTCCTGAGGAATGTGGTATTTGGCTTTGAAACCCTCCATACTGGTTTCAGTATCTACTAAGCATTTGAATTTACCTATTTGGTTGGAGTAAAATTGAAGATTTAAACAGAAAAGGGGGTCACTTAATGGCTGAGAACTATCGCCGAGGAGAAAAAAGAACTTAAAAGCATGAAAAACTTACAAGAGAAGGAGTAGACAATTCTTCGAGAATTTCTTGGGAGTTAATACAGTGAGGAATTCTTTAGAGCTGGTCGATTTCCGGAGTAATATAGAAATGGTGATTTCCCAGCATTTTATATGAGAGACCACATCCAATGGAAGTTATCCTGCTAAAAAATTCAAGGATAGATCTAGGCCGTTAGATGCACATCTCACCGTTGGACGTGGGAGACAATGCGTCGCTTGGAGCAATTAATAGGGGCGTTATGGGTTTTGAAACGTCAGAAGCAGATTTTAAAGGAGGGAAATGACATTTACACGTGTAACCACTTAAGGAGCATGCGAAAGCTGGAATGCTGGATCAAAATCTCAATTTTCTCCTCGGATAGAGAAGCAAATTGAAATTTTGAAGGCCTATTGTGAGGGCTAAAGATTTAGAGCTTGTTCATGGGCTTGGGCCTGATCCAAATGTATTTACTTGTCCAAGGAGGGTTAATGGTAGTAACCAGAGTAATTGATGGAAATAGTCTTAGGAGAGACAACTCTTCGGCTCAATAAAGTGAAGGTCACAGGGTATACCTTGGGGATAGGAACGATATTCTAGAAGAACCCATGGATAAAAATGTATTCCACGAGGGCATGGGAAAGAAGACGAAAGGAGAAATATCTTAGATAAAGCTACTACTACCGCATTCAAGACTCTGCACCAACCTCTCTGACCACATTAATGAGGAAATGACATCTGAACAGTGGTGACCAGCCTTACAGCTATTGTTGGAAGACTTCAAGAGGGCGGTGGATGGGACAAGTATCGGCATTAGTGATCTGATCCATACGTGGACGATGGAGATAAGAAGAAGAAAAATATAAAAGAAAGAGGAAGGCATTCAAGGAGGGGGATCGGAGAAGAAAAGGAAAAAAAGCACTAGATACTTGAGGACCCTTAACTGTAACCTTTTGAAAAAAAAAAGAAAAGTTAATACAAATTGTTCTCGGCTTACATCCGAAGAGTGATTCTAATATAAGTGTAGTTCATTGCATGTGATTTAGCAATCTAGTCCATCATCTTTGTTATCCAACACCCATAGAACTTAGATTTCGAGCCCATTCTCTACAAAATTTTATTGCATAGGGCTCTTTAGGCCTGACCCCTTCACACCGTTGGGTTTGGGTGCAAATTGTAACTTTACAATATATATATATATATATATATATATATATATATATAAAGAACTTTAACCCACATGACTTGATGCCACTATTAAAGTGAGTGGCAATGACTCTCTATGCTTGTTTTTTTTTCTTTTTTTTCTTTTTTTGGTAGTTTGTGTAGAGAGCAATAATAGTGTAGCATGTGCACTTAGTTTTGTACCATGTCAACTCTTGAATTTTGTTTAAAAAGTTCTGTCCAATACAAACTATGTCAACTCTTGAATTTTGTTTAAAAAGTTCTGTCCAATACAAACTATACCAACGGTGAGCAAAATCTCGTGAGTTCAAATATTTTTTTAGGGTTGTCAACAATCCATATTAACCTAAAATTTTTATTTTTTTAGAGTATATGATTTTTTTTCCCTCCAATTCAGGATGTTCATGTGAACACCCTGATCAATATGTAAAGTCACCCCTGAATGCTAAAGTATAGTAATTGATATCAAAACTTTTGATTTACTGTTTTTGACAAACAAAAACAAAATAGATTTTGGCATCAAATGATTACGAATAGAAGCATAATAAACACAAAAATTTTCAAACTCAAGCACTAAACAATATATCACAATTATTTAGAACACCCAAAATTCTTTTCACTTAATCACAAAAAGTCAGTATCTTTGTGAAGAGAGACAACCCCATCACCATGAATATGAAAAACATTGATTGAGAAAAGAAAATACAGAGAGATTGAATCCTATTAAAACTATAGAAACAGAAGGCCATGTAAAAATGGAGATTTTTCCCCTTACTTTGATGTATGTTTTCTGCGTGACCCTATTCTCACTCTTAACAACCTGTTTTATGCCTTACGTTTTAGGGTACTTTCGTAGATATATAGGATTATATAGACGATAGATATCCCAGTAGGATATCTTAGTGTTTCAACATAGCCAACCACAAAGTCCGCTTGAATTAAAATTTTTATACCACTACGCACCTTGCTTGGTGCAATGATCACTCTACAAGTGTAAGCGTTTGTGAGGTGTAAGGAGTAAGGACTAGGGTTCAAGTTTCCAAGAAAGAGAGCTTCACACACATATACACTTAAATTAGACAAAAGTAGAATTTCTATTTGATATAAAAAAAATTCTTATGCAAATTTAAATATCACCTAGAAGTATGTATTAATTTCCAAAAAGAATATAAACAGAGCATTAATTTACCAAATTAGATTGCTTTATTAATAGAAAATTTGTTTCTATGCAAAAAAGAGTGAAACCCAAGTGATATCAAATGTAACCCAAATATAGGTCAAGTTTATTGCAATGGTAAACATCATGGTTTTAAAAATCAATTCGGACCGACTGACCCAACCAATTGAACTAGGAACCAGCCACTACTTCGGTCCAAAAAAACTCCAATAACGGGTCAAAAATCAAGTTAAACCGAGAACTGGAGACAAATCCGGTTTTATCCCAATCTGGTTTTTAAAACCATGGTAAATATCTCTATTATAATTAGAGTGCATAATGATAGTTATCATTTTCCATACCGTCTATTTGTATAGTGTGTAAAGTTCATTTATTAGGACATGTACAATTTTGAGGCAATCCAGGTGGTCTAGCTCATGTGGTCGTGGCCCAAACCTAACATCTATTACTCACCAAACTTCTTCTCACGATTCACCGAGCAAATATCAACTATTACATGAAGTTAGAAACAAATCAAAAAGGCCATGAGAATAGAATTTCAAGCAAATATGTAAGGTATGCACTTAATAGATCAAATATGTAACATCAAATTTTAATCTAGCTAAGTATTAGAACAAAAACATTGATTTAAGAAAAATGGGAAAAATTAATATCGAAATTGTTTTTTTGGTCATACCAGTTTGCTAGTTTACATAAACAATGATTGGGACACAATTTCTCATTAAGATATCATCGATATCGATTCATATAGAAGTCAATATATATAATAACTTTCAATAAGGAAACATGGTTTCCTTGATCTCAACAAAAAATTGCAAATTCTTAGCCCTCATATGAATGAATGTGAAGAATTTGAGGGAGAGGGACTCACTTTTAGATTGAAAAGTAGATTCAATGCTAACAATGGTGGTTCCAGAATTTTTTTTTAGAATGGTCATTAACAAACTTAAATTTTAAAAAATTAGAAAAAAAATTAAATTAAATTAAATATATAGACATCACAAAAAAAAAAAACATTCACAAATATAGGAAATTTTACAATAAGATATTGTAAACAAGTGCCTTAAAAACATATGTTAAAAATTAATAAAAATACTATTATAAGTGTAATAGATAGTTTTTTTATTCTTCAAAATACACATGTTAGTGATACATTGGCGGCTTACATTCATAAAGTAATGTGTACTTTTTTGTATATATGCATACAATTTGACTTAATTTTTTAAAAGATAGTCCTGTTAACGAGTGCCCTTAAGAGCATTCACATTCGGTCTTCTATATGCTATATGTTGGTATATTTTAGTATCAAGGCATAAAGCAACCTGGTCTTGTAAAATCTTACAATTGCAAAATAATTTGCAATTGTGTTGCAATGCCATCCTACATGTAGGATGGCACTGTAGCACATTTGTAAAAATTACTAGCCTCATCACACACGCTTCGCGCGTGTGATGAGGCTTTTTTTTAGTGGTCCTATTTTATAGAAAAAAAAAAAAAAAACTGCATTTAATTATTTTATATATGGGGTTTGTGAATCTTGAGTTTGGGTTTGTGGGTATTTTCAGTGTATGTGAACCGTGGTGCGTGGGTTTAGTGGTTTGGGTGGCTAAAATTGGTTTGAGGCTTTTTTTTTAGTGGTCCTATTTTGTAGAAAAAAAAAAAAAAAACTGCATTTCATTATTTTATATATGGGGCTTGTGAACCTTGAGTTTGGGTTTGTGGGTATTTTCAGTGTATGTGAACCATGGTGCGTGGGTTTAGTGGTTTGGGTGGCTAAAATTGGTTTGAGGCTTTTTTTTTAGTGGTCCTATTTTGTAGAAAAAAAAAAAAAAAACTGCATTTCATTATTTTATATATGGAGTTTGGGAACCTTGAGTTTGGGTTTGTGGGTATTTTCAGTGTATGTGAATCGTGGTGTGTGGGTTTAGAGGTTTGGGTGGCTAAAATTGGTTTGAGGCTTTTTTTTTTAGTGGTCCTATTTTGTAGAAAAAAAAAAAAAACTGCATTTCATTATTTTATATATGGGGTTTGTGAACCTTGAGTTTGGGTTTGTGGGTATTTTCAGTGTATGTGAACCGTGGTGCGTGGGTTTAGTGGTTTGGGTGGCTAAAATTGGTTTGAGGCTTTTTTTTTAGTGGTCCTATTTTGTAGAAAAAAAAAAAAAACTGCATTTCATTATTTTATATATGGAGTTTGTGAACCTTGAGTTTGGGTTTGTGGGGATTTTCAGTGTATGTGAACCGTGGTGCGTGGGTTTAGTGGTTTGGGTGGCTAAAATTGGTTTGGTTCAGCCGTGGGTTTTTGAATTGGTTTTATTTGGGTGGCTGTGATTGTAAATCTGTGGTGGTTAGGCTCCTATTTAAGGTGTTGGATTGTGGTAGTGGGCTTTGTGACGATGGTGGTGAGGCGGCAGTTTTGGTCTCAACGAGTGGATTTGTGGGTTGTGGTGGTGTTTTTTTCTTTTGGGTGCGATTTAAGTTCGGACTTGTGGGTTGTGAACCTGTGGTGTTGTGGTTTGGTGGTTGGGTGTCTTGCCGTCTGAGTTTTGATGGTGGTCATGGTGGTGGTTTGAGATAGAGTGAGAAGAGAGAAGAAACGTTTGTGGTGGTGTTTGGGTCAAAGAGGAGAAGAGAGAGAAGGGAGAGTTAAAAAATAACATCTGTTAAGTCTGTTTAGAGTTTAAGGTGCAATTAGGACTAAATTGGTTAGTTTTGAGAAATTGTGGACTTGCTTGGTATTACCCCAAACCTCAGGGGTAGTTAGTGAAATTTACCCTTTCTTTTATACCATAAAAAAAAAAATCAAGTTCATACGCATTTTTTTTTTGTTTTTGTTTTTTGTTTTCTCCTTTTGAGAGCCCATCTCCATTTGCGTATAACCTTTGATTTTTCTTTTTACCATAAAAAAAAAAAAAATCAAAGATCATACGCAAATCCATAAAGGTGATGGGCTCGCAAAAAGAGAAAAAAAAACAAAAAAATAAATAAAAAATAAAGCTTTTATGTATGACCTTTGATTTTCCACCCGCAATCTTGATTTCTACACCCAAAAAAAAATTTAACCCCTGATTTTGCTAAAATTGCGCTGGAACTGTGAATCCACTGAAAAAAAAAAAAAAAAATCAAAGGTCATACGCAAATCTGTCAAGGTGATGGGCTTGCAAAAAGAGAAAAAAATAAACAAAAAATATAAATATTTTACCTTTTGTGTATTTTTTGGAAAAAAATTGTGTTTCTTTTACAAGAACTGAAGATGAGAAAAGATTAAGTGTTCTTCAATTCTTGTCCTTTGAAGCTTGTTCATCTGCTCAAAAAATTGCAAGGCCGAGAGAAAAAGGAGGCTGGGGTAGAGGTGTGTGAGGGAAAAAGGCGACCACCAAATTCCAAAGCCGAATAGAGAAGATGAGAAAGAGTGAGAGAAAAAAAAAATTTAGAGGAAACAGAGGTTGAGGCCTGAAAGTGTGAGAGAGGGTTGTGAGGGAAAGAAAAAGAGAGGATATGAGTTCTTAGGGTTAGGTTTCCCCAAAACAATGTAGTTTTAGGTTGGGAAAAATGTCAAAAACGGTGTAGTTTTCAGTCTCAACACAACCGGCCGATTTTTTTACTATTCCCGATTTTTAGTGATTTTTTGGTTTGTAATCATAACCGGACCGGATTAGTGATTTTTTACTATTCCCGATTTTTAGTGATTTTTAGTGATTTTTTGGTTTGTAATCATAACCGGACCCGATTTTTAGTTTTTGGTTTTTAAAACTATGCTTTTACGTATGACCTTAGATTTTCTACCCGCAATTTTGATAACTACACCCCCCCTCCCCCCCCCCCCCCCCCCCCCAAAAAAAATTATCCCCTAATTTTGCTAAAATTTGCCCTGGAACTATGAATCCACCGTTTACCATTCTCGGCAAACTATGACAAAAATTGTTATATTTATCATGGTAATAGCATTATTTTGATTCTCTATTAAAATTATTTTATAAATAAAAGGTTTCGTTAAATGGTATTTTTAATGTATTTGATAATTGATCAAATTTAAGAAATTTTTAATATTATTTTTTTAAGAATCGTTTTAATATTAGAAATATTAAAAACTGAAAAAAAAATTTTAATTTTTTTATAAAAAATTTTCTTTTTCTTTTTTGGTAAAAAATTGTGTTTTCTTTAAGGCTCCGTTTGGTAGGAGTGAAAACAGGAAAAATGGAAAAAAAAAAAAAAAAAAAGTAGAGGAAAATAGTGTGAAAAATAGAATTTTCTCTTGTTTGGTTTAGGAGAGAAAACAAGAGAGAAAGAAAATGGTGTGGGAAATAATCTCTTCCGGCCCACATAATTTTGTCCTTCCAATTTGGGAAGAAAACTAAGTTAAAAAGATAATGTAGGCAATAAACCTCACCTACTCCTTTCACTTTTCCACTACCTGTGACTTGATAAACCTTTTGGTTCTTCATCCTTATCTCTTTTTTAGCATCTTCACAACCGTAAACTCTAGGTTCTCTCCTTCCTCTCTCTCTCTCTCTCTCTCTCTCTCTCTCTCTCTCTCTGCCTTGTCCTCATTATATTCTTAATATATTGTTTCTTGTCCTTGTTATGTTCCTCATCAAACTATTGTTTCTTGTTGATTTTTTTTTTCCGTATGACATTCAATTTTTTTTGTTTCTTGTCCTCATTATATAACAAGGACAAGAAACAAAAGAGATAAGGATAATTGATAAGGATAAAAGGTTTCGTTAAACGGTATTCTTAAGAAATTTTTAATATATTTTTTTTAAGAATCGTTTTAATATTAGAAATATTAAAAACTTTAAAAAAATAATTAATTTAAAAAAAAAAAACTTTATAAAAATATTTATTAAACTAATGTGCATCTCTTTAAGTAAATATAAAAAAACTATTTGTGTTTTCTTTTTCTTTTTCTTTTTTGGTAAAAAATTGTGTTTTCTTGCATCAAAAAAAAAATTGTGTTTTCTTTTATAATAAAGGGTTACTTAAAACATCTCTTGCGTTACTTAACGGCACTAATCACTCATTATAAGCCAGTTCACGTGAGGGATGTTGCATTTATAATTTATATCCGTTTGAGTGAGAAAATTTGAAAAATATGAAAATGGTGTGAACAGGGAGGGAAGTCATCCTTTTTTTCTTCTCAATAGATATGCTGATGCTCCCCTTCGAGATAGAACCCTAGACCCCACCTTGACCACCCTACCTACTAGTACCTAACTGGTACTTCTCATTCTCTTAGTTATTGGATGGAAATGTTAATGAATGCCTTAAAGATATTTGTTAGTAAATTATTTTTAAAAAAATTTTGCAAGAATTTTTTTTTTTTAAAAAGCAATTAATATATTGATAGTTTTTCCAATTTTCTATTAAAGTACTATAAAAACTTTATCAAATTACTTTATTAATAATTGCCATAAAGGCACTCATGAACATAATCCATTATTAAAATATTAAAAAAACATCGACCTTAAATTACAACAAAACCTTGGAAGTTGGAGGTATAGCGCAATTAAAGTAATTATATTTAATTTTCAATAAGTGACCCTCTATTTTCCATATGATCAAAATAATTGTCATTTTTTAGCACTTTTTTTACTCCCAAATAATTAATATTACTACATCCCCAAAATAATTCAAAAGTAAAGGGTTTTAGTTAACTCAACTGATAAAGTTTCTGATGATTATATAAAAGATCTAGAGTTCGATCCCCACCTACAAGAAAAATTAATTGGTGTCTTAGTCTGGTGATAAAGAGCTATAATTAAGAGCGAACGTCATAGGTTAAAACTCTCTAAAAAAAAAAAAATCAAAAGTAAGGTGGAATGTCAATTATTTTGATCATTTATTGAAAATTAGGTATAACAAGTCTAATTTGGTTATATCTTGAATATTGATATTGAAAGTGTTAATTTACTCTTATATATATATATATATATATATATATATATATATATATCATACCTATTTAATTTGAACATTCCACTATTTTTATAGAATACAAATCTTCTGTATTACTTTTTGTATTTCATTTTATGTTCTACCAATCACAACTTATCATACATTTGTTTAATTTTCCTTATAGAATAGTCAATGCTTAAAATGGAAAAAAAAAAAGTTAAATACATAGCAAGTGTGGGGCACAGAAACTTAATAAGGTAATAGTGACATGTGTCATATCCAAGCTTGAGGAGGCCGATGCAGTTCCGAGGGGCCCATACCCTCGGACGGCAAGGCAGGGGAGGCGAGCATTGGCCATGTCAATGGCACATTACCAAAGGAGGTCACACTGTAGAGGAAGAGCTTCAAAGAGGAGGTTAGTCCTGACGTTTCTGAAGGGATGGTAGCTATCACTACATTTAATGCACTCCACCAAACCCTCTAGTCACATTTATGTGGAGAAGACCCCTGAATAATGCTGTCTTAATTGCCACAACTCACAGAAGATTTGGGAAGGCGTCTAATGGGACAAGCACTCGAGTAGTGACCTGCATGATCAACAAATGGAGGGCCAAGATCAGCTGAAAGAGGCTATATAATGTAAGAGATCATCCTAAAAAGGAGAGGTTCAGGGAGAATCCTAGAGAAAGAGAAATATTGTAGCAAATCTTTCTTAAGATCAATCTAATATTAGTATTTGTCCTTGAACCTTGGCCGAGGACCATTATACTTTATTATTCCTTGTCTTTTTCTTCTTCTTCAACTGTGCTAGGTTATTTGATTCAAATTCCCACTTCTACAAATTTATTGTATTATGTCAACTCATTCTTGGCACTTACAGCAAGTTTTCAACTCCTCTGTCTCACAAAATATGCTCCACTTCATGTACCATTAGTTATTAAATGACACATGTCTTTTTTTTTTTTTTTCCTTTCTCAAACTAATGGAAAAGCCTAATCTGAATGAAAATTAATGCCTCAAGTCACTAACACCTCCCACCAAGGGTGGCCCAATAACTTTGAAGGTCTAAGGCGATATATTTAAATGGAACTTTTTTGTTATCACTTAAATAATATGTAACTAATGTTTAATATCATAATTTTTTTATAACAAAAAATCAATCTTTTTATTTTGTAATATGCTTTTTTTTTTTTTGAAAAAATGCTAAAGCTATAAAAAATTTTACTACAAAAAAAACATACAAATAATGTAGCAATGAATGTGATTAGTGACACTTTAAGAAGATAATAAGCAAGTTTTTTTTGGGGGGGGGGGGCTAAGTGATAAACAAGTATTTGAATGAATGATGTTAGAGATATTATAAATTTTACAATATAAGGCTTACAAAAATGTATAACCAATCACAAAAAGTAATTTAAAAATGCATTTAATATTTTTTTTATACAAAATAGAATTTCTACTCTAACCTAATCTAAGTGTATGTGTGTGTGAAGTTCCCTTCTAGAAACTTGAACTCCAGCCATTATCCCCCACACCCCACAAGTATTTATACTTATGAAGTGACCACCGCACCAAAAGTGCGCGGTGGTAAAAATGCATTTAATAAATTGTTAACGTCCACAAATCATATTAATTGTCACATCAATTTGTAAAGGTTTTGAAGTAAAATTTATCATATTTCTAGCATTTTTCTATCTAAATTATTTCTTGTAATTAGTGACACATATATTTGTAAGACACATGTATTTAAAATTGTATCATCTTTAATATTACTCAATTATTTGTTACTTCTTAAAAGTAGAAAAAAAAAAAAACAATAAAACTAATTTTTTTTCCATTATCTCCAAAAAAAAATTGTTCTTAAAATATATTAATATTTTGCCCAAAGTTTGGGGCCTTTATCTAGTAGGGCCTGGCAATGGCCTAATTGGCATAGGCCTTAGGTCGGCCCTGCCTCCCACATCCCTCTACCAACTTTTCCTTTGCTCACTTTTTCTTTATAGCTCAAAGAAGCATTATTCTTTTTAGGATTTTGTTAATGTGTGCCTTAGGGCACACAATAATTAATTATTTTTAAAAAAAAATTTCTCAAAAATTGAAAAAATATTGACAACTTTTTTAATTTTCAAAAAAATTTTACCAAAAATGAATGGCTTAATGTGTACATCGGACCCTCCTATTTAATCAATCTTCACATCCCGTGGTCAAAGAGGCATTTTGTCCATAGTTCCTGATATAACTGTCGGAAGGTTGGCTTGATTTTTTTTTTCTCAAGCTTTGGTCCATTCTCTCTTTTGCATGCATTGTCAACACAAAGCTGATTCTTGCAACACGCGCGCCTACATAGATAGTCTAGGTGCGCAGCATGCATGCTTGCCGAAGTTGTTGATTTCCTTGTTGCATGCTTGCCTTCACATTACTACGCTGATATCTTTGCTCGGTATCTATCATCTATATAGCTTAAATGTTACTCAGAGAAGGGTGCAAGAGAAAGTGGTGTTGCGTTGCATTTGCAGAGAAGGAAAATAACTTCTCTTTGTTAATTTTGTATTTGTTAGAGAGAAGCATTGGTTTTACTGGAGTCCAAGTTTTGTGAGTGAGGTTACATCATTTTGTATACTAACATAATAAATAGGTTTGATTATAGTTTACCCATACGTGGTTAGACTTGATTTCATATTGCCCGTTTAGGGTTTGAAAAATGTCATATACTCATATTGCCCACCCAAGATTAGCTCTTTTCTGTAGCTGTTTGGTCTATTACCGTTACCCAACTCATCACTTCCGTCATTAATACATACTAGTTGCTAACCCGTGCGATGCATGGGGAAGCTACTGAGTATATAACAAGTACTACAATATATAATATTATATAATACATTAGGAAGAAATACAATTAATTGAACAAACCTCCAAAAAAAGGCTATAATTATATAGAAAATTAAATTATTTTAGTAATACAAAACTATTCACTCACTAAAAATCAATTTGAAAACCTTTTTCAAAACCCAAGCCAACTTCTGAAAGAAAACACCATACAAACGTATAAAGAAAACTTAAACAATGGTTTTAATGAATTTAATTAAGAAAATTTTATTTGTTGAAAGTTGACAGAAGTACAATTGTAAGTGAGAGTCTTAAAAATTGTTCAAAGTTGTACATAAACAAATAACCAAATAAGCTAACGGTCATTAATGGCTAATTATTAAATGTTTGTCAGTGACAAATTTTTTTTGGAATCAAATAATTTGTAAACACCACATTTATGAATGTAAAAAGACTAAGAATAAAGTACCAATGATGGAATCATGGACTGAGTGGCCACAGGATTTTTATAAATTCAAATCATAGTTATTATAATCTTTTTTTTTTTTTTTTTTTGCTAAATAACATAGATATTGCAATCTTTACCTTCAAAAACTATCAATTGCTATCTCTTTGTTTATATCTTTTCAAAAAGTTATTTCCCCACAATAGGCATATCTAGTAAATCAAAATGCAATATAGAAATAAAAAGTCATATCCAGGCTCCATAACCTAGAACAAATTCTAGGATAAAGTAATAAAGATTCTGGAAGTCATGCACATATTGATGCATTTAGAAAAGGCAAAAGTAAACTAAGTTCTGACCAAAAAGCATACAAAAAACTCAATAGATTAAACAATCAATGTATAAGCTCTGTTGTTTTTGTGATTCCACATAATTAAAAAGAACAAGTTGAGAGAATTTCATTGTGAGTCCAATAGCAATCAAAGCTAGACCTTATTACTTGGAAGTTATTAGCTTTGCCAAGATGGACTGTTTATGGTAAACAATTGTAAACTTCATTGGCAAAATTAATTCTTAGTTTCCATAACACTTGAAAAGGAAAATAAATAGATGTTACAATCAACAACCATAATGTCTTCATTTCATTGTTGCTCACCTGAGTTAATCACAATAATACACAACAAAGGCTTTAAACTAGTAGGTCATGGCTTGTAAAGAGAAGACCGGAACCTAATTTTTTGAAGAATATGCATGCATTGTATCAACAAAACATAAAAAGGATATGATATCATCTTTTACTCCACTGATCTGTATCTATATGATATATTCAAAACATAGATATCGGATGTTCAACTTGTATAACCAAATGGGATAGCAGTCAAAAAAGAAGCAGCATGTTCTAGGTATTAAACAATCACAACAAAACAACAAAATAAAAGTATGGTTCAATATCAATAATTTGAATTATATTTAAGCTTCATGGTGGGCTAATGAACAAAAAGAAAAATAAAGGAAACCAAAGAGAATCCGCATATTAAATGGCACATACCCATACTTTGTGAAATCCAAAGGTGCAGTCCCCTCTGTAATGGCTCTAATTTTGGTTTCACAAACTCACCAGCCATTCTACCAACCTATAAAAATAAGTACCATACAAAAATTTAAAATGCAAATCCAATACTAAGTAATATTCAGTCAAGAAATCAAACTTTTTTCCAAAAACTCAGATTTAATTCACAAGAACTGCAATAGAAGTTTCAATTTTTAGGGACCTTTAGATGTGCTTTATCGGCTACGAAATCATACTAAGGAATTACATTAAAAAATTAATGAGTAAACGAACTAACAAACCCCGTCAATTTAAAAAATTCTTAGGTTTATAATAGACTCTTATAATCCAAATTTGCTTTTGAAACCAACAATACTGAAACTAAAAGCAATTCACACATTCACAAATTAGTAAAACTAAATAAAAGTTAAAACGGTTCACAGATATCTGATGCCATTCGTACTAAAATAGATTTAGTCGGAGAGAGAGAAAGAGTGTGACCATCTTGAAGGAGTTGGTGTTTTGAGCAATATCATTGTCGAGGAAGAGAGTGGAGTGGAGACTGAGGACTTTGAAGTTCAGAAAGAATGGAAACTTCGACTTTGACTCTTTGTTTTCCTCACCAACCACTTACTCTCCCATATCCTGCACATGCGTGTAAGATGAATTAGAAAAACCTGTAGCGTCATTCAAAGAATCAGAAGGGTAAGAAGGCTAAAAGCAGTTTTTTCCATTCATTGTATCTATTGGTTTGGGTAAGATAGGTAAAATTAGATTACTAAATTATAGAATGAGAGAAGGGATCTGACCTTTGGTTTTTGGGCTTGCTTTGACAATTTGCTTGATTCTAAGGATTTCTGCAATATGAGTAAAACTTTTATGAAGTTAAAGTCTCAAAATTATTATTGTAGGAAATAAAGTATAGTGGGAGGCGAAGAAAAGGAGAAGTACATACAAAAGATAGGGAGGAGAGAAGTGTTTGTGGTTTTTTTTGGAAAGAAGAACTGCTATGAAACTTGTAAAACTTAAAACAATTCAGAGCCAGGCAAAATGCTGCGTTAGTTTGCTTTTTTTTTTTTTTTTTAGTCGTGTGATATTATTTGTAGAATTTAGAAATCAAAACATTTCATATCAACAACCAAATGAAAAGGCACCTGTTTATAGTTAATTCTTAAATGGTGTATTTAAAAAGTATTGAATTAAACGGTTAGTTAAAAACATAAAATCCTAAAAAGTCACAATGTTTGGTGTTTTTAATTGTTGATGTGGCTGAAATTTATGTAGCCACTTGGCTGAAATTTGTGTGTGTGTGTGTGTGTGTGTAGAATTGTCGTATCATACCCAATAAATGGAAGAAGTTACAACAAATAAAGGATGTGAGGAGGTTGTAACCTATTGGTGACTGTCAGAATTCCATATAATAGCGGCATTTGAAGAGTCTTGGTTAATAGAGGGACACATGATAAAGTTGAAGATAAGAGTAACATCAAAATTTAAGTAGATGCTCAATAAATGTCAATCGGTAATATCTAAACATAAAAAATAAAATAAGAAAATAAATGATGACATGACGCTGATGTGGCTTAACTGGAACGTAGCAACAATAAATGCTACACTTCAGCTTTTAGTACTATATAAATATAGATGTGGCTGAAATTTATGTAGCCACTTGGCTGAAATTTGTGTGTGTGTGTGTGTGTGTGTGTGTGTGTGTGTGTAGAATTGTCGTATCATACCCAATAAATGAAAGAAGTTACAACAAATAAAGAATGTGAGGAGGTTGTAACCTATTGGTGACTGTCAGAATTCCATATAATAGCGACATTTGAAGAGTCTTTGTTAAAAGAGGGATACATGATAAAGTTGAAGATAAGAGTAACATCACAATTTAAGTAGATGTTCAATAAATGTCAAACGGTAAAATCTAAAATAAATAAATAAAATAAGAAAATAAATGATGACATGGCGCTAATGTGGCTTAACTAGAGCGTGTCAACAATAAATGCTACGTTACAGTTTTTAGTACTATATAAATTAGTTAAAAATGCAAAATCCTGAAAAGTCACAATGTTTGGTGTTTTTAATTGTTAACGTGGCTGAAATTTAAGTAGCCCCTTGGCTGAAATTTGTGTGTGTGTGTGTGTATAGAATTGTCATATCATACCCAATAAATGGAAGAAGTTACAACAAATAAAGGATGTGAGGAGGTTGTAACCTATTGGTGGCTCTTAGAATTCCATATAATAGCGGCATTTGAAGAGTCTTTGTTAATAAAGGGACACATGATAAAGTTGAAGATAAGAGTAACATCAGAATTTAAGTAGATGTTCAATAAATGTCAATCGGGAAATCTAAAAATTAAAAATTAAAAATTAAAAAAGAAAATAAATGTTAACATGGCATTGATGTGATTTAACTGGAGCATCGCAACAATAAATGCTACACTTCAGCTTTTAGTAATAATATATAGATTAGTTGAAAATGTAAAATCTTGAAAAATCACAATGTTTGGTGTTTTTAATTGTTAACGTGGCTGAAATTTATGTAGCCACTTGGCTAAAATGTGTGTGTGTGTGTGTATAATTGTCATATCATACCCAATAACTGGAAGAAGTTATAACAAATAAAGAATGTGAGGAGGTTGTAACCTATTGGTGGCTGTCAGAATTCCATATAATAGAGGCATTTGAAGAGTCTTGGTTAATAGAGGGATACATGATAAAGTTGAAGATAAGATTAACATTAGAATTTAAGCAGATACTCAATAAACGGCAATTAGTAAATCTAAAAAATATAAATAAATAAATGATGATGTGGCTTAACTGGAGCATAGCAACAATAAATGTTACGCTTCAGCTTTTAGTAATATATAGATATAGGTTAAATCAAGATCTAGAAAGGCTATTTGCAAGAAAATTGAGGCTTTGGTTCAAAAACACCACAAAATTTCATAAAAAGATTGAGATATCCCACTAAAATTTTAGACAACAAAACACAACCCATTTCAATATATAACAATTCCTATGTCAACAACTTAACGAGAACCCAAAGCCCATCACTATCTCCTTTTTTTCCTTTTTCTCTTCGCGTTTATATCTCTCAATTTATGGCTTTCTCTCTCAAAAACCAACACTCACCTCCTCTCTAAATAGCATGAAAGGATTCATGGTGTTTAAGTAACTCTTTTCTTTCACTGGCTTATTATCGTCTAATTGTTTTGGATTTGAGTTTGTTTGGGTTTTGGATTTAGGGTTTCACCTTGTAATTTTTTTCATTTCTTTTTGTGTTGTTCTTTATTTTAAAAAAGTAAAATAAAATGATAAATAAATGAATAAAAGTTTAGGGAAATTTTTGTGTTTGATTTGGAAATTGTGGATTAGGGATTTATAGAATTTTTGTTTGATATTTTATAATGAAGTGAAAGATTTAGGGATTCCGACTAAGCTTTAAGAATTCCACGTCAAATTGAATCCTTCTTCCTCTTAATTTCTCCACACACAAAAAAATAAATAAATAAATAAAAAAAATCTTGCGGTGGATTTGGCTATATACATTGTTGATCCCAAAAACAAGGGACCAATGATATATTACAGCCAAACTTGGCCAACAATTAGAAATAGTATTATGCATAATGGTGATATTTAATCTCTCTCCCATATATGTAACATAACTTTATTCTCTCTTTTTTTTTTTTTTTTTTTTTTAATTTGAACATAACTTTATTCTCATGTGAGAGAAATATTTACATATCACATAGAATAAAATTTTCCAAGTTATTGTTTGAAACTAGGTAAGAATGACAAAATTAGTAATGTCGTTAAGTTTGAAACTTTGGTGACAATACAAAATCAGTCATCACATCAAACAAAAAAAAAAATTACAAAATCAGTCATGATGGTCTGTTAACTGTTATTGGATGAGCTATTTAAGTTATACGTCAATAGAAAAGACAACCTATAATCTATGATGATGCTCAAATCGTCAGTAAGCCACACGGTCCGCACACGCTCTTAATGACGCACCTGCAGAACACAAAAGGTGAAGACCAAAGAAACGGCACCGGTGTGGTACCGGCCAAACACCCTCCGATAGTCAAGTTAGAGAAATCTCTTATTCACAACTCTAAAGTGCTAGAGTTGAGGCGAATTGCATGTACCTTGCTTTGAGAAGGTCTTGGGGTATTTATAGTAGCGTTGAGCCGAAATTAACGCCTTGGTCAAGAAGTTCTTTTCCTTCTAGGAGAGTAATTCTTGGACTTTACGCATTCTCCTAGAATCCTTGCCCTTATAGGAGTCTTCTTGATTTAGACGTGTCGTGCAAGAATTCTTATCGTATGCATGTTGGTCAAGTAGGGTTATGGATGGGACTTACTCTGACTTCTTAAGTTTGTTCCGTCAGCTTAAACCCGTCAATGACTTAGGTCGTCGGTTTGGGGGTTTAGACCGTCAGCTAAATGATCCATAGTGCGACGGTCGTCAGCATGTAAGGTCGTCAATCTTTTCTTGCCACGGTCAGAATTTAGTCAGCAAATGGGATTCATTACTTTAGAGTCATCTTACAAAATTACCCTTATCAGCTGCCCCCTACTCCATAACTTCGTCAGCTTTCTCCTGACGGGTTATGGAGTACATGCCTCCAAGGAAGCTATCTCCTCGTAACTCGTTCCTCATTAAATGTTCGGACACGTGCCCTTAACCGACTTGTTCTCCATTTAAGAAGAGCACGTCGCTTCGTCTTCCGTGCCCTTTTTGCCTATATATATCCTGCCCCTCCCCTCATTTTAATCTTTCCAACATTTGGTGATTTCTGAGAGACAGAGCGTCACGTTCACTATTTATTCGTCCACTTGCTAGCTTCGTCAACCCTCAAAGTCGTCAACCTTTTGGGACCATCAGATTCAAAGGACCTCTTACTCGTAAGTTTCTTTCCTTTTATCCAGTCTCCTTTTATTTTATTCTTTAGGCACTTTCCTTTGGTGAGGTCGTCAACCTAGGTTCTTAGAATATACCCATCGTTTGTAGGAAGTCAGATGTCGAGTGAGGAATCGTCGATCCGCGAGGGAGCGGGTTATGACGAGGTCTTCCCATCAGGTCGGGAGCCCGAGGAGGGCTTGTCTTGTTCGTCAGAGAGGGAAACGTCAGCCCATTCTCTGACGAAGAGGAAGCAACAGGTAGAGGTGTGAGTTTGGAGATGGGGAAAAACCTGGTGACGGGGTTGAAGACGATAGTGACGAGACGTCCTTAGAAAGTACCTCGGGTGCTTCCTTTGACGATCGTCCCTTCATTCTTCCCCAAGAGTGGTCCGTCAACAAGTTCTCACCAACGATGACGGAGAACGTTTTTAGAAATCTGTGGGCCCGTTATCAAATACCAGCCGATATCCCGATTCGTCTTCCCGAGGAGGGTGAGAGATGTTATTCGGGACGGACTGCAGACGTGGGCATGTATGATGCCATGTTTGTAGCGGGATTAAGGCTACCGCTGACGGCCTTACATCTTCTACTAGCAAACTTTTTGGGCATATCTGTCACTCAAATTGCTTCTAATGCTTGGAGAACCTTTATTGGCGCCGAGGTCTTGTGGGGCAGTCTAAGTGGTGGGCACTGTCAGCTCACCCTAGACGAGTTTTTCTGGTGTTATAGGCCTCAGCATATCTCCTCGTCAAAAGGGATATATCATTTTTTTGCGAGGAAAAAGGAGTTGAAGTTGGTCTCCGATATGCCTGACTCCAATAGAAAGTGGAAGGGTAGATATTTCTTTGTGGAGGGGATGAATTGGGTATGCCGTCTAGAGGAGTGGAAATCAATGCCAAATGGCTTTTTTGACAACACTTGGGCATACGTCCGGGATTCAGGTTGACCCCGTCAGTTTTCTTTACTTCGTTAATGTCTAATTTCTAACCCCGTCTCTTTTCTTTTTCAGCAAACGTTCGTCCACGTGTGACGAAGGAGCAGGAGGACTTTATCCATCGAGTAACGTCAATTCCTTTGAAGGAGAGAAAGTGCAGGGACTTGATTACCCTCGACACTTTACATTTGTATTGTGGGGGCCCAGAGCCGATGGAGGAAGCTCGACGTCTGAACGATCTCTCTCGTCGCCGTAAGCATCTCCTAAAGACTCCGTCAACTTTTTCCTACATCGTTTTCCTCCCTTTAATTTTATTTTTATTTCTTGACAGAAATGGAATCGGCCAAGCAAAGGATTCGTGCTGCCGCTACTGCCAAGAAGAAAGAGGAGGAGGCAAAGGCCAGAGGGGAGGCGACGCCGTCGTCAGCTCCGAAGCCCGTCAAGGGGGGCTCTAAAAGGAAAGCTGACGGGAGGGATGACCGTTCTGGGAAGAAAGTGGTCCCTTCTCCCGGGGTTAAGCCCTCCTAGAAGCTGTCGCCGCCAAGAGCTTCTCATGGAGCCGGCAAGGGACTGATGACGGCGTCAAGCGCCGTCAGTCCTGACCCTGCTCGTCACCTCCTTACCCACAAGGACTACGCTGTAGAGGTGGCGGAGTCCATTTTGAAGGAGGAGGAAATGGAGCTATGTGATGAGCAAGCGACGGACGAGATAGGGTCGTCAGACCTATTCGACCTTACTCGGGTATGCTTTTTTCTTTCACATTATGTTACTTGGACGAGCTTATAGAGGACTGACGCCATTTTTATGTTTGGCAGGCCATGGTCCAAATGAAGTTCTTGCGGGACAAATGTGCTACAAAGGAAGCGGTGGTCTCCCGTCTGCATACTCGCCTCAAGAACGCAGTTGATGCGTAGCAGCAGTACAAGGAAGCCAACGTCCATCTTGTTGGAAAGCTGAAAGGGCTGAGAGCCAAATTGGAGGAAGAGACCCGTCAGCGAGGCTTGGCTGACGAGGCGAGGCTGACGGCAGAGAAGGACCTACAAGGGCTTATGAGTCAGGTGGAGACGGCTAGGAATGACGCCGTGACGGAATTCAAGGATTCCCAGTCATTCATCGATTCCTGCGCCATCTACTATGCTGACGGTTTCGAGGACTGTTTGAAGCAGGTGAAGTCCGCCTATCCTAACCTGGATCTATCCAGGATAAATATGGATGAGCCCCTACCGTCAACTCCGGCGGGTGATTCCATACTCGAGGAGAATGATGAGGCTACCGAGCTTAAGGCAGACTCGAGGGATGGCAGCTTTGTCCTTGCTCAACCAGCATTGGAGAAGTCCGTCACTTTAGCTCCGTCAGCCGGCCTCGAAGCAGAAAAATCCAATGCTGAGGATCCTTCTACTCCAATTATCGTCCTGTCCCCGTCAACCGCTCCTTCAGTTTTATGAATCCTATGTTGTAAATACTTTTCGTTTTAAGTTGTAATGAACTTTGATGCCTGATGCCCATGTTTTTGGGCTTTTTGTAAAGACAATTTCATTTTATAGTATCTAATATTTATTGCTTCCTAATAATGTGGTTTTTCCTTTAACGCTTTCATGACGTCAGTTTGAATCTTGTAACAGCTTTGTATTTTAATCGTAGACTCACCTATTTTGACGAGGTCGTCTACTTTGTAATCTTTGTATTAGTTCCTTTTTCTTTGTAAGGTCGTCCACTTAGTAGACTTGAGTTTGTCCACTTCGTGGATTTAAGGCCATTCACTTTGTGAACTTCAAGGTCGTCAATTTTGTGGACTTAATGTCTTCCACTTTGTGGACTTAAGGTTGTCCACTTCGTTGGTTTGAGGTCGTCCACTTTGTGGACTAAGTAGTGGTTCCGCCAACGTTGTAGACATAAGGCCGTCTACTTTGTAGACTTTAGATTGTCCACTTCGTGGGTTTGAGGTCGTCCACTTTGTGGACTAAGTAGTGGTTCCGTCAACGTTGTAGACATAAGGCCGTCTACTTTGTGGACTTTAGATTGTCCATTTCGTGGATTTGAGGTCGTCCACTTAGTAGCTCCGTCTACTTTGTAGACATAAGGCCGTCCACTTTGTGGACTTTAGGTTGTCCATTTCGTGGATTTGAGGTCGTCCACTTTGTGGACTAAGTAATAGCTCCGTTTACTTTGTAGACATAAGGCCGTCCACTTTGTGGACTTTTAGGTTTGGTTATTGAGATCGTCCATTTTATGGACTTCGTGGACTAGTTTTCCTCCATTTTGGCGGATTTAAGGTCGTCCACTTTGTGGACTTAAAGTAGTAGTTCTGTCAACCATGTGGATTCAGTAATAGATCCGTCCACTGTGGACTTGAAGTCGTCCCCTTTGTGGATTTAGGGTCGTCCACTTTTAGGGTCGTCCATGCTGTGGACTAAGAGTCGTCCATTTTTAGTAGTTTTATCTACTTTGTGGACTTAAGTTGCCCACTTTAACAGATACACCAGTCGTTACTAAATAAACTCCTCTTATTGTGATGAATGCATACATAAGTAGAAAATTGTTCCAAAAAGAATAAACCTTAGCCCTTTGGGCTTTAAATGTATTGTGATAAAAGTAAACTAAAATAGATGACTAAAAGAATAGACTGGAAATGAGGAGTAGCGTTCTTTGTTCTCTACTGGTAGTACTTTCTAAGGTGCTCGGCGTTCCATGGATGGCGTAGTTTTAGTCCGTCTAGAGTCTCTAAGTGGTAGGTGCCCTTCCTTAGCCACGACGCTATTTTGTAGGGTCCTTCCCAGTTTGGGCCGAGTTTTCCTTGTGTCGGGTCTTTGGTGGTGCCTATTACTTTTCTTAAGACGAGGTCTCCAATTTCGAAGTCCCTGTGCTTGACTCGAGAGTTGTAGTGTTTAGCCATGAGGTTCTGGTATCGTGCGAGCCTCTGTTCAGCTGTTGCCCTAGTCTCGTCAGCCAGGTCGAGTTCTAGTCGCATGGCTTCGTCATTCCTTCCTTCATCATGATTATCCACTCTGTAGCTCGTGAGTCCAACCTCAGCTGGTATGACAGCTTCAGCTCCGTATGTTAACGGGAATGGAGTTTCTCCCGTGGGTGTTCTGACGGTTGTCCTGTATGCCCATAGTACGCTGGGTAGTTCCTCCGGCCATATGCCTTTTGCCCCCTCGAGCCGAGTTTTGATTATCCGAAGCAAGGATCTGTTCGTGACTTCGACTTGTCTATTGGCTTGGGGATGAGCAGGGGAGGAATAGTGGTTCTTGATTCCTAGTTGTGAGCAGAATTTTCGGAAGGAGTTATTGTCGAACTGCTTACCGTTGTTCGAGATCAGGACCCTTGAAATCCCAAACCTGCAAATAATGATCCTCCAGACAAAACTACGTACGTTCTTCTCGGTGATTATGATTATGGCCAAGGCTTCAGCTTCTACCCATTTGGTGAAGTAGTCGATTCCGACTATTAAGAACTTTAGCTGCCTTGCTGCCGTCGGGAATGGGCCCATGATGTCCAAACCCTATTGGGCGAATGGCCACGGAGCAGTTATTGGGGTTATTTCTTCAGCCGGCTGCCTGATGATGTTACTGAATCTTTGGCACTTGTCGCATGAGTTGGCATACGTCTGGGCATCCTTCTGCATGGTCGGCCAATAGTATCCGGCCCGAATTAATTTGTGGACCAACGCTCGTGATCCCGAATGATTGCCACAGATCCTTTCATGTACTTCCCTTATGACGTAATCCGCTTCTTTCAGCCTTAAACACCTTAGGTACGGTCGAGAGAAACTTCTTTTGTATAGGATTTCCTTTATCAAGACAAACCGGGCCGCCCGGACCTTCAGCTTCCTTGCGGCTTCCTTTTCTTCGGGTAGTATGCCATCTTTGAGATAGGCAACCAGAGGGATGGTCCAATTATTCTCGGGTCTTACCTCCTGTACATTAGTGACATCTATTAGTGGTGCGATTTGACTAAAAGATAGTACCTTGCTGGGGATGGTCACATGTTCCGCGGATGCGGCCTTAGCAAGGCGGTCGGCTTGCTCATTGTTTCTCCTTGGAATCTGAACAACTCTTGCCTGAAGTTCGTTCATCTTCCTTTTTGCTTGTTCCAAGTACATCTTCATTCTTTCTCCCTTACATTCATAGTCACCGTTTATCTGATTAGCGATAACCTGAGAGTCGTAATTAATCACCGTGTCTACGGCTCCTACAGCCTTGGCCAGATCTAAGCCTGCTATGAGGGCTTCATATTCTGCTTCGTTGTTAGTTGTAGGAAAATCAAGTCGAATCATGCATTCGATCTCATCACCCTCTGGAGATCGAAGTACGACTCCTGCTCCGCCAGCCCTTTTGTTTGATGACCCGTTGATGAACACATTCCACTGGGAGTTCTCCGCCCCCTAGCTCTCACTATATGTGAACTCTGCAATAAAGTCAGCAAGCACTTGCCCTTTGATGGCTGTACGGGGGCGGTATTTTATGTCAAATTCGCTCAATTCTATTGCCCATAAGGCCATGCGTCCCGCGGCTTCTGGGCTACTCATTGCTCGCCGTATGGGTTTGTTGGTTAGTACAACCACCGTATGGGCTTGGAAGTACGGCTTAAGCTTGCGGGCTGCCATTACTAGAGCGAAGACAAGTTTTTCTATTGGTGAGTATTTTTCTTCCGCTCCGTGGAGTGCCCGACTGGCGTAGTACACTGGCCTTTGCACCTTGTCGTCTTCCCTTACTAGGGCTACACTGACCGCTCCTGGAGAAACGGCCAAATAGAGGAACAGTTCTTCACCTGGTTGGGAGGGTGTTAGTAGTGGTGGCGACGACAGGTAGGTCTTCAGGTCTTCAAATGCTTGCTGGCATTCGTCCGTCCATTCAAAGGACTTCTTCAGTGTGCGGAAGAATGGGAGACACTTATCCGTCGCCCTGGATATGAATCTGCTAAGCGCGGCGACCTTGCCATTAAGGCTCTGTACTTCCTTCACGCTTTTGGGAGGCGTCATTTCCATTATAGCTCGGATCTTGTCTGGGTTGGCTTCAATACCTCGTTGGGACACCATGTATCCTAGGAATTTTCCAGCCGTTACTCCGAAGGCACACTTGGCTGGATTTAGCTTCATGTTGTAGGAGCGAAGGGTATCGAAGGTTTCCTTTAGGTCTCCCAAATGATCCCTTTTCTCTTCGGCTTTTTACTAGCATGTCATCAACATATACCTGGACATTTCTCCCGATTTGCCGTGCGAACATCTTGTTCATAATCCTCTGGTATGTTGCGCCCGCGTTTTTCAAGCCGAATGGCATGACCTTGTAGCAAAAAAGGCCTTAACTTGTCACGAACGAAGTCTTTTCTCGATCAGCTTCATCCATCAGGATTTGGTTGTATCCTGAAAACGCGTCTATAAAGCTTAATAGCTGGTGTTGGGCCGTAGAATCCACCAGGAGGTCGACCCTTGGTAGAGGGTAGCTATCCTTGGGGCAAGCTTTGTTTAGATCTGTAAAATCTACACATATCCTCCATTTTTCGTTGCTCTTTTTTACCATGACGACGTTTGCCAACCATTCAGGGTAGTAAACCTCCTTAATGAAGCCCGCTTCTTGTAGCTTGCGGACTTCTTCTGCTACTGCCCGATCTCTCTCTGGGGCGAAGACTCTTTTCTTTTGTCGAACCGGTGGAAAAGATGGTGATACGTTCAATTTATGTACTATGATCGACGGGTCAATGCCCGGCATGTCCTCGTGACTCCAAGCGAATACATCTCGGTTTTCTTTGAGGAAGGCTGCGAGTTCCTGACGTATTGTTGGGTCTGCAAGAGTGCCGATCTTGGTTGCTTGTTCTGGCCGGGAATCGTCGAGAGATATGTCCTTCAGCTTTTCTATGGGCTCCGTAGTTGTGCGTTGTTCTTCAATGTTCATGGACTGGTTGTGGTCATCCATCTCCATCATTGCTACATAACATTCGCGTGCAGCTACTTGGTCTCCTCTTAGTTCTCCCACTCCATAGTCCGTTGGGAACTTTATCATTAATTAGTAGGTTGAGGTCACAGCCTTCCACAAGTTAAGAATGGGACGTCCTATGATGGCATTGTAAGTTGATGAGCAGTCGACCACAAGGAATGCTACATTCCTCGTGACTTGCTGAGGGTAGTCTCCAATGGTCACCTCCAGGGGGATGACGCCAAGAGGAAAAACCCTTGTACCTCTGAAGCCGACGAGCGGGGCGTTAGTCGGAACTAGGTGCTCCCTATCAATTCCTATCTGTTGGAACGCAGGATAGTAGAGGATGTCTGCCGAGCTCCCATTGTCGACGAGAACTCGGTGCATGTTGTAGTCTCCTGCTTGTATGGTGACGACGAGCGCGTCATCATGGGGGTGGTGGAGGCGTCGTGCGTCTTCTTCTGAGAATCTAATGATAGGGTTATCAGTCCGCAGTATTTTGGGTACGGACCCCGTCAACTGGATGTTTTGGATCATTCTGAGATAAGTCTTTCGAGCTTTCTTTGACGACCCAGCAGTCGTGGTGCCCCCCACAATCATCTTTATATTGCCTACGGGTTGTCTAGGGCGTTCGTTTTCTCGTCGGGGAGCTTGGTCTTGTGGTGGATCTGTCCGCTTTTTGCTAACAAACCTCTGCAGCCTCCCTTGCCTGATTAGAGCTTCTATTTGCTGTTTTAAGTCGTAGCAATCTGCCGTATCGTGACCATGATCTCGATGGAAGCGGCAATATTTGTCCCTTGGCCTTTTGTTGGGATCTCCCTTCATCTTGCTGGGAAAAGTCAAAGCCCCTTCGTCCTTGATCTGCATTAGGACCTGATCGATAGGAGCGGTCAGTGGCGTGAAGCTCTTGAATCTCCTTGGGGGCGGCTTGGAGCGGCAATCGTCCCGTCGCTCTTCGGTCCTAGCCTTCTTTTGCCCCCTATCCGTTCGTGTGTCTTCCTGCCTTTCCCTCTTAGGCTTATCTTCCCTTGCAATCAATGCATCCTCTGTGTTCATGTACTTCGTTGCCCTGTAAAGCACTTCGGACATGGTTTTCAGATCGTTCTTGTACAGGGAGAAGAGGAACTTACCTTTTCGTAGCTCGTTGGTGAAGGCTGCTACTTGTATCTTGTCGTCCGCTTCATCTATTGAAAGAGCTTCTTTGTTGAACCGTGTTATGTAGGATCTTAGAGTCTCGTCTTCCCTCTATCTGATGCTCATCAAGCATGCCATGGACCTCTTGTACCGGTGGCCTCCGATAAAATGTGATACGAACTAGCCACCTAGCTCTTTAAATGTGCTAATCGAGTTTGGCGTCAACCTGCTATACCAGACTCTTGCGGATCCTTTCAACGTGGTTGGGAAAGCCCTGCACATAATCTCGTCTAGCATTGATTGAAGGTGCATTATAGTTTTGAAGGACTTTAAGTGGTCCAGGGGGTCCCTGGTTCCATCGTAGCTTTCCACCTGCGGCATACGAAACTTTGTGGGAAGAGGGCACGAAGTGACATGTGCCGTGAAAGGTGAATCAGTCCGCTGGACCAGGCCGTCGAGGTCTGTAGATACTCATCCTTTGAGGGCGTTCATCATTACGTCCATTCGTTCCCGCATCTCCTGCATCTCTGCGGCGATGTGGGGTGGTAAGGCTTCAGAAGGGGTAGTCAGATTGGTATCCCGCCTCTCTGGTCTGCTCGAAGCGTTGCTGCCTTCGGGTGCTTCGGGTTCCCTTCTTTCAGCGCTTGTTCCCTCCTAATTTTCTTGCATTCCAGGATGCGTGTTCTTCTGACGTAGCTGCTCCTCTAAGTCGTGATTCTGTTTGGTCAGGCGTTCGACCGCTGCTGCGAGCTTTTGGACTTGTCTTTCCAGAATGGTAGCGCACGGTTCGTCCGCCTGAACATTGTTGGTGGTAGCCATTGAGCGGGTGAGTACCATGCAACTTTTTGTCGGGGAAGCGACAGTGCGACGTTACTAGTCGAATTCCCACAGACGGCGCCAACTGATGATGCTCAAATCGTCAGTAAGCCACACGGTCCGCACACGCTCCTAATGACACACCTGCACAACACAAAAGGTGAAGACCAAAGAAAGGGCACCAGTGTGGTACCGGCCAAACACCCTCCGATGGTCAAGTTAGAGAAATCTCTTATTCACAACTCTAAAGTGCTAGAGCTGAGGCGAATTGCATGTACCTTGCTTTGAGAGGGTCTTGGGATATTTATAGTAGCGTTGAGCCGAAATTAACATCTTGGTTAAGAAGTTCTTTTCCTTCTAGGAGAGTAATTCTTGGACTTTACGCATTCTCCTAGAATCCTTGCCCTTATAGGAGTCTTCTTGATTTAGACGTGTCGTGCAAGAATTCTTATCGTATGCGTGTTGGTCAAGTAGGGTTATGGATGGGACTTACTCTGACTTCTTCAGTTTGTTCCGTCAGCTTAAACCCGTCAATGACTTAGGTCGTCGGTTTGGGGGTTTAGACCGTCAGCTAAATGATCCATAGTGCGATGGTCGTCAGCATGCAAGGTCGTCAATCTTTTCTTGCCACGGTCAGAATTTAGTCAGCAAACGGGATTCATTACTTTAGAGTCATCTTACAAAATTACCCTTATCAATCTATTTAAAGAAAAAAAAAATCTATTGACAACGGCACAAACTACTTCAGAGATAAAATTATGTATCTTAAATAAATTTAGTTCGTCAAATTGAAATGGAACTCAAAGGAGTTTGAGAGAAGAAATTTGGGTTGTTGTTTTTTTGAAAAAGTAATATTAATTATTGTTTATTATTAAAATTAACACCTTTGAAAAAAGCATTTTAGAGAATAACCTCACCGTAAAATTGTATTTTGAAAACACAAATTTCACACTTAAAAATGTACTGATGTGAACTGATGAAGCAACTCTCCGTGCGGACACTTGGCCATCAACTCCTGCCACAACAACAGAATTTTAGGTGAAACCATATTTTAAAAACAAAATTTCAGTGGTTAATTTACAGCTATTCTCCATGATATATATTTCATAGCCCTTTTTTTTTTTTTTTTTTTTTGGAAAATTTCATAGCCCTATTTTTAATAATTATTAATAACATAATTAAAAAAAAAAAAAAAAAAAAAAAAAAAAAAAAACCAGTGAAACTTGAAAAGTACATTTCAACTGGGACTGAGATATCATGACCATTGATTGAATCCAATGATTAAGAAAACTGATATCTCATCAATGTGTGTTCTCTCTTCAAGTTCTTCCCTTCTCAGTTTCTCTTATTTGGTTCTATTACTTCTTTCTATTTTCCTCCCCTTGCACAAACACTCCCTCCCCCTCCACCTCCTCCTCCCTCTCCCACCACCACCACCATCTCTCCCCAACCCCATAAACAACCACCCTAAAAAGCAAAAGTTGTACCTTTCATTTTGTTTGAAATGTCATCTATGTTGTTCCTTATTTTAATGAAAGCAAAGTTTACCTCAAAAATTCCATCTAGTGTAGATCCGCTCAAACTGACCTCTTTCTCTATATTATATATAATTTTTATAAGTACAACACCCTGAAGATGCTTTTAACTTGACAACAAACAAACACAATTCATTTATTCAGCCTCTGAATCATCAAATTTACTATCCACGTACACCTCAACAGCTTCGTTGTCTGAAATCCCGACCTCCTTTTCCTCTTTTTTCCTCTTTTCTTCTTCCTCTCGTTCAGTAGCTTGAGCCTTTGCAATTTCAAGTCTAGAACTGACCGCTTCCCATGATACAAGCTTCTCCATGAAGGTTGATATGTAATCAGGTCGACGGTTCTGTAAAATGAAAATAACACAGTTTTTAGGCTCTCTTACCAACATGAGTCTGTTATAAACATATGGACATTACCATAAAATGGAAGCAAGGTGTATTTCATGTTTTGTTAACTAGGTTTCCTCACCTGAAAGTCAATATAGTAAGCATGCTGTGGAGACAAATCAAATTTAGAAAAATCAGTTCTCAGGTAATAATGATTGCTTCCAATAAGAAGCATACAAGGTGAACTCATTGAACTAGTAGCAAAATTTAAATACCTTCCAAACGTCGATGGTAAGAAGTGGCTGCAAGAAATTGACAAATATCATCAGATATAATAATGAACTATTATAATGTGAATATAATCTTTCCATAACATTGGATGTCGCAATATATAAACATTCTTTATGATATATACAATATCTGAACATGAATTAGGAAGGCTGTAGTCCTTCAAAATACTTACAGAATAATCCCAAAGAAGTGGATTTACAGCATTGGGACTCTTCACTACCTTCAAGACTACTATGCACGTTCAAGAGGTTCCGGATGAGATTATGTGCAGAGCATTCCCTACCACCCTCAAGGGACCAGCATGAGTGTGGTTCAGCAAAATACCTCCAAACACGTAGGCTCATTCGAGGAGTTGAGTAAGTTGTTCGTCAATAATTTCATTGGAGGATAACGTCACAAGCATTCCTCTTCCAGTTTGCTAACTATAGAGCAAGGGGAGAATGAGAGTTTACAGTCCTTCATTACCCGGTTCAACAGAAAAGCCTTGAAGGTAGATGAGCTGGACGACAAGTTGTTATTGGCCGCCTTCCATAATGGGGTCAACTCCGACTTGTTCATCCATAAGCTCTACGAGGAAGAACCACAGACTATGGCCGAGCTCGTCCATTCGGCCCAGAATTTCATGAATGCTGATGACGCGATCATAGCCAAGAAGAGGAAGAGAGCAGAGCATTCGGAAGTAGGTCACCCGCATCATCCCGATCAAGGTCCTCATCCCAAGAAGCCTTGAGCAAACGAAAAAAAGGGATAGAGATAGTAAGAAGGAGAGTTCTTCAGCGAGAAACCAACAATACACTCCCTGGAATACGCCACTAGAGCAAGTGCTTATGCAAATCAAGGACAATCTGTCCTTGAAGTGGCTAGAGAAAATGAAGGGAGATCCTAACAAGCGCAACAGGAACAAATATTGCCGCTTTCATATAGATAATGGGCACGACACGGACAAGGTGTTTTGATTTAAAATAGCAGATAGAGAATCTTATAAGACAAGGAAAGCTAAGGAATATCTTTGGACGAGACCACAAAGACGAGAAGCCGAAGGCCAAGGTAGAAGAGTCATCAAGGCCCCCACTTGGAGAAATAAGAGTTATCATTAGGAGAACCTCAGCAGCTCAGTCATCCAAATCAAGAAAGACATACCTGAAGGTGGTGCAAAATGTCCAGTTGTTAGGACGACCTCCCAAGACAAGGGAAGTGGACAAGCAAGCTATCACATTTATGGACAAGGATGCTGAAAGAGCTCACCACCCCCACGACGATACAATTGTCATTACCCTACTCATTGTTGATTATACGACCAGGGGGGTGTTGGTAGACAATGGCAGCTCGAGGGACATTCTACATTACCTCGCCTTCCCATAAATGAGGCTAGGACAAGATCAATTTCGACCAGTGAATTCACCATTGGTGGGATTTGGAGGAATGAAGGTGCAGCCTGTGGGCACTATTACATTACCGATGGTGGTTGGAGTGTATCCGCAACAGCTAACCAAAGAGGTAAACTTCCTTGTTGTTGATTGTTCATCATCATATAATGCTATTATTAGACAGCCAACTTTAAATAGTTAGAAGGTCATAACCTCTACCTACCATTTGTCCGTCAAATTTCCAACCGAGCATGGCGTGGGTCGAGTACAAGGAGATCAGCTAGCCACCAAAAAGTGCTACTTAGCCATGTTAGCAATGGACGAGCACGTGTAGATAATGAGCATAGACGAGAGAAGGATTATAGCGAAACCCACTAAGGCGTTGGAAGACATCCATTTGGATGAGACCAGCCCCGAGAAGTTCATTAGAATTGAGGGAAGCATGGAGAAAGAAGCAAAGCATAATCTGGTCCAATTTTTGAAGAAAAGCCTTGATGTCTTCGCGTGGAGTCATGAGGACATGCCAGATATTGATTCAAGTGTCATTACTCATCGCCTAAATGTATGTCCCTACTCCAAACCAGTGCGTCAAAAGAAGAGCGTCTTCGCTCTTGAGCGAGACAATGCCATCAAAGAAGAAGTTCAGAAGTTGCTTACTGCGGAGTTCATCCATGAAGTTTATTAATTGGACTGATTGGCAAATGTAGTCATAGTAAAGAAGGCCAACGGCAAGTGGCGGATGTGTGTGGACTTTACTGACTTAAACAAAGCTTGCCCTAAGGACAGTTATCCATTGCCACGCATAGACCAACTGGTGGACTCGATGGCAGGCCATAAACTGTTGAGTTTCATGGATGCTTTTTCAGGCTACAACCAAATAAAAATAAACGAGATAGATCAAGAGAAGACTTCATTCATTACTAGCCAAGGGTTATTCTGCTACAAGGTAATGCCTTTTGGTTTAAAGAACGCGGGGGCGAGTTACCAAAGATTGGTTTACCACTTGTTCCGTCCTTAAATCGAGAAAAATGTGGAGGTTTATGTAGATGATATGCTGGTAAAGAACTTGGACTAGGGGAAGCATCTAGACGACCTTCAAGAAACCTTTGATACAGTTCGGCGGTATAATATGAAATTAAATCCAAGCAAGTGTGCTTTTGGAGTTTCATCGGGGAAGTTTTTGGGGTTCATGGTTTCACACAGAGGAATTGAGACGAATCCAGACAAAATTCAAGCGATACTAAACATGGAACCATCGAAAAGTATCAAAGAAGTTCAGTCTCTTACCAGACGAGTTACCACCCTTAACAGGTTTGTTTCAAAAGCTACTGACAAGTGTTTGCCATGCTTTAAAGTCCTCAGGAAGGCATTTGAGTGGACGAACAAGTGTTAGAGGGCCTTTCAAGACCTAAAGACTTACCTCACGACGACACCGTTGTTGAGCCCATCTATACTTGGTGAAGAATTATATTTGTATTTGGCAGTGTCCCCGCACGTTGTGAGCTCAACATTGGTCAGAGAAGAGAAGCAGATTCGGAAACCAATTTACTATACGAGTCGGGCACTGAGGGGAGCTGAAGGACAATACCCGATGATGGAGAAGTTAGATTTTGCTTTGATCACGGCTTCTTGGAAGATGAGACATTATTTTCAAGCTCACATCATTAATGTCCTAACGGATCATCCCCTAAAAAAGGCGATGAATAAGTTGGAAGTAGCAGGACGACTAATTCAATGGGCAGTGGAACTTAGTGAGTTCGATGTTAGATACCAGCCAAGGAGCACGATAAAGGCACAAACGTTGGTAGATTTTATAGCGGAGTTCACTCCCAGCCAGGACGAGTTAGACAAAGCGTTAGGAGCTCAAAGGTTGGTTATCAATGTAGACGGATCATCCATACTATACGCAGGGGGGATAGGAGTTATACTCAGGTCCTTAGAGGGTGACAAATTGGAGTATGCAGCCCGTTTACAGTACCAAACCACCAACAATGAAGCTGAGTATGAAGCTCTACTCAAAGGGCTAGAATTGGCAAAGTCTTTAGGGGCGGAGTCAATAATAGTCAAAGGAGATTCTCTGCTAGTCATCAATCAAGTGAATGGAGTGTGTGATGCTAAGGAAGATCGGATGAAGAAATACCTCAGCAAAGTGAAGCGACTTGTCCAAAAGTTTACAGAAGTGAGTTTTGTTCAACTCCCAAGGGAGGAAAATATGGAAGCAGATGCCTTGACGAAAACAGCTTCAGGAGGAGGAGTTATGGACGGGCACGACAGAATCCAATACATGCCAAGTATAGACCTTCCAGATATACAGCAAATAGGAGGGGAGAAAATTGGATGAGTCCAATAGTAATCTATCTTAAGGACGGAAGGCTTCCGAAAGATAAGGACGAGGCTAGGAAGCTGAGAGTCAAGGCTGCCAAGCACGTCTTCATAAATAAAGTGCTATACAAGAGAGATTTTTCTCAGCCTTACCTAAGGTGCCTGGCTCCGGACGAGTCAAACTATGTTTTGGGGGAGGTTCATGAAGGAGCATGCAAAAATCACTCATGAATGAGATCGTTAGTCCATAAGGTTGTCTGTGCAGGCTACTACTGGCCTACAATTCAAGCAGATGCTAAGGCTTATGTTAAGGTGTGTGACCAATGTCAGCGCTATAGCAACATCCCTAGACAGCCGTAGGAGTACCAGACCCCAATGATGGCCCCGTGGCCCTTTGCACAATAGGGGCTGGATATCCTAAGGCCTTTCCCTCTAGGAACTAGACAAATAAAATTTTTAGTAGTAGGGATTGACTACTTTATCAAGTGGGTGGAGGCCGAACCTCTTGCAAAAATCACTCAGTAAAATGTTAAGAATTTTGTTTGAAAGAACATTTTATGCAGGTTTGGAGTACCTAGGGTACTAGTATCTGATAACGGACGACAGTTTGATAATTCACTTTTCAAGGACTTTTGTGAACAATTTGGAATCAAGAATCACTATTCCTCATCATCCCACCCACAGGCAAATGGACAAGCAAAGGTAGCAAACCGATCCTTGCTGAAAATCATCAGGACTCGGCTCAAAGGGGCAAAGGGGATATGGCCAAACGAGTTACCAGGTGTTCTCTGGGCGTACAAGACAACTTTGAGGACCCCGACAAGAGAGACCCCCTTCAAGCTAGCCTATAGAAGTGAAGCAGACATACCTACGAAAGTTCATATGACTAATCATCGAGTGATGAAATATCAGGAGAAAGAAAATGAAGAGCAACTTCGTCTTAATCTCGATCTCGTTGACAAAGTAAGGATGGACGCAGAGAAAAGGATGGTGAGATACAAGAACCTTATGGCTAGGCAACATGATGCCATAATAAAACCCAGGCGTTTCAACGTAGGGGACCTCATTCTCAAAAGAGTTTCCTTGGCAATCAGGAATCCAGCTAATGAAAAATTAGTATCCAATTGAGAAGGGCTCTATAAAGTAATCAACTGCAAAAGGCAGGGGTCATACTACTTGGAAGTTTTGGACGGACGAAAGTTGGAGCATCCCTAGAACGTGGAGCACCTTAGGAGATATTATCAGTAATGAGCTTAGACGAAATTTACCAGAAACGAGGGGACAACTATGGATGAAGTCACCGATATGGTCTACGTGTTTACTCATGTTTGCTGTTATATGTTCTTACTACTCCTATTGTGTGTTTCTACTACTATTGTGTGCTTTAAGAATAAAAGTGCACTAGTTCTTAAACTTTTGCACCGCCTACAAGTAGGTTTGTGAAAGACAAGGTTGTGTACATTTAAGTACTTCCCCAAGTATTTTCCTAAGGCACTGGCTTCTAAACATGTGACATGTGTGTGGACGATGTTTATGTAATAATATGGTTTGGATTTCTAATATATTTAATGCATAAATTTAATCTCCATTATAGCATCCACAAAAACGCAAAAGCCTAAGACGAATGAATAATCTCTAGATGCAGAGATGTAACATTCACAAGCTTTCCTCAAAATGAGGATAAAGCAAAGACAAATCATCTAAGGCACACTCGTCTAAAAAATAAACAGGAAAGCCCATTCTCGTCTAAAAAGGGATGGTAAGAAATTTGAATGAACACCAAGGCGAGAAAAGGATGGACGAGGGTCTAGCCAAGACGTTCTTATGTTCTAGATGAGTAAAACACTAGAAACGTCTTAAGTGAACACTAGTTATCCAGCTCATGGGTGAAAAACGCCAACAAGCTTCTGTGGTAAGATCACCATTGCCACTTCTAGGACAAGACCTATTTAAAACTTACATGGAGGCAAGTCACAATGGGTCGTCCATAGGAAATACATGTGGACTGAACGGGCCACAAACGCGTTGACCCCTTGTGATAAATTAAATTGATTAATTAGCCCAGTTATTAATTAATCAAATTAACATGCAATATCACGTGGCAGCACAAACAAATCACCAAAACTAAGTTATGCAGCGAAAAATAAAAGACACGGTGATTTGTTTACGAATTGGGAAAACCTGACGGCAAAAACCCCACCGGGTGATTTAAGGTCACCACTCCCGAAACTCCACTATTATCACAGCAAGCGATTACAAGCAAGGAATCCCAAGTACCTTACCAACCTACAATTGAACCCTTACCCCAATACCCAATTGGACTTGTTCTGTAGTGACAGTTTCTCATTTTTAATGCACGGCTCCCAAGTACGTGACTAACCAATTTAATGCGCGGATCTCAGTACGCGGCTTACTCCTTTGCACGAATCACAGTACGTGACTCACTCACCAACTTGAGGAAGAAGAATGTTGGCTGCAAAGTTCTTCACTTCATCAACAATGAAGATTAAGAAGCACTTGGTTACAAAACCCTAAGGCGCAAAGACGCAGTAGCTTCTTTCAGAGAGAATAAGGCTTCGGTCACCTTTTGCATATGTTCTCCTTATATTCTCTTGTGTGATGGCCTAAAAAATAAGCCTTATATATGCCTAGGGATGTGAGAAAAGAAACCCTATACAAATACAAAAGCCTAGCCCAAAAATCAGATCTGGAAATCTGAATTCCCGTAACCTCGATAGATACCTCGATCGATCGGGCAGCTGTCGAGCCTCATTAAATCTCGATAGATACCTCGATAGATAGCTTGATAGATAGCTATCTGTCCAGCAGCTATCCGCAGGTGTCCAGCTTTAGTACACATTTTTTCTTCACTTGTTTCTTGGTTCAATCTTCATGGCTTTAATACTAGACTTGAACAACATGTTCTTTGAAGTATTAAACATATCTTAAATCTACCCAAATACAAGTAAAGTGCGTTTTGTCAAAGGATTAGCCAACTACATAAAATAGCGACATATGTTCACAAACTTGAACTACATATGTCCTAACAATCTCCCCCTTTGGCAATCCGTGACGAAACCACAACAAACAAATGAAAACATGAGAGAAGTCATAAAACACTTTAACTCATATTCACTTGTTACATACAATAAAATCTATCCTAACACAAACTCTTGAAAAACTTTGCAAGAAGAGAGTTCATGGCATGGAAGACTTTGACAACCTGTATTTCTGAAACACTTTAAACAAAACACATCAAGGCATCTTTGTGTGAAGCAGAAATAATAGATTGCATACAAATAAAGAAACATGTGTATAAAGATAGAAAAGAAACAACACATGTAGAGATAGGTGAAGAAAACATACATCATCATATATATACCACTTGATAAATACCATGTTGTATGTAAAAATGGTCACAAGACCTAGGTACATGAACGAGGAGATAAACACTCCCCCTAACAAGATGAAACACAACTCCCCCTTACAAGGGCATGTATTTCTCCCCCTAACTTGTAGAATCTTAAAGAAAGAAATCACAAATTCTCCAATTTCTCCCCCTTTTTGTCACGATTGACAGAGGGTACCGAGAAATATAAAGATGATCAAGGATGATCAAGGGGGCACAAAGAATCCATAAAAATGGATGAATGTAATGAAACAATATGCTATGGATGACAAGATAAGAGAGACATGCAAAACATGTGAAAAACAATGCATGCAGAGAATCTCGATCAATCGAGAGGTATCGAGGAGCTATCGAGCAGACCTCGATGGATCGAACAGCTATCGAGAAGCTATCGAGGAGACAGAAACTTTCTCGATCGATCCACCTAGCTATCGAGAGGTGTCGAGATTGCTGAAGATCTCGACAGATAAGCCAAGTATCGAGAGGTGTCGAGGATGTGTCGAGATGGCTTAAAAACAGTTTTTCAAAAGAGGAAAAACACAGACATGAATGCAATCATGTATGCAACTCAACCAAAGATCCAAACGACATAATAACCTCTCAAAATCATCTCTCAACAAGAATTTTAAACACATGTATCTCAAAACACGCACACACACACTAAACAAGTCTAACTAATTTTATATTTAAAAAATAAGTCCAGACAGTTTAGTGAGCATACATTAACGCATGTAAACCTTGTGATGGCCAAATCACATTGTACCTGTACATGTATCAAGAATAGCAAAGAATATTGCGTGTTGTGTGTGAAAACATCGCAATATTGCATAAGTGTCTCAATGTTATGACGATTTGAGATATGAGAAAATCACTTTAACTCACACACAATCATAACTGCTTGATGGGGACTATCACCTTCGAGGTACATCCTATAACTCCCATATCTCCTAGAAAACACGCTTGCAACCATATTTTAAAGCAATTTGATCTGTTTGCTTTTTATTTCTTTGCATATTTTCTTTTATTAAGCATATCATGCATGGGTATACAAGAGAAAGAAAAGAAATACCCAATTATGTTAAGCTTATGACATTGCACTTTTACTATGCCGAAGCATACAGATGTCATCTTATGATTGGTGAGTAACAGTGGTGAGATGGTTATTTATGCCTTTCTCTTAGGATTTTCTAGTTCAACCCGTCAAAAAGAGTGATATGAGTGTTAAGAAAAAGAGATCACTCAACCTTACTCATCACAAACAAAGAGCTACAAAGCTCACTTGCTTAGTTGTGCAGAAGAATGCTCATCTAAGTTACAGATGATACAAAGTTTAGAAAACTCTGTTTCAATGGCCATTTTAAGGTTCACAAGAACCAATGTACACAAACACACACTGTTTTTGTATTTTTTTTATTTTTTTATTTTTTTTATTTTGAAAAAAAAAATAAAAACTAAACAACCAAACAAAAACAGACAAACCTCATGAAAGCATGAAAGAATGATGCATATGCATGAAAGTAAGAAAAGAAATGCAGATGCATGAACGCATGATTTCAAAAGCAGATAAGAAATCAAGCAAAGAGAGTCCTACTTTAGATAGAAAGAATAAAAGCAGAGGACAAACAGAAAAGACAATTAAGTCTTAGGCTCCTTTCTCACTCACACAGCACGAGTCCTTGGCCGTGAAGATGAAAAGGCACGTGTCCTAGTATGACTACTAAAGGACATAAAAGAATTAAAATTCTCCTGAAATTGAGTTAAAAAGCTCAAGACTTTTAATAACTCTCCAAACAAAGGTGTAGGTCCTTGAGAGGAAACTTGTGACCGTTTGGACAATTGCTTATGAGGATACAACTTAAACCAATTAGGACGAGTGTGTCCAGAAATACCACAATGGTGACAAACATGAGCAGTTTTAGAGCTACTCGGCTTCCTAGAAGGAGGTCTAACCTTAGAGGTTGACAGAGTTCTCAGCTTAGGACAATTTGGCCTAATATGACCAACAATGTGACAATGATGACAAGTGGGGACAAAAACAGATTTATCATTCAACCTAGGAGGAGTTTTAGACATAGGTTTAGAAATATCAGCGTTAACATCAGTTTGTTTACCTTTGTCTATCCTAGCAATATTAGCCTTCAACTCTTTATTATTCCTTTTGAATGGGGGAATATAAAAATCCTTTTCTTTTGAGTTAGGCTCAACAACAAGTTTGGCACTAGTTAATTTTTCAACTTCAGTTTTAAATTCAACTAGTTGCTCTTCCAAACTCTTAATTTTGTCCACCTGAGATGAAATTTGATTTTTAAAATTCTCATTCAGATTAGTGGCTTCATCCAATTTTGCAATCAAATCATCTTTTTCAAGCTTGACCTTTTTAAATTTAGCTTTTAATTTTGTAGAACACTCAAGAGATTTCATACAAAAATTATAAAGTTTGCAATAGGCATCATGAATATCATCATCATCATTCAACATAAGATCATGCAAATCAAAACAATCAAGAGTTTCCATGACAACAGGGGTCAATGGATCACACATCAAAGATTAAAACCTAATCAGAGTGTGCCTGCTCTGATACCACTTGAACGGGCCACAAACGCGTTGACCCCTTGTGATAAATTAAATTGATTAATTAGCCCAGTTATTAATTAATCAAATTAACATGCAATATCACGTGGCAGCACAAACAAATCACCAAAACTAAGTTATGCAGCGAAAAATAAAAGACACGGTGATTTGTTTACGAATGGGGAAAACCTGACGGCAAAAACCCCACCGGGTGATTTAAGGTCACCACTCCCGAAACTCCACTATTATCACAGCAAGCGATTACAAGCAAGGAATCCCAAGTACCTTATGTTAGGATATATGCCCTTAAATCCTATTGTATGATGCTATGTATGACATTATGTATGACTTAATGTTGTGTTTAATAAAGTTGTTTATTTTTATCTAAAATAATGGTAACATGAATATTTGGACATTATCATATTAGTCCATGAGATGCATAGTATGTGATTTATGTGATTTAGTCACAGAAGATATAAATCACAAGTTCTTTGTAAACTCAGAATTTATAGTTCGTAGTCGGTGATGAAATTGGGCATTTCATCTGCGAAGACTATAACGTATCAACTAAGATGATTTGTCTTGATCATGGAAGTGGTGACTTCTAGTTGATATGTTGATATATTTTAAGAGTTAAGACATATTGAACTGGACCGCTGTGAGATTTATTATTCTCCTAACGACTGTCAAATGAATAATAAATCTCACGACTTCTATTTGCATGAACTCTTAATCCTGAGAGAATAATGGACCTGATCATGAGGTGTAGGTTGCTTTGATATATCAGGAGTGAGATCTAAAGTAACGGTCAAAACCTCAGTATGTTGGGCAACCACATTTAGTGTTGATGGAACATATATTCTCAAGATGGAATTCATAGTCTCTTAATGGAGATACAAAATATTCCCTTGAGATAAGTTTAATGAGTTTGGTTATTCAGAGAGTTAGGCCTAACCACTTTGGTAAGAAATTACTAAAGTATATATTTATGAAATTGGATTTCATAAATATATGATGAATAACTTTAAAGGATTAAACCGGGTACTCAAGGATAAGATGTAGTAATTTACAAAGTGGCAGTCTATATTTATGACTTTGTATTACTACGAATATTTTATGAAGGGGTTGCGTGTAAAATAAAGTCTTGGGATATAATTTATTAATAAGGCCTAGAGTGCAATTATATTTATATAGTGGTATTAAATATAATTAATGGTAACTTTGGACTTGTCAAGAGTTGACGGAAAAGCCCAAGGCCCATTGGAGCTAGTGTCTTATTGGTCCCTTTTGGTCCCATTCCAAGCCACATATTAAAGCCCAATTGGAAAGGCCCAATAGGCCGGCCCAATTAGATAATCAGTTAGTTATAAAGGGAGAAACATACAGAATTTTTTAACGTGATTTTTCGAAAAGAAAAATAAGGAGTGTGAGACACACTTTCATTCTCCCTTTGGAAACTGATTGAGAGACCACACATCTTGGGCGTAAAGTGGAATTGGAATGAAGATTAAAAGTTTTCCCAAGTGCTTCTAATCTTTGTTTTGAAATTCTCCATACCAAGGTACGCTATCTTGTTCTTAAATTCTGAAATTCATAGAGTGCATGTTGTCAATCATGAATGAAATAGATCCTTGTTTGTTGCTTCCGCTGTGTTTTTTGTATGAGATACAAAACCAGATTTTATCCAACACCTTACCAACCTACAGTTGAACCCTTACCCCAATACCCTATTGGACTTGCTCTGTAGTGACAGTTTCTCCTTTTCAATGCACGGCTCCCAAGTACGTGACTAACCAATTTGATGCGCGGATTCCAGTACGCGGCTTACTCCTTTGCATGAATCCCAATACGTGACTCACTCACCAACTTGAGGAAGAAGAATGTTGGCTGCAAAGTTCTTCACTTCATCAACAATGAAGATTAAGAAGCACTTGGTTACAAAACCCTAAGGCGCAAAGACGCAGTAGCTTCTTTCAGAGAGAATAAGGCTTCGGTCACCTTTTGCATATGTTCTCCTTGTATTCTCTTGTGTGACGGCCTCAAAAATAAGCCTTATATATGCCTAGGGTTGTGAGAAAAGAAACCCTACACAAATACAAAAGCCTGGCCTAAAAATCAGATCTGGAAATCTGAATTCCCGTAACCTCGATAGATACCTCGATCGATCGGGCAGCTGTCGAGCCTCATTAAATCTCGATAGATACCTCGATAGATAGCTCGATAGATAGCTATCTATCCAGCAGCTATCCGCAGGTGTCTAGCAGCTATTCGCAGGTGTCCACCAGGTGTCCAGCTTTAGTACACACTTTTTCTTCACTTGTTTCTTGGTCCAATCTTCATGGCTTTAATACTAGACTTGAACAACATGTTCTTTGAAGTATTAAACACATCTTAGATCTACCCAAATACAAGTAAAGTGCGTTTTGTCAAAGGATTAGCCAATTACATAAAATAGCGACATATGTTCACAAACTTGAATTACATATGTCCTAACATGGACGACCCTCCAACAAGGGAAGTGGGTAAACTCCCAAAGAGCTAGGAACAAAAATAGTGCAAGCGAAGCAATGATATTAACACAGTCATCCATACAATAACATGCAAGTTATGAAAAGAACATTCACCAATCAGTCTTGGAGGGTAGACGACCATCGTCCAAAAACCCTCAAAGTGAAAACTTAAACAACTCTTTGAAAACTTGTCTCAAATATCTTGGACGAGTGAAATGTACTTAACGTAAAATTCAAATGGTCCTAAACAATGGACCTCTTGAAAAATAAAAAGAAATTAACTTTTTCTGATGTAAAATTTTACTAAGCATCTCCGGTTTTAAGGTCGTCTTGAGCAAGTTGGGTGGTGGCATCATCCTTAACATCAGCATTGTCTGAGCCTGTTTGGAGTAGGGAGCTTGTAGCAGCACCAATGTTGAGTTTGATAATGCTAAATTCAACCCCAAGGAAGTTTTCTATAGCATCCATTTTGAAATCTTTAAACCCTGCTGCGTAATTGGTGTCCAGCAAGTTAGTAAATTCATTGGGCACTTTGAACTCGTCAACAGCATCGTCTTTGGCCTTCTTAAGAAGATAACCCAGCTCGTCGTTCTTCTTTTGAAGAAGGTCAAGACATTCGTCCTTCTTGGCAGTGTCAGATTTCAACTCCCCCATCAAAGTGTTCAACCCCTTAACCTCATCCCTGGCCTTGTTTGCCACCTCGACCCAAGTTTTGCAGTCACTTTTGATCTCTTCGATTCTTTTTTCAAGAAGGATCCTCGTCTTGTCCATCTCCGTGGCTTGTCTGGACGCAGCTATAAACTTCGACAATGCCTGCGTAGATGATAAAAAGGTTCAAGAGGGAAAAATAACAATAGATAACATTGCTAAAGCAAGACGAGACAAAAGTGTTTACCTTAAAAAGATCGTGAATGCCGGAGTGCTCAAATTCCCTTAAAGACATATTGTAGCATGCAGCCACGTCCTTACCCATGATAGCCTTTTGAAATCGTTCCTAGGCTAAGTCCTCATTCTCCAATAAGTTCATAGGAGTCCTTTGGGGAGGTTCGGACGAGGTGGGAGCATGGGTTTTGGACGGGATAACGTCAACGAGCATAGACAAGTCAACATCAACAACTGTGATGAAGGGCAGAGAGGAAGGAGGGTCAGACTTAGCAATTTCAGGCCTGGACAACCCATGCTTAGTCTTCTTCCCCCGACGACTGGGCAAGCTTCCCAAGTCCAAGTTCTTGGGCAAGCTTTTCCTTTTGTCTCCAGCAGCAGGACGAGCCTGAGATTAGGCTTCAAGTCTGGTCGTCTCGTCAATCACTTCTTTCCCTTTGTTTTCTTTCATGGTTGCCATTCTTAGAAAACACACATACGTACATAAAAAAAATAATAAATAAAAAAAAATTAAAAAAGAAAAAAAAAACTCAAAAGAAAAGCACTCATGTCTACGGACAGTTTGCTCGTAAGCAAGGGCTTCAGCAGATGGGTCAGGGCCAAATTCCCATGTGTTCAACCATCGAAGAGTCACCAACCAGTGAAAATTCCTCTCAGAGTGTAGACAAGCTCTGTGGACGCAGTCACAATGGAACTTACTTAAAGAATGACGTTTAACAGCTGGGGAAAAAGAGCAAAATTAAGGTTAAAGAACTGTATAAAGATAAAATAGAGCATAGCAGCTAAAAAGGACAGTGAAGGAAAAACATAACATACCTTCGAGACAAAGGTTCCCTAATTCACCTGTATAAAGGGCAAATGTATCCCTACCAACCTCAACAGGGTGCCCTACCCAAAAACTAGAGACGAAGAAAAACTCTGTCTTCTAGTTCTTGTCAGACGAGACCAAGGACTTAATCAACCTACAATCATTGCCCCTAGCTGTGAATTGGTAAAAACCTAAGGATTGACTAATTTTGGAGGGCTTATAGCAGTGCAGGAACTCGTCCACAGTAAGAGGACGATTCCCTTCAAAAGCTTCCCTCCACAAAGCTTGCATAGAGACGACGAGTCTCCATGCGTTAGGATTAAGTTGACAAACTCCCAAACCCAACCTGGTGAGCAATTTCCTATCAAAAGCATTTAGAGGCAACCTAAGTCCCCCTAGAAGATAAGCTTCATAGATGCCTATCCCAAAACGGGGCTGGCAACACCACTCCCCATGGACGACTAATTTAGGGTTAAGATCATCTGGGATTTGGTACCAACTCCTAAGGACATCCAACTTCTTCTCGTCCGTCTTAGAAGGAATTCTTACAGCGCAACTATACAAGGCTTCTTCTTCGTTCAAAGGGGAAGACAGTGGGATACTCGACGAGGTTTCAGCTCCAGAAGCTGCCCTCGTCCTGAGGTTTTCTTGAAAAATCTCAAGGGGAATTCCAGGAACACCAGAGGTGTATTCCTCCGTTGTACTACCACTACTACTACTATCATCACTAGAAGTACTACAGCCGGAAGAATCATGATACTCGTCTATGGCTTTGTCTATACTATCGCTAAACGAGGAGATCGTAACTTCAGACATTCTAAAACTTAAAAAGGAAAACCTAAGGGTGAGAGTAAGGAGAATACCTGGCTCTTGACAGAAGATACTAAGGAAGCTGAGAAACTTCTAAACGAGGCGACGGACGAGAAGTGTCAAAAAAAGAAAATCTAAAAAACTAAAGGGGGCACGAGAGGAAAACTACTATTTATAGGTGGAAAAGTCTCGGTATTCCAAACGATGATGCCAATCAGAAGGCGACACGTGGCATATGCCTAGAGAAAACAAAATGACACAACCAGTAACCTACGAAAGCATGACACATGGTGCGCTGTTAAAAAAAAAATATATATATATATAAAAAAAAAAAAGAGAAAAGAAGTATATACATACGTACAATAATAATAGTGTTCTTGGAAAACTCGTCCTAAAATTTGATGATATACTGAATGACCTTTGGACGAAGGGGCAACTGATGAGGAGTTGTGAAAAATGATTTACTCCAGACCGTCCATGGTCATCCCTATCTGTGGTCCTTGTCCTTGGAAAACCAACAAGGGCGAGGCTGCCGTCCATGGCCATCCATACCAATGGTCGTCCATGGGAAAGCGATAGGACGAGGCTACGGCATGATAAGTAAGATAAGCCTTCCATGGTCATCCATAGAAAAGTGCATGGACGACCCTCAACACTTGGGAAAATTCCAAATATAATTCCCTCCTTCAAGCGACCATGGATCAAGCTTCCAAGGCACAAGCAATACCTAGGTTTGCTACTGTACCCTCCAATGAGGAGTTTAACCAACAACAACAGTTACAGGAGGATGGAGTGTAACTCCAGTGGCGGTTGTGGAAGTTACCCTTAACTTTCTGATCTCCTGAGAAACAGGGGAAGTTACAAATCCAATAACTTTTCCAGGAAGTAGGGGTGTCAATTCGGGTTAGCGTGTCGGGTTCGTGTCGTGTCGAGGTAGGGGTATTCGACTAAATGGCTCAACCCTAACCCGACCCATTTAATAATCGTGTCATGATCCTTCAACCCTAACCCGACCTGTTAATAAGGCGGGTTGACCTGACCCAACCCATTTGACACGCTTAATAAACGAGTCGTGTTGGGTTGACACGAATGTAACATAACCCATTTCAACCTGCATAATATTAAATATAACATCTATCTAGAAATAATTTTTTTTACATCCCAAAAAGCAGTGCATACACTTCACATTCAAAATAATATAGTTCAACAAAAATATAATATTCATCTATAAATAAGTTCTTTCCACTCCAAAAGAAGTGTAAGTGTGCAACACTTCAACCCAAATTCAAAATAACTTAGTTTAACAAAAATAAAATAACATAATTCAACAAAAATATAATATCTTAGAACTCGGCTAAAATAAAATAATAATAATAAAAAAAAAGATATTTATAAGAAGGTTTAAAGGTTTAGGGTTTGTAGGGTTTAAAGATTTAGGGTTTGTAAAGTTTCAATTTTCAATTATATCCCTTGTCAATTTTTGTAATTACTCACTTTTCTTTTTAAATTTAAAGTACATGTTTGGATATAAAAGGTATTTGATAAATTTAAAATAAAATAAATATTTATTTGTTATACGAGTTAAATGGGTTGTGTTAAGTGGGTTATTTCAAGTTGACACAAATAAATTGACGAGTCAAACGTGTCTATTACGGGTTATGCGGGTTGACCCACTTATGACACGTTTCTTATCGTGTCGCTTTCGGGTCGACCCGTTTATGACCCAAACCCATTAAGGCCCAACCCTAACCCGAAAAAACCCGTGTCGGGTTCGTGTCGTGTTCGCGGGTTGGGTCGAACATTGACACCCCTACCAGGAAGCAGTATATAATCGCTCTTTCAGGCCAGACAAATGTATGTTTTTGATATTCCCTAAAAAGTTAGAACTCCAAAATAATAGTGAGAAAACTAACTTTGCCATCGGAGGGTTATTGGCCGGTATCCTAGGTCACCTTTGATCACTTTTCTTCTTGTTTCAGGCCATCAACACAGTCAGTAGACCTTCTGAAATCCGAAGTATCCAGCCTACTGATCTTCTTAGCATCATCAAAGTTGGTCTCTAGCTTTCACCAGTTTCATTTTAAGCATTGTTACCACAAAGCTAATCAGTGTGTGGACAGTTCTACTAAGATGAGATCTAATCAAAATTATTATTTTTTTTTTTATGATAGTCTGCTACACAGTATTTATGAGGATTTGCCAGAGACCTTTTTTTTTTTTTTCTTCAACTTTTTATAATTTGTTTAATGAATCTCCCTTTTACCTAAAAAAAAGAAGGTAAATTCCACTAACATACCTTGAAATTTAAACTAATGCCAAAGTATAGAACTTTTCATAAATGAAATGGTAAAAAGTATAGAAGTTTTGATGTTTGATGAATCTTAAAGTGGGGTGGTATAGTTAAAAAAAGTAGGTTTTTGAAGTGTTAAATGCTAAAAATTTTAGAATTCTTGACAAGAATGCTCTAAATAGTTTGTTATTTTTTTCTCAACTAATTAAATTGGTTAGTTTTAAAAAATTCTAGATCTGATTGGTATTAGCTCAAATCTCAAGGGTGTGAATGGAAATTTAACCAAAAGAGGGTAAATTCCACTAAAGACATTATTTTTACTATAAACTGTTACTGCGGAACCAAACCTGAAACTGCCACAACAAAATTGTGCAGACCTTGTACTTTGTAGCAGCAGCAACGGTCTGATGAGCTCCATCGTTGCAATAGTATGTAGTGTCAGTTTTTCCAGCCGCCACAATAGAATGGAGACAGCTTAGTATATTTTCAGCGACGGTTTATGTGAACCGCCGCTATAACACCCTTTTCTTTTTTTTTTCCCTTCTTAAACGGCATCGTTTTGCACATTGTTTTTTTTCCCGCTACATCTTTACCCTAAATACTTTCTTTTCCCTCCCAAATCCCAGATCTCCACTACACGATCACACACTCTCTCTCTCTCTCTCTCTCTCTGAGTACAGAAAGGTTGCTTTCTTGCTCGTGACTCGTGAGTATCATCTATTTTCTTTAATGGATTTTGTGCCTTTTCTTTTCATTATTTAAAAATTTTCGTGTATACTTTGATTGAATTGTGATTATGTTTGTTTTACACTCACTGTTGTTGTAAACCAAAATTTGCTACTTCTAAAATTTGTTGCTATTTTATTTTTATTTTATATTATTGTTCCATTGTGATTTGTTAGATACTGTTTATCAAGCTATATAATTTTTTTTTGTTTTTTAATTTCTTACATTTTATTACTCTTTTTGAGTTGCTAAATTCATAGAATTTTTCATGGATGGCTATGCTTTTCTTGATTTGGAGTTAGGATTGAACCCAATTCTTCATTATTGGTGTCCCCCCTACCCAATTGTTATTTCTCTTGGTCCAAACTTGGAGGTACATAGACCATTTTGTTAAGTCAAAGGTTTTTCATTTGTTAGAAAATGGCGGATTGTTATGTGGACAAACAAATATACCATTTAACCTTAATAAATGTCTTAGCACTCATCAATTTTTCCTTACTGCCTTAGTACTCATGATTACGGATTTTGAAATAGCTTTTAGTACTAAATATAGCCTACTACTCAAAATTAATAAATTAGTGATGTTAGAAAAGTACAAATTTTACTACATAACTTATAATAAATTAATGTGTCACCAATTAGTTAAATCACAAAAAAGTAATTTTGACATTAATTTATTATGTTATTAACATCAACCAATTACACCAATTGTCACATCAATTTTTAAATTTAGTGGTTTAGGTCTCTATTAGGAGCATTGTTTGCTTTGTGTATTTTTGTTTTCTCATGTCCTTTTGGGAATTGAATTGTAAAGTCTTGTTTGGATGGTAAGTATAAAATGAGATTATTTTAGATGGGAATTAACGTTGAAACTGTAAAAATCGTCACTTACATAAGTCTGAATGCATAAATGTGAAACTAAATAATTGAAATAATGACTAACCCTTTATGTGCACTTCCATGAAATTTGCATCTCAAAAAGTGACTAAGGATGGGATGATTTTATGTCCATGTGTAAATTGTGTGAACTCGGCTATGTTGACTCTAGATGTTGTACATGATCACTAATGCAAGCCATTTTCAAAAAATCTTTAATGAATGCAGTGATATTCGTGCCATGTTGCATGATGTGTTTCCCGCGCAGGATATGGCATCAGAACCACAAGAAGAAGGTCCAAGTGTACAACAATCTATACAAGGTTCCAATGAAGATACAAAATCGGTTGACAACTTGATGAAAGATGCTGAGCAGCCTGTATATAAAGGCTGCAAGAATTATAGCAAATTATCATTCATTAGGCAGTTGTACCACTTGAAATGTCTTAATGGTTGGTGCAACGAGTCATTTACCATGTTGCTTCAACTTCTGCAAGATATGCTTCCTTCTGATGCTAAGGTGCCAAAAGACTCTTATGAGTTTGAAAAGATTGTTAAGGATTTAGGTTTGAGTAATGAGAAGAGTTATGCTTGTCCCAATGGTTGTATGTTTTTGGAGAAGGGGAATTCCAATGATAAAGCTTGTTCAGTGTGTGGCTTTTCAAAGTGGGCAACAAATGGGGATGATGTTCAGACTGGTACTAATGCTTTGTCCAAAAAAAAAAAGAAGAAGGTTGCAAAGATCTTACATGGATCAACCTCTTCTAACAAAAGTGGCAGAAGTAGTTCGTTGCGAGGGATACAATTAAGTTCTGAAGAATACAAACAAAGAGAGAAAGAAGAGATATGTGAGCCGAAGGCTGGATTGTCTAATATAATGGAACAAATGGCTAGCTTCATTCAAGGAATGCAACAACAATCTCGTACTGGTTTCCAGGTTATTAATATTTAATAGTTTATAAATTAATTTAATCTATATTTTTAGTTATTCTTATTTTATTATTGAATATGTTTAGTACATTAACTTTTTTACTTCATCATTTAGGGCATAGACGTGGGTAGTGGTGCTCAGGATAAACAATATCCACACACACAAGGATCATCAGTTGCTAGTCATGAGAATGAGCAGCAGGGTAAGATTTTTTCTTTATGTTCATCATTAACTTGAAATGTACTTATTTTAAAATTTGTGAAGAAGTGTCGGTGTATTACATATGCTTGTATAATGACAACAATAGCTGGCATATTCAAATTGATTTGTTTAGATATTGAAAAGTGTTGGTGACATTGGTTATGTAACGATTAGACTTGTAAAATTTTGATTTGTTGGAAGTATTGGTAACATTGGGAGTGTTATGCATGTAATATGTTGTTTGTAGTTTATATTTTGTTTGTAAGATGTTGAGAAGTACTAGTGACATTGGTTTTGCAATACTTGTGATCTGTACAGTCATATATGAAAGTAGAGATAATGATGCTACTATTCTTGGGTGAGATTGGATATGTATTATGGCATTGTTTAATTAATTTCTACAAAAATGGTAATTTTAGAATTTTTTTTTGGTTGTTGTTGTTGCAGGTAATAAGACAATCTAGAGGAATGAAGATGGATCAGTCGAAGAACAAGTCTTTTTTATTCCCCTGTTGTTGTAGATATTTAGCGTGGTGATTCAAATGTCGAACTTTTGAAACAAACAATTTGGAAATTGTTGTTAGTTATTATTAACTTATTAGTCTAAAGTACCTTGATACTTTAAAAGTGTAATGCTACTGTATGGATTTTATTTTATTTAATATATGCTACTTTATGCTATTGTGATATGGATTACATATATATGATAATATGATTAATAAGAAATATATTTAGAAATCACATAAAAAAATATATTCAGTTTGGGTTTAATAACTATGTATGTAGTGATCAATCTAGATTTTTGTTTAAAAACGACCGTTTTGGACCGGTTTGTGCTATTGTGATATGGATTTCAATTTGGAAATTGTTATTAGTTATTATTAACTTATTATTAGCTCCCCCTCAAAAAAAAAAAAAAAAAAAAAAAAAAAAAAAAAAAAAAAAAAAAAAAAAAACTTATTATTAGCTTACCAAAAAAAAAGAAGTTATTATTAACTTATTAGACTGAAATATCTTGATACTTGGAAAGTTTAATGCGACTTTATGGATTTCCTTTTTATTTTTTATTTTTATTTTTAATATATGCTACTTTATGCTATTGTGATATGGATTTCATATATATGATAATATGATTAATGAGCAGAGATTAAATTCTATAAGGACGTCGTGTAAAATTCATGTTTTACCCCTTCAATTTCAACATGCCACATCATCTTATTACATATTTAAAAATAAACACAATCATACTTAATCAATTCTAACACCCATATATAAATCAACCAAATTGAGAATTTATTGAAAAATTATTAGGTGTGGTAAGATGTATTGAATTTTAAGTAAAATGCTCATGTGACAATCACTTATTAGATGGTGTAAAACATGAATTTAATAACTATATATAAAGTGATCAATCAAGATTTTTGTTTAAAAACAATAATTTTGGCTCGGTTTAAAAACAATTGTTTTTGACCCGTTGCATAAATTATAATACATAGATCAACCCCTAAAACTTATTCTACACTTGTACTCATAAAAACCCTCCAAAGTCGCCTAGTTCAACTTGTGTGACCCGTGGAACCATTTGCGGGTCACACCGTTATCAAGGGTCAACTCTCAACAAACTGAACTGGTCAGTCCCTTAGTTGATCTTCCAAGTCCAACCCCAAGCCTTTTTTTTATTTTTTAGATATGATTTTAAAAACTGAAAAGACCAAAGAACTGGAAAAGAAATTGCTTACCAGTTCTTTGGCTCAATTGGGATCGAACCGATGGTCGAATCAATGATGTCATAATTAATATAATTTAAAAATTTTAATTACTTTTATGTGAATTTAGAATTTTTATAAATTATATTATGAAAATATAGAAAAGAGATTTTTTTTTTTTTTTAATTTGTAATTGTTGACAAAGTATAATTTGCTATTTAAGTTCTATATTTTTATTTTTATTTTTATAAATAATAGTTTAACTTTAATTTTTAAATTATAACTGTTTATTTAAAAAAATAAAACTAAAATCAAAGGTCCAAAACATTGGAATAACTAGACAAGTCATTCCATTCCCTCCAAAAAAAAAAAAAAAGTCATTCCATTCCAACGACACACATCTTTTTCTCCCCTAAAATCTCTCCCCCACATTTTACCACTTACCATCAGTTTAATCGCCGCACAGGTTCTCAGTTTTTTCAATTAAACTAGCATTTTTTAATAAACTTTTTTTTTAATTTTAATTTTATGATACTCAAACTAGATTGGTGTTCAATCTTTTATTAAACCAACTAGTTTGGTTTGATTTTTAAAACCATGATTTTAAATTAGTAACAAAATGGATTGCTCTATCCCAAGCGATTTTTGAATTCTAGATTGGATGAGGCACATTATAATGTATAATCTCAACTCGAGAGAGTCTTAAGTCTTTGGCCAGTTAATGTAAATCTCAGAAAAAGTCTGACCTTTGAAGCCATGGAAGCAATGAAGCGATTCAACTGCGACACCTATCTTACATTAAAACGGTTTGATCACACTCCTTCAAACCCAAGAAAAGGTATCAAATAACAACCATCTTGATTCTTAATCCATGGTTGAACCTCTTGACCGGTCAAATTTTACCCTTATCTTTTCGTGGGCATTAGTATTACTGATGATGCTGAAATCGTCAGTTGAGTAGGTTCGTCTAGATGAATCAGTACAGACTTCGTCTTTGTACTTGCAAAGGCAACAATAGAATCTTTCTCCCTAAGTGGTCATTGGTGGGGTGCCAGCCACGGAGTCTCCGATGGCAAAGTTAGTAATGAGAAATGGCAAAATAGGGTTGTAAGAACTAGATTGAACAGAGAATTCTTGTGAGTATATGTGTATATCCCTTCTTTGGCTCTTAGGTGTGCCTTATATACATTCTCATTCTTTCTAGCCGTTGTACCCTATTGATGGTGGTGTAATTACTTCTTTTGTAACGCCTTTGTGCTCATTCAATGTGGGCTTTGATGGTTCTCCAACAGTCTTCTTGGCTGATTGGTAACGGTCCAAGGTATTGAATGCTCATCTTTATGGTGCTCCTATCATTGTCCATGCTAAGGAGGGATGGACGATGGTATTTGATGGGTTCGTCTGGACTGAGATTTTATTGGTTTTATCAGCTGCTCCCTAGTCCTATGGTCATCGTTATGTGTAATGATGATCATAGGAAGATGGAAGGTTTTTTGTTTAGACGTGACACTTAGGGTTCTGTGTTGGTCGCATTTAATGCGTAGTGACGGCGTCGTACACGTCGTGGCCACGTGGCACATTCTGACTAGTGGAATTCAATGCTTCACTTGTGTCCTTTGGGTTTCCTGCTGATTTCCAGTTTTTCGTGCCCAACTATTATAAAACTTGTCCTCTTTTTCTCTTTCCTCCTTACTTTCTCTTCTCTGCACCATTGTTTTTCTTTTCCGAGCATCCTGTTGCGTTTCTTCTTTCTGAGATCTGTCCCTTTCAAGGTACGGTTTCTTTCCTCAAGCTTTACTCTCTGTAGCGAAAAACATTGTTGGTATTTTTCTTTTTTTCATTTTGGGGTTTGGATTTTTTTTTTTTTTTTTCCTTTTAGGTTCCATGGTAGATAGCTTTGAGGTTAGGAGACTCTATCCTTCCCTTTTGTTTTTCTGTGTGCACATAGGGGCTTCTCTAGCTCTTCTAGCTCTTTTGGCTCTTCAATTAAGGGTTTTGTGTTTAGGGGTATTTCTTAGGTCTAGCGTTGGTTGATTTGCTCCTTTTGCTTCGTAAGTCTATGGATTGGTTTAAGGGAATAGTGGGTGAACGGAGAATTATGTCAGAAGTGAGGTCCATCGAGCTAGAAACTGGGTTGTCATCTAGCGACGACCTTGTTGAGGTGGAGGTGGATACCGTGGCTTTTGGCCCAAGAGAGATTAGGTCTTTTCATGCCCTCGGGGAGGCATGTGGTCTGGATGCTAAGACACTCTCCAGGTTTAGGGATAAGTTTCAATTCCCTAAGAGGGTTAGGGTTTGTCTACCTCATAGAGAGGAACGGGCCTGTCATTTTTCTCCTGGGGAGGTGTGTTTCTATGAGGCTGCCTGCCCGAGTGGTCTTAGGTTTCTCGTCCATCCCTTCATCATGACGCTTTTGAATCACTTCAACATTACTGCTGGGCAACTTACGCCACACTCGTGGAGGATTGTGATCAGCTGTATAGAGATATCGATGACTGTCATTGAGGGGGACATGATTAGGGTGGACGAGTTCACATATTTGTACCATCTAAAGGAGTCAAAAGAGAATGGGTACTACAAACTTGTGCCCTGGGTCAGGAAGGCTAGGATCATCACAGATCTACCATCATCCTTTCGATATTGGAAATAGATGTTCTTTTTTGTGTTTGGGGTCGAGTGAGAGACTCCTTCTAACAAGTTCTGGGGTGATGTTCCTAAGTTGATTCATCGTTAGAAAACCCCGAGTCTAGGTGCGTCAAACTTCTGCAAGTCTTTGTCCTTTCTTCCTTTCTCCTTTTTTTGTGGCTAATCTTTCTGTTTGTTATGCAGTTAAAAAATTTCCAAAGCTCAAGAGCAGGTACAGGAGGAGTGTCGAAGCAGTTACTGAATATGCCAAGGCCATTGAAGACTTTGATGACCTGGTTGACCCCAGAACCTAAGCTCATCACTGCCTCGGTCTGGAGCCTTTCCCCTTTGTTCTATGTGCCATTGAAATCAAAGAGAAGAAGAGTAAATGTTTACTTGGTTCGTTATTGCCTGAGTTTCATATATATATATATATATATATATATATATATATATATATATTTACAAATGTTTCTCTTTCACAGAGATGACGACAAAGTTTAACCAGGGGATGTACGCCAAAATAAGGGGCAAGAAGAACGAGCCCTTCTCCTAGCTCTGGAAAAGGGTGGTGGCGTGATGGAGAAGGGAATCCTATCACGCCAGTTGTCTCCGTTCCTGGGGCTACAAGGACTTCATTTCCTGCCACCTCGATGGAAGAGATCGCTTCTCGCTCGAAGAAGCAGCAAGTGGCGAATAAGGGCAAGAAGAAGGCTGATTCACACTCGTCCAGCATTTGGGATGATGCCAGCCTGGCACTGACGAGGGCACAAGATGCTTTCACAACTAAGGAACTTAGGGCCTTATTGTCGTACCTTCTAATGAGATCATGAGTCGTCATTCACAAGCTCGTCCAGGTGAAGTACTTATATCACTTATTTTTCTTCTCTTTTCCTCCTTTGCTTGGATCTAAAAGCTAGATGCTCTATGTGATCTCTTTTTCAAGTCCTAGGGGAAACCATCCACATCACCTCGGAGTGCCTGAGTCAGGAGGCAAAGGCCACGTCAGTGAGGTCCAGGGTGGAGGCTCTGGAGGTAGAGAACTCAAAGCTAAGGAAGGATTTCATTGTTGACATGGACGAGGCCAACACTGCCAAGGAGAAGGCTAAGGTCTTGGCTGACGATCTGAGGGCCGAGAGGCAGCTGACCTTAGAGAAGGACGAACAACACTAGGCTACAAAGGAGAAGGTCAAGACCATTGCTACCAAGGCCGTTGAAGCCTTTCAATAGATTGACTAGTACAACAATGTGCTTTTTAGTTGGTATTACAAGGGCTTTAAGCTTCTTCGACAGTACCTCGTCAAGCATCCTATTGGCGCGGACTTGGGGGGTCTGGACCTAAAGGTGGATGACAAGGAAATGGAGCCAGAAGAATCTTCTTAGTCCGTTACTATTGCTCCTGAAGGGGATGCTCCAGAGCTTGCTCCCGCTAGTGGTGATAAGGCCGCAACATGAACCATTCTAGCGCACATATGTATGTTTCCTTTCTTTTTTTTTTGGTGCCCAGTATGTTTTTGGGCTTCTAATTTCAAGACAACGCTTTTTTTTTCCCCCGTGTTTTTTGGAGCTTTTAATTCCTGTTTATGGACAAGATATATTTATGTTAATCCTTATTTCCATACCTTTGATGGCTCTTTTCTTGTTATGTTTTGATGCATGTGAATAGAGCCCTTGTCAGAGTCTTTGTATACTTATCCATGTCTTCATCATTTTTTAGATAATTTACATCCTTCTGTGAAGTTCTCTTTCGGCTTCGTCGGTGATTTACTTCCGTCTAGTGGAATCTTATCACTTAGCCTTTTTTAGGTGACTTACATCCAACTAAGGAAACTTGTCACTTTGGCATCGTCAGTGATTTACATCTATCTAGCGGAATCTTATTGCTAAGCCTTTTTTAGGTGACTTACATCCAACTAAGGAATCTTGTTACTTTGGTCTCGTTAGTAATTTACATCCGTTTAGCGGAATCTTATCACTTAGCCTTTTTTAGGTGACTCACATCCAACTAAGAAATCTTGTCACTTTGGCCTCGTCAGTGATTTACATTCGTCTAGCAGAATCTTATCACTTTGCCTTTTTTAGATGACTTACATCTAACTAAGAAATTTTGTCATTTTGGTCTCGTCAATGATTTACATCCGTCTAGCGGAATCTTATCACTTAGCCTTTTTTATTTTATTTTTTTAGGTTTGCGCATAATGAGATGGAATATTGGCTACATAGTATTTTTATTACTTTGTTTCAAATGTGGATACAATTGCCTCTTACATTTATTGATGATACTTCTTCAGATGCTCAATATTCCATGGTTGGGGTAGTTTCTTCCAGTCCATTGTCTCCAGGTGGTAGCTGCCTTGTCTTGAGTAGTGAATGATCTTGTAGGGCCCTTCCCAAGTTGGTCCGAGCTTTTCTTGGGTTGGATCCTTAGTGGCTGGTGTGACTTTGCACAGGATGAGATCTCTTATGTCGAGTCTTCTAAGCTTCACCCTTTTGTTGTAGTATTTAGTCGTGTTCTGTTGGTATTTCGCCATCTTTTGGGATTCTCCATCTCTTATTTTGTCTAGGCAGTCCAAGTTGAATCTTAATAGATAGTCGTTGCTGTCTCCACTAAAAACTTCTATTCTCATGCTAGTGACTCCTACTTCGACAAAAATTACTGCCTTGGTGCCATAAGTAAGCCTGAAGGGAGTTTCTCCTGTTGGGGCTCTTGCCATAGTTCTGTAAACCCATAAGACACTAGACAGTTCTTCTAGCCATGCGCCCTTTGCTTATTCCAACCTTGCTTTGATGGTTTTTAACAACGTTCAGTTTGTCACTTTTGTCTACCTGTTGGCTTGAAGGTGTCCTGGAGATGAGAACTGGTTCTTGATTCCCAATCCTGAGCAAAAGTATTTAAAGTCTTGGCTGTCGAATTGTCGTCCGTTATTCGATATGATCATCTTGAGTGTCCCAAATCTGCAAACTATGTTCTTCCTTACGAAGTTTTGGATCTTTGCTTCCGTGATGGTCGGTAGTGCTTCTGATTCAACCCATTTTGTAAAGTAATCAAATGCAACCAATAAGAATTTCACCTATCTCTTACAGGGAGGTTATGGGTGTCAACTATTCTGTTAGGATACATTAAATATTTCCAAACCTCTGACATTTGTTGCATCGTTCGACGAACTCTCTTACGTCCTTTTGCATAGTAAGCTAGAAGTAACCTGTTTTGATGATTTTACTTACCAATGATCTTGGACTTGCGTGGTCTCTGCATATCCCTTCGTGGATCTCTTCTAGGATGTACTTAGCCTAGCTTTTGTCGACACACTTCAGGTATCGCATGGAGAAAGCTCTTTTGTATAGAGCATCATTCAAGATATGAACTTGGCTGCTCTTTTTCAAACTTTCCTGTCCTCCTCAACATCCTGCAGAAGTCATTCGTCTTGAAGGAAAGGTAGAATTAGAGTCCTCCAACCGTTTTCGCTTTGAATTGCGAAGGTGTGGATCTCTTCAATGCTTGGCCGCCTCTAAACTTCCATGTTTAAATCTGTGCTTGTCGATCCCGCTTCTGACGATGCTTGCTTCGCTATCTCGTCTGCCACTACATTCTGACTCCTAGGGACTTGCATGAACTCTACCTGATCAAATCCTTGGGCCAAATTCTTTGTTAGTCTCAGGTATTTCTGCATTCTTTTCTCCTTTGCCTCATATTCTTCCTTTATTTGTCCCATAACTAGCTTAGAATCGCTCTAGAGGAGTAAGTTTTGAGCACCCAACACCGTTCTAATCCTTAGTCTCGTCAGTATGGCCTCGTACTCCGGTTTGTTGTTAGTGGCAGGGAACAAAAGTTGAACTCCATATTTAAGTGTATCTCCACTTTGTTGTTGTTGTTGGGATTGATGCAATAGCAACCTTTGTTTCATCTGAGGATGAGACTCTTCTAACAGTTCTTGGTGCCCATCTTCCTCCACTGCCTCTTGTGTTAGATGTACTTGGAATGATGAAACTTTGAAGAGTGGCTTTGTTAGTGGTGAAGTGAAGGAGAGGAGGTGAAGGAGAAATGAAAGAAAGCATTGTTTTGGTCGGGTTTGTTGTTTAAGGGTTTGAGTTTAAGCACTTCTGACACTTCTTAGCCAGACACATATACTACCTGCCTAGATTATTAGGGAACATAGTCTTGGATTTGATTTGGTATATTCGTGTGGAAGAGTAAGTAAGTGAAACATTGTCCACTTACTTTTTAAAGCCTTTAATTTTCAAGGTTATAAAGAACAAGTCTCATAAATTTTTCATAATTTGTTGAGTTGAGCATATTATAAATTTATAATTAGTGTGACATCAATTTTTACATATCATTTTTATTATAAATCAATCACAACTTATAAATCCTAATGTTTGTTTAGTGGTTGACCTTCATTCTCCTCGTCATAAGGGCTTGAGTTTGAGTCACTAATAGCACTTGAGGACATAGGTCCGTACTTGTGACGAGTTTATCTTACTAGGTAAGAAGTGACTAGTCTCACAATCCTACCTTATATACATAAGAACTTGTTGTTATCAAATTGTGAAATTTTTTTATATAATTAAAATTATGATAAGATTCAAAGTTATGATTTCATTTTTATGGTAACAAGCAGAGCTAAATAAACCTTGAAAGTGATTAAAAAAAACTGCCCAAACTCCATTCTCTCCCATAGTCAAGCCCCGTTATCATCTTTAAGCTTCTATAAAAATTCATTCTTCTCCTAAATGATTGCATAAATGTTTTAGAATTCTTATCACCTTCTGTAATCCACAAATTTGCACAATTTCAGTTTTTCAAATCAATTCTTCACCTTAGAGCTCTTGAATTTTATTCATGAGATCTTTCACTTTGGAATCAACAAAATCCAAAGCTTTATTAATTTAGTTTTAAAACTAGGATTTTATTCGTTGAAAAGTAAAAACTTCCAAAACTTAAAAATATGTCTAGTGCTATATCTATACTATTATTTAAGGGGCTTCTCCTATTTGGATTCCTCATTTTTTTAGTTCAAAAATGCCCCTATACCTCAATGTATAAGTAGAGATAAAACTATAGGACAATCTGGTAAAAATGCAACTCTAACTCTCACTAAAACATTGCCTAAAAAATAGGACCACTTTCCTGTTAATTTTCAAATTACTTTATCCACTTATAAATTAAATTTTCAAAATAAAAAATAAAATATATATATATATATATATAATAAATAAAAAATACAGTTTTTTTCTTACAAAATAGGACCACTAAAAAAAAGCTTTATCTCCTGTTAATTTTCAAATTATTTTATTCACTTATAAATTATATTTTCAAAGTAAAAATTAAATATATAATTAAAAAAAACACAGTTTTTTTTTTCTACAAAAGAAGACCGCTAAAAAAAGAACACAGTTTTCTCAAGCGCGTGCGATAAGGCTAGTCTATACTACTATTTAAGGAGTTTCTCCTAAAATGTTGCCTAAAAAATACAACTCTAACTACTACTAAAACATTGCCTAAAAAATAGAACCATTTTCCCTTTAATTTTCAAATTACTTTATTCACTTATAAATTAGATTTTCAAGATAAAATTTATATATATAAAATAAAATAAAATAAAATAAAAACATAGTGAAGAAGAAGACGAGTTGCATCATAGTGTTAAGAAATTTAAAGATAGCAATGGAGCTAGAAGCTTCTTGCAGCCAAGGAAAATTGTGAGCTATAAAGATAGTCTCGTGGGAGACATCCTTGGAGCTTACGAACAAGCTTTTAGATTTGATAAAAATTGGGAGGAAGAATATGAGTCAGACACCGAATTGGAGCCTTTGTTGGAGGGTATGGCTGAAGTGCAACTCTCTAAAGAAACTAAAGCTCACATCAGGGCGCCATGGTCCAAGGCATTGATAGTGAAAATGTTTGGTTGATCAGTGGGTTTTAATTACCTCACTTTCAAAACAATGTGTTATGGAAACCAAAGGCGAAGATGGACTGTGTAAATTTGGGGTGAGGTTTCTTCTTAATCAGATTCAGTAATAATAAGGATTATGATTTTGTGCTTAGAGGGGGTCTGTGGTTCATTGGGGGGGGGGGGGGGGGGGGGGGGTGGCATTACCTCGCCATCATGCCATGGGTTTCGTATTTCAAAGCCTCTAAAGCCAAGTTATCATCTGTTACAGTGTGAGTTAGACTCCCTGAACTGCCAATAGAATTTTATGGAGTGTGATCGGGCCTGTGCTTCGCATAGACTATTTTACAGCTTTAGAAACTAGAAGTGGATTTGCAAGGTTGTGTGTCCAGATCAATCTGGACAAACCTCTCATCACTTCTATTCGAATTGGTAGACTGGTACAAAGGGTATTATGTGAGGGTGTTTCAACACTTTGCTTCAGCTGTGGACGGCTCGGCCATAAGAAGGAAAGTTGTTGCTACCAGGTGAAGGAAGTAACTACAGTGAATGAGAAACTAACAGCGCCAAGGTCCAACGAAAACAGAGAAGGGGCTCAGTCCAATACGAACTACGGTCTGTGGATGGTAGTCACGAGGGAAAAATATGAGGGCAAAATGGGAAAAACAAACGGGCAAACTAAATCAAATTAGACAAGTCATATCACTTTTAAGGGCAATCTAGACCTTTCTCAAGAGCACTCTTCAAAGGAAACGGCTAAAGATCTGGAAAAATAACATCCCACTGATTCGGCAGACCCAAAGTGTGAGACCACACATATGAATACAGCCCAAAACACACAAAAGTACTTTGAGATGGGAAAGGATGGTATGGCGGAGGATGGGAAAGAAGTTTCGAGCAGTGACTCTTAACAGGAGACACGATAGAGTGATGGAAATAAATTAAAAAAATTTACACAGGATCAAAACTAAAGGGAGCAACGGTTTGGGGGTTAAAAACATCAAAAATTTGAAAGGCTCTAGGAACCCAAAACACCCATTATTCAACTTTGGGAGCAAAGGTGATTTTTCACAGGTATCAGAGGGTCAGGAAGGAAGTGAACAAGGTGCAAATGGAAGGAATCTGGAGTGTTCTAACCCTATGGCCAAGAACCGGCTGGGCCATATGGTACAAGGGGGGAGCGATGGTGATTCCAGATGAGGTCATAGCCCAAATTCGAGCGGTGCCGACAAAAACTCCGAGGTGGTTCAAGGAAGAACTGGGCCAAGCGTGGAAATAGATTTTTCCCATAACTCCTTCGAGCATCAGAACAAGGGAGCTGCAGTTAGACCACAATGTGTGGAATCTCACGCCCAACCCGTGGTGGAAATTCCTCACGGACATTCTAGCGATCTCATGGGAAGCAGCAGAGGAGTTGAGCAAGCAATGACGGCCATCTGTAGTGCCCTATTGGGACGAATTTGGATGGATAATATAGGAAAGGAAACTGGTGGATTTCCGGAGAACGACATTGGCTCACATTGGGAATCACCCAACGTTGAAATTAATTCAAATTATGGCCTCAGTGTAGTGGTGCGATGTACTACTGTGCTGCAAGAAGGATATCCTGGGTATTTTGAAGTATATGATAATATGGAAACCAAAATGGAAAGCTTCCAAGAGCATTTTGAGGAGGATGGGATGGAGTATGGTGGAGTCGGCGATGATGAGTGCTAACCCACCTGAGATTGAGGTAACTCTAAGACAATTCATCAAAATGAATATTTTATTGTGGAATTGTAGAGGAGCCTTGAATGCTGATTTCAAAAGAAGAATCTTTGAAATGACGATTAATCACTGCCCTTTAATCATGGTTGTTATGAAGACGAGGGTTGGTGGAGACAAAACAAGGAAAATTATCGATGGATTACCATATGATGGGTACATTACTACAGATACCATTGGCTATGTCGGGGGCTTGTGGATGCTATGAAAAATGGAGGATGTTGAAGTCTCTCCTTTATCAACCTCAGAACAAGAGATTTATGCCTCTATTAAGGTGCACTCCTCTAACCTTACCTGGCTTATTTCTGCAATTTATGCTAGTTCTAAGTTAGTTGAAAAACATATACTATGGAATAATTTAAAAATTGTAGCTTAACTCCATAATCTTCCTTGGTTAATGCTGGGGGACTTGTGTGGGGAAGACAAGTTTGGGGGGAACCAAGTGAACCTGAATAGAGCCCTTGAGTTTAAAGACTATTTAGATGAATGTAACATGTTAGATTTGGGCTTTGTGGGCCTTAAATACACCTGGACAAACCGTAAGCCCATCATAAGCCTTATTTTGGAAAGAATCGCTAGGTGTTTTGCAAACCCGGGTTGGAGACTCCTTTTTCCAGAAGCTATAATAACCCATTTGCCTAGAACTTTTTTAGACCATTGTCCGGTGCTTGTCGAATTGTGTAAATCTAGTGCAAATCATGTCAATAAATTTTTGATTCCAAACGATGAGGCTTCTTCACCCGGATTTTTATAGAGTAGTACAGCAAGCTTGGATTGAGGATAGAGCACTACAAATAGCTATAACGAATTTTATAGATAGAGTAAAAAAATGGAATGTAGAAGTATTTGGTAATCTTTTTGCGAAGAAGAGAAGGGTGCTAGCTAGACTAAGTGGCACACAGAAAGCCATTGCTAAAAATCCAAATGATTTTTTATTAAACTTGGAAAATCAGCTTTTGTCAAAATACTCTCTTATTTTAATGCAAGAGGAAGAATACTAGGTTCTCAAGTCCAGACTAAATGCAGCCTCATTTGGAGACCGCAATACGTCTTATTTTCATGTCTCCACAGTGGTGAGGCATCATAGAAAAAAAATAAGGTGCATCAAGGATGCAGTAGGGAATTGGTTAACTGAGGAAAACGAGATTAAGGATCATATAAGGAGTGGTTTTAAGAATCTGTACACCATGGAGTCAAGGTAGTCTACCATTTCCTTGGATGTTTCTAACTTCTCATGTTGGTACTTAACAGAAGAGGATAGAGCTATGATTGATTGTGATGTCACTATAGAGGAAATTAGAGCAAGTCTTTGGACTTTCAAGCTATTCAAAGCCCCAAGACCAGATGGTCACATGTGGGATTCTTCCAATACTTTTGGATGGAGGTTAAAAATTTTGTATGTGAGGAGATTAAAGGAATTTCTACTCATGGTGCTATGCCAAGCTATCTAAATGAGACTTTGATAGTTTTGATTACGAAGTGTCAAAACCCAGAATCGTTGAGCAACTTTAGGCCCATCAGCTTATGCAACTCTATTTATAAAGTTGTTTCAAAGATCATAGTGGCCCAAATTAGACCCCATCTCAGTAATTTGATCGCTCCTGTTTAGACTGCATTTGTGTCTGGCCGAAGATGAACCGATAATGTTCTCATCGCCCAAGAACTCTTCCATACCTTGGATAAAAAAATGGGAAGAGTTGGCTACATGGCTATCAAAATGGACTTAGAAAAAGCCTATGACAGGCTTGAGTGGAGCTTTATGTAGAGAGCTTTACAAGCCTTCCACTTCCCCCAAAACTCACCAAGATTATAATGAGTTGCATTGCGACAAGTACATCCATCTTGGTTAATGGGGGTGCTTTACAATCTTTTGAGCCTTCAAGGGGTATTAGATAAGGAGACCTCTTATCCCTGTATATTTTTATATTATGCATGGAGTATTTGGGCCACCTTATTAAGCAAAAATGAGTAGATGGAGTTTGGACCCCTTTGAAGGCCTCCAAGGAAAACTTAGGCTTTTCCCACCTCCTCTTCGCAGACAACATCATATTGTTTAGGAAGGTGGACCTGGTTGCTTGTGAAGCAATGGTGGAAGTGCTTGGAAAATTTTGTGCAGAATCAAGCCAAAAAATTAGCTTGGAAAAGTCTTGCATATACTTTTCCCCAAACATCAATGAAAGCTTAAAGGAGGAAGTTTGTGAGAAAATGGGCATTTGGGAAATGCAGGAGATTGGAAAGTATCTTGGATTTTCGTTAAGACATAAAGGGGCGACTAGAAATCCATATAAGTTCATTGTGGAAAAGGTCATGAACAAACTAACAGGTGGAAGGAAAAATACTTATCCTTTGCTGGTCAGGTGGTTTTAATTAAGTCTATGATGGCTGCCATCCCAAATTATGTGATGCAAGGAGTGGCTTTACCGGTTCACGTTTGTGATAAATTGGATAAAATTAATAGTGATTTTTTATGGGGCTCCACAAGTGAGAAAAGGAAGATGCACATGGTGGGGTGGAACAAAATTAGAAGGTCCAAGGAAGATGGGGGCTTAGAAATACAAGCGGCTAGGGTGAAAAATATAGCTTTGCTCTCCAAATTAAATTGGAGAATGTATCATGAACAAGATGCTTTGTGGACCCAGGTGTTGCTTAAAAAGTATTGTTCCACTTTGAGAGTAAGATCAATGGATTCGGAAAAACTTTCATCTTATCCTAATTGGAAAGCAATTAATCTTGGGTTTTCGAAAATAATATGGTGGGGAATTGGAAATGGCCATAGGGTTCAGGTTTGGTTGGACAACTAGATTAATGGTGAATCTCTTCGGGGCATGATTAAGGGACCTTTAAGGCAAGAAGATGTGGATTTAACAGTGGCTGCTTTATGCTGAGACCATGAATGGAGATGGGAACTCCTTTTCTTTGAATTACTAGACTCAATCAAGAATAAAATTAAAGCAGAAAAGATGCTATCATGTGGAAGTTTTCTAAAGATGCTGAATGATAGGCCATAAATGCGTTGACACCTAGTGATTAATTAAATTGATTAATTAGCCAAGTTCTTAATTAATCAAATTAACATGCAAATTCACGTGGCAGCACAAACAAATCACCAATAACTAAAGTATGCAGCGGAAAATAAATGACACGGTAATTTATTTACGAATGGGGAAAACCTGACGGCAAAAACCCTACCGAGTGATTTAAGGTCACCACTCCCGAAACTACACTATTATCACAACAAGCGGTTACAAGCAAGGAATCCCAAGTACCTTACCAACTTACAGTTGAACCCTTATCCCAATACCCAATTGGACTTGTTCTGTAGTGACAATTTCTCCTTTTGATGTACGACTCCCAAGTACGTGACTAACCAATTGCGGAGATCCAAGTACGCGACTTCAATTCACCAACTAGAGAAAGAGTTGTTGGTTGCAAAGTTCTTCAAATCATCCACACGATAAAGATCAAGAAGATGCTCGGTTACAAAACCCTACGGTGCACATTACACAGCAACTTCTTCACAAGAGATGAACTAGGGCATGAACTTTGTCTTCAATCACAAATTGCATAAACAACAATTCCTCAATATTTGTGCAACTTGCGTCACTTTGACGGCCCTTAAAACAATCATTTTATATGTCTAGGGTTAGGAGAAAAGAAGTCCCAAAGACACATTCACGGATTGGAATCAAAACAAAACTTGGAATCTATTTTCCATAAATCTCGACAGATAGAGGTGTCGAGAAGCTGTCAAGCCTCGGGGCTGAAACAACTTCTAAAGCTCGATAGATGCATGTGTCGAGACTAAGTGTCGAGCTTTAGTAACTTGCACTTTCCAACTTGTTTCTTAAAAAGACTTGATGACTTCAACACTTGATCTTGAAACACAGTTTCTTGAAATGTTAAACACATCCTAAATCTACCCAATTACAAGTAAAGTGCGTTTTGTCAAAGGATAAGCCAATTACATAAAATAATGACATATGTTTAAAACCACTTGAACCACATATGTCCTAACAATCTCCCCCTTTGGCAATCCGTGACAAAACCACAACAAACAAATGAAGATATGAGATAAGTCATAAAACACTTAACTCATATTCACTTGTTGAATACAATAAAATCTATCCTAACACAAACTCTTGAAAAACTTTGCAAGAAGAGAGTATATGGCAAGTAGACTTTGACAACCTGTATTTCTGAAACACTTTTAAACAAAACACATCAAGGCATCTTTATGTGAAGCAAAAATAATAGATTGCATACAAGTAAAAGAAACATGTGTATAAAGACAGAAAAGAAACAACACATGGAAAGGTAGGTGAAAGAAACATACATCAATATATATATATATATATATATATATATATATATATATATATCAGGAAATAAGCACAATGTATGTCAATAAATGGTCACAAGACCGGGGTACATGATCAATGTATCTCTAAAAGAAAGAAAAGAAAAGAAATACATGTAATCCTCACTACATCCCTCATATCAACACTCCCCCTATCAAAAATGTCCTATACTAGCTCTCCCCCTAAGTATGACTACTCTCATACATCAAAACTACTCCCCCTTTTTGTCACGAGTGACAAAGGGTAGAGTGTCAAGTAGACATCTCATCAGAAGAGCTCGCATCTCCATCATCATCATCGGAAGCATCATCGTCATCACCGTTATCATCATCCTCAGTCTTAGAAGTGACATAAGGACGCGGAGGAGAAGCCTTAAAAGCAAAGCCGCCTAAGGTCGCCTGTTGCCTAGCAATGCGACCAGCACGAACGTTCACCTGATACAACTCCGTAGAGAGTGCATCGAGGCGAGCATCCATGCGCTGAAACTGCGCCATGATGTCTCCAAGCGTCACATCACTCGAGGAAGAGGAAGGAGCAGATGTGGCTCGAGCAGATCTGGATGGAGTCAGACGGGAGGAAGGAGCAGCAGAATCCGACTGTCTGAACCTGAACTGTGCCTCACTACATTTTACGGTAGCGGCGTCTATGACAGACATGACATGAAAAGGGTCGGATAATGGAAAGGGGATGAAAAAACAGCAAAGAATCCTCATGATAATGGAAGGGAAAATGAGCTTATCATGGGTAGCCGTATCTCTATAGACATCGATGATAGAGAAGATGAAGTGTGAAGCGAAGTCTATAGTAAGGTGCTCTAGAAGAGACAACAAAAATCAAGCACGAGGCTCTGTGATAGAGTTGTAGTGAGATAGTGGGTGCAAAACAAATGTCATCACCATGTTAAGGAAACGAGGACCTTTAGCAAAAGGCCTACATAGTATGTACTGATGATCTCCCCAATCTTAGAGGCGCTCATAGAACACAAAGATCATCTCGTCTTTGGACACAGTCCATGGATGCTCACATCCGGGGTAATCAGGATGATCCACCCTTGGAACGTAAAGAACCTTGGAGACCAGCTCCAGAGTGATAGCAAAGCGCACACCTTGAACATGAGAATAAAAGAGAGATACTGAAGAATCAATCCCGTGGATGTTGGAGTAAAACTCCTGTATCAACACGAGAGGACAAGTGACCGGGACGTCCCACAGTAACTCCCAAGCCCGACTTTGAATGACATCAGATAGGTCAGTGCCAACAAAGTCTGCCAAGATAACTTGGCGTTTTGAATGAACGCCTCATTTAGAAAAGTTCTCCGAGAAGTCCTGTTGGGCTTTCTCATCACAGAACGGGAAAGAAATAGGAATGGGATCAGAAGAAGAAGAAGATCCCCTAGAACGCAGAGGGTTATGGAATGGAATGGATTTACGCTTAGGTACCATAGACACTACTAACGCAAACATAGAGAGAGAGAGAGAGAAAGAGAGATACACATAGAAAAGTCCTAAAACAGTTCAATATAGGATGAGTATATTGAAAAGAAAGAACGTATGCGTAGGAAATGCATGAACATGTGACATGCAACATAATAAACATTATGAGCTCAGCCCAATCTAATCCTACCAGCATACAACAAGTTTGCACACATCTAAATGCATGATAATACTGTCAGAATAATGTGATGCAATGCATGTAGTTTTAAAGATCAAATCTATAAAACCAACCCAAAAATTTCATTAAACACTCATCAATTTTGAAAAACCCCAAAATTTTTCAAAAACCCCAAAACATAGGTTTTAAAACATGAAATGTATGAAGAATGAGAGGATTGAAGCTTACCAAGTGAGGAAGATCTTGATTTAAGCTTGAAGAATCCTTGGGAAGGGGTTTTGAGTCAGTGAGAGAGGTTTTGGGAGTGAGAACAGCGAAGTATCGAGAGAGAGATCGAGCGAAATGAGAGAAAAATCGCGAGAAACCAATATATAGACCTTCAGTAATTCTCGACAGATGAAAGTATCAAAAGGTGTCGAGATAGCTATCAAGGTAAGTATCGAGAAAATGAACTTTGACAGATACAGCTATCAAGAACAGGTGTCGAGGAAGAAAGATCAAACACAAACGAATCTCGATCAATCCAGAAGCTATCGAGCAGACAGAAAGTTTATCGATCGATCCACCAGGTGTCGAGAATGTGTCGAGACTGCGATAAGAAAAAGCTGAGAAGCTCAACAGACAGCCAGATGTCGAGGAGGTATCGAGGAGGTGTCGAGCTTGCCTTAAAAAGCAGTTTTTCAAGAGAGGAAAAACACAGACATAAATGCAATCACGCATGCAAACTCAACCAATGATCCAAGAAACACATTAAGCTCTTAAAATCATCTTTCAACAATAATTTTAAGCACATAGATCCCAAAACACACACACACACACACACACACACACACTAAACAAGTCTAACCAATTTTATATTTCAAAAATGACTTAAGACAGTTTAGTAAGCATACATTAACGCATGTAAACCTTGTGATGGTCAAATCACATTGTACCTGCACATGTATCAAGAATAGCAAAGAATATTGCGTGTTGTGTGTAAAAACATCGCAAGATTGCATAAGTGTCTCAATGTTATGACGATTTGAGATATGAGAAAATCACTTTAACTCACACACAATCATAACTGTTTGATGGGGACTATCACTTTCAAGGTACATCCTATAACTCCTACATCTCCTAGAAAACACGCTTGCAATCATATTTTTAAAGCATTTTAATCTTTTTGCTTTTTATTTCTTTGCATATTTTCTTTTATTAAGCATATCATGCATGGGCATATAAGAGAAAGAAAAGAAATACCCAATTATGTTAAGCTTTTGATATTGCACTTTTGCCATGCCGAAGCATACAGATATCATTGACATTGCACTTTTGCTATGCCGAAGCATACAGATGTCATTTCATGTTTGGCGGGTAACAGTGGTGAGATGGTTATTTATGCCTTTTTCTTAGGATTTTATAGTCCTACCCGTCAAAAAGAGTGATACGAGTGTTAAGTACAAGAGATCACTTAATCGCACATCTAACAAAGAGCATTCTTAGATGTGCATAAGAATGCTCATCTAAGCTACAAAAGATACAATGTTTAGAAAATTTTGTTTCAATGGCCATTTTAAGGTTCACAAGAACCAATGTACACAAACGCACACTGTTTTTGTATTTTTCAATTTTTCAATTTTTTTTTATTTTTATCAGAAAAGCAAAAATAAAAACACAAAACTGAAAACACACAAACAAAAACATGTTAAAGAAAGAAAAAAAATGCATAAAACTATACTGACTCAAAACAATAAAGTAACACACAAGTAATGCAAAAACAACAAAACGGGGAGAGAGAGAAGAAGTGAACAAAATCACTTAGAACCCTTTTCCTTCCACACCTTGGAAGAACCTTTCCTTTTTGTCAACCCTTGAATCGGTGATGAGGGTGAAGAATTTAAACCATTCAAGTTCTAAATGAACATGAGGGCTTTGAGAATATCTCCAAGAGGAGCAAGAGAGGTCCGAAATTGATTCTGGTTCCCAGATGCTATCATGACATTGCTTTGTTGAGTGGCTAGCCACTTATAGCAATTTGGTCGAGTATGACCGGCAATACCACAATGATAACATAGATGCTACTTCTTCTGTTTAGGCTTTTGAGAGATAGCCTTCTTAGTCCTAGGGTTTCTAGCGGGGAGAGAGAGAAGAAGCGAACAAAATCACTTAGAACTCTTTTCCTTCCACACCTTGGAAGAACCTTTCCTTTTTGTCAACCCTTGAACCGGTGATGAGGGTAAAGAATTTAAACCGTTCAAGTTCGAAAGGAACATGAGGGCTTTGAGAATATCTCCAAGAGGAGTAAGAGAGGTTTGAAACTGATTCTGGTTCCCAGATGCTATCATGCCATTGCTTTGTTGAGTGGCTAGCCACTTATAGCAATTTGGTCGAGTATAATCGGCAATACCACAATGATAACATAGATGCTACTTCTTCTGTTTAGGCTTTTGAGAGATAGCCTTCTTAGACCTAGGGTTTCTAGTTTCCCTTTTATCAAGCTTAGGGGGTACTCCTAAGATGGACTTGCTCTTGTCTAAGTTCTGACTTTCTAATTCAGTTTTAACATCTTTATCCTCAATTTTAATGTTATTAGTAGGAGAAACAAAAACAGTGGTACTAGCAGAAGGAGTATTAGAGAAAGAGAATTCATACCCCAATCCAGTACGATCTGAAGCAGATTTCTAAATGCTGAGCATCTCATCCAGCTTTGCACTTGATGTCCTCTCCAATTGTACCCTAACTTGAAACAGCTCCGCTTCAAGCTTCTTAGTCTTCTCAGCCAAGAAATTGTTCTTGAACCTCAGTGCCCCAATGGTCTGATTTGCTTCATCAACCTTAGTGGAAAGCTCCTCACAGTCAAGCTCCACATCACTGAGCTTCTTGGTGTCTAGCCTATAGAGTTTCTCATGCTTCTCAGAAAGCTTGTACAGTTTCTCATAGGCGATATGGATATCATCTTGATCATCCATAGTTTCAAACTTGGCATCCACCAATTCCTTTTCTTCATCTACTTCTTCAGTAATCCCTTCAATAGGATTAACAGTGGCAGTGAAGGCATTCAAGATTCCGTCATCTTCATTGTCGGAATCATCCTCGGGCTCAATGTCGCTTAAGGTAGTAGCAAGTGCCTTGCTCTTCTCAATGCTCTTAAGATACGTTGGACACTCTTGTTTTATGTGTCTGAAGCCTTGACACCCAAAGCATTTCGGTCCAGTAGGAACAGTTTACTGACCACCATCTTTGGTATCCTTCTTCCCTTTATCTGGGCTCTTGAACCAAGAAGAACTGGATTGCCTACGGTCCTTGTTGAAGCCTTTTCCGTTGGCATTCTTCATGAATTTCTTGAATTGCCTGGTAATGTAGGACTTCATCTTAGAATCTTCATCGTCTGAAGAATCATCTGTATCACTGCTCTTGGCCTTTAGTGCCATGCTCTTGCCCTTGCTTGACTTGCCCATTCTAGTCAGCCCTAGCTCGTATGTTTGCAAATTTCCAACCAGCTCAGTCAGAGGAATCCTATCAATATCCTTTGATTCCTCTATTGTTGTGATCTTAGCATAGAATCTCTTGGGCAGAGATCTGAACACTTTTCTCACTATTTTGGGTTCAGGAATGGTTTCCCCAAGATTGAAAGCTGAGTTCACTATGTCTTTGAGCTTTGCATATAACTCATCAAATGACTCATCCTCCTCCATCTTAATTTCTTCGAAGCTTGTAGTGAGCCTCTGTAGCTTTGAATCCTTGACAGCCCTAGTTCCCTTATAGGTTGTCTAGAGAATGGTTCATGCTTCCTTAGTAGTTTTCGTAGAGGAAATTTTCTTGAACTCCTCATTGGTGACCACACTAAATAGGGCATTCAATGCTCTGCTATTGAAATTAGCTGCCTTGATCTTGGCATCATCCCAATCGGCCGGCGCTTCTGTAGGCTTGGTCCAGCCTATCTCCACAGCTTGCCACACCTTCTCATCCAGTGACTGCAAGAAAGCTCTCATGCGTACTTTCCAGTATGCATAGTTAGTACCATCAAACAATGGAGGTATAATAAGAGACTGACCTCTATCCATGACAAATAGGGGTCAATGGATCACACACAAGGATTAAACCCTTATCAGAGCATGCCCCTAGTGATTAATTAAATTGATTAATTAGCCAAGTTCTTAATTAATCAAATTAACATGCAAATTCACGTGGTAGCACAAACAAATCACCAATAACTAAAGTATGCAACGGAAAATAAATGACACGATGATTTGTTTACAAATAGGAAAAACCTAACGGCAAAAATCCCACCGGGTGATTTAAGGTCACCACTCCCGAAACTCCACTATTATCACAACAAGTGGTTACAAGCAAAGAATCCCAAGTACCTTACCAACCTATAGTTGAACCTTTACCCCAATACCCAATTGAACTTGTTCTGTAGTGACAGTTTCTCCTTTTGATGCACGGCTCCCAAGTACGTGACTAACCAATTGCGCGGATCCTAGTACGCAACTTCAATTCACCAACTAGAGAGAAAGCTGTTGGTTGCAAAGTTCTTCAAATCATCCATACGATGAAGATTAAGAAGATGCTCGGTTACAAAACCCTACGGTGCACATTACACAGCAACTTTTTCACAAGAGATGAACTAGGGCATGAACTTTATCTTCGGTCACAAATTGCATGAACAACAATTCCTCAATGCTTGTGCAACTTGCGTCACTTTGACGGCCCTTAAAACAATCCTTTTATATGTCTAGGGTTAAAAGAAAAGAAGTCTCAAAGACACATTCACGGATTGGAATCAAAACAGAACTTGGAATCTATTTTCCATAAATCTTGACAGATAGAGGTATCGAGGATCTGTCGAGAAGCTGTCAAGCCTCGGGGTGAAACAGTTTCTAAAGTTCAATAGATGCATGTGTCGAGACTAGGTGTCGAAATTTAGTAACTTGCACTTTCCAGCTTGTTTCTTGGACAAACTTGATGACTTCAACACTTGATCTTGAAACACAGTTTCTTGAAACGTTAAACACATCCTAAATCTACCCAATTACAAGTAAAGTGCGTTTTGTCAAAGGATAAGCCAATTACATAAAATAATGACATATGTTTAAAACCACTTGAACCACATATGTCCTAACAGTGAATTCTCCATAAGTTTAACTTACCAATTAACCTTTCAGCCTGATTCAACAAAAAACCAATTTCAAGAGCAGTAGATCTGGAAATTGGATATTTTACCAAAGATAATAAGCTTTCTCTGGTTGTGTGTTCATGGCAGCATACCGGATAAGTGCGTGTTGGCAGAGAGGAGTATTAATTGCAATAAGGTGTGTCCTGTGTGCAAACAGTATGATGAATCTATAGTTCACCTACTGTGAGAATGTGAGGTTACACGAGATTTATGGTGTAAGCTAGGTGTTCCTCCTCCTCTTATAAACTCCTTTAATGAAAATTTTGTATGTTGGCTTAGAATTAATAGCTTGAGTACTGTTAAGCACAACACACACATTCCTTGGTCCACGGTGTTTCTATATGCGGTTTGGTGTTTGTGGAAAAATAGGAATAATGTGGTGCTTGATAACAGTGTTCCAAATCCTAAGCTTGAAACTCTGCCTCGGTCTAGCTAGGGAATTTCATTTTTGTGTGAGCAAGATTAACCAAGTTTCCTCCAAAATTCCCATTCCTATTAAGTGGAATAGGCCACCAGCTGGTTGGTATAAACTAAATACCGACGATGCGTCTATTGGAAATTCTAGTAAGGCGGGTGGTGAAGGAGTGATTAGAAACTGTCATGGAGCTTGGGTGAAGGGATACTAAAGATCGATTGGAAATACCACAAGTGTGTTGGCTGAGTGGTGGGCATTGCGAGATGGTTTAACTCTAGCTATTCAATTGGGCATAAGCCAGCTTGAGGTGGAACTTGATGCCAAGGTGATTGTGGAGTTACTCAATGGTGCTAAATGTCCTAACCGCACTTACACTCCTCTGCTGAATGATTGCAGTCCCTCACAAGCAAGCTGGTGCAGGTCCGGGTGAAGCATACATTTAGAGAGGCAAATCAATGCGCCAATTTTTTGGCCAAAAGTGGTTGTTCCATGATGGAAAATTTTGTAGTTTTTGATTTTCATTTTTGTGTGAGCAAGATTAACCAAGTTTCCTCCAAAATTCCCATTCCTATTAAATGGAATAGGCCACCAGCTGGTTGGTATAACTAAATACCGACGGTACGTCTATTGGAAATTCTGGTAAGGCGGGTGGTGAAGGAGTGATCAGAAACTGTCATGAAGCTTGGGTGAAGGGGTACTAAAGATCGATTGGAAATACCACGAGTGTGTTGGCTGAGTGGTGGGCATTGCAAGATGGTTTAACTCTAGCTATTCAATTAGGCATAAGCCAGCTTGAGGTGGAACTTGATGCCAAGGTGATTGTGGAGTTGCTCAATGGTGCTAAATGTCCTAACCACAATTACACTCCTCTGCTGAATGATTGCAGGTCCCTCACAAGCAAGCTGGTGCAGGTCCAGGTGAAGCATGCATTTAGAGAGGCGAATCAATGCGCCAATTTTTTGGCCAAAAGTGATTGTTCCATGATGGAAAATTTTGTAGTTTTTGATTTTCCCCCTTCTGCTGATCTGTTTGTGTTATTAGAATCAAACAAAAATGGGTTGTACTATTATAGGCATGTTGCCAATACTCTGGCCTCTGTGGTCACTAAGTAATTCCGTTGTTGTTGTTTTTTTTTTTTTAATACATCCATCCTTCTAACCAAAAAAAAAAAAACAAGCAACCAAACCCAATTCTTTCTGTCTAGTCCAAACCAAACAAACTCAGTGTTTTTGTGAACCCCAACAGACAAATCCATGGAAGTTACACTTCTGTGGACTATACATCTCCACCCAAATCCCTTCACTAACTATACCCACAACAGAAACTCCCAGTTCTTCAAAACCAAAGCCTCAACAAAATCCCCAGTACCAGTCTAAACCCATAACCCAAAGCCACCACCATCAAACACCCACCAACAACAACGCAAAAAAACATCCAAATTTCCATCCAAAAAGCCACCACCATTTTGACAAAAAAGATGCATTCCTAGAATCTTTACCACTCCACACCAAAAACCCATATGCCATTTACAAAGACATCCAAAGATTTGCTAAGCAAAACAAGCTCAAACAAGCATTTGCCATATTGGACTACTTGGACCAACAAGGTAAACCTGTTAACCCCACCACTTTTTCTTCTCTTATTACTGCTTGTGTTCGAACCAAATTCTTAACCGAAGGGGAACAAGTTCACACTCATATAAGGATTAATGGGCTTGAAAATAACGAGTTTTTACGTACAAAACTTGTGAATATGAGTTGATAAGTAAATTTAAATTCAAATTAACTGATATTTATATGAGTTGTCTAGATTAGTAGTAGAGTAATTTAAGCTTAGCCGTTTGAGTACCTTAAGGGATAACATATATCCAATTGTAGGTGAGTTCTACATGTATTTAAAGTGTTCATATAGTCAGATGAAGAGTTACATTGAGTACACATACAGATAATTTTTGAGTGCTCCCTTAAAATAAGTTATCTCTAATAGCTTCACACGAGATCATGAGGAGTTAGTAAAGCAAGTGAAGAACAAAATCTGACAATTTGGTGATCCGTTCCACCAAAGGTATATGTGTATATGACCCATAGTACTTTATTCAATGTATATATATATATATATATTGAATAAAATACATATATTTAACTTGACTGCTAGGAAAAAAAAAAAGAGCTTCGTTACCATTATTTTCCCCTCTTCAAGATCAAGAAAACCCACAACAAGAGGATGTGATTGGTTGGCTTGCTACCAATTAAGATCCATATTTTTCGGTTCTCTTTATGATAATACATATCTATATGTCACACCAATCTACATGTAATTCACACAATGCATAAATTTTTTTTGGTCATTTTAACTATTGGGAGTTTTCTAATTTTAATGTTGGTTAATTCTATTGGCAATAGTTGTGATATAATATCATGATTTGGGAATACTTCATGCTTTGTAACCTTTGAGGCTACTCAAAGAATTGGTGTTCGAAAATTGTTGCTCCAGCAAAAGTGGCTCTTGCTCAAACAATCGAGAAATGTCACCCAAATGGATCAATAATGGATTCTGATACTTTGCCTACACCTTGTTCGAGACTTGCTTGAGTGAAATTGTAGAAAATGCTGTCTAATCCTATTTGAACGAGGATTTCCCTTTGTTTTTTTTTTTTTACCTATTTGTCCAATTATATAAACCAAGCTTTGCATGATTGTTTTATGAAAAAAATTTAATGAATCAATGTCCTAAGAGTATTGGTTTATAAAATATTTTTAAAAAAATTATGGAAAAATAAAAAAATAATTAATTTTTTTGACGGCTTTTAATATTTTTTGTAAAAACAGTGTTATAATTTTTTTAAAATGGTTTATTAACAATTACCCTAAAAGTATCCGTTACCATGAACCTTGTTTTATTTAGAGAAAATACAATCTCACTTGCCCTTTATGTTAATAAATAATAAGAGAGAAAATATTATATCTCTTCTCCTTATGCTTCATAAAATTATTTATTTACCCACTCATTGGTCCCAAAGAGGCTGTGTTGGAGAGATTGATACCATATAATTTTCTTTTCTGTTTAGTGACGTTCACTGCAACAAAATCTACAAGGAGGTTTCCTTTGAGTACAAAAATTTATTTTTGTTGTGACATTATTTTGAGTGGTGTACCTTATTTTGGATGATTGTAGGGAGTTGGTCTCTTGCTTTCACCAGATTCATTTTAAGGACTGCTACGGCAAAGCTTATCAGTGTGTGGTCAGTTCTACTAGGATGAGATCTAATCAAAATTTAAAATTTATTTTAGGTAAATTTCACTAACTACCCCTAAGGTTTGGGGTAATACCAAGCATGTCCACAACTTCTTAAAACTAACCAATTTAGTCCCAAGTAAACCTTAAATTCTAAACAGACTTAACAAGCGTTATTTTTTAACTCGCCGTTTTCTCTCTTCTCCTCTTTGACCCAAACACCACCAAAAACATTTCTTCTTTCTTCTCTTCTCTGACTCAAAGCTCTTTTCTCTCTCAAATCACCAGTATAACCACTGAGACATAATCGAAGAGACCTACAGCAGAAGGTTGCGGAATGGGCTTTTTCTTCTTGATTTTTTTTCCCAGTATGCCACTCCGTGAGCAAGGAGTGCCATGCATGAGCTTCCTCTGACTCGCTGACCAGGTCGGTGATGTCAAGTTTTGCCAGGGATGTGGGCGAATCTTGGCAGTGAATCTTGGTTGCAAGGTTTGATTTGGTATTTTCTGTGTGGGTTGGATTTTTTTTTTTTTTTTTTGAATTGGTGGTGGTGGTTTTTTGTTTGTGGATCTCATTGATTATGGGTTTAGGTTTGAGAAGAGGTAGGTTTTGTTGAATTTTTTGGTGTTTCTAGGGTGGGGTTTATGAACCTTGAGTTTGGGTTTGTGGGTATTTTCTGTGAATGTGAACCGTGGTGCGTGGGTTTAGTGGTTTGGGTGGCTGAAATTAGTTTGGTTCGGCTGTGGGTTTTTGAATTGGTTTTATTTGGGTGGCTGTGACTGTAAATCTGTGGTGGTTGGGCTCCTATTTATGGTGTTGGATTGTGGTGGTGGGCTTTGTGACGATGGTGGTGAGGTGGTGGTTTTGGTCTCAACGAGTGGATTTGTAGGTTGTGGTGGTGTTTTTTTCTTTTGGGTGCGATTTGAGTTCGGACTTGTGGGTTGTGGATCTCTGGTGTTGTGGTTTGGTGGTTGGGTGTCTTGTTGTCTGAGTTTTGGCGGTGGTTATGGTGGTGGTTTGAGATAGAGTGAGAAGAGAGAAGAAATGTTTGTGGTGGTGTTTGGGTCAAAGAGGAGAAGAGAGAGAAGAGAGAGTTAAAAAATAACGTTTGTTAAGTCTATTTAGAGTTTATGGTGTACTTGGGATTAAATTGGTAAGTTTTGAGAAATTGTGAACTTGCTTGGTATTACCTCAAACCTCAGGGGTAATTAGTGAAATTTACCAAAAAAAAAAAAAAACTCATCACACGAACTTGTGTGATGAGGCTAGTATATTTTAATCTTCTTCTGTTTTTATTCTTTCCCTCTCCACTGTCTTTTATTTCTCTGGTCTCATTAGGTCTTCTTTCTCATCCTCACATTCTTGCTTTCGTCTCCCACTCTCTTCCTCTCTGTCTTTCTCTCTGTGTTAATGGTTAGGCCTCCACGCCGACGACGCAGAGAAGCAAAAATCAAGGCTTTATCACATTCTTCTCGCCGACACCGGTTCAATCACAACAGCATTCTTTATCGTGGCACCAAGGTATGACTCGGCAATCTCACGCATCAGGTAGGTGGTCTGGGTCTTCACCGATCAACTGGTCGAGGGGTGTGAAGTGGATCTGGTGGCGGCGGGGTGGTGGGTTATGGGTTATGGGTTGTGAGTCTGGGTCATAGTGGGTATGGGGCATGGTGGGTCGTGGTGGGTTTACTGTTGCGGAGGTTCGCCATGGTGGGTTTGATGTTGTGGGTTGAATCCGGGTTGAAGGGTTGCCGTGGTAGTAGGGGTGGGTGATTGATGGTGGTGGTTGATTGGCTATTGTGGTTGTGGTTGTGGAGTTTTGTGGGTTTCTTGTGCATGTGTTTTTGTTGTGTGTGTGTGTGTGTGTGTGTGTGTGTTTTGCTTGGTGGTTTGATTGGCAATGGTGGATTGGGATGTGGGTTTGCTGTTTGTATGGGTTTTGCTTGGTGGGTTTGGGTGATATGGTTGTGGTGGTTGGTTGGTTGAGGAAGGAGAGACAGAGGAAGAGAGAGAAATAGTAAAAAATAGAAGAAAAAATCATATTTAAATAAAATGGCAAAAAAAAAAACTGAATTTGAAACGTTAGGTAGGATGTAAAATGGTATGGTATAAATAATAAACTAACTTTTAAAATGGTAAAATGAAATTTTTACGAAATTTAAATGCTCTAAAAATTCATTGGTTCTTACACACACAAATTTATTGTAGTTGCATATGAATATTAGTTATAAGTGTAATTTGAAGTTTATTTTTTTTTAAATGTATAAAAACATTACTTTATTATATCTTAACCCTGGTCTTAGTTATTAACAAAATTCTTTAAAAAATCTGGGTAATTACACATTTGGGCGAAAATCATTGTGGTATGTTTTTTTTGTTTTTCGTAACTTATGTATGTTAAAATTAGGGATAAATAAGTATTTTTGCTCAAATTTTATGTCTCTCTCCTCTCAAAAAAAAAATGAAGCAAAAATGCAAAAATAAACAAGATCAAAAAGTGATATTTGTCTCTCTCCGTTCACACAAATTTTAAATATGAAAAACACAGGTAACAAACCCAAAAAAATAAAAAGTCTAAGCCCAATTCCTCCATCAACCATATGGCTAACTCCGAAAAAGAGGCAGGAGTTAGCCAAACAAAATGCCAGACTTCGTAGCAGAGGACTAAGCATCCTTAGCCTCAGGAAGTGGAGGAGCCAAAGACTCACTCACGAAACTCCACCATCTTCCCTACAAAACGCTCTCCCACAAACTCCAAAAATCAGCTCTCGACCTCAAACAAATGGTATCTACTCCACAACACACAACACCTTATAATTGATTTATGGGGCTATTTTGGTTTATGGGTTTTGGCTATTTTGGGGTTTTAGGAATGCCCACCAAGTCTGACAAGACTTTTGCTTTTCATGTAAACTATGGGTTTATGGTATTTTAATTAGGATTATGGAGATGGGTTTAAGTAAAGCAATACGTGGTTGTGGTTTTATGGTTTCAGGTGGTGAGGGAGACATGGGGACTAAGTCTGAGTGGGAATCGTGTGAATGATTTCACACTGTACACTGGTGCTCTTGGGATTGCTTTTTTGCTTTTTAAATCTTACCAACTCACCAAAGATGCCAATGATCTTAAATTGTGCTCTCAGATTGTCAAGGTTTGTGATTCAGCTTCTGCAGATTCAGGGTACGCATAGCTTCTTCTTTCATGAAATGGTCTCAAATTGGCTTTCAAGTTGAAACAAATTCTGTAGTACTGCCATTTAAAAATGAACATTTTGATCAACCAAGATTGTATAGGATCTCAACTTTTCAGCTTTATTTCTAGTTTACTCAGAATTTAATATTGCCCAAAGTAAATGGAATTGTATAGGATCTCAACTTTTACCTATATTTTTTGGGGTTTGTATTTATGCTCAAATTGAGCAGAAACCTGCAAACAATGGTTGGTTCACTTGTTGCTTAGTCCATTCTGATGGTTTTAGATTCAGAAAAGAGGCTGAAATGAGTTTTTTTTTTTTCCTTGCTTAATGTCCGATTGGGTTTTTTTGCTTAATGAAATTTTAATTTTTCAGAGTGGTCAGGGAAGGAGGAGAGGAGGGCGGTGATGTTGATAGTTAAGGTTGAGGAGGGCGGTGATGGAGTTAGCCAAAGGGTTGAGGGGTGCAATGGGCTTAGGCTTTTTATTTTTTTGGGCATTCTCTTCAAGTTCTTCACGTTTAAAATTTGTGTGAATAGAGGGAGAGACAAATACCGTTTTTTAATCTTGTTTCTCTTGCATTTTTACTCTATTTTTTTGTTTTGAGAGGAGAGAGACATAAAATTTGAGCAAAAATATCAATTTACCTCTTATTTTAACAGAGGTGGATTACGAAAAACAAACAAAATATACCACTGGTAGGTTAAGTGATACTTTTCAAATCACGGATAGACAATAATTTTCGTCCAAGCCATATGTAGGTTATGTATAATTACCCCTAAAAAAAATATTATTTAGTAATGCATTTTCCTTAACAAGTAAAGTTGCCCCCGAATGTTAAAGTATAATAATTGATATCAAAACTTTTGATTTTTTTTTTTTTTTTTTGACAAACAAACAAAATACAAAACAGATTTTGGCATCAAATGATTACGAATAGAAGCAAAATAAATACAAAAATTTTCAAGCTCAAGCACTAAACCATTGATCACAATTATTTAGAATACCAAAGATTCATTTCACTTAATCACAAAAAAATCAGTATCTTTGTGAAGAGACACCAAACACATCACCATGAATATGAAAAACATTGATTGAAAAAAGATAATACAAAGAGATTGAATCCTAGTGGATCTATAGAAACAAAAGGCCATGTCAAAATGAAGTTTTTTCCCCTTATTTTGATGTTTGTTTTCTGCGTGACCCTGTTCTCTCTTAACAACTTGTTTTCTGCCTGACGTTTAAGAGTACTTTCATAGATATATAAGATTATCTATACTACTATTTAAGGGGCTTTCCTTATTTGGAATCCTCATTTTTTAGTTCAAAAATGTTCCTACAGTTTTATGTTTGAGTAAAAACAAAACTAAAGAACAATCCGGTAAAAATGCAACTCTAACTCCCACTAAAACATTACCTAAAAAATAGGACTACTATTTTATTAATTTTTAAATTGATTTATTTACTTATAAATTAGATTTTTAAAATAAAAATTATATATATAAAATTATTAAATACAGTTTTTTTTTTTTTTCGCGCATGTGATGAGGCTAGTATAGATAATAGATATCTTAGTAGGATATGTAGTATATTAAAAGTTCATATGTAGAGTTCAAATCTTCTATCTCACTCTTCCTGTTTCACTATATACTCCACAAATAAAAACATGGCACTTGTCCATCTAATTTATTAAATACTAAATTTATGCTTTCTATTATTTCAATTAGATCCTGTGAGAAAAATGTACTATAGTTTTGAAAAAAAAGCTGAGATGTGATTACGGATGCTTTAAAAAAAAAAAAAAAAGTGTCCAGATCCTACTCTCTTCTACATGCTTTGTTTCTCTTCTCCAAAACCCTCTTCACCTGAAACTGTTTGGAGATCTCTCAGCAAACACATGGAATTCTTCAAAGATCGACGCACTCTTATAACAATCACAGTCTGCCTTTTGTCCTTCTGTTTACTCTATGTATTCCTAACCCCCTACATCGGTTTCAAGCCACTCTTTTCATTACCATATCAACCATGTACACTCTCTAAGACGGTAAGCATCATCAAGATTAAGATTCAAGAATAGCATATTATAATTATTGTTTTCTTGCTTTTTCTTAAAATATGAATCTATAATGTTGATTGTTTATATAAATCTGATTTTGTGTTCTTATATTATATATGTGTTATATAAGTGCAACGTGACCGACAACAAAGATGCACTCGAGGCAGCTTTATCTGAGGCTTCAATGGGGAACAAGACCGTAATAATCGCTATTGTCGACAAGGCTTATGTAGAAGGCGATAAGCCAATGCTAGATTTGTTTTTGGATAGTTTTTGGCTTGGGGAAGATACACGAAAATTGGTTGATCACCTTCTACTTGTTGCGGTCGATGAGACATCGTTTGAACGGTGCAAATTTCTTCGGCTTTATTGCTATAGACTCCTAATGGACGATGGGGCAGAGGCCAATGGTGAGAAGGTTTACATGTCTGATAGTTTTATCAAGATGATGTGGAGGAGAACCCTGTTTCTTGGAGAAGTACTAAAGCGAGATTACAGCTTTATTTTCACGGTACGTTTCCATCTCAAATTTATGAACATTATTATTATAGGATTATTTAAAAAGAAAAATAATATGTCCACAATATTTTCTCAACAAATCCTAAGGTAGGTTGTTACTAGATGTTATAGTTGGAGGAAAAAAAAATCTTAGTATTAAGTTCAAATTTGAACCAATAACAAAATCACCTATGATTTGTTGTGAAAATATTATGAAAATGTTGTGGATGTCGCATCTCTCATTTAAAAAATGATAAACTAGATTTGAGCAGTGTGTTTGTAGAATTTATCATCACATGATTAAGTTTATCAAAAATCAATATTAACATTACTTAATTAAAGTTAGTATTTAGAGCTGTCCACCGATTTAATAAGTCTATATATTTATCAAATTATGCACCCAACAAAGATTACTTACCTCTGAAAGTCATTCTATCTTATCTTATATTTGTTTTGTTAGATATTCCTAATCTTTTATTAGGATTACAGAATTAGTCTTCTCTTAGGCCCATAGAACTTGAAGGTTACGAAATGATCATGGGTTTTTCTCCTTCTCAATAAATAAATCATTGATTTTTCTAATCCATGACCATATTTTAGAATAAAGCAGAATAGGAATATTATGTAGAGGCTGAGTATGTATGATGGAATTTTTTGAAACTGAAGTTAGGAAATTGATGTTGCTTGAACTAAAAATAGTAGAAAAAAGAGAAAATTTTCAAATTCTTCCTAGTAGGTAGTAGTCTGCTTTTGTATATAAGTACTAGAGGTCTGAATCATAACCTCAAGCATAGGGCTTACACATGATTAAATTAACTTTCGACTGTTGCCATGTTGTTATAATGTTGTTATAATATTGAAGGTGCGCACTGCATACTAAAAAAAAAAACAATGTGACGAGCTACAAAGCACACAAAGATTCAAAATTTTGGCTGCATGTTTTGCAATAATGTTCCATTAATTCTTGAAGCATATAAATTCTTTATTTTTTTTTAATGAGAAATATATACATTTTTTTTATATGAATAATATTGCTTATATGATCAATACTTCAAGGGATGAGCAGAATTGAATGGTTTTCAAAGGTCAAGATAAAATATATCTAAAGGACCAATTCCTGTTCCTCCTCCAGGACTTGCTTGGTTTGAAAAATTCACCCTGATCTCATTGATTTCTACAAAAAGAAGGTGATAGTACTTAATTTGGTAAATGCTTGTGTTCAGATTTAGCTTGCTTAATTTCATTTCAGCATATCAACCTACCTAGCCTACAGATGCAGTAGCATAGTTGGAGGCTTGGAGCCGCCTAATTAATTAACTGCCCCTTCTTTTAGGTGATATTAAATGAGGAATGAATGACCTAACAGCCAGAACTAGTGTACAATAATCAACCAAAATGAAGAATGAATGGCCTAACTGCTTGTACTTCACCCTAAAAAAAACTGCTTGTACTTATAGGGCAATAAATAAATAAAAGGCTAAAACCTATGTAATAAACACCACCCAGGAAAAAAATGTCTAACGACCAAGGAAGTCAATTGCTGGCATATATGGCCACCCTAAGAAAAAATGTCTAATGTACAAGTTAATACCAGTATGGCATACCGATGCCATACTAGCCATTAAACTGGTATCAATATTCATCTAATATATATTGAATAAAATACCGATTTTGGAAAAATTTTTGGTGTTTCGACTAATGCAATAAAAAAATTATTTAAATTAATATATACTTGGGTTAATGCACTTAAATTAATATTTAGACCTATAAAATATGTAAATTTTAAATTTTATGTTGATAATTATAAAAATTAATTAATTAATATACAACACATATATAGTGATAATCCCAAAATGGTATATCGATACTGAAATATTTCATTTCTCTAACTAAACTGAAACGGACTTCGGTATGAAATTAATTACTTCCTTATTATGGACAAAAATTTTCCCAATTGGTGACATAACTTTTTTGAAATTGAGATTAATACATAATAAAAGTGGTGTTATTGAAGAATTTTAGTGAAACTGCAAATATTCTTACTATAATAAGTTATGTTAATGGTTGTGAAAAGTATTACGTTGCAAACATAAATGTGTAAAAGAATAACTTCAGCCTTTACACCATTATTTGGTTTTGTTCCACTGCTTATTATACTGTTAGTGATTATGATTTCATGCGACCAAATTGACTGATCAATGCTTTCATTACAGGACACTGATGTAATGTGGTTAAGGAACCCATTTCCAATGCTAAGCCAAAATGAAAGAATAGATCTTCAAATCAGCACCGATAACTTCAATGGCAACGAATGGTCTGAAGACAATCCCATCAACACTGGCTTCTACTTCATCAGGTCCAACAACAAGACCATCTCATTGTTTGATGCATGGTACGCCATGAAAAATGACGCTGTGGGACTAAAGGAGCAAGATGTTTTATTATACATGATGCATGAAGGTGTGTTTAAAGAGCTAGGCCTTACCGTGAGGTTCTTGGACACAAACTATTTCAGTGGTTTCTGCAAAGATAGCGAAGACTTTAAAGCTGTTCGAACCGTTCATGCCAATTGCTGTCGTACTATTAGTGCTAAGCTGACGGATCTGATGGCTGTTATTCATGATTGGGAGAGATTCAAGAGGACATCTACCAATGAGAGTTTATCCACTGCATGGTCAAGCCACGTGGCATGTTCTGATTCATGGAAAAGTTAACATTTAAATTTTCTTTTTCTTTTTCTTTTTTTTCTTTATAGTTAGATAGTTACAATAAGACGAAAAATTTGAACATAAACCAGGACAAACCCAAGAGGGTCAAGGGTGAAGGGGGCAATTTTTCTTTGGCCCCACTCAAATGTCCTTACCCTGTATACATTCGTTCATGAATTTTCCCTTCTATATATGCCTTTGACCTTATCCAATAACTTGTTATTAAATTCAAATATTAAAAATTTCATCATTAAATTATATGTTCTATATGTTCTTAATATCATTGGAATATTCATGTCAATCAGTTGTTATTCATCATTTCATCCATAAAATCATTTTTTATTCATTATTTTAAATTACAAAACTTGAATTTAAATAATTGATTGATAATATAACTATTAATATTTAATCTTCTTGAAATTTTGCAAGAATGGAGACTGAGTGAAGATGATGTAATCCAATAGTAGATTTGTTAAAATTTGCATTCACTTAAAATATATTAGATGGTGTAACATTATTTAAAATTACACCAAGTGTAACTTTAAGCAGTATTACACCACCCAATAACTTGTTATTGAATTCATACTTTAAAAATTACACCATTAAATTATACGTTCTTAACATGCATACCAATATTCATGTCAATCAATTATTATTTACCATTCGATGTATAACTTATTTTTTCCTCATTATTTTAAACTACAAAAACTTGAATTTAAACAATTAATTGATGACATAACTATTGATAATTAATCATCTTTAAGTTTTGCAAGTATAGAGAATGCATGTAGATAATATAATCCAAAAGTGGATATATTTTTAAAAAAAAAATCAAATTCAATTAATAAATATTGAGTGGTGTAACATTATTTAAAGTTACACTAAATATAACTCTAAGAAATGTTACACCACCCAATAACTAGTTATTAAATTCATATATTAAAAATTCCTCTGCAGAATTATGTTTTATACATTCTCAATATGCATATCAATATTCATGTCAATCAGTTATGAATTACTATTTGATCCATAAACTCATTTTTTATTCAATATTTTAAACTACGAAAACTTAAATATAAATAATTAATTGATGACATGATTATTAATATTTAATTATCTTGAAATTTTGCAAGCATTGAGAATGCATGAAGATAATATAATTCAATGATGGATTTGTTGAAATTTGCATTCAACTAAAAAATATTGAATGGTGTCACATTATTTAAATTTACACCAAGTATAACTCTAAGTAATGTTACACTACCCAATAACTTGTTATTGAATTTATATTTTAAAAATTCTACCGTTGAATTATATATTCTTAACGTGTATGTCAATATTCATGTCAATCAATTTTTATTTACTATTTGATCCATAAACTCATTTTTTCTTCATTATTTTAAACTACAAAAAATTGAGTTTAAATAATTTATTGATTACATGACTATTAATATTTAATAATCTTAAAATTTTGCAAGCATGGAGAATACATAAAGATAATGTAATACTCGCCTACACCAAAAACTAATTGGTGTTTTGGTTTGATAATAAAAATCAATTATCAAAAGTGGATACCATAGGTTAAAACCCTCTCTAAAAAACGATAATATAATCTAATGATAGATATATTTATTAAAATTTGCATTCAATTAAAAGACATTAAGTAGTGTAACATTATTTAAAACTTGTGAGTAAACTTGTACATATGCATAGATACATTTAAAAACAATCACAATCACATATATAGAATTTAGAATCTAATTAGATCTAGACTCTTCTGTTTTTGCATTCAATAATTTACTTGCCACAAATTTAAAAATTAGACAGAACACATGCTCAAAATTGAACTCCAATTAAAATTCAATTTAAAATCTAATTGAATTTAAATTAATTTTTGAACCTAATAGTTCACTTGAAACATAAATTTAAAAATTAGATGAGACACATGGCACAAAATTAGACTCTAATTTAGAATTTAATTGGATTTTCTCTTATTTTTGGCTACTAATATATGTGTGTGTATATATATATATATATTTATAACTTATAAAATTGAATTGTTTTTAGTTATAAAAAAAGGATCATAAATATAAAATTATTCAAAAATTATATTTTTTATGGTTTACCTATATTGAACTTCTCGTTTTTTAACACTAAATTAACTCATTTGACACAAACATTAAAAATTTTAAATTAGATGGGACACATGTTACAAAATTAAACTCTAATTGAAATCTAATTTTTAAATTAAATTAACTCACTTGGCAAAAAAATTTAAAAATTTAGATTAAATGAGACACATGGCGTAAAATTAGATTCTAATCTAATTTCAATTTGAAATTTAATTGGATTTTCTCTCAGTTTTACCTATTATATATATATATATATATATATATATATATATATATTACATCACAAGAGTTACACAATTTTTAGACCGTAGAGTTCCATAAGATCTAATGGTTAAAAAAAGTCAATTATTTATGTCATCATTAAACATTTATTGCTTGTCACACTATCTACATTACTTCAAAAGCTTTTTTTCCCTTTGTCTATACCTTATTTATAACAATCTTGTTTAGAGAGAGAAGATTATTCAATTTTGTCACATCTTTAATGTGTTGAGAGAGAGAGAGAGAGAGAGAGAGAAACACTAACATTTTTTTAATTATGAAAATATTATAATCAATTTGTAGAGAAGATGAGTTTGAATTAAAAACAAATTCTAATCACTAATACTAAGGATAAGATTTTTATAGTTTCTTCTAAAACAGGTTAAAGATGTTACTCTCTCTCTCTCTCTCTCAACACATTTAGGATTTTAACAAATTTTCATATTTTCATATTTTTTTAATTAAAAAATATTAAAAGATGTGCCTTTTTATTGGGAGGAATTTGGAAAGCAATAAATAAGAAGAGAAAAAAAAGTGGGGACGAATTTGGGAAAAAATAAAAAGACACGTTAAAGATGTGTACTTCAATTGGGAGGAATTTGGAAAGCAAGAAATAATGGGAGGAAAAAAATGTATTTAATTTGGTAAGGATGTTAAAAGTAATAAACATCAATGATGCATTTTTTAACTTTTAGATCTCTTTGAAATCTAAGATCTAAAAAATGTGTAACTCTAGAAAAGTTATATTTAGTGTAATTCTAAGTAATGTTACACCACCCAATAAATTTTGATTGAATTCATATTTTGGAAATCCAAAAATTTAATTACATGTTCTATATATTCTTAACATGCATGTCAATTTTCATGTCAATCGAATGTAATTTACTATTCGATCCAAAAACTCATCTTTTATGCATTATTTTAAACTACACAAACTTGAATTTAAACCCCACATGGGACAGGTGGATGTAAGTGGGTATGGCCCTTGGCTTGTTGTGACATGGAAAAAACAAGGAAATAGAAACAACAAGAAAGGTAGTGGGGGTGAGCCACTGAAGGCAGCAGTGAATGAGTCCAAAATTGCCAATTCAGGGCCATTATTCAAAGTAGGCTTAAGCCTTGCAAAAGAAGGTAAGAGGAAAGCTAATGGGTCTCTGGAGCCCAATAAGATAGAACCTTCAAGTTCAGGCCCAACTATTCTTGCTGATCAAGGCCCGAGGAATTTGAAGTCTTCCCGAGGGCAAAAAGGTAATTCCATTAAGGCCTTTTATAGGGATAAGAATCAAGCATCCTCATCTACAACCTCCGCCGTACGGTTCAGCTCTTTCAATGCTTCTTTCCCTTCTAGTATTAACTTTAGAGATAGTTCTTTCAACTCAAATGGTACCTTTAACGGTAACTTCAAGTTCTTAAGTGAAGCCCGTAAGGAAAAGAGTAGTCACAGTGGAGGTTCCGGCATGGAAACTGATGGAGCAACATTGATGGATTTGCGAATTGGGCAACCTGGTAAAGACAACAGCAAGATTAGAAGTTTGGCGGATTGTGTCTCAGCCATTTCTAATACCGTTCTCATGCGAATTCAACCTGAGGTGGATATCAGCGGAGAGAAAGATGCAATTGAACCTTCCCATCTCAATCATAGAAATGGGGAACAAGAGCTTGCCGAACTCCAGGATCGAGCTCAGCTCTCACTCGGGTGCAAGAGAGATGATGATGAAAGTGCTCTTACTATGTGTCTTACTCATACCGTGGAAGGGCTTTTCCAAAAAACCAATACATTAGACCAGATGGATTTTGAGGGAGAGGGCTTACCTCATGCCTACTACTGATGAAAGTACTTCCTCTTTTATTTCCCTCATGATAAACATCATAATTTGGAATTGTAGAGGGGCTCTTAAGCCCTCCTTCCAGTCAAGTGTTCGTGATCTGGTTTCTAACCATGACCCAGCTATGCTAGTTGTTATGGAGACTCGCATTGGCAGTGAAAAAGTGAAGGATATCACTGATAGGCTTCCTTTACAGGGAGCATTCTATACTGACATTATCGGTTTCGCAGCTGGTCTTTGGCTTCTGTGGGATCCCAACAGAGTTGAAGTCACTTACCTCACTAGCACAGAGCAGGAAATTCACACCCTTGTTAAGGTAAGATCCTCCTCCCTTAACTGGATTTCTACTGCTGTTTGTGCTAGTCCTAAACTTAAGGAAAGATGTATGCTGTGGAATAATTTAGCTACTGTTGCTAACATTCATAATTTGTCATGGATTATTGTGGATGATTTTAATGAGCTTCTGTCAAATGATGGAAAGTTATGAGGTAGGACGATTAGCTTATACAGAGCTAATCTATTCAAAGACTACCTTGATTCGTGCAACATGGCTAACCTTGGCTTCCAAGGACCAAGGTACATGTGGACTAACAAGCATGGTTTAAGTTCTCTCATTCAAGAAAGACTTGATAGATTTTTTGCAAATCCTGGATGGTGTGTTCTCTACCCTGAAGCTCTTGTTACTCACCTCCTAAGATGCTCATCAGATCATTGTCTTGTTTTGTTAGAATTGGAACCTCAATCCTCTCTCAGACTCAATAGGCCTTGCAGGTTTCAAAGCTTTTGGCTCTCGGATAACTCATTGCCTAATGTGGCCTGAAATGCGTGGTCCAATAATTCTAACTTATATGATTTCATCTCAAGCTTCTCTAGAAATGTTACAGAGTGGAGCCGGGCACACTTTGGGAATATTTTTGCAAAAAAAAAAAAGAATTCTTGCTCGGCTAGGTGGTATCCAAAAAGCTTTGGCAAAGAGACCATCGGATTTCCTCATTAATCAAGATAAGCATCTCCAAGCTAACCTGTTGAATATGCTGAACCAAGAAGAGGAGTTGTGGGCCCTCAAATCTCGAATCAACTGGATGATTCAAGGAGACAAAAATACCTCCTTCTACCATGTCTCCACACTCATCAGAAGGAAGCACAATAAAATCCTCAATCTTAAAAATGCCCAAGGAGATTGGATCAATAATCTACTTGCAATTATGGAGCATGTTCAGAATTACTTCTCCAAACTTTTCTCTTTTGAGTTTCTTTCTTCCCCTTTGTCTGAGGCTTCAATTGATTTGGGTTGTCCCTAAATCTCCTCATCCAAGTGTCACTACCTTTCCTTGCCGGTGACAGATGAGGAAATAAATAATGCTCTGTGGTCTATAAAAGCTTTCAAATCCCCTAGTCTTGATGGATTGCACGTTGGATTTTTTCAAAGATTCTGGTTGGTAGTTGGTAAATCAATATAGGAGGAGATCAAAAAAATCTTCAGGGATAGAAAAATTCCTTTGGCTCTCAATCAAACTCTTATTGCTCTCATTCCCAAAATCAAAGGCAGAATACCATTGGAAATTTCACACCTATTAGTTTATGCAACTCTGTCTACAAGATTGTTACTAAGATTATTGTGGCCAGAGTTAGACCGCTTCTAGATAACCTTGTCTCTCCATTCCAGTAAGCGTTTGTTCCGGGTAGGAAAGCAGTAGATAATGTGATTATAGCCTAGTAAATAATCCACATTATTAGTAGGAAAAAAGGCAAAGTGGGGTACATGGTTATAAAGATTGATTTAGAGAAGGACTACGATAGATTGGAGTGGTCATTTATAAGAGAAGACTTATGTGCAGCAAATTTCCCTTCAGAGCTGATCTAGCTTATAATGAGCAGTGTTACTACAGTCTCTACCTCGTTCCTTTTTAATGGTGGTGTTCTTGAACCTTTCCTTCCATCAAGGGGCATCCAGCAAAGGGACCCATTATCCCCATACATTTTCATCCTCTGCATGGAAGTTTTGGGTAGAATTATAGAGGATAAATGCACTAACAAGTACTGGAATCCAGTGAAAGCCTCTACAAGTGGTCCGACATTCTCCCACCTTTTCTTTACCGATGATCTCCTACTATTTGCAAAGGCGAACCAGCAGAACTGTGAGAGTGTAAGGGAAGCTTTAGATGAGTTTTGTATGGTTTTGGGCCAAAAAATCAACCCCATCAAATCCAAAGTCTATTTTTCTCGTAATATAGACAAAGATTAGAGAGCTGAATTCTGTGAGATTCTTGGTTTTCATTCTACACCCAAGCTGGGAGCTTACTTAGGCTTTCCTCTTAGACATGCTAGAGTGTCGAACCAAGGCCTAAACTTTGTTCTAGACTGGGTAAATAAGAAGCTAGCTAGTTGGAAAGCCAACCTTCTGTCACTTGCTGTCCGGAAATTTCTTATCCAAGTCTCTATTAGTGGTGTCCCCACTTATGTGATGCAGACCACCTACCTCCCAAGTAGAATTTTGGATAATCTACATAGACTTAACAGGAACTTCCTATGGGGAACTAGTGAATCTAAAAGGAGGATGCACTGGGTGGGTTGGGAGAAAATCACATAGCCCATGGAGAGAGGTGGTCTTGACCTTCAAACAGCAAAAGGCAAAAATCTAACTTATCTCTCCAAGCGTAATTGGAGATTTCACTCAGAAAAGGACTTACTTTGAGCTCAAGTCATCAGGAAAAAGTACATGTCTCAAAGAAGAATCTCCTCTAGCAACGAAAGTTCCCTCCCTAGCTCTCGGACTTGGAAGGGCATAGAAGTGTTCAACAGGGGAACGAGATGGTGTCTTGGCCAAGAAAGCAATTTGAAGTTTTGATATGATAATTGGACATCAAATGGCCCTTTGAGATCTATAATTCATGACCCCCTCACTAGAGAAGAAGATGAGATCAAAGTTAGAGATATTGCTTCTTTGGATGGTTGGGATTGGGAGAAACTTTCTATTGTCCTTCCAACAAAAATCTGTCTAGAAATTCAAGCAATGCACCGATCTCATGTGGCTAATGAGGAAGACAGATTAATTTAGGATACTTCTTCCAATGGAAAGTTTAATCTCAATAGTGCGTATACTCTTGCCAATGGGGAAGCTCCTCAATCTTTTAATGGTAAGTGGATTTGGAAGTTAAAGGTGCTGCCAAGAATTCAATTTTTTATTTGGATGTGCCTCCATAACAGCATTACAACTCGGGAAAGGCTTTCCTCTAGAGGTTTGCAAATGACCATGCTTTGCCCTCTCTGTAATTCCTATCCAGAGACCATTGTCCACATGTTGAAGGACTGTTATGTAGTTGCTAACTGCTGGCAGAACCTTGGTATAGGGGTTCTTTAACCTGAGTTTTACTGCTTGAACCTTCCAATTTGGTTGGAATATAATTGTAAATCTGTTAAAACCTCCAATCATCTTCAAATTCCTTGGAGCACAATATTTGCATTTGGTATATGGACAATTTGGAACCATCGTAACAGTGTGGTGTTTAAAAATAAGCCAATCAGCCACTCCATCCACAATGAGATTACTCATAGAGCAGTAGAGTATTCATTCATTGCTCAAAACTCCTCAAATTGAAAGCCTTGGATTGAAAGAAGCATTCGATGGGAGAGGCCTTACAGAGGCTAGCACAAGTTAAACACGGATGGATCTTCTCTAGGTAATCCTGGCTTGGCCAATGGAGGTGGTATTCTGCGAAATGAGGTGGGTGGGTGGATAAGAGAATTCATCAGGAAGATTGGTATATCCACCAGCTTTGTAGCTAAGCTCTAGGCACTAGGGATGGCCTTAGAATGTGTGTAGAGATGCAGATTCTAGCTCTAGAAGTTCAATTAGATGCTAAAGTGGTTGTTAACCTGATGAACAATACCACAAGCTTGAATGCTGATTATGCGGCCATTATGGTTGACTGCAAGCAACTCATATCTCAAATTCCTCAAGTTAAAGTCTCACATTGTCACCGAGAAGCAAATCATTGTGTCGATGCTCTCGCCAAATTAGGTTGCTCTGCATCTCCAAACGTTATGCTTTTCAATTTCCCCCCTCCTAGTGTTTTGAATGTTTTTCTTTTTGATTTGTATGGTTTGATTCAGATTAGATTTTGCCCTGTATCGGATTCTCCTTTTTCTCTTTAGTTGAATATTTTCCCAAATTACCAAAAAAAAAAAAAAAAAACTTGAATTTAAATAATTGATTGATGACATGACTATTGATCTTTGATCATTTTTAAAATTTTCAAGTAAGGAGAATATACAAAAATAAAGTAATCTAATGGAGGATTAATTTATCAAAATTCACATCTAATTAAAATATATTAGTAATGTAATATTACTTAAAATTATACCAGGTGTATCTTGCCTTCCCTGAAGACTTTGTGAGTCAAAATTCAATTTATCTTGTAAAATCTATATTTTTAGATTGGCAACCATGAAAAAATTGTAACTTTTTAGAACTTAGTTTGTCTAGCAGTTTAGTGTAAAAATATTCAGTTAAACAGGACAAATGAAGTTTAGCACAGTTGAAGATTCAAGAAATCAGAAAAAGAAAAGTGTGAATAAGTTTCACTTATCTCTACCGTTCGAGATTTGTGCAGATTTTAGATCTGGCTTTTATTCTCAACCATTTGATCTAAAGTTTTGATGGAACTTAAGGATATTTAAATAAAAACCCTATAGCACATTTTTACACATTCAATAGGGCAATGTTATGTATACAAATATGGAGATTTTTCATACCCTTTTGGAGCAATAGCTAGAGACCTTGTGCAAACAACGGATCTAGTTATAAAGAAAAGTTGCTACATCCAATCAACCACAGTTACTAATCTAAATCTCTGAGTGGAGATCTCAAAGTCACAAATTGAAAAGTTTGCGTGCAACAGTTTCATAGTAGAAGAATCCGCGAATTCGAAGTTACTTGTGGTCACCCCATTAAGTACTACACAATGTAGCAATAGATTTTGGGTTAAGTCTATTAGTGAAATATCGTCTTAATTGTTTAGGTGAAATCCTCCCTAAATTTTTTTTCTTTGAAACCACAGTTGCAAAAGCTTTCCTCAGTCGTCATTCTAGATGCTCATGTGATTTATGCTTGTTTAATGTTTAGTTGATTCAGATGCATAATTAATCTAATTAATTATTTGGCTAAGGTTTGATAAAATTTAGGACAACTGGGACTAAAACCATAACATCTCCAATTGGTGCATATGCGTCTTTTGTTTCCCGCATGCCAATATGGAGTGAACATGCGAAAGCAATATTTAGGCATGCATGCTAGAGTTACAAACATGAAATTTTTATCATTATATACACCACATAAAAATAGTAGGGTAAACTATGTATTTAATCCTTATCTTTTACATCATATTTCAATTTGGTTTATAACCTTTCAGCAATGTTATATCAATTTAGTTCTGTCGTTATCTCTTAAATAAAAATTGCTAATGTGATATACGGTCAAAATAAAAAATTAGTTTATTGTCACATCAATGGAAACTAATTTTTTATTTTGGTTGTTAACTACGTCAGTAATTTTCATCTAAAAGATAACGGCAAAAATTAAATTAATACGGCATTGAACTGTTAGAGATCAAATTAAAATATAATGTAAATGATAGAAATCAAATCTGTAATTTACCCAAAATAGTAAATTACCATCACAAATTTCAACCTAAGTTGCAAGAAGTGCATTAAATTGTTGAATTGAAGAGAATAAATCAAGACTTTATAGTCAAATGCCATTTTGTGTGTGTGTGTGTTTTTTTTTTTTTTTTTTGAGAATGTCATTTTGTGTTTGAAACCTATGATTTGAATAAATCTATCATTTCACCAAATAGCTAAAAGTCAGATATGCTTCAAGTAATATTATCTTTTGTGTTAATATATATAGTTGATCAGGTTCTACAACAGTTAAACTTACGTTGTGCTATGACTGCCTGATTTGAGAACATTATCCCAACTTAGTGGAGATTTTAGATACCTAATAACCGTTATTATTTTAGGTATAAATTAAGAATAGGTAGCTATATATATATATATATATATATACACACACACACATACATATTACCTCTTTTATGTGAAGACAGCTATGTCCGTACAAAATAACACCTTGGGACATCCATCCAATGGTTTAGGAGTGTACGTAATTATCTCCCAATGAGCCCTTGTTATATTTGCCTAATTTCCATCTTAAGGATTCAGATTCCTGGTGCATACATGTTGCATATGTATAAGACAGGAACTATCTAACTAAAACCACTAGAGAAAGCGAGAAACTCTCTAAGTCTCACATGTATTTAAGATTCTCTTACCACAACTGAGGCTTATAAATTAAACATACACTAGCTTATCTTCACACAAAAAAAAAAAAAAAAGCAATCAAACACAAACATGGCTGGAAAAATGGTATCATGCATTGCCGTACGTGCTGCTTTGGTGACATTTCTCCTTATTTCTACCTTTGTCATGGCGGATGATAACACCCCAGTTCCCGGTGACAGTTCACAGATAAGCAATTGGTTTCAAAACAATGTGAAGCCGTTTCAGCAGCGTAAGGGTTCTCTGGACTCAGAACTTGTTCAAGCTGAGGAAGATGTTAAAATCATCAAGGTTAATGAAAATGGAGGAGGAGATTTCACCACCATCACCGACGCCATTAAAAGTATTCCGGCTGGGAATACCAAACGTGTCATTGTGCATATTGGACATGGAGTATACAAAGAGAAAATAAAAATTGAACGTACCCAGCCGTTTGTTACTTTACAAGGAAACCCTCAAAGCATGCCAACTTTGACATATGATGGCACAGCTGCCAAATATGGAACTATAGACAGTGCCAGTTTGATAGTGGAATCTGATTACTTTATTGCCGCAAATCTTATTATTCAGGTGTGAGAGTGTATATATATATATATATATGCTCTTCTACAAACTCATTCATTTTTATGTTTTTTGTGTTTTACTTGAACTTTATGCATGTATGTGTATGTTTTCACACTTGTTTACATACAATATTTCACATCAATATCTATAATTGTTGTAGAAATATTCACATATTAACACATATGAAAGTAGAAAAAACATACGCGAGAAAACGAGTACAAGAGTATAAACGCCCTATACATATCTCTGATAACATGTGGATTTCGTATTACAGAATTCTGCACCAAGGCCTCATGGGCAATCCGGAGCTCAGGCAACTGCATTGAGGATCTCCGGCGACAAGGCAGCCTTATTTAACTGCAAAATAAAAGGATATCAAGACACTGTCTGTGACGACAAGGGCAACCATTTCTTCAAGGACTGCTACATTGAAGGCACCGTTGATTTCATTTTTGGAAGTGGAACCTCTATTTATTTGGTATGTCCAAACTTTTTCTAGTTATCATGTTAGTGACACAAATTATTTCACAAATTTTACTATATATTTCAACAGGGCATAACGATTTGAATAATAGACATTTTAATTAGAAACATGCATGTCCCATTTGACCCAAAGTTTAACTGCAAAAATATTTCATAGTTTGTTAAGTTTGTATAACATCATTTTTATATGGACACACTTGCTAACACAACTCTTATTAAAAAATATGTATATATTTTTTAATGATTCAGATTAATTAAATATTATAAATTCAAAAATGTACAAACTATTACATCATTTAAAATTTTAATAAATAAAATCTTAATGATGAAATAGATTATTATCACATAAACAATTTTAAAATTTTCATTGAGTCTTATTTTGTTTTTGTTTTTTTTTTTTTTTTCAATCTTGGTGATAAAAAGAATAATAATGGACAAATATTGTTTTGGTGCATGCAGAACACTCAGTTATATGTACTCGGACAAGGTAATGAAAACTCGTTCATCACGGCACATGCAAGGGACTTTCCCTCGGAAACTACTGGATACTCATTTATACATTGCAATATTAGTGGCACTGGACATGGTGCATACTTAGGCAGAGCATGGAGGGCGAGGCCAAGAGTGGTCTTCTCCTACACCGACATGAGCAGCGAAGTTAATCCTCTTGGATGGAGCGATAACCTCCACCCAGATCGTGACAGGTTGAGCCATCTTTTTTCTATTTGTTTTCAGTTAGTAGTATTCAATAGGATAACGATTATTACACATTCGTTATTGCACTCTCCACATACACACTGCCGGTCACATGGGCTGAAATCTTGGAGTGTGTACAAAATGTATACTGCTCTGATACCAATTATCGATTATCTCAAAAATTTTAATTATTAAATAATTGTAAATTTAATCATTGAATCTAACACAGTAATTATTGGCATTGCAGCACTGTTTTCTTTGCAGAAACCAAGTGCACCGGACCAGGTGCAAACCCTGCTAAACGAGCCAAGTTCGCCAAGCAGATGAGTGATGCTGAAGCTAAACCATTCCTCTCCCTTGGCTTTATCAAGGGTTCCTCGTGGTTGCTTCCTCCTCCAAATGTGTAGCTTCATTGTTTGGGGAGTAATATTGTACACTCAAAGCTAGTGCATGAATGCGCAGGATCGCTCATGCAAATTAAAGTCGTTTTTGTTTTATACTTTATTTTTCGATTTGTTATAGGATGATTTCAAACTATTGGTTAAGGATTTGGTCATTTGAAATGGTATTGTGAATTACTTACCACAGAACAAATGGAAGCTAAAAACAAGTGGAAAATTGTTAGTTATTATTAGAGTCGGAGTATACTGGTATTCCATTTTCTTATGTGAATTGTTTCACACTAAATTTAATTAAAGGTTCTATTAATGGATGTCTATAAAACATGTGTTAATGGATAATTTAAGAAAAGTTTTAATGCCCACTTTCATTAAAAATATAAAAAGATGTTAAAAATTTTAATTACTTTTTTTCATATAAAAAGTTTTTAAATATAGTTCTTAGATTAATACCCTTAAAATATCCGTTAATTTTTTCTTTTAATTAATAAGATCAGCTAACCATTATTAGTAAGAAGAAGAAGTATTACATCATTGTATTTTTGGAGTATTAAATAATTACTATCATAATAAATTCTTAAAACAAATAAAATTATAAATGTTGGAATATTACCCCATTTGAAAAGTTAAATATTTCAATTTGAAAACAATTATGTATATTATATATTTCCCTATAAAACTTTAACTCACATTGCATACCTAACAAACTAAAGTAATAAACACACAGGAAAAAGAAATAATCCAAATGATACATTTAGTACAGATCTTTCAATTGCTTATTATATTACATCGAATGAAGCTACTATTTTTGCGGTTGCTAAAATAGAGGTTTAAAGTGAATAGTCCTAAAACCTAATAATATTATTGGAGAATGTCTTTTAGATCACACGATGATAGAATGGTGTAACTTGCACCTTGATTGAACAAAGGCAAAAAAAAAAAAAAAAAAAATCCCACGTCATTCTTTATCAATATTTTACAAAATACATTTGCAAAGTATTTTCTTTCAATATTTGCAAGATAGTCATGCAAAAAAAAAATATATATATATATATATATATATATTGGAAATATTGTTGAGCTATACGGATTAAGGACGGACGGGAAATATTGTTGGTGACAACTGAATTTTTATGTTATGCTTGAATCTAATATTTTGGAAAACTAGAGTTCAAATATATCTCCCTACCCATTGTTGTATTGTACCTGTCGAAGTATTATTAAAAGAAAAAAGTAATATTACAATATTTGGTAAATTAACAACCATTACCAATACCATCCCTATTAATCATGTGATATTAATATATATATATATATATATATATATATAAATACCCGAAAATCTTATTGTACGATGTTGTGTATGATATTATGTATGACATTATGTTATAAATAATGAAATTGTTTTATTATCTAAAATAATGGTAACATGAATATTTGGACACTATCATATAGTCCTTGAGATGTATAGTATGTGGTTTATATAATTAGTCGCAGAAGATATAAATTACAAGTTCTTTGTCAACTCAAAACATTAGTTCGTAGTCGGTGATGAAATTTGACATTTCATCTGTGAAGATTATAACGTATCAACTAAAATGGTTTGTCTTAATTATGGATATGGAGACTTCTAGTTGATATGTTGATGTGTCTTAAGTGTATAAAACATATTGAACTGGACCACTATAAGATTAATTATTCTATTAACGACTGTCAATTGAATAATAAATCTCACGACTTTAATTTACAAACACTCTCAATCCTAAGAGGATAGTGAATCTAATCATGAAATATAGGTTACTTTGATATATCAAGAATGAGATTTAATTCAATAGTCAAAACCTCAGTATGTAGGGTAGCCAAACATAGTGCTAAAGGAACACATATTTTCAAGATGGAATTTATAGTCTATCTTTGTAGAGATATAAAATATTTCCTTGAGATAAGTTGAATGAGTTTAGTTATTCAAAGTGTTAGGCCTAACCACTTTAGTATAGAGTTACTAAAGTTTATATTTTATGAAATTTAATTTCATAAATATATATATATATATATATATATATATATATATATATGAATAACTTAAAGGATTAAATAGAATATTCAAGGATCAAGAGGTAGTAATTTTCAACGTAACAGTTATATATTATGACTTTGTATTACTAAGAATATTTTTATGAAATGGTTAATTGTTTAGATAATAAAATCTTGAGATTTAATTTTATTAATAAAGCCTAGAGTACAATTATATATATATATATATATATATGAGATGGGTTCAAGTTACACCTGGTGTAACTCTCTAGAGTTACACCTTTTTTAAACCATTGGATTTAAATAGATCCAACGGTTAAAAAAAGACCCTCATTAATGCTAATATTTTGATTAGGATCTCATTAATTATCTCTCATTTATTATATTTTATATTTATCTCTAAATCCAAAAAAAAGTGTTATATTAGACTCTCTCCCTCTACATTTCTCTCTCTATCTCTTTCTCCTCCATCATTGTTCCACCTCCATGGATAGATTGCCGGCAGAAGAAGGAAAAAAAAAAAAAATTGCGGAACACTAGAAGGGTTGGGAATATTATGGGGGATGGGAGTTTCTGTAATGGGGGTTCATGTAGAATCATAGTGAGTGAGAGGGGGATCAGCAGGGGCAGGAAAAGCTTGAAGGATTGGCGATGGATTTTCAGGCATAATCCAGGCTGGGGAAGTGCAAGGAAGAAGGATGAAGATCTTATGTTTAAAACGTAGCATATGATGATTACCTAGACTTGTGCAAAGTAGAGCAAATCTCAACTTATTAATCGGGTTTTTTTTTTTTTTTTTTTTTTTTGGTGTCTTCTTGTCTTCTCCTGTTGTAGTTTATTTTATTTATCAAGTAAATGCTAAAGACAAGTAGATCAAATTGATTCTAATTCTAATGAAATTTCTTATTTCTATAATAGAGTTAAATCTGTTCTTGCTGCTATCCCCATGTATACAGCACCATCACTTTATCTTTCAAAGTCAGTCGGCTCCAAGATTGATCGTACAAAAAGTTTTAATGTTGTAAAACCTAACAATTCACATTCCTTTTCCCCTTAAACAAGATTTGCAAACGTGTACCATAGAATTCTCCAATTTACATATAGTAACATGCATGTTCTCAGTGGTCACGGGCTGTGATATTGATAAAAACAAGTGAGTGTTCCTTTCAATTTTATTGTTCCTCTGGTTTTTTTTTTTTTTTTTTCCTGCCAGCAACCTATTCATAGAGGTGGAACAACAGTGGAGGAGAAAGAGACAGTGAAAGAAACGTAGAGAGAGAGAGAGAGAGAGAGAGAGAGAGGTGTAACATTTTTTTTGGGTTTAAAGATATGTATAAAATATAATAAATGAAAGATAATTAATGAGATCCTAATCAAAATATTAGCATTAATAAGGGTCTTTTTTTACCATTGGATCTACTTAAATCCAATGGTTTAAAAAATGTGTAACTCTAAAGAGTTACACCAGGTGTAACTTGAACCCATCTCTATATATATATATATATATATATATATATGTTAGAAACACACACACATACATATATAGGGGAAGGGAGATGAGATAAGGGAATACACTGACACGCCAATATCAAAACTGCATGCCAGCAGTTTGTTTCGCGAAGTAAGTGATAAACCCCTTCTCAATATCACACCTTACCGACGTGGGACAATTCAACAATACTGAGTATCTTTTTTATTTTTTTATTTTTTTTATTTTTTTAAGAAACACACACACATACACACATATATATATAGGGGAAAGGGGATGAGATAAGGGAATACACTCGTACACCAACACGAAAATTGCATGCCGGCAATTAGTGTTGCGGAACAAATGATAAACCCCTTTAAGATTGTCATTATATTTAATAGTGGTATTAAATATAATTAATGATAATTTTGAGATTGTCAAGAGTTGACAGATAAACCCGAAGCCTATTAGAACTAGAGTTTTATTTGTCCATTTGATCTCATCTCAAGCCACACAATAAAACCCAATTAGGCTAGCACAAAAAGTCAGTCCAATTAGATAATCAGTTGTTTATTTAAAAAGAATTATTAAATAAAGTAACTGCTTTTAATAGTTAAAAACGTATGTACCATTAAAAGAGAAAAATATAATTTTCTCTAAACACATTTTCTCTTGAATAATTGCGTATATAACTGATTAAAAGACCACACATCTTGGGCATATGTGGAATTATGGTGAAGATTGAAGGTCTTCTCAAGTTTGAACTTCTTTTGTTTTGAATTTCACTGCAACAAGATACGCTTTTATATTTTTTATTTCTAAAATGCTAAATATTCCATGTTATCTCATATGAATGAAGTAAATCTTTGTACTGCTTCCGCTGTGGGTTTTGTATAAGATGCAAAACCAGTTTTTCCAATTTCAAAATTAGAAGTGATATGGCATAAACCATATGTACATCATTAGACTAATCTAATAAGTATTAACAAAAACTACTAACAAAATGCTTGATTTTTTTTTTATACAAAATAGAATTTCTACTCTAGACTTATCTAAGTGTATATGTGTATGAAGCTCCCTCCTGAAAACTTGAATCCTGACTTTTAAACCCCGGCCCTTGCCCCCACACCCCACAAGTACTTATTCTTGTGGAGTGACCACCGCACCAAAGGTGCGCGGTGGTAAAATGTTTGATTTGTTAAAAGTATAAAGTTTATGAGCTTTATTATTCAAATTAAAAACATCAAACCAAATTTGTAATTAAAAAAAAAAAAGGTAAAGTTGAGAGTGTTTAGGAACTAAGTTTGGTTTAGGGTTTAAATTGGTAAATTTGAAAAATCTTGACCTGATTGACATTAGCCTAAACTTTAAGATATGTTATTGAAATTTTTCTTAAAAAAAATTTTAAAATTTTAATTAAGATTGTATCCCGAATATAACTAGGTCGTGTGAAGACTTTTATATAATCCATGTTCCCAACAATAGCCATTCCAATTATAAATATGAAAGTAGCAAATATTATTGGGTTTTTCAAATAAGATATATAGGCAAATTGGAATGTATTTGGGTCTTTCATATACAAATATGATGGGGTTGGGATCTATTTTAGAAACATTGGATGATCAATTAAATGAAAGACAAGTAGAGTTTCATATTTCTTATTTTTTATTATACGATGAAAAAGATCAAAAAATTCATAAAAATTTAATTTAATATGATAGGCAAACTCCTATGATTCTTTTTTTATTTTTTATTTTTTATTTTTTATTTTTTACTTTTTATTTTTTATTTTTTAAACAATTGATAATTAGATAATGAGGATTTGAATCTTAAATATCTCTTTTTAAAGCATTATGAGATACTAATTGAGTTACAAAATTTCTACTCCTCTAATAAAAATTTTAATACAAAAGATTTACAATTAATTGATATAATAATGAATATAATTAGTTGCACTTTTATAATTATGGATTCTTATAGCTACATATCAAATAAAAAATCTAGGGTCAAAATCTCGTCATTTTCAAAATCCAATTGATATCTTCCCTAATAATAATTTCTTTGCAATCAAATATAAATTTTTTTTTTAGTACAAAAATAATGGATGTGATACAACCGCATGTAAGTTATTATTATCAGGGAAAATTTTCTTCTTGTAATGCCTTCCCACAGGCATGCGTGGAGCCCACATGTCTGTGAGAAGCACACTCCATATACTGATATACATGACAAACAAAATACCAACTTCTCCTGTGAAATCTCATTCCGATTGAGGTTAACCCAATCCAAATCCCAAAAAAAAACTTTATTTTAGCTTAGTGTAATTCTCATAAAATTACATATTTTTTACAAAATAGATTTATAAGTGATCTAACAGCTAAAAATATATCATTAAATACTATTACTTTTCATCTCATTCATAATTAATATCACTATTTTTTATCTCTCCTTATTTATTATTTTTTGCTTAATTAAAGGGTACACTACCATATATTGATATATATAAAACAATAGGAGAAAGGACGAAAAGAACTCCAATTTACTTTATAAAGGAAACAAAACTATGCATTTGTGCTACAAGACTCATGTTAATTAGGAGTTGAATAATATGTGTGGTTTTTTTTCCAATTTTTTATTTTCCCAATTTTTGGTATGAACACGGAACAACTCAACAACACATATACCTTGTAGCGATGATATTGATCGAGAGCTATGTCTCCATTGCTTCCATTCGCTATCTTACTTGCAATTTCATTAATTGTAAGGATTTTTTTTTAACTTTTACACTATTTAGGAACTAGTAATTATAGCCATAAGAAAAAATGGAACTAGTACTTGAGCCTGATCACCATAACATGTACGCTTATTTCTAGTTTTGATTTTAGAGATCAGATGTGGAGGAAAGGAAGGAAATGGGGGAAAATGAAGAAAATTAAATACCAAAAGATAGGAATGTGAAGGTTTATGCTTTACGTTGCTATTGCTGTTATTGTTCTTTTTTTCTTTGGCTTTTTGTGTGCCCTTTAATCAAGTAAAAAATAATAAATAAGGAGAGTAGGAAAATATTAATATTAATTATGGATGAAATGAAAAATAATAGTATTTAATGATATTTTTTTAGTCGTTAAATTACTTATAAGTATTGTGACAACAGTCACTAGGTCTTGTAGCCTAGTGACATCCAATGTCCCTATATACTTAGAGCTTGGAGTTCGATCTCCCTTGTTTACCTAGCCCAAAAAAAAAAAATAAATAAATAAATAATAGTGACAAAACAAGTCGGCGTTGTAAAACAGACAACTATGTACTTGGCTGGTTCAATTTGAAAATTGAAATAGACCCATGTCCTGTACTGTTGTACACATCACATATGGGACGAGGTAGCATGCAACAGGTGCGCAAGTTAACGCACAAGATTATTTCTCCGGAGTGACGGTAGAACAGTGATGAGAGATTTGTGCGGACGAGAAGGAAATGCCAAAGCCAATGCAATCTAAGTTAGTACATATTTAACGAGTTTTCTCCAACATAATCAAACAAAGCACTATGTGATATGCTATAAATAAGAGCCCCAGTGGAATATGCAATAATGTTTCAACAATTGTTTAGACTTCTCTGCTGTCTAAACCATGCATGTTACAGTAATCTAAACCAATCCCCAAAAAGAAGAGCCAGGTTAATTTTTTTTTTTCCCTTCATGTAATTCTTAGTGTTAAACAATGCTTTTAGTTATGTTTTGCTTCTGAACCCCATTTTGGGTCTAGTAGGCCAGTTTCTTCAAAAATCAATTTCTCTAGTGGGTATTAATAGGTTTTTTTTTTTTTTCTTTTTTTCTTTTTTTCAATTCTGTACTGGCTATTTGTGCGTGTGTGTGTATTTTTTAAACCTTGCTGGGCTATGCTTTAAGCAGTAATATATTCTTCTGTCTATGCAATGGTAGTTCTTGATCATAGCTTTGTTGAAGACCGAGTGAAAGTACTTGCATTTTGTTTATAATTTTTTTAACTTGTGATCAAAGCTGTAGTGGGTTTTTAACTATGGGTTTTAGTTCAAGAAATAGTTTGTAAATTTTCAATTTTTATTTGAAATATTTTAGATATAATCATCATGAAGAAGCAAAGGAAGCAAAAAAAGATAATCAAAGACAGGGATTCAGAAGACTGGTGTTTTGAATGCAAAGATGGTGGAAAACTAATGATCTGTGACTACAGGTGAGTTGACTTGCTCAGTAATTGATTCTTGAAGTGTGGATGAGTCAGTGTTTTTTTTATTCTGATGAAAATAGACGACATTCATTATCTTTCCTTGGGATCAAGGGCATTTTGGTCTTTTCATTGTGGTTGGTCTTTGAAATGTAGTGCTTAACTCATTGGCCTGCTGGCTTTGCATGTGCTTCAATTTCTGTTTGGCTCTGTTTTGTTGTTGATGTATTCTAGGAAATAGTATATGGTAAGAATGTTTTGTAGCATGGAAAGGACAGGACATGAGGGTGAACCTACTTTTGGCGTTTTGTAAAAGATTCTAGTACAAGATTCTGTAAGAAATTGGTTTTCTTTCTGAAAGCACCCTTAAAAATTTTTTAAAAAAATTCAACAAAAAAAATTTCTCCTTTTGTTGTCATTTTCCCCTTTTTTATTGCTATGGTCTGAATCATAAAAAATTGAAACTTAGGAAAGGGATACCTGTTGACCAAAAAGTCGAGATTGTAAGTGTAGGTGTGGCTTTGGCTGTTCATGTACTGATGTACTTGTACACTCCCTTTGTTTCCACAGAGTATTTTTTCTAACTTCAGAATGAAAAAGTTTGCATTGGTACCATCAACTGTTATGGATGTGTAGAAAAAGGCTATCTGGGGAAGCAATTGGAGGGATCTTTTGTAGAAGTTCTTTGCGGATTCTGTCCTTGGAAAAGGTCATACGTCAGTTTAAATAAGTATTTTGGGGCTCATAGATGGATCATGTTTGTGGAGTTTCTCTATCTATATACAGTTTAAATTATTTTATTTTTTATAAGTAGCAAATAATCTCCAGTTTAGAAATTTCCTTTTGGTCCACATTCCCACTGATTGTGAAATTGCCTCACTGTCTATCAAGTCTGCTGAACTTGTAACTTTCGTGGGGGTGCAAAGGGGTTCACAGCTATTAAAGATGATTGAGAATAAAAGCGAGTTTTGAATTCTAATAGTGAGGCCCCCTTATATTGACTTACTTTACTATTTTATCTTCTGCATCAAAGAATGTGACTCTTAATGAAGCGTGTTGTTTGTCAATCTCTTGTATAAATGAGCATGTACACTTGGATTGTTTCCATATCTGCTTGTAGATGCTAAGCATATACTTTTGTGATTTTAATGACATAGCGTTTTTAATTATTGCAACTAAATTATATAAGAAGATTGAGGGTTTACAGTTGGTAGGGGTGATCAATTCTTAGATCCATGCCTCCCAAAACACTCACGTGTGCTTTGTGCATCTGTTCAAGGTTTTTTACAACTAAATTTAGCATTTCTCTGTGCACCAAATTAGGATTTTATCTACCTTATTCTGGTAACGTATTTACTCGATTTCAGGGATTGCCTAAAAGTTTATCATCCAGAATGTGTGGGAAAGGATGATTCATTCATGGAGAATGAAGAGCCCTGGAATTGCAGTAAGTCAATCATAACTATCGTGATGATATTTAGTCCACTTGTTAATAATCTGTCAGAATGCTTTATAATCAAGAGAACACAACATAAAAGGGGGAACTTTATTTAACATTTTTTCTGAAAGGTCCAACCAGAGGACTCACTCAAAATCATACCCTAAACTTCTCTGGAAAGCTCTTGAGAAGGCAAAAGGCCTGTCCTATACAGTTACATGCCCAAGAATTGATAAGCAAAATGGTTTGTTTTCATAGATAACTCTTTGCAAGTATAAGCAATATACTGCCAGGAAGCCATATAATTACAGCAATCAAAGTTCTGACCTTGCAATCAACATCAAAGTTCTGCCATTAATTTTCCTCTTCATGTTTGTTTTACATTGGAGAATTTATATACACCAGATTAAATAATTGTAAAGATTTATGTTGCAGATAGGCATTCTTGCTTAATATGCCAAAACACAGCAAAATTTTATTGTGTTTGCTGTCCAAATGCGGTATGTGGATGCTGCATTGGTGAAGTTGAGTTTGCACCTGTTAAAGGGAAGAAAGGATTCTGTGACAACTGTTTGGAGCTTCTTCTTCTTGCTGAACAAAATGCAGATTATGATACTGATGGGGTACGTATAGGAATTTTACAACTTCCATGAGAAAGTTCTGGAAGTCTTATTATTGCAATATGTTCTATACCAATACCACCTGGATGTTATCTCTCTACAGTTTTAATTTGTCTTTGTGCCTTTTGTTTTATTAGTTTTTAATACATACCCCCACCATATGTTGTCCCAGAATGTTTGTGTTGTGAGTGCATGTGAGTGTTGAGTCCACACAGAGGAAAAAGTAAAGAAAGTGAGTAGATGATATACACATTGGGCATAACCCGTTGGCTTATGCTTTTGGGTTGGTGGAGTTGTATCCCAAATGTGTATCAACACATTATAGAATATATTACTGTCAGGTTAGTAAAATCATAAAGGGAGGGAAGAAAAGTAAGCGTATTAACTGTCTAATTGCATGTATTTATTTCACTGCAAAATAATTACATGTTTATTTGAGGGATAAGGATAATTCATCAATGAAATTAGAAAAACAAGGGGAAAAAAGGGGAGAAAAACTGCATTGGAAGTTAATTTGTTGTGTAGTTGTTCATTTTGAGGGGCTTTTTTTCTTTATAAATTTCATTCCCCCTTTTTTTAAGTCTGGGGAGCATATGCTTGTTTTGATGTTTGTTTCTTGTGATTGCAGGAAAAGGTGGATTTCAATGACCGAGAGACATATGAATGTCTATTTAAGGAATATTGGGATATAATAAAGGGAAAAGAAGGCTTGACTGTTGACAATGTGTATTCTGCAGATGCCCAGTTAAAGAAGAGAGGACGCTGCTCCAATTCAGTTAGAATAGGCAAGGCCAAAGAATGTAAAAAACTGATAATCTCTGAGAAGGCAATGGAAAAAAAGAAGAAGTCTAAAGCAATAGAATTTATAGGATGGGGATCAAGACCTCTCATTAAGTTCCTCACATCCATTGGTAAAGATACAACCAAACAATTATCACAATATGATGTGGAGTCTATCATCTCTGGATATATTCAAGAGAAAAACCTTTTCAACCCAAAAAAGAAGAGGAGGATACTTTGTGACCCAATGCTGTATTCTCTTTTCAGAAGGAAATCAGTGGATAAGAACCAAATATATAGTCTCCTGGACATCCATTTTGTTGCTAACTTGGAGCAATCAGAAGACGATGAAAGTGAGGATGAAGATGAAATCATTTTGGGAGAGAAAAAGAACGAAAATATTACAGAAGCATTTAAGAAACAGAAAACATTGAACTCAGACAGAACATGTCAGGAAGAGGAAGTGAATCGTACTGTGAAAGAGAGCGGTTTTGCATCTATAGTTGCTGAAAATATCAAACTTGTCTATCTAAGCAAAAGCTTGGTGGAAAGGCTACTGAAGCAGCCAGAAAGTTTTGATTGCAAGGTCATGGGAAGTTTTGTGAGAACAAAAACAGACCCCACAGATTATCAGCGACATACGTCTCACCAACTCTTACAAGTTAGAGGTAATTGTAGCAGGCAATTTAGTCTTAGCAATTTTTTGATAACGGCAGATAAGATAGTGGTTTCTATGTACTTTGGACTGTTTAGATTCTCTTTGAAGTAAATCTCTTTTTTATTTATTTGATGATGCAATAATATGTTCTTCAAGTCATTTTAATACAATTTCATCAAAAAGTGTTCGCTTTCCAAGTTTCTGTTTTCCTTTATATTAAGTTTTGTTTTTCTCTTTATCCTGTTAGGCATAAAGAAAAACGCAAATGAAGTTCTACTGCAAGTCTCTAATATGCCAATAGACCTTCACATCTCTATGCTTTCTGACTCTGACTTCACGAAGGTAACAGAACTGTTTGGAAGTAATCTTTCTTAAAGTTATGATATGATTTGTAAAATCCTATTTTAAAATCAAAGATTGTTGATTTCTGTCACTCTTCACATGCATCATTTGATCTACTTAAACTTAAATGTAACTCTTGCTGGCATTGTTTTGATCACATTGACTACAATCAGAAAAATAAAGAACAAATTTCTAGGAGTTGTGTTTTGAATTTTTAGGTTGGTTGATTAGGTTCTTCTAGGACATGGTGTCTTCTGATGGTTGGATTTGCTTGTTATTGATCTCTTGATCCACACTAATTTTATCACAAATTCTTGCTGACAATGGCATGCTGACCTCCTTATCACTTATCAGATATGTTTCTTAGACATGTGCTTATGCATCCCTAAAATAAAAGTCAGGGAGAGAGAGAAAGTTACTTCTATGTTTTGCATGCAAGCATGCTTAAACAAGCACAAAGTTGAGAGATTTCAATTTTGTACGTGAGGGAATATCTATTAATTTCACAATAGTAGGAGAGCAGATTGATCTTGAGTTGACATACTGCTGTCAGTTTTCTGTTTGGATTCATCATAATTGTCATGAGGCTCCCTTTTTGTCCTCCAAAAAGCTAGGATGCACAGACACGGCGATACGGCAATTTTTGAAAAACAAAGACACGACACGGCGTGGACACGGCAATTAAATAATTAATTAAATTTTATATTTAGGCATATTTTTTAATATTTTTATATATAAAATACATTTATGTCTAGAATTTGAATTATGTAAGAACTACAAATAAATAAACTAACACCCAAAGTAGTACAATAATACACTTAAAATGTTGAGAGTACAAACCAAAAGTTTAAATAGGCTACTTTCAACATCAAACTAAAAACATAAAAGGAAACCAAGCTTTAAACTTTCAAGATTACCATAGAACAAGAAGTTCAACATCAAACTAAAAACATAAAATGATAACAAGTTCTAAACTTTCAAGATTATCACAAAACAACATCATCGTTATCAACATAGTCATCATTCTCAACAAGACTTATCTCCATCTCTGGCTCATCTAGTGTGAGATAAGCAATCTCACAACCTAGGTCCTCCAAATGGTTCGTTCCAAGTATGTCCACCAATGTCCCACTTCTTAGAGTTTCCTTTAGTGTACTCTTCCCTCCTCTTTGAAATAAGTCGAAGATTAGAATGAACAAACACTAAGAGCTTGTTTGGATTAGGGGTGTTTTGAGTTATATAACTGAAAACTCATAACTGAGTTATCAAAAAATGAGAAACCCACACAATTTTCAGTGTTTGGCTTGATTTCCTAATCCTGTTTTCATCACTCAAACTCAAAATTTTTGAGTTTGAGTGATGAAAACTGAAAACACCAAATTGGTGTTTTCAGTTTTTGAGTTACATAACTCAGTGGTATTGTTGTAAATGTTCGGACTCTGTGGGACCCAGAGCAGCTGTGTTGTCCCATCAGTTCACCAGAAATTCCCAAAACTCAACTTTCTTTCTTCTTCTTTATCTCGTCTTCTTTCTGATCTTTCTTTTTTGTTCTTCTCCCACCAGGCACTCACACGCCGAAAAGCTCCACGCCGGTCACTCAATCGCCGAAAAGCTCCACGCCGGTCAAAACCAAACGCCGATCTACACCATTGAAACACCAAAATCAACCGATCTCCAAACGCCGATCTCAAACCTGATCTCCAAACACCGGCCCATCTCAAACCCGATCTCCAAACACCGACCCATCTCAAACCCGATCTCCAAACGTCGACCCATCAAACCCGATCTCCAAACGCTGACCCATCTCAAACTCAATCTGTACCGTAACCCAGCCCCAAAAACCCAATCAACCCACCATCACCAATCCGAACCCACCACTGAAACAACCCACCACTTTAAACCCAATAACCACCGGTTGAAGAGGGGAGAGACAGAGAAAGCTGAGAAAGAAACAGAGGAGTGAGTGATCGGCGTGGAGCAGAGGATGAAGATTTGATATAGATTGAAGAGGGGAGAGACAGAGAAAGAGAGAGACAAAAAAATTTGATAGGAAAGAGGGAGAGTCAGACAAATGAAAGGTGAGAAGCAAAGGATGAAGTTTTTTTTTTGTTAATGGGACGCGGGTAGCAACAGTAGCATGGGTTCTGTCAATGGGTGGGGTCCACGATTTTAGAGAAAAGTTGTATAGTTATATAACTGAGTTATGAGTCCAAACAACTCTCTTGCAATTTTTGAGTGAACATGAGATTTGAGAATTGAGTTATGAGTTATGGATTTGAGTTATGGATTTTGAAAACTGAATTATGAAAACTGAGATACCACTAAACCAAACAGGCCCTAAATCTTCAGCATGTTTAGGAGTAATTCTATTCCTCTTCATACAATGGATGAAGCCATATATACTCCCATTTCTCTCAACACATGATGATGAGCAAGGCTGTCCAAGAAGCTTTAGAGCTAAAGTTTGAAGCATTGGTAACCTAGACCCATAATTTGACCACCAAAGCATTGGATCCAAGATCCACCTATCATCCATGTTATCTTCATCATAAGCCCAAATTCCTAAAAACAAACCAAACTCCATAGTAACATTCTTCCTATCATCAATATCAGGAAAGAATCTTTTGAGGCACTTGTTTCTCTCCGCTAAAAGTTCAGCATCCTTATGTGGCGCAACACGGCCTCAAACTTCCTTAATCCATTGATTAGTATAATACCTAGTTAAAAGCAAATAAAAAGTACAACAAATGAGTTTAGTTTATTTGTTTAGAAAATTAGAAATGCCTAAAGAATATGAAAGAAAATATTAAAGAGATAGAAAAATTACTTCGGATTCAAGGAGTGGGCTAGGCAATGAAGTGGTGTGCAATTTTTAGTCCACCGTTCAATAAGTATAGTGTGTACCACATCATAGAATGGAAACTCCTCATAGTCTTCCTTGCCTTCATGCTGGTATATTTCTTTCTTCACATTTTCTGTCATGGAATCCCACATGAAGCATCTCAAAAATAGGTCCCGTGAAACTCAGAATATATGCAACCTTCTCCCACCACAAATCATTCAAAACACAATCCCTCACAATTTGAGCTTTTCCTACATCATCTTCTCTATATGACATCCATTCCTCACTAATGACCATATTTCGAAGATGCTGTTTTACTTGAAACAATCTTTTAAGCATGATGATTATTGAAGCAAATCGTGTTTCAGCAACAGCAAGTAACTTCAAAAGGGAAAATGAATTAAAAATTGCTAATCTCATAGAATGATTTTTGATGAAATATGAATGAAAGTTGCCTCATCTGAAACTTGTGCAATCCAGTTACATTCATTATATGGAATCTCATTCTGCAAAGAGTTCTTAAGTGCACGTATATTCCTACACAAGGTGACCAAAATATATGAGGATATTCAACTTCAACAATAGATCCTGCAGCCTTCATAACAGATGCATTATCAGTAATAATTTGGACAACATGAGTATGCCAAACCTCACCAATGACCTTTAGAAACAAGTTAGAAATGAAGTGCTTGTCTTTGTACTCTTTGGTACCATCAATGGACTTGACAAAAAGTGGCCATTTCTCTGATGTAGCCATAAAATTGATAAGTGGCCTTTTTTGTGCATCTGTCCACCCATCACTTATTATGCTTAAACCCTTTTCTTTCCAAGTGTCTTTAATTGACTTCAACAACTTCTCAATATGTACACTCTCTTTATGCAACAAAGTTGTTCTTAATTTATTGTAACCCGGAGGAACATAGCCCACTAAATTATTATTAGCTGCAAATTTGATCATCTCAATCCAATACGGGTTCTTAGCAAAGTGAAAGGGTAAACTAGTAGAATAAAATGTCCTAGCAATAAGAGAATCTAATTGCTCTCGACATTGATTGTTAAAAGCCTTCTCCAAAAGAGAATTTCCAACCCCTTTTTTTTTAAATAATGGATGACTTGTAGCTGTACTACTCTCAGTATGAACCAAATTAGAACTACTGGGAGAATTAGATGGTAAAGACACTAGCTTAGGCTTCTTCAATCTACGTGAAAATTCCTCATATGCATCTTCTAATTTCTGCATGCATTTTATTCAGATACTCATCTCCAACCTTAACACATGCTTGTATTCCAAAATTAGACAGTTTTAACAAGTGTGCCTTCACCTTGAATAAGACCCCATAAAAAAAAAAAAAAAAAAAGTCACAATATTTACATCTAAAAATAACATTCCCACCACCAACAGCTGCTTTTCTAACTTAGTAACATATTTCCATAGAGAAGCAACTGACTCAGTTGATTTTTCACCTTCAGTATTCATTTTAGTAAAATCACCTACAATATTTAACTTTAATAAATAAATAAAACTATAGCAGTGACAACATTATATTATATGGCAGTAACAACATTATACATGGCACATAATGGCAGTAACAATTAACAACATTATATTATATTCCACTCTCACACAGTGTCAATGAGAGTGGGATTAAAAACAAAACAAAAAAAACAAAACACGTTATAATAAGTGAGTATTTAAGTAACCCATTTACCGAAACCAAATGGCCATATATCTGAAAGAAAAAAAAAATAAATAAAACACACACACACAAAGAGAAGCTTAAAGAGGTCGGACTTGACCTGTTGTCCATGCCAAGAGAGAGAGAGAGATTGGAAGGGACAGGGCACGGCATCGACGTCTATGGTGCTCGCCAATCGGCCCGATCTAGCTCCAGTGAGGGACAAAGGGCAGCTGCAGCAGGCGGAGGTCAGAGGGAGGGTGGGTGGGTTGAGAAGTGAGAACTTGAGGTGTGGGTTTCGGTCTAATGACTTCTTGGGCTTATTGTTTTAGGATATATAACAAAATCAATGGTATTGGTAAGTCCATCTGTCAAAATCTATGATTATTTTTTTTATCACTACTGGTGTGTCAAACATGTCGGAGCCACGTCAGGGCAGTGTCGGAGTCCGATGAATCGTACTGGTTCCAATGTCGAACACCGCCATTTCATCAAAAATGGCGTATCGGTGCAACCTAGCCAAAAAGCCTTAGTAGGATTTTATTTTCAATTGAAATTTACACCAAAGAATTGTAAGGAAATTAACACAAAATTTCCAATCCTGTGAGAAACAAAAACAAAGAAAACACACGCCAAGGAAAAAAAAAATAATTACACGCACAAGATAGTATTTATGTGGTTCGGCAACTTACCTACATCCACAGAGTTGCAGGAATTTCACTATTATTAGGAAAAAATACAAACTGCGGCCATACTATTTTTCACTCTCTCAAAAACAAGAAGAAACCCTAATCACCAAAACAACAGTTTCTATATCCTGCACACAGAATTCACAATGGGCTACAAAGGGGGCTAAAAAATTTTCCCACTTGGGCCAATATCTCCATGGACTAAGCCTTAGAAAATCTCCCATTAAAAACCACACAACATTATTTCGGGTCGAGATGGGTTATTAACCGGATCAAACACAAGTAGGCTCCTCAAAGCCCAACAAGAATTCCATTTTAACAAAATATTGGAATTAGTTTAAACTAAAACATTGTTGTTAATCTAATAATTTCATACTTTATTACTTTCTTTGGATATCTTTGAGGATTCTTTAACTGGACTTGCAAATTGACATATCTACTTTTCTTTGTATTGCCTTGATAGGATAAATTTTTAGACAGGATGTTTGCCAGTATTTATGATGTCTTTTGGAGTTGCTGACACTAGAATTTAGACTAGAGTGGGCCTGGTTTTGTTATCTTGATGCCTGCTATTTTAGTTCCAACAGATTTCTAATAAGTTCTAATCAAATCTTTATGGCGGTTCAATATGATGTTTTCCTGTTTTGAACAGCTTAAGTCTTTAATGACCCTTAGTAATAATGTAGCCCTAATCGACTTGTTGTAACAAATGAACAAAACCCAAAGGGTGAGATGTATAACCTACCAATAAAAAAACATTCCTTTAATTTCCCCAATATTTACGTTGATAGACCTTTACACACAATGCAAAAATGTGAATGTAAGCATGATTGCTTCGTGACCATATGTACTGGATATTGCAAATTTGCCCTGCCATTTTTTATCTGCTTGATTGCTCTATTCATATGAGCGTCACCCTCTTCCCAAACAATGTTTTTTTCTTTAATGCATGGTACTTTTTTGCAGGAAGAATGTGAAGATTTGCAACAAATGGTTGAAAATGGCCTTCTAAAGAAACCTACTGTAGTAAGTTCTTTCATGCATAAATTCTGTTTTTTCTTTGTTGAAATTTGAAAGGTCTTAAACCCAAATTTGCGATTTGATAGGTGGAGCTCGAACAGAAGGCAAGAAGTCTGCATGAGGATATAACAAAACATGTAAATTATCCTGATTAGTGCTATTTTTTACATCTCAAAATACGTTCTATTATTCCTGAAGAGTACCATACTTCACACCCCCCCCCCCCCCCCAAAAAAAAAAAAACAGGATTAGGTACTATAATCATCTACAGTTATTACTGTCTCTTCATTCATGTCATCTTTCCTGAATTATTTGGAAATACTTTTGTTAGTGGATTGAGATGGAGCTGGTCAAATTACAAAAATGCATTGATCGGGCAAATGAGAAGGGCTGGAGAGCAGAATATCCTTTCATGGAGTAAGCTATGTTATAACTTATAAGTCAGAACTAGTAATGTATGCCAAATATCGATGAATCTGTAACAACAGATTGTTGTACTTCAAATACTCATCCATTATAAACTAGGGAATCACTCTTGAACGAGATGAAAATTCATATTCTTAAAAGGAAAATGGATTTCCCATGTGATCTTAAAAATTTTATTTATTAATGTTATGCTATCTTCTCCCACTATGTAGGTTAGAGTGTTGAATTCAACCTGTCCATCTAATCAGACCTTCTATGAATTGGGAAATGCCAATTTTTTGGTTACCTTAACTTCAGAACATTTCAATTTCATTTATTCATGCATCATCATAAGTATATTTTTCTTGTTTTGCTTCTGCATGCATCATTGGAAATCTAATTGTTGTGTGCACTTACACGTGTAAATGAGCAAGCAAGTGTTCAAGCCTCTTTGTGCATGTTTCAAGGTGCTTTTTTCTTTTAATCAAATCGTAGTGGACCTTAACCAGTTCTTTTATGAACATTATTTCAATATTTAGACAAAATAGAACTTCTTAAGAAACCATCAGAACAGGAACGATTATTAAAGCAGGAGCCAAAGGTCATTGCAGAGATGGTAGAGCTCAGATCTAATTCTGAAGTTCTTCAGACTCCTCTGGAGATTGAAGAACAGAAAAGTTTTTGCTGCAGTCAATCCTCGTTGGCAATGTCAAAACATTCCAGCAAGTAACTAAAAATATGATGGAGCTTTTCTTGCGCCTTATTGGTCTGTACATAAACACTGTAAGGCGCGAGATTTGAAACTCTTTTGGTTGTTAGAGGTATCAAAAAGCAACCATCTATATCATTTTGAATGTCTGATCCCCTTTGTTTCCTATCGGTCAAATGTGTAGTAGTTGAAGGTCTGTGCCATGTAATGTAAAGATGGAGGTATACTTAGCTTTTCCTTGCAAAACATGTATTATAAAACCAATGGAAATTTTCATGTGCATAATATTGTTTGCTTATATCCTTGCAAGATTTGAAGAATGCCTTTGTTGTTATTTGTAGAAATTTAAGTATATTGGTTTCTCAGGCGCACATTGAGGGGCTTTATAAAAATTCAAGTATCTTGTGCCTATGCAAAGATCTGAAGAATGCTTGCACGGTTGCACTAAAGCATTTGCTGTTAGATATTTTATATGATATTATCTCGCGAGAAGATTTATGTTATTGGCGTGGACAGGTAGTCTGATTGAAAATCTTGAATTGGCTGAGCTCTTTCAAATCTTGCTAGTTGCTACATTTTTTTTTTTTTTTTTTTTTTTTTTGAGAATCAAAGTGATGTTTTAATACTGACTAGATCTATTTGGAATACAACCCTCAAATGATTCCTAAGATTCTTCATGCTTCGGAGCTAGCTAGTAATCATTGGTGAGATACAAACTACATAATGCACTCAAATCTTAAACATACTAATTTATAGATTAGGAGTAATTCCGAGATATAATAACATGATAATCTTTGCACTCACATAATAGTGAATTTAATTAATGTAGTGTAGTAGGCTTTCTTTTCACTTAGAATTTGCTAATTAAATTCATGAAGGGAGGGGCTAGCCGTTTGAGAATGAATTATATATATTTTCCCCTTGTTTTGAACAAGATATACAGTTTTTTTTTTTTTTTTCTTAAACAACGTAACTTTAATTCTTAAAAAAAAAAAAATTAAAAAAACATAATTTGGAAAATTGAGGAAGAAATTCAAAAAATATATATATAATACTTTCATTAACATAAGACCAAGGCAAACAACCCAGGTTTACAAAATTGCTGGTGGAGCCGATTGAGCTGTGGTGAATTGGCATCTTAGTAGCAAGAGAAAGCCATACTAACAAAATCATTTAGAATCGGTTTGGGAACAGCAATGAACTGGAAAGTCATTCCCTGCTGTTGGAGAAAGTGAAGATCAGTTAACATAATTCCAACTTTACAAACATTGTTGTTCCTCCATTGTTCTTAATTAGTTTCATAAGCATATATTCTCTTCTCCTAGATTCTTTTGTTCTCTTCCCATCAATCTTGATCATCAGCTGCCAGTTTTGATAACCACTTGACCTCCTCCACCCGGGACTCCCATAACAATGTTTTACATACCGGACCTGGGAAAACCGTTTTTATAGGTAAATAACCGGACAGGACTATCCACCAAAAACTACTCTAACTCGCGAAACCACTTACGAAGTTACGGGGTGTCGGAGTTGTTTTTGGGTGTTTCAGGATCATCATTTCTTGGCTCATGACGAATTTCAATCCCTTTCTTGTTATACACCATTGTAAGTCTAGTTTTCTTCGTCTTGCTTCTTCATGCATCATTGAAAATCTAGTTGTTCCGTGCGCTTGTACTGTATGTGCGTAAATGAGCAAGCAAGTGTTGAAGCCTCTTTGTGCATGTAATTCAAGGTACTCTATGTATGTTCAACTTCAATTCAACAAATTGAAGTGGACCTTACTAACAAGAATTATTGAGAGCATTATTAGAGCGGTTGTTACTGGAACCATTTTTCTGCTCAGGCCACGGGCAAGACGGTTGGACTCGGCGGTGAGGTACGGTTTTTCATTTCTAAAACAAAGTTTTATAACACTCTTTGGTGAGATTTTTTTTCAAAATAACACCAATTTTCAAACAATTTCGTTAGTTAACATCATTTTCAAACTATATAGGAAACTAACATCTCGAGTTTATGAGACTCGAGTTCATTGTAGCGACTCGAGTTCACTGTAGCGACTCGAGTTCACTGTAGCAACTTGAGTATCAAAGACTCGATTTCTATGAAAATTCACGTGAAACTCGAGTCTTTAATTCTCAATTTCCATAGAGTTGAAAGAAGGAGAGTGAATAGAGAGTGAAGAAGGAGTGAACAAAGAGTGAAGAACAAAGTGAAGAAGAAGAAGAAGAAAGAAGGATTTGGCCAAAGAAGAAGAAGAATCTGACTGATGTACTTGAGCGAACTTGATCTTCCTCTTTGACCAAGCGTTGCTGGTTTTTTTTTTTTTTTTTTTTTTGCTCTTCCTCTCTGCATCCAAGTGCGTTGCTGGGTTTTTTTGTTTGCTTGGTAGGTTTTTCTTTGCTCCTCTCTCCGTTCCTGCTCTTTCTTCAATATGGAACTCAAGTCTTTAAAACTTGAGTTCCACTGTTTTTATGGAACTCGAGTCTCTAAGACTCAATTTGCTATAGTAAACTCGAGTCTATAAGACTCGAGATGTTAGTTTCTTAAATAGTTTGGAAACATTGCTAACTATCAAAATTGTTTGAAAATTGGTGTTATTTTGAAGAAAAAAAATCCCTCTTTGATGCACTGGTCGAGTGAGTGTTGTGGGGACCCAAATCTTTAATACACCAATCAATAAATGAGGAGCAATTTAAATTGATCTTGATAAGGCAGAGTCAGTGACTGACTGGGACTAGGACTTTGAATGAAAAGTGAAAAATCGTAATTGTGTAAATTGTAATTGATAGGACCAATAAAATCTCAGTCCAAACAAACCCATCAAATACCATCGTCCATCCCTCCTCGGCATGGACGATGGTAGGAGCGCCATAAAGAGGAGCATTCAATGCCTCAGACGATTACCAATCAGCCAAGAAGACCATTGGAGACACATCAAAGCCCATATTGAATGAGCCCAGAGGCGTTACAAAAGAAGCAATTACACAACCATAAATAGGGTACAACAACTAGAAAGAATGAGAATGTATATAAGGCACACCTAAGAGCCAAAGAAGGGACATACACACATACTCACAAGTATACTCTGTTCAATCTAGTTCTTGTAAACCTATGTTGCCATTTCTCATTACTAACTTTACCATCGGAGATTCCGTGGCCAGCACCACCGATGACCACATAGGGAGAAGGATTCTATTGTTGTCTCTGTAGGTACAAAGACGAAGTCCGTATTAAGTTAGCAGAAGCTATGATACTAGATTGTTGAATAAAAGACTGAACAAAGAGCTTTTATTTAAAATTTGACTCTTTGAATTAGAGCACTTTACAAGAAATAATGCTTGACTCACATACACTGACACTAGTGCACTGCAAGCCAGCACTTACTCACAAAACTCACTTGCACATGCCTCACTTCTAGACACCTACACACACTAGCTCTTAACCCTATTTCACTCTACACACTTGCTACCTATGACACACTTCATCTCATACAACTTCACACATCTCTCACTTGGTGCTTTATGACACACTTACTTCACACCATTCCATCTATTTATACTAGATGTATGTCAATTAGGAAACCGACTTGAAGCTTCTAGATTCTTCCTTTTTATTGACATTAAATTAATGCCTTTCTCCAACCTTCTAGACACCTTATAAATTTGTGCTTGAAATTCACTAGTGCTAGGAAGCTTCTAGAGAACATATAAAAACTATCTTGGAGATAATTTCAGAAAGAGAGTAAGAGAGAAATGTCCGAAATTAGAGAGAAATTTCTAGAAAGAGAGAGAGATTGTGTGAGAAGTTCTAGAAGTTTCTAGAGAAAGGCAGTATTGATTTTTAACACTCCCTCTCAAGACTAACTCTCTCTCAATTTCGCCTCATACCATTCCCTCAGCGCTTGTTTTAACCCATAAAATGCTCTTCGTAGCTTGCAGACATTGTCTGGCTGGGCTTTACTCTCAAATCTCTTTGGTTGCTCCATGTAAACTTCTCAATCCAACTCTCCATGTAGGAAAGCATTCTTTACATCATCCATTTGCCATAACTTCCAAGATTTACTTACCGCAAGTGCTAACAGGACACGTACGGTGATGATCTTTGCCACTGGGCTAAATGTTTCATCATAGTCTAGCCCATATTGTTGAGAGATCCTCAAGCTACTAGGCGAGCCTTGTATCTTTCTATCGATCCATCTGCACAGGTCTTAACTTTATACACCCATTTAGAAGAAATGGGTTTCACATCCTTGGGCTTTGGCACCTGCTTTAATGCATGAACCTTCAATTCTTGGTCAATCCTCCTCTAGTGTCGTATGGTGAACACTAGTTTGCCAAGGATGGGTTACTTCTCTAGACTCTGGCTCACCTTCATCTTCAAAAGATTGTAACTCATCAATTACTGTGAACTGATCTTTTATTGTGAACTGATCTTTCCTAGACTGCTCCCCATGCTCTTAGGCATTTTCTCTTCAATTTCCTTTGAAATTGGTAGCATTGCTTCCTCTTTTACTGCTTCTTCTACTGTTCTCCACTTGAATCGACAGTCTCGTGCAAAGTGGCCAATTTTTCCACACTTGAAACACTTGACATTACGACTTCTGTAACCCGTGGTTCGTCGATCATTATTGTTGCGACTTCCTTGAGCTCCTCGATCTTGAGAGCTTTTCTTATCTTTTCTATCTTTATCATTTCTATTCTTAGAATCTGAATTAAATCTTTTCTTGGGTCGGTCTTTATAGTGACCGCTAAAGAGTGCCTCCTCGTCACTTTTTAGTGAGACCCTAACCATTTGCTTGACCAATGCTTCTTGGTCAGCTAGCAAATTTTCCAATTCTACTAATGATGGTTGGACAAGCCAACCTTGAATGACAGCTACAAAACTTCTATATTTAGGTCTAAACCCATGAATAATTATCCGTCTCATTCTTGATTCAAAAAATATTTGATGCAGGATCTAATTCAAAGATTTCGCGACAGAGAGACTTTACCTCGGTGAAATATTGCGTAATCGTCATATCTCGTTGTGCGACTGACATTATCCCGTTCTCAAGCAATTGTAGCCTTACACTATTCTTCTTTGAAAATAGTGTTGAAAAGTTGTCCCACACTTCCTTTGGTGTGTTTACATGTCTGATGTGCTCCAACATCTCTTCCTCGATGCTTGTCTTGATTGCAAACAAAGCCTTCTTGGATTTAATCTTCCACTTTCGCAAAGTTTCGGCATTCTCCAGATGTGTGGTTTTGCCACCAATCACGATCTCCCACAAATCTTGCCCTTGCAAGTATGACTCCATACAAGTCAACCATGTGTTGAAATTCTGGTTATTGAGTCTTGTAATGCTGCCGACAGCTTGGAGGTCCGCCATCACAACTTGGTGAAATCTCTCGCTCAACCAAATAAGCTTGGTCCCAGACCACGAGCTTCACAGTGCCAAACTACACACGAGTAGAATGAACACCTCCAAAAATACTGTCCTTGACACCATAAACATAGTCCCTGACTGCCAAGCTCTGATACCAGATTATTGAGTTAGCGGAAGCTCTGATCGTAGATTGTTGAACAAAAGACTGAACAAAGAGCTTTATTTAAAACTTGACTCTTTGAATTACAACACTTTACAAGCAATAATGCTTGACTCCCATACATTGACACTAGTGCACTACAAACACGGCACTTACTCACCAAATACTCTTGCACACACCTCACTTCTAAACACCTACACACACTAGCTTTTGGCTCTATTTCACTCTACACAGTTGCTACCTATGGCATACTTCACCACCTCATACAACTTCACACATCTCTCACTTGGTGCTTTATGACACACTCACTTCACACCATTTCATCTATTTATACTAGATGTATGTCAATTAGGAAACCGACTTGAAGCTTCTAGCTTCTTCTTTTTTATTGACATTAAATTAATGCATTTCTCCAACCTTCTAGACACCTTATAAATTTGCAGCTGAAATTCACTTGTGTAAGGAAGCTTCTAGAGAACATATGGAAACTATCTTGGAGATAATTCCGGAAAGAGAGCAAGAGACAAATGTCCGGAATTAGAGAGAAATTTCTCAAAAGAGAGAGAGATTGTGTGAGAAGTTCTAGAAATTTCTAGAGAGAGGCAGTATTGATTTTTAACAGTCCGTGCTAACCCATTTGAACGAACCTACTCAACTGAAGATTTTAGCATCATCAATAATACTAATGCCCGCGAAAAGATAAGGGTAAGGTTTGACCGGTCAAGAGGTTCAACCATGGGTCGAGAATCAAGATGGTTGTTATTTGATACCTTTTCTTGGGTTTGAAGGAGTGTGATCAAACTGTTTTAATGTAAGATAGGTGTGGCAGTTGAACCGGTTCATCACTTCCATGGCTTCAAAGGTCAAACTTTTATGAGATTTACATTAACTGGCCAAAGACTTAAGACTCTCTCGGGTTGAGATTATACATTACAATGTGCCTCATCCAATCTAGAATTCATAAATCGCTAGGGATAGAGCAATCCATTTTGTTACTAATTTAAAATCGTGATTTTAAAAATCAAACCGAACTAATTGGTTTAATATAAGACTGAACACCAATCTAGTTTATTATAATAAAAATTAAAAATTAAATAAATTAAAACAAAAGTGTATTAAAAAAAATGCTAGTTCAATTGAAAAAATCGAGAACCTGTGCGGCGATTAAACTGATGGTAAGTGGTAAAATGTGGGAGAGAGATTTAAGGGGAGAAAAAGTAATAAATGTGTGTCATTGGGAATGAAATGACTTTTTTTTTGTGGAAAGAATGGAATGACTTGTCTAGTTATTCCAATGTTTTGGACCTTCGATTTTAGTTTTATTTTTTTGAATAAATAGTTATAATTTAAAAATTAAAGTTAAACTATTAAACTATTATTTATAAAAATAAAAATAAAAATATAGAACTTAAATAGCAAATTATACTTTGTCAACAATTACAAATTAAAAAAAAAAAATCTCTTTTCTATATTTTCATAATATAATTTATAAAAATTCTAAGTTCACATAAAAAGTAATTAAATTTTTTAAATTATATTAATTATGACATCATTGATTCGACTATCGGTTTGATCCCACTCGAGCCAAAGAACTGGTAAGCAATTTCTTTTTCAGTTTTTTGGTCTTTCTGGTTTTTAAAATCATATATATATATATATATATATATATTTAAGCTTGGGGTTGGATTTGGAAGATCAACTAAGGGACTGACCAGTTTGTTAGGAGTTGACCCTTGATAACGGTGTGACCCGCAAATGGCTCCACGGGTCACGCAGGTTGAACCAGGCAAATTTGGAGGGTTTTTGTGAGTACAAGTATAGAATAAGTTTTAGGGGTTGATCTATGTATTATAATTTATGCAACGGGGTCAAAAACAAGTGTTTTTAAACCAATCCAAAATTATTGTTTTTAAACAAAAATCTTGATTGATCACTATATATATAGTTATTAAACGCATGTTTTACACCATCCAATAAGTGAGTGTCACATTAGCATTTTACTTAAAATTCAATACCTCCTACCACACCTAATAACATCTCGATAAATTCCCAATTTGGTTGGATTTATATGAGTATTAGAATTTTTTTTTTTTGAGAAAAATATGAGTAGTAGAATTGATTGAGTGTAATTGTATTTATTCTTAAATATGTAATAACATAATATAACATGTTGAGATTAGAGGGATAAAACATGAATTTTACATTACGTCCTTATAAAATTTAATCTCTTATCATTAATCATATTATCATAAATATAAAATCCATATCACAATAGCATAGAGTAGCATATATTAAAAGAAAAAGAAATCCATAAAGTCGCATTAAACTTTCCAGTTTCCAAGTATCAAGATATTTCAGTCTAATAAGTTGATAATAACTTCTTCTTTTTTGGGTAAGTAAATAGTAAGTTATTAATAACTAATAACAATTTCCAAGTTGAAATCCATATCACAATAGCACAAACCGGTCCAAAACGAATGTTTTTAAACAAAAATCTTGATTGATCCCTGTATACATAGTTATATATATATACACACACACACACAATCACCGTATACACAGTTATTAAACCCAAACTGAATATATATTTTTTTTATGTGATTTCTAAATATATTTCTTATTAATCATATTATCATATATATGTAATCCATATCACAATAGCATAAAGTAGCATATATTAAATAAAATAAAATCCATACAGTAGCATTACACTTTTTAAGTATCAAGGTACTTAAGACTAATAAGTTAATAATAACTAACAACAATTTCCACATTGTTTAAAAAGTTCGACATTTGAATCACCGCACTAAATATCTACATTAACAGGGGCATAAAAAAGACTTGTTCTTCGACTGATCCATCTTCATTCCTCTAGATTGTCTTATTACCTGCAACAACAAAAAAAAAAAAAAAAAAATCTAAAATTACCATTTTTATAGAAATTAATTAAACAATGCCAAAATACATATCCAATCTCACCCGAGAATAGTAGCATCATTATCTCTACTTTCATATATGACTGTACAGATCACAAGTATTGCAAAACCAATGTCACCAGCACTTCACAACATCCTACAAACAAAATATAAACTACAAACAACATATTACATGCATAACACTCCCAATGTCACCAATACTTCCAACAAATCAAAATTTTACAAGTCTAATCGTTACATAACCAATGTCACCAACACTTTTCAATATCTAAACAAATCAATTTGAATACCTCAGCTATTGTTGCCATTATACAAGCATATATAATACACAGATACTTCTTCACATATATTAAAATCAGTACATTTCAAATTAATGATGAACATAAAGAAAAAAACCTTACCCTGCTGCTCATTCTCATGACTAGCAACTGATGATCCTTGTGTGTGTGGATATTGTTTATCCTGAGCACCACTACCCACGTCTATGCCCTAAATGATGAAGTAAAAAAGTTAATGTACTAAACATATTCAATAATAAACTAAGAATAAATAAAAATATAGATTAAATTAATTTATAAACTATTAAATATTAATAACCTGGAAACCAGTACGAGATTGTTGTTGCATTCCTTGAATGAAGCTAGCCATTTGTTCCATTATATTAGACAATCCAGCGTTCGGCTCACACATCTCTTCTTTCTCTCTTTGTCTGTATTCTTCAGAACTTATTTGTATCCCTCGCAATGAACTACTTCTGCCACTTTTGTTAGAAGAGGTTGATCCATGTAAGATCTTTGCAGCCTTCTTCTTCTTTTTGTTGGACAAAGCATTAGTATCAGTCTGAACATCATCCCTATTTGTTGCCCACTTTGAAAAGCCACACACTGAACAAGCTTCATCATTGGAATTCCCCTTCTCCAATAACATACAACCACTGGGACAAGCATGACTCTTCTCATTACTCAAACCTAAATCCTTAACAATCTTTTCAAACTCATAAGAGTCTTTTGGCACCTTAGCATCAGAAGGAAGCATATCTTGCAGAAGTTGAAGCAACATGGTAAATGACTCGTTGCACCAACCATTAAGACACTTCAAGTGGTACAGCTGCCTAATGAATGATAATTTGCTAAAATTCTTGCAGCCTTTATATACAGGCTGCTCAGCATCTTTCATCAAGTTGTCAACTGATTTTGTATCTTCATTGGGACCTTGTATAGATTGTTGTACACTTGGACCTTCTTCTCGTGGTTCTGATGCCATATCCTGCACGGGAAACACATCATGCAACATGGCATGAATATCACTGCATTCATTAGAGATTTTTTGAAAATGGGTTGCATTAGTTCCACTAGAAGTTGTTGGAGACAATTGTTCCCCATATAAAATCGAAGTCTCATAACTCTTCTAAATCCAAATGATATTATGTGATCATGTACAACATCTAGAGTCAACATAGCTGAGTTCACACAATTTACACATGGTATAAAATCATCCCATCCTTAGTCACTTTTTGAGATGCAAATTTCATGAAAGTGCACATAAAGGGTTAGTCATTATTTCAATTATTTAGTTTCACACTTATGCATTCAAACTTATGTGACTGTTTTTACAGTTTCAACGTTAATTCCCATCTAAAATAATCTCATTTTATACTTACCATCCAAACAAGACTTTACAATTCAATTCCCAAAAGGACATGAGCAAACAAATATACACAAAGCAAGCAACACTCCTAATAGAGACCTAAACCACTAATTTAAAAATTGATGTGACAATTGGTGTAATTGGTTGATGTTAATACCATAATAAATTAATGTCAAAATTACTTTTTTTTTTTATTTAACTAATTGGTGACACATTAATTTATATAAGTTATGTAGTAAAATTTGTACTTTGCTAACATCACTAATTTATTAATTTTGAGAGTAGGCTATATTTAGCACTAAAAGCTATTTCAAAATCCCTAATCATGAGTGCTAAGGCAGTAAGGAAAAATTGATGAGTCCTATGACATTTATTAAGGTTGAATGGTATATTTGCGAAGTCCATCTATCCACATAACAATCCGCCATTTTCTAACAAATGAAAAACATTTGACTCAACAAAATGGCCTATGTACCTCCATGTTTGGACCAAGAGAAATAACAATTGGATCGGTGGACACCAATAATGCTTTTTCAAAAATCTCTATTGCCATGTGCACATCTTTAAGATGGCCCCACTTAATTTGTCTAAGAAGTCTTGCATTGTATATGGAAAATTATAGTAATGCAAAAATTTATAGGACTCAGTCCATTTAGTTCAATCCTAGCAAAATATATATTGAAGCAATCAAAAAGAAATATTAATCAATAAAAGAACCAAAGAATCATTCTTGTTTTTAACTTTTTATAATGTGAGAACTCAAACCAAGAATGCGAACCTTTGGAACTCCATAAATTGCTAGAGACAAAAACTCGCAGCCAGTAATAGAATTAGCACTTCAATTGCAACAGATCATATTGCAATCACTAGTTTATAGTGACAATCAAGGAGATATTACCAAAAAAAAAAACAAGATAGTAAGCCTCTAAGATAACAACCATCATGGGAGAACAAGAAACTTCCCACCTTTAATTGCCACAAAATTCATGCACTTTAAATGCATAATCATGATTATTTAAGTTTGTTTTAGTGGTCAGAAGTCTTTGTTCATTCAGTATTGTAATGAGCAAATCAAAGTTCAAATTTTAGCATCTACAAGGCTAATTATGTCAAAGAAACTCCAAATCAGTTACATAAATCATAACCAATGTTGTAAGTGTTAGCACATGCACACATATCATATAACTTAGTGTCTGTTTGGGAGAAAAAGCGAGGTTTTAAAAAGCTATAAATAATGTGCCTGCCCTATAAGTTTTATTGTGTACATACCTTAGTTAAGACCCTTTATTATTCTCTGAATCAAGGCATATCAACTATCCTTATATTGGGTTATTGTAATACCAAATTCAAAATAGAAAATGTAGCCACTAAGAGCTTTACATTGTGATCATAGGCCATCAGGCAAAACCACGCGAACCATTCATATGCTCTCTACTCCTCTCTCTATAAACCATTTAATTTACTTGCATCTATTTTAACAACAATTATGCTTAAAAATTGATTAAAAAAATAACCCCAGAAAAAAAAATTTGTCATTCCAAATACACTTTTCAAAAGACAGCTACTTATGATTGAGACCCATGTCAGTGAAGTACTAGCATCCTAGTACAGTAATGAGGAATTGGGTTCAAGCCTAACTCTAAATCAGGAAAAGCATAGCCATCCATAAAAAAAGGCTATGAATTTAACAACACAAAAAGAGTAATAAAATGTAAGAAATTTAAAAAAAAAAAAAAAATTATATAGCTTGATAAACAGTATCTAACAATCACTATGGAACAATAATATAAAATAAAAATAAAAATAGAAGGAAATCGAAATCTAAGTGCATAGTAGAGACTAGAGACAATGTTATAAAATAGCAACAAAAATTAGAAGCAGCAAATTTTGGTTTACAACAACAGTGAGTGTAAAACAAACATAATCACAATTCAATCAAAGTATACACGAAAATTTTTAAATAATGAAAAGAAAAGGCACAAAATACATTAAAGAAAATAGATGATACTCACGAGCAAGAGAGCAAGCTTTCTGCACTGTGAGAGAGAGAGAGAGAGTGAGTGGAGAATTGGGAATTAGGAGGGAAAAGAAAGTTTTAGGGTAAAGATGTAGCGGGAAAAAAAAACAATGTGCAAAACGATGCCGTTTAAGAAGGAAAAAAAAAAGGTGTTATAGCGGCGGTTCACATAAACCGTCGCTGAAAATATTCTAATTTGTCTCCATTCTATTGTGGCGGCTGGAAAAACTGACACTACATACTATTGCAACGATGGAGCTCATCAGACCGTTGCTGCTGCTGCAAAGTACAAGGTCTGCACAATTTTGTTGTGGCAGTTTCAGGTTTGGTTCCGCAATAACGGTTTATAGTGGCGGTTGGCCCACTAAAAATAATGTCTTTAGTGGAATTTACCCTCTTTTGGATAAATTTCCATTCACACTCTTGGGATTTGAGCTAACATCAATCAGATCAAGAATTTTTCAAAACTAACTAATTTAATCAGTTAAGAAAAAATAACTAACTATTTATGGATTAAACAATTAGTTATGAAAAGTTCTATACCTGATTGGCATTAGTCTAAAATTCAAGGTATGTTAGTGGAATTTACCTTCATTTTTTTAGGTAGAAGGGAGATTCATTAAACAAACTAGCCTTTGAGCACGCGCTTACGCGCATGTCCAGAGGCTGTTTTATTTTTTAAGTAAAGATTAATAATTTTCATTTATTATAATTTAAGATTTCTACTTTTTTCAATCACAAAATAATAATAATAATAATAAAAATAATAATAATAAGGGTTTGATGAAGAAAAAAAATACGTGGGGTGAGTTTTGTAGATTTGAGCAGTTTTAAAACAAACAAAAAAGTAATCTTATTTTGTAAGGAGTTAGTGAGTAGAAGTGGGAATTTAAATCAACCTAAAAGTAGGAGTTTATTAGAAACAGAAAGGCATTTAAAGTAAAAGTAGGAATTTATTATTTTTGCCAATTTACTATTTTAACCCCATTTTTAAGCTTTAGGTAGAGGTATTTTTGACCAAAAAAAAAAAGTAATAACTAACTTTATTTTTGCCAATTTACTATTTTAACCCCATTTTTAAGTTGTTGGTTAATTAATGTAGGAGTATTTTTGACAGGAAAAAAAAGCAATAACTAACTTTCTGAATCCTCTTAATATATACAAATTATAAAAGTTGAAAAAAAAAAAAAAAAAGAGGTCTCTGGCAAATCGTCATAAATACTATGTAGCAAACTACCATAAAATATAAAATTTAAATTTTGATTAGATCTCATCCTAGCAGAACTGTCCACACACTGATTAACTATGTGGTAGCAATGCTTAAAATGAATCTAGTGAAAGCAAGAGACCAACTCTTTGGGACCAATGAGCGGGTAAATAAATAATTTATGAAGCATAGGGAGAAGATATATAATATTTTCTCTCTTATTATTTATTAACATAAAGGGCAAGTGAGATTGTATTTTCTCTAAATAAAACAAGGTTCATGGTAACGGATATTTTTAGGACAATTGTTAATAAATCATTTTAGGAAAATGTTAACACTATTTCTATGAAAAATATTAAAAGCCGTCAAAAATTTTTTTTTTTGTTTCATAAAAAAATTTTAAAAAAAATATTTTATAAACTAATACTCTTAGGACATTGATTCATTAACTTTTTTTCCATAAAAAAATCATGCAAAGCTTGGTTTATATAATTGTACAAATAGGTAAAAATAAAAAAATAAAAAAAAATAAAAACCAAGGGAAATTCTAGTTCAAATAGGATTAGATAGCATTTTCTGCAATTTCGCTCAAGCAAGCCTTGAACAAGGTGTAGGCAAAGTATCGGAATCCATTATTGATCCATTTGGGTGACATTTCTCGATTGTTTGAGCAAAAGCCACTTTTGCTGGAGCAAAAATTTTCAAACACCAATTCTTTGAGCAGCCTCAAAGGTTACAAAGCATGAAGTATTCCCAAATCATGATATTTGATCACAACTATTGCCAATGGAATTAACCAACATTAAAATTAGAAAACTCCCAACAGTTAAAATGACGAAAAAAAATTTATGCATTGTGTGAATTACATGTAGATTGGTGTGACATATAGATATGTATTATCATAAAGAGAGCTGAAAAATATGGATCTTAGTTGGAAGCAAGCCAACCAATCACATCCTCTCGTTGTGGCTTTTCTTGACCTTGAAGAGGGAAAAACAATGGTAACGAAGCTCTTCTTTTTCTTTTCTTTTTTTTCTAGCAGTCAAGTTAAAAATGTGTGTGTGTGTGTGTGTGTGTGTGTGTGTGTATTGAATAAAATACTATGGGTTATATGCACACATACCTTTGGTGGAATGGATCACCAAATTGTCGAATCTTGATCTTCACTTGCTTTACTAACTCCTCATGATCTCGTGTGAGGCTAGTAGAAATGACTTATTTTAAGGGAGCACTCAAAAAATATACGTATGTGTACTCAATGTAACTCTTCATTTAACTATATGAATACTTTAAATACAAGTAGAACTCACCTACTATCGGATATATGTTATCCCTGTGGTATTTGGTACGAGAGAATCGGCATTACTCTTGGCTTCCAGATTCCTAGGAATGTGATTAGATTCCTAGGATTGTGATTCCTAGGAATCACATTCTTAGGAATATAATTATTCCTATGTTTGGTTTCATTGGGAATCTTTTAAGATTTCTAAGAATGTGAGATGACAATATTTGGTTTATTCTCGAGAATCTTAAATGAATTATCTATTTTTCTCATTCTATCCTTAGATTTGTATGTGAACTACTAAGTCCTTTATAAAAAATCTTCCTCTAAATAAATAATGAAAAATCAAATATAAACTATTAATTATGACAAATTCATTAAAATTATAGTCTAATATTTCAAAATGACAGGTATAATACAAAAATAACTATTTAAATTCTCAAATGCTTTTATTCTAAATAATAATTTTTAAAAGAGTTTAATCCCTAATAATTTTTTTTATATTTTATCTTAATTGCTTAAATGATAAGAAAAAATGGTTAAAATTGTCAATTTATAAAAAATACAGTTTTCTTTAAGCTGGGAATTTGGATTCTCACCTATTTTAAAGGGAATCCACATTCCTACTGAGAGGGGTTTAAAGGGGGAATCCAGATTCTCCTGGCATTTGATTTCCTAGCGTGATTTGCAACCAAACATGGGAATCTTTAAACATTCCTAAGAATCCTAAAACATTACCTTGTACCAAACGCTACATTAAAGTACTCAAACTGCTAAGTTTAAATTACTCTACTACTAATCTTGACAACTCATATAAATATTAGTTAATTTAAATTTAAATTTACTTATCAGATAACCCATGTGGATGATCAATGGGCCATGGTTTGTGGGATGGATCAAAACCAGCCCAATTTCTAACAAAATATATATAAAAACTATATCTATACTATGTTTTAATATATGTTATCTTGTCATGTTTAACAAAACAAAATTTACTTCAAATTGATCTTTAAGTAACCCAAAACAATTTTTTTCATTGAATCAGGTTATAAACTATCACTACATTTTAGATCATATATCTAACCACTAAAGTAAAATGGTCCATTGTTTCTCCCAAAAAAAAAAAAAGTAAAATGATCCATTGAAAAACACACACACACACACATACATGATAGAATTTGAATTGAATATATAATGTCTAGTTCATAATAATTGCTTTTTATTGTCAGACTAAAGCACTTATTTTTAATTTTTTGGTAGGTTGAATTCAATTCACAATCACTTAATCGGTAATAAAAAAATGTTATCAATTAAGCTAGTTGGAATCTACCACACATAAACTATCTTCCTTTTACAATAAAATTATTCAATTTAGAATTGATGTAAATCCTTATGCTTTTGTTGCATTATTGGTTTGAATAGATAAATTGACATAGGAGATAAAATAGTATAAGAAGACACATTGTTTCAATAACTCAATAGTTATGGGAGAAGGGTGGGTTGGGGGGGGGGGGGGGGGGGCGGGTGTTAAACTCTTGACGTTTGTGTTGAAAAAAATTTAGAAATGTCAGTTGAGTTTTAAGACTCTTGACATTAATAATCAATTTTGATAATTGAAACATGTGAAAAAATGGTTCTCTAATGTTGAATATATCATTGTTTTGTAGGTTTCAGTTAATTCAACTAGTAAAGTCTTTTATCATCGAATAAGAAATTAAATATTCAAACACTACCTACAAAAAAACCAAATAGTATCTTGGTATAATGACATAAAATGCAATTATCATGAAGCATACATCATATGTTGAAATTTGATTGTGTGTGTAAATATATTAGTACTTTCATGCACTATGATAATAAGTCGGGCTACAATTTCATTTTTAATTTAAATATAAATCTTTGTTTTTGAGAAACTAAATAATCCATTTCAAGTGTAACAATTAAAGTAGAGTATTATTAGTTTTGTCATTTTTTTTAGAGAGTTTCAACCTATGGCGTCCACTCCTTATGATAGCTCTTTATCATTGGACCAAGATATCAATTAGTTTTTTATATAGGTAGGGATTGAACTTCAAATATATTTTAATGATGTTGGTATGTAACAATAGTTCATGATGACACACTTGTCTTTATTAATAGCATAAATAAATAGACTAATGCTCCTAATTGATACTACTTGCTTTGAATGTGTGCAAACCTAATTTATTCAATTCACAAATAAAGTAGTTGGGAAAAGTTCCATATAAGGATTTTATATAAGTTTTGTATCTACCACCGCACATATTTTATGTGATAGTCATTCTTCTACAAATATAAATGCTTGTAGAGTGTGGGGGCAAAGGTCGGGATTCAAGTTTTTAGAAATGAGTTTCACACACATACACACTTAAATTATACTAGAGTAGAATTTTTATCTTGTATAAAAAAATGTTTTGTATCTCAAACATTAATGCAGCGTACTCTTTCATTTGGAGAATTGACAAGTCATGGGAAATTATTAATTCATAATTAATTACAAATGAGTTATATTTTTCCTCAATTCATCCAGAGAATTGACAAGTCACGGGAAATTATCAATTCATAATTAATTACAAAGGAATTACATTTTTCCTCTTTCATCTGGAGAATTAACAAGTCATGGGAAATTATTAAATCATAATTAATTACAAATGAGTTACATTTTTCCTCAATTCATCCAGAGAATTGACAAGTCACGGGAAATTATCAATTCATAATTAATTACAAAGGAATTACATTTTTCCTCTTTCATCTGGAGAATTGACAAGTCATGGAAAATCATTAATTGGGTAAATTGTAAATTATACCACTAAAGTTTGGGGGTATTTAGATTTTACATCTTAAAATTTCAAATTTTGGATTTTACCTTTAAAGTTTGAGAGTGTTTGGATTTTACACTCTAATGATTCTGAATTTGGATTTTACCTCCTAAATTTTAGGGGTGTTTGGATTTTACTATCTAATATATAGGGGTGTTTGGATTTTACACCCTAAAATTTCATAATTTAGGGGTGTAAAATCCAAACACTTCCAAAATTTATGGGGTAAAATCCAAATTCTGAAATCTCAAGGTGTAAAATCTAAACACCCTTAAACTTCAGGGAGTAAAATCCAAATTCTGAAACTTTATGATGTAAAATTTAAACACTCCCAAACTTTAGTGATGTAATTTGCAATTTACCCTTCTTAATTCATAATTAATTACAAATAAGTTACATTTTTCTTTAAAAACATGCATTAATATATATGGGTATATATTTTAATGGACAAAGCTTTACTCCAAACTAGGTTTAAGTGAATCTCATTCAACCTATTATGTGATGATTTATAAAACTATTCACATGTACATTTAATCAAATAGGTTTAAGTGAATCTCATTCAACCTATTATGTGATGATTTATAAAACTATTCACATGTACATTTAATCATAGAGTCATGTTGCGTATCCAAGAGTTAGACCATTTTTTTTTTTTAATGTGAGTTAGGCCCTTTAGAATATACACTACTGTCAGTTTATTTAAGACCTTCTCCCATCTCCCTATTCATGTGTGCGTGTTAAAATAATTAGTATTCTCAAAAGAAAAAACAATGGGTTAATCCCACATCAAAAATCGAAAAATGAGTCTGAGTTAAAGAGGTTTAAAGTTTGTACTGTGTATCTAAGAGTTAAGCCCTTTTGAATATACACCAATATCAGTTTCTTTAAGATTTTTTTTGTCTCTTCTCATGTGTGTGTGTGTGTTAAAATACTTAGTATTTAAAAAAAAAATCATAGAGTCCGAATTTGGTAAGGATGGAGTGTAAAATTCATGTTTTACACCCTTTAATAAAAAATTGTCATATTAGTTTTTTACTTAAAACTCAGTACATCATTTCACAGTTAATAACATTGTAATAAATTCCCAATTTGGTTGAATTTTTAGATGGGTATTAGAATTGATTAGGTGTGGTTGTGCTTATTTTTTAATATATGATAAGATGATGTGGCATGTTGGGATTATAGAGTATAAAACTTGGGTTTTACACCATATCGTTATATAATTTAATCTCTTCATCATATAGCTTATTTAGTGAGTCATGTTATTTGGGATTAAAATTATATGTAGATAACTTCATCAATTGCCACGTAACGGATTGAATGTAAACTTTTTCCAATTTTAAATTTAATTTTTAAACTATAACATTCTTATTTAGTGTTCGCTATCAGTTGGCTTTAATTATAAAGTATATGTATATTTAGATATCTTTCACAATCCGATGGTGACATTAACTCATTTCTCAAACAAAAAAAAAAGTTGGTGACATTAACTTTTTTTTTTTTTTTCTATTATTGCCAAGGTGGCATATTATAATTAGTACACAATAAAAATTGTGTTAATTGTATGTTCGTGTGAAAATAATGTTGTTCCAATAATATTAGCAAACTATGAACAAAAATTATGAAAAAAAAAAGATGTATTTCATTCTTCAATTTGGAAACTCTATACCAAATAATTGAATCAATATCTTTATGGGATTTACTTTAAAAGCTTGCATTTGATAGGTAAAGTAAGTGATAAATTTTTCATTTTTTTTAATCCATGATAACAAGTTGTGAACAACTTTAGAATTTGTTTCTCTTTTTAATTTGTGTGGAAATAACACCACCCTTAGTTGTAAATTTGTAATAATATCGATAAATTACGTAATTATAATAAGAAAGTCTTTTTTTTAGAAGTCTCTATTAGCGTGTGTGGATTTGAGTCAAATTGCTTGTGGAAGCTGAAAATCCTATGAACATGTATTCATTGAGAAATGGTGAAAGATCAAGTTGCTCAGAGAAGATTGGTTTTGTTGGGTAATCTTCATCTTTTGATCCTAAACGAATGTCCATCCAACGACGTGGACCATTGTAGGTGATCCAAGCTCGATGAACCAAATCATCGTTTAGCACAATACCAACATCGGACACATTGATTATCATCATAGATTGTATTACTGTTCGTGAATGAGAAAAATACAAAGTTATATTAAAGATAATGAGGCAGAGCCCAACTGATAAGGAATCTTTTGTCTTCACATTTTAATGAGGTCATGATTAGGGTCCTTTCATGTGCTTGGATTAATGGTCTTGTGATATAGGATCTCTAAGTTGGCTCTGTCATAATATTCCTTCTGCCACCGGCAATCTATCCATGGAGGTAGAACAACAGTGGAGAAGAAAGAGATAGATAGAAACATAGAGAGAGAGAGAGAGAGAGAGAGAGAGAGAGAGAGAGAGAGAGAGAGAGAGAGAGAGAGAGAGAGAGAGAGAGAGAGCCAAATACAACTTTTTTTTTTTTTGGTTTAGAGATAAATATAAAATATAATAAATGAGGGATAATTAATGAGAGAATATTAACATTAATGAGGATCTTTATTTGACCTTGGATCTACTTAAATCCAATAATTTAAAAAATGTATAACTCTTTAAAGTTACAACAGGGATGGGTTTGGATAGAGATTATTGCGTCCACAATTTGGTTTTTCACGTTTCAGACTTTTTTTTTTTCCTGCGTACGGGTTTCAACTAGTGGACAAGAGGTATTGTTCACTCATGCACTGTTTTAGCCACTTTTTTATTAAAAATTAGACTCGCAGCACTATTCACACATTTAAAAATTATTTTGTTACAGTGTTTTTAGTTTTCAGCTGTATCCAAACGGACTCCAGGTGTAACTTCAACCCATTTATATATATATATATATATATATATATATATGAGATGAGTTCAAGTTACACCTGGTGTAACTTCACAAGAGTTATACTTTTTTTGGATCATTGATTACTATTAGACCTAAGGGTCAAAAAACACTAATAGTAATGCCATTATTGCTCTCTAAAAATTAGTTAATCAAGCATTAACTCTTTTTAATAAATGAAAAAAAAAAAAAAAACACAACATAACATAACTTTCTCTCTTCTCCTTGTCATCATCTTTTTCTTGTCTTCCTCTCTCACATCACCTTCTTTTTCTCATGCAAACAAATCATAAGGGAGCAAGCTAGCCGTTGGTTGTATATTTAGCTACTTATGTTTGCCATGACTTTGGTTGTAGAGTTTAGCAATTAAATTGTTATTTTGGGGTGTGTTGAGCATTGAGAAAACTTTGGGGCCATATCATGGAGGGCATTAACCGTGGTGGTCCTTGGAATGTTGCTGTTGAGTGTTGGTTATCCAAAGACAAATAATGCCACAAAAGTACTAGCCTATTTTGCCATAAACCATGATGCTTTGCATATATTGATGGAAGAAAGCCCATATTTTTTAAGATCTTTCAAAGGCCATGGTGGGAGATGATGACATGGCTGAAACATAATGTTGTTACAGCACTAATTTTTTTTAATTGACTTTGTCCGTATTTTTAATCCTTAGAAATACTCCATCTCAACAACCATTCTCTAAAACAATAGTGACCTTGGCTATGTATTTCTAAAATTTTCCAGTACCTTAAAACATTACCATAAAGAAATCAATAGTGGAGGCCAAAAGTACATACGGCAAAAAGAAAGATGTGAGAGAGGAAGAAGATGAGGAGGAGGAGAAGAATGAACGTTAATACTATTTTTTTTTTCCTTTATTAAGAAGAGTTAATGCTTAATTGGCTAATTTCTAGAGAGCAATAATGTCATTACCATGAGTGTTTTTTAACGCTTAGATCTAATTGTAACCAATGGTCTAAAAAATGTGTAACTCATGTAAAGTTACATCAAGTGTAACATAATATAAATTTCCCTCAATAAAAAATTTGACAATATTTTTTACACCAGTTGAGTTGACAATTTTTTTTTTTAATTATCTAGATCCACTATTGACATTAAATTTTTATCATCCACTAATAATTTGCCACATAGCAGATATCATATGTCAAATTATTTATGTCTCTAGAATTTTCATTTAATAGTGACAATTTAAATAAGATAGAATTTCTACTCTAACCTAATCTAAGTGCATATGTGTGTAAAGCTCTCTCTTGAAGACTTGAATTCTGACCCTTGCCCCCTACACCTTACAAGCATTTATACTTGTAGAGTGATCACCGCACTAAGGATGCATGATAGTATTTTAATTTAGACAACTTGTCTGCTATCAAATTAACAATCATATTATCAAATGGTATTAGGATTGCACGCCTAATTTGAGCAGCCACAGGCCCACATAGAACCATCCTATGATATGTTTAATTGCCAAACCAAAAAGAATAATACTCTCTCTCTCTCTCTCTCTCTCTCTCTCTCTATATATATATATATATATATATATATATACACTCTTTTCATAAACAAATAATCAATTGACTTAAAACATAAGCATGCGGACAAACAAATCCGTGTAATTCACGGGTAGTAGTAGTAGTAGTTGATGTGGAGTAGTTGTTTGCTTTGCTAATATTTCCTTAGATTTTCTTGAATACAACTTATTTCTGGAAATTGAAAACTAAAAATTAAAAATATTGTAACAAATGGAGTAATATTTAAATATGTAAATAATGCAGTGAGATATTGTTTTAAAATTGTTTTTTTAAAAAAAAAAAAATAGTGTACAAGTCTCGTGAACAGTACATAAAATTCAAAAAAAAAATAAAAAAAAAGTATAATTAAGAAATAGAACCCACTAAAAAAATACTAACAATTAAAAATGTAAAACACGCTTCCCTGACAGAGACCAAATCCAACATTTCCACGCCATTTCCACCGTCTGCAACTTGCAAACTCTTTTATCGCAGACAAAACCTACAAGTCAACAAGTAAAGTCAGTATCGTATCATGAACCTCCTCTCTCTTTCCTACCCTTTTCTTTCAAAGTTCAAATTTTTTGTTTCTCTCTCTTTCTTATAAACGCATCATAACAACAATCCCCATTTTCTCTTTACCTTCATTACATAAAAAAAAAAAAAAAAAGTTGACTTTTCAAGTTTTCATCATCATTAACATACAATAAATACATACTCGATCTCCAACAAAAGCTTAGCTTTGATCCCTCTAAACTCTCTTTCTATCATCATAATCAACATGTTGCTTGTGGATTGTTCAAACTGCCGTAGAGCTTTAGAGCTTCCACCAGGTGCTCATTCAATCCGGTGTGCTATTTGCCATGCCGTGACTCGCATAGCTGACCCTCGTAACCTCCAAACACCACCACAAGGTTTTTACCCCTCCACCCATCAACACCAACCGCACTACCCACCACCACCACCATCCTTTACTGCTCCGTCTCCTTACAACCACGCGCCACGAGGGCCGCCTCCCGCCGTGCACGGCCGCAAGCGGGCTGTCATTTGTGGGATATCTTATAAGAACTCACGGCATGAGTTGAAGGGATGTATTAATGATGCTAAGTGCATGAAGTACTTGTTGGTCAACAAGTTCAACTTCCCTGAGTCCTCCATTCTTATGCTTAATGGTACTCTCTTCCTCATCTTTGATCTCTCCCTTTCATTGTTTATGTTGGAATTTCTTGAGTTTTTCTTTTGTATGCTGTCTTATCTGGGCTTTGAGAGAGAGAGAGAGAGAGAGAGAGATTTCTTTTTTTCCTTTTTGCTCATATGTTGCTGTTGTTTTATTCACCTGTTTCTGAATTCAGACTGTTGCTGAACAAGTCCTAATGCTTATTTGCTCGCAGATGCATTATTTGCAATACTTGCTATGTCTTTTCTGAGTTTGGTCTCAAATTTTTGTCAATTTAATTGTATACCTATTATGTTATGTGTCTTATTTCTTTGATTACAATTGATAAGCAGTCCCCACTCATTTGTTTCTAATCAGAGCATCAAGAAGGGCAAATCGATTCTACCTGACTATTGGAAATTTAATTTTAATCCCAAGTTCATTATTTGATGACAGGAGAATTTACCAGTTGAGTTAATTGAACCCACATTTATCTTCATCTAGTTGGAAGTGTATGTATGAATTCAGATGCGGTCCACATTTCCCTAAAAGCAAAAACTTATTCTTCTAAAACCAACAAACTGACCATCACTCAATACTTTCTTTAGCATTAACAATTTAGAACCAATAGTCTCCTCTCCTTTGTACAGGGATTCAGGGTTCGAATCCCCCTTCCCTGTTGTTGTAACTATTGAATTATCAAATGTGTTTTAGAAATGCTTTTTAAGTGTAAACATACAAAGTTTTAATTGATTACAAGTTACTAGATAATTATATGTAGAGCCACAATCTAAAAAGTTCCGTCCTTTTAATCTGAATTCAAATTTTTATTTATTTATTATTTGTACTCTTTGATGCCCCTGTATTTTTTTCCATGCCACAATCTGAGTCCCCATGTGAAAGTTACTTTGCAGAAGAAGAAGCTGATCCTTACAGACATCCCATTAAAAGCAACATTAGAATGGCACTGTATTGGCTCATGCAAGGTTGTCAACCAGGAGACTCCTTGGTTTTTCATTATTCTGGTCATGGTTCACAGCAAAGGAACTACACTGGAGATGAGATAGATGGATATGATGAAACACTCTGCCCCCTAGATTTTCAAACTCAGGGAATGATTGTTGATGATGAGATCAATGAAACCATTGTCCGGCCTCTTCCTCCTGGAGTTAAGCTCCATGCAATCATAGATGCTTGCCATAGTGGCACCGTTTTAGATTTACCATTTCTATGTAGAATGGATAGGTGAGTCCCTTTTTTTTTCAGTGGATACAAAATATTATGTTATATTGCTTCAATAATACAATGTGATAAGTTTACAAGACAATTTCCAAAACCTTTATAAGTCTCTGCTAGTGTATACTATCCGTTGATGAGTACTAGTCTAATTTTTCTACTATGTCCTTTCATTGTCCTTTCTTGCTTACACTTTCTATATATATCTGTCTGTGTGTGTGGATGTAGGACTGGGAGATATGTATGGGAGGACCATCGCCCTAGATCAGGTGTGTGGAAAGGAACAAGTGGTGGGGAGGTCATATCTTTCAGTGGCTGTGATGACAATCAGACCTCAGCAGATACTGCGGTAATGTTTTGGGCATCAGTTTATTCATTCAAGTAAAATATAGTGGTGATTTATAAGATCTGAGCTAATGTTTTATGTGGACAGGCTCTATCAAGGATCACTTCAACTGGTGCAATGACTTATTCTTTCATCCAAGCCATTGAGCGTGGACAGGCAACTACATATGGAGCCATGCTAAATGCAATGCGGTCAACCATTCGTAGCACAGATGATGATCTAGGTGGTGGTGGTGGTATAGTGACATCACTTCTCACCATGCTTTTGACAGGAGGGAGTGGTGGTGGGTTGAGACAGGTATGGTTGTCATTGCAATCACATTGATTTGGACACGTGTATTGTGAAAAGAGACAATTGTGCTGATGTTATTGTATTTTTTTTCATTGGCACATAGTGCAAACTGCAAAAGCTGCCTGAACAAAATTTAGAGGACAAAAAAAGCTAAACTATACTTTTAGTTCCTGAAATATTGGGTTAAGTTTTAATTTGATATACATAGATTTCATGAAGTTTCAATTTTATCCCTGAAAATTTTGATTTTGAGCAATATGGTCACATGAAAAATAACAATACCAAACAGAAATCAATGAGGTTGCACACCTTAATTTTTTCCATGTCATAATTTTTGTAACAACATCATTCCCATTTTGGTTGGAACAGACTAAGATTGCTCAAGGTTAAAATATTTCCAAATGCAAATTCAGAACTTAAAAAAATTTAGGGACCAAATTAAAATTCACTTTGTATATCAAGGGCCAAATTATGGTTTAGCCTATAAATCAAAAACACTAAAAATTGGGAGGAAATATAGGATTATAATTCTCTAGTTATTTGAATTGTAAATAAAAATGTAAGCACTGATCGTTATCTTGGTTTTTGTCTGGATTGTGTCTTTCACTAAGTTAATATTGTCATCATTTATGCATGGAAAAACTGAAAACTAGTTTTATATACAGACTACACTTATTTAGACTATGTTAGGGATTTTCTATTTTAGTGATTTAGAACTTGTAGGATTTGTGATTAGGGTGGCTTTTTTGAGGTAGCCAGGCCTCCTAAGAAATGAGAGAGACTAGAAAAGTATAGAAGATTAGAAAGAGAGAAATTGGTTATTCCTTTGTTGTTCATTCCATTACAGCAAGTACAATCTTTAAAGAGCTAGCTGATTGTAACTGCCATAACAACTAACTGTTAGTAACTAACTTGACTTTAACGATCCACATGCCAATTCTTGATCACACACATGCTGGAATTACAATAAGCACATGGCTAATTGATCATGATCTGATCCTACTGCCAGTACATACCAGACAACCTAGGCTACTGCTAACTATAACCTAGCTTGTTGCTTTCAAAGACTTCACTCTCAGTCCAGCAGTACTTGTGAGGAATGGCAGCAACAAGGCAAGGCCAAACCTTCAATTCTAGCAGCCTTGTGCAAGCCATTGAGACTCTAACAGACAAGAACTGAATTTCTAGTTTGGAATATTGCATAAACAGTTCATCAACCTCTGAAAAGTAAAAAATTTTACCAGACAAAAACTCATCTTGGGGGTGGCATTGTATTTTCAAGGCTAAAGTCGAAACTAAATAAATATGCTGAAATTTTGCTCTCTTTCTCTCTCACACACAAATAAAAATCATCTTTGTTGAATTGTAGACTACCTAAATATATTGAAATGAGAGTTTGACATACTAAAATTCAATACAAGCTTTTAGTCTCAACCATAATATAAGAATTTTAAAAAAGGAAGCAGATTTGAGTCATCTGTCTCTGTTGTGAATATTTTATCTCGGTTATATACTTATATGAGACATTTTAAATCAACTTATGTTCTTCACATTACTCCTCTCCTGTTGGATTAAAAACAGCATATGAATTCTCTCCTGTCATGGCCAAAAAATTATTTACCCACGATTTCTGATGCTAGAGGGATGCCCTTGAAAATGCTTCTAAGGTGGCGAATGATTTTTAGGATTTAGTAGGTGATTTATGGTGTCTTTTTGCAGCTCTAAGAAGTGAATTTCTTTTTTTTGAGTATTATGTATCCAGTGTTCTCTCATCCAACACATGAAATTGACTCAAAAAAGTCTGCATCTGTGCTATCAGTGAACTTTCTAAGAAGTGAGTTTCTTCATTTTGAGTATTATGTAGCCAGTGTTCTCTCATCCAACCCATGGAATTGACTCAAAAAAGGTCTGCATATATGCCATCAACAAACTTTCTAGGCAGCTCCTATGATTTCAACATGGTATTTGAGGCCTAATATTTGCTGCATCTCGTATACATACAGGAAAGTTTCATGTGATGCAACACCCAAATGTTATAAAGCATGATAACTCATCTATACATATGAATTTTTAGAAAAGCAATTGTTTGTTTATCTCTTTGAATATGTCTGGTAGTGTACTCAAAATTGTTGTAGGATGGTATATGCTTTTCCATTGCACCAAGAACTACCCTTTAATTCTTAAGTTTCAACAGGACATATGTTGTCTCCCTTTTCATCAGTAACATTCATTAAAAGGCCTTAAAGATGCACTATAGCTAGATAAATTGTATGCCTTCAAATTATATCTAATAAATTGAAATTTGATCACATGCCTTTCTGTCTTTTTGTATTACTTATTTATTTATCATTTGTGCTGAAGTAAGGAATGCTTTGCTGATTTTCGATTAGTATCTTCTAACTTTTTTCGGTTTGTATTTTGCTACAGGAACCACAGCTTACTGCAAATGAACCATTTGATGTGTATGCAAAGCCTTTCTCCATATAACTGTCAGAGCAATATATTGTCCCTTGAGTGTGTACAGATAATAGGGAAATCCCATTTCTTGTTTCATTGTTTTCTAATAGTTTTTTTCTTTCATTTTTGTTGTTCCCCTGAATTCTTCAAAAAAAGGTGTTATACATGGCTTATCTAACATTTATGTAACATTTCAAGATTCAGAGGATGAAGATTGATGAATTCATCAAACGTTGTAGTCCCAGAGCCCAAATGGGGATTGAGTTCTTGAATATGCTGACCACTGTTTCACTGATCAATTTAATTTTCATTTTTCAATCAACACTTTATCTGATCAGTAATCCTTTGTCATCTGGTGTAGTTCTTGAGTTTGACTCAAAGATCAGAGTTTCTTAACAAATTGAATAGAGGAAGTAAAAAGTGGAAAGAGCAAAAATGTTACAAGTCCAATATAAAAGCCGGGGATTATGCCATTGCCTTCGAAAGAAAAGGTTACTAATTGGAGTTCTTCTCTCTTCATAGTCAGTCAATCATTCCGAAATATAATAAATTAACAATAATGAAAGTCAAATGAGAACAACTGGTAAAGAATAATACAAGATGTGAATGAGAGAAGACTTGTGAATTGGGAAAATGCTATCTCCAAAGAGGATAACCTGATCCAAGAAAAATGACACTAGCTACACCTGCACCTGCATATTACTGTAATTTTCAACTGACCTTTTATCATAAATTGAATGTAACTAAAATTTGATTGGAGTTTAGATTTAATATATAGTGTTAAATAAGTTAGAAAAGTTACAACCATTCAATTTGATTTTCTCGTAAATCTTACAAAAATTCACGTTTTTTTGTTTTACTTGGCATAAAGAAACACTGGTTACCACTTACATTTTAATTTTGTCTACCAGAACAATTAATTAGAAAATAAATCAAATAAAATTAATTAGAACATTTTATATATGGATTGGTATTAAATTATTAAAGCAAAAAAAAAAACAAAAACTAAGTCATATTTTAAGCTCAAATCATGAAATGTCTTTAATTTGATTAAGATATCTTTGCAAAAAAATACAATTATCTTTTCTCTTAATCTTTCTCTCAAAAAAAAAAAAAAAAAAACCTCTTAACCGTATTAGCCACCTGGACCACAGTAGACTACTCAATGTAACCGTTAACCACTACTGTTTCAAAATCAGATTGGACCAAAACCGGTCATTGTCATTGTGATTCATCGTTGTTCATTAGCTAAGGAATTCACAACGGGAACCGGTTCATCCGGTTTTGACACGTTTGTACTTTCAAAAAACTCTGGAAAAATCATAATTCTAAACAGACAGGCTAGTCAAAAATAAGATTCATGTGTTCAAAAAAAAAAAAAATTCATGAAAGGGGGAAAAAAACAGAACCCATTATCAACCAAAGTTTAATAGAGAAAAAAATAAAAATAAAAACTCACATGGGTTGAAATTGAGTTGGAGAATGCATGTGAGGGTGTGAAAACAAATGAGTTTGAAATAAGAAGAAAAGGGAGAGAGATATGAGAGTGATTGATGTGAGAGTTTTCATTTAGAAAAATGATATAACCAAATTATGGTGATATAGTTAGCAAATTGAAAACTAACAGGTGGCAGTAGTGTCTAAATTTAGGGGATATAGATGATAAGTTATAGTGATAGTTTTATAGTATGAGTGTTTTTTTTCCTCTCTTTAATTTCAAGAAGAATGGTTATAAAAAAAGAAGAAGAAGAATTGTTGTAAAAAATAAAAAATAAAGAAAATTGATTTGAAAAAAAAAAGCATGAGATCTCATATTAGGGAGTAGGAGTAAGGGAAACCTGTATTCAAACAAAAAAAGAACCTAATATCAAAAAGGAATAAAAAAAAAAGAGAGGTAAGTATTAGAAAAAAAAAAGTGAAAAAAAGAAAAAGAAAACAACCAACTTAGGGGAAGTTAGACGCGGGTTTAAAAAAAATGAAATAGATAACCCAAAAAAAAATTGTGGTCAATTAAAAAAGAAAAAGATCACATCAAAAAAAAAAAAAAAAAAAAAGAGAAAAGTGTAAATGTGAAGTTATGGAGGAAATTCAAATTCTCTTAATACTTTTTTCTAAAAAAACTTATAAATTTATCCTATTTTATAGGCAATGTTGTGAAAATGTTGAAAATATTACATTTCTCAAAAAAAAAAAAAAAAAAGTGGATGGCAAGGGAATGAATGTAGGGTTTGAACTTTGATGTGGGTTTTTAAAATTTTCGGCCAATTAAAAAAATAATGAAAGATAAAAGTTTAAAAGTGAAGTTTACTTGTGAATAAGTAGGTTAGTAGAAGAGTGGTCCTATTTTATAAACAATTTTCTAAGGAGAGTTAAAAATGTATTTTTATTTTGTTGTTCTTTATTTTAGTCTCTATTTAAACCTAGGGAAATAAAGGTATTTTGGAACCAAAAAAAAAATCCAGTTCAAACTAAAAAGGCTCCTTAAATAGTAATATATATATGGTCCTTTAAGTTTTAAAAATGAGTTGCATCAGTTATTTTGTTAACTACTGTTTTATTTATTTATTTTTAGAATACTAAGTATATAACACACATGGAAGAGAGTAGAGAAGGTCTTAAAAAAACTGACAGTAATATACAAAAGGGTCTAACTCTTGGATATACTTGTTAACTTTTGTTAGTAATATTACTTAAGTGACTAATAGAATAGTGACATAGAATTTTTAATAATGATGTGACAATTTTTTTAATAAAAAAGTTACAATATCCGCATAGACCTGATTCCAAATTAAATCTGAAAATTGAAATCCCAACCCGAATCCAAATTAAAACCCCATCCTTATCTCTTTTTTCTCTTCAAGTTTCCATTTGTCGCTCAAATCATAGTATTGATTATTTAAATGCATCTCATAAGTAGTTTAACAAGGTGATAAGTATCAAAGAACTTATGACTCAATATCCAATCCCAGTACTGCTTTTTGGGTGAAACTTATTAACTTTCCAACAACAAATAAACACAGGACACCGACTAAGTGCCCGTTTGGTTCCACTTTTTGGACCCAAAAGTTGGCTTTTTGTAAAAAGTGGGTCAAAATTTGTGTTTGGTTAGACCCAAAAGCCAGCTTTTGATAAAAAGTCAGCTTTTGCTCAACAGCTGAAACGCGCATAATACTTATGGACAACTTTCGGTCCACAATACAAAAGCTCCTGGGCTTTTGTAATAGATCCGTTGAAAGAGCCATGGATTGACGAATTTGCCCTTCAATAAAGGGCAAGGCTTCAGCTCTCTCATTTCACTCTCTCACGCCTCTCACGCACCAGTGCAGCCCAAGCCTCTAACGTAAGTGTTCTTCCTCTTCTTCTTCTTTCTTCATCTTCTCAAATGGGTCCTCTGTAATTTTTTCATTTTTTCCTCTGTAATTTTTTCCTCTGTGATTTTATTTGAAGGTTTCCGATCTGCTACCCGATCCGCAACACCGATCCAATCTGCCCTTCTGCTACCCGATTTGCAACACCGATCCGATTTGCTACCCAAAACCACCAAGCAACAGCGATCTGCTACCCAAAACCACCAGGTACCAACACTGATCCGATTTTTTTTTTTTTTTTTTTTTTTTTTGTCGGGTATTGAAAAAATTTTGTGAGTACATGGTTTGTAATTTTTTATGTGTGGTGGAGTTGAACATTATTCAGTGGTAGCTTGAGTTATTTGGGTTGGTTTTTGTGGTTTTTGTTGATTATGTTTTTTTGATATATGTTTTGTTGACGTGGCTTTCATTTTGATGTTCTGTTCTCCTTTTAATACAGGAGCAAGGTGATCTAAATCTGCGAGTTCGAACTTTGGAGTTTGAGAGGGCATTCCAGCGTGTTTCATATTGATATGTATTTTATATCTTTTTACATTTCTATGTAGTACAATTTATTAAACTTGGATTATTGGTGTATATTTTATCATCTTTTTGCATTTTCATTTTGTGCTTCATGATGATGAAAATTATTTGGATTTAATTATTATTGCCCAAACAAATAATTATGACACTAACAAAGAAAAATTGCCCAAAGATTATTAAAATAATACCAATAATAATAATAATAATATTATTATTATTATTATTATTATTATGAAATAAACTCACATCCAAAAAAAAAAGTATGAAATAAACTTCCTTCTATATACGTTGTCCTTTTTGGTAATTTATCCCTCAAACTACCACTTTTACAAGTGCTAGCCAAACACTCAGCTTTTTCAAAAAGCACTTTTTAACAGCTTTTACCAAACAGTCAGCTTTTTAAAACTCAACTTTTTCATTATGCACTTTTTCAAAAAGCTCAACCAAACTCACCCTAAATTGAACCCAAATCAGATATTGCCCCACAAAAAATTAAAGCTTTAACATCATCAGCAACCAAATATTAAATTGTATACACTTGGACCCAATAGTGTCCAACCTGTCAAAGACACAAACACAAACACAAAAAGAAATTCATAGAAATGGTAAAACGGGTTAGCATTTTTTGACTCGACTTGACCCGACCTGGAAAATATCTGATCTGAACTTTATTTTTTTTGACTTAAAGCAAAAATGAGTTGACTCGTAACCCGACCAGTGTTTTTTGCAGGTCAACCCGACCCGAACTCGAACAATTTTTTAAAACTTTTTTTTTTTGGGTAAAAAAATAGTAAAATTAAGACAATATTGGTTAATTGTTTGTTGTGAGGTTTAAGGAAAAAATTGAGACATTTACATAACTGCATACAGATTAATTGAAATGAAACTATTTAGACATTTACATGACTGCATGCAAGTTAATTGAAAGATGAATGGTTGAGTATTATGTAATGATTAAAAAATTTTAAATATCAAATAGGCAAATAGCAAAGTACATGCTAAAATAATCTACTTACAATAGAGTTAAAAACATAGATTTAAATTATAGACATGTGTGAGAAACATTCACAAGTGTGAAAATAGTGAAGCTAAAGTATCAAATTAGCATAAATTATGAATACTTAGACTTATTTTTTAACAATTTATGTCCAAAATAAACGGCTTTTCACAATAAATTATGATATTTTCTAGAGTGTATTACTTAACGATGATATGATATTCATAAAAGAAACCATGTATAAATAAGTAAACAATCAAATTTTAATGTATATCTCAAATTGAAATAGAGTACTAACCACAATTGATAATAGATTATAAAACTAATTTTCAAGATTGTAAATTTTTTATATGTTTTTATTCTTTGTCAAATGGGTTATCCAATAAGTCATTTGTAATTATGTTTTATATTTTGAGATGTTGATATTGTATAGAAATAAAACTTGTGTATTTGTTTTATTTATATTTGTATTATTTTGTTTTAGATAGCGACAGTAGGATTTGTATAATGAATAAGTATTAATAAGTTTAACTAAGTTCATTTTTGATATAAGTGGTGAATTCAAAGTATTGCATTTTACATTAAGTAATTTGTTACATGACTATCCAAATGGCAAATACATATAGTTTTCTTTATATAAAAAAAAATTCATGTGAAAAATTTCAACAGTTCAACTCGACTTGACCTGCAACCCATTTTAAACCTGCTTAAAATGACCCGTTTTTTACCCGCAACCTAAATGACTTGCCCTGCCCGTTTTGTCATGTCTAGTTACACAACCACGAAGAGAGAAGAAAAAGTGTAATACTTGAGATGAGTTGGATAGAGATGGGAAGAGGGAGTGGCGATGAGTGCGTGGGTGAGGCTTTGCCAATAGTGGCAATGGTTGTCACTTGGAGAAGGACAGGTTGTGTGGACGGCAAGGCCACCATTTATAGAGGGAGGGAGGCAGCGTTGCTAGCTAGACCACCTTCTCTTGTGAGTTTCAGTTCCAAAATTTAATTAGAGATGTGGATATTTGGAACTAGGTTGGGATTTTAATTTTCAAATTTGATTTGGAACCTGGTCCATATGGTTTTTACGTGTAAAAATATTGCAACTTTTTTATTTAAAAAAATTGCCATGTCATTAAAGAAATGCTAAGTCACTATTCCGTTAACTACATAAGTAACACCACTAATAATAATTAATAAAATGACTAATATAACTCATTTAAAATTTTTTTTTTATACAAGATAGAATTCTACTTTAGCCTAATCTAAGTGTATATGTGTGTGAATCTTGACCCTTACTCCTTATACCCCATAAGCACTTATACTTGTGGAGTGACCATCACACCAAGGGTGTGCGATAATAACTCATTTTTCAAAACTTGAGGGGCCAGTAGTACTTGTTTAAAATTTCAAGGATTGATTGTGTTCACGAGATAAAATCTATGGACCAACAGTGTGGTGATTAAATGAATCTTAATTAGATAAATTATAAGTGATTTTTTTTCTTAATTAAGATTCATTTAATTACTATTAAAAAAAATCATTTAATTTCAAGTAAAATTGTGAGATTTATATTTATATTTTTTTATTTTTAAACAATGGGATAATTTATATTAAACTAATATTTTTGTTTTTAATTTAAGAAAACATCACGGTTTTAAAAATCTGATCAAATTGACATGTTCAACTTGAAATCAAACCTTTAATCAATCCAGTAAAAACCATAAAATCAATAGTTTAATTGTAAATAAACTATCGATTGAATCAGTAAAGTTGAGAATCGACCCCTTTTCAATTTTTTGACTATTCCAGTTTTAATTAGTTTTTTTAATCAGTTTTACTTTTAAATTTATAAACTCAAACCTCAGCCATGAATAGGTAAAGGAGCATCGTGGTCCAATTTGTAGCGAACCACCACATCCACAAGCTGCAGCGCTGGCTGGACCCAATAAAATCCTCACCACTCACCACACAAAAAAAGCTCTCTTTGTTTCGTTTCCAACTCTAACAGAAGTCCAACAAAAGTCACATAATAAACAACTATTCTATGGCTATCATCACCACCACCCACCTCTCCTTCCCTCTTCTCTCCCCTTATCCTCACCGCCAACAACAATACTACCCCAAACCCAATCCAACAGTGTCTTTCAGAAGAAGTATTGGAGTGAGGGCTCAAGGTGGTGTTGACAAGTTAGGTGATTTTGGAGCCAGGGACCCATTCCCTGCTGAGGTAGCGAGCGGTTTTGCAGACAAGGTATTAGGCAACGTAGACACTGAGCACAAGATTCTCATCCCCAATATCTCAGCTCTCTCTCTTTCTCAGCAGCAGTGTACTCCTCTTTCTCCTTTCCAATCCCCCATGTCCACTCCTGATGCTCAAAAACTCTTGAAGAAGGTCCTTCTTTTTCTGACTCCCATCTGCTTATTTTCATGCCTTAGACACTGATGATGGTCTACAAAGCTGTTATTTTTCATATGATGAATTGGGTTTTATCTAATTGCTTTCTTGTACTTGGCGTCAGCTGAATGAAGTTACAATTTTGATTGATTTCCTTTCTTTTTCTGATACCCATTAGCTTATTTTCATGCATTTGACACTATTGACAGTCTACAAAGTTGTCATCTTTCATGTTATAAATTGGGTTATCTTTTGCTTTCTTGTGCCTGAGGTCGGCCGAATGAAGTTACAATTTTGATTGATTTCCTTTCTTTTTCTGATACCCATTAACTTATTTTCTTGCATTAGACACTGATAAACTGCAAAGCTGTCATCTTTCATATGACAATGGAATTGTTTGTTAGAATGAATTGGGTTATCTAATAGAAATTTTCTTTTATGCCCGTATAGTAACTTTGTTTGATAAAGTTGAATTGGCAAATTCTGTCTTGATAAACTAGTTGTTATTCTTCTTGGGACCCTTTTCCTTATTAAGACATGATTTTTATGAATTTGTCAGTAGGTAGTAGGTTGGAGACTATTGGAAGAAGAAGGTGGGCTTAAACTACAATGTTTGTGGAAATTGAGAGATTTTAAATGCGGAGTTGAACTCATCAATAGGATTTATAAGGTTGTAGAAGCTGCAGGGCATTACCCAAATATCCACTTGGAAGCACCCAATCAAGTTAGAGCTGAAATTTGGACATCTTCCATTGGTAAAACTTCTATACTTGAAAATTATTCTTGTGCCAAGTGGAAAAGTTTTGTACCTAATATACCACATTATAAGTTAATTTCCTGATTTTAATTTCTGTAAGCAGAATTTAATTTTCTACATGGCCATTGAAAAGTTTCCACTTGAATTGCAGGAGGATTAAGTATGAATGATTTCATTGTGGCTGCCAAAATAGATGACATAAAAACATCAGACCTTGTGCCTAGAAAAAGAGTTTGGGCCTAGTTGAAGCTTATGTTACTCACTGGTTGCTGGAAGAAGCTCCCAAAACCATCTTGCCATAAGGTTTTCCCAGTGACTGTGATGGCTCATTTTGTATGAGAAAAGATGTACTCTTTTTTCTGGGTGTGTCCCTTGTGTATAATTATCATTTGTTTATTTTATTGCCTTTTAAGTTCAATTTTTATAATGTCTTCCATGTTACATTTCTGTGGGAATCCAAAAGGCCTTAAGACCTCTTAAGTGGGGTGAGGTGAGGGTGAACCAAATCTTGACTTAGTTCCACATTGCCTAGGTAGTGGGAGGTCCTAAGCCTTATATGGAGGACCTTGGACTATAATTAATAAGAGGACTTTTAAAACCTTGAGGGAGAGATTTTGTGTCACTCCCAAAAAGGACAATATCTTGCCAATGAATTGCTGGGGCATTACAATTTCACTTCAATAATTAGTGTGGCTTTTGGTGACAAGATATTGAAATACCATTCTGATGTATGTAATTTAGTGGTATAGTCCTAGATTATACTCTTTTGGCTGATATTAAGCATTCATGGGTTTTTTCTCAAGTCCTGTAAATTATTCTCACAATTTCACATTGATAACTTGTTTTGATTTGTGCTGGTCAGCCAGTGTCAGTTTATCTTGAGACTACGTTCTCCAACTCCCTTTTGTTGTGCTCTGCATCAAACTATCACTAGTATAAGATAATACTATAACAATTTATGTGCTTTAGTTTATGTGTGCGTGTGTCTATGGGCACGTATCCATGTGTGTTTGTGTGTATTACAGTGGAACATACCTCTGTTGGAAAATAAAGTGCAAGCCTTTGGTTGAGGGAGCCTGAAATGGAAGATTGATCATTAAGGAGAAATTACGTAATTATTCAGATGAGTGTACCTAGGAAGAGACTGGGGAAAAACAAAAAGATTAATAGAAAGAAGGCATATAAGATAAATTTATATTAAGCATCAGCCTGAAAAAGGCAACTTGTGTGTGAACAAGTCTGTGTCTGCAACTCTAGAATTTGCATATTAACCTACAATTTGCTTACCTAAATAAAAATCATCCTACAATTCGTGTATAAATAATGTCTCTTTATAAGATATATATCATTTTTTTTTCACTATTTTAATTATCGTGGAATGGTATCATTACCTTTTGGTTTGTCTATGATAGGTTTTGTATTATTGGAAGGCGAAAAATGCTATTGAATGCCTTATGTTGAACTTCTTACTTGATATAGACTCGAGTATGAACTTGAATCACTTGTATTGACTCATTTCACTATTTGGTACGATGATTTGAGGTCTCCTTGGATACACAAAGTCTGATTAAAAAGAGCAAGATATGTAGAGGATCCTACTATAGTGTTATGGGATATGTATGCATAAAAGTTTCTTTGAAATGTGAACGTTACCATTTTACCATTAAATGTTATCTATTCTGTTGGAGATTACATTGAAAGAAGAGCATACCCATTTATCTCATAGTTTCTATGTGTAAATTGGAGATATCTTTGGCATTATTTATTTATACATTTCTTTGTTCTCATATTTTTTTACTCAGAATACTATATAATTCTCTGTGAATATTATAGCTTTATAAATGCTAAGACAACAATTTTTGCAACTGTTGAGTTGGGAAATTTTTATTGATTGTACATACACCACTTTATTATCTATCAATAACAACTTGCATCCTTAACAATTGTGAAATTTGTCAAAACTATGTTGACTCTAGACTTATTGTTGTAGAGTTGTCATAAAGGGTACCACTTTATTGGAGAGGATTTTATAACATCCTAAGATTATGCAAATTTCCTAGTCAATTACGAAGGAGCATCTGCACACATATATATATAATTTGGTCTACTCTGTTCAGCTCTTTGTCTACATGTCATGACAAGTTTCATGAACTGCACTTGTTAAGCATTGGCAATGGTTAAACTATGGATTGAGAATGTTGTAAACAAATGAGTACGATGCTTTGTGCTCTTGTGATTACGAACAACTCAAGGGTGAAACCTAAGGGGTGCAGAGAGTGGTGCTGGCAGCCGGGCATCTATTGAAAACCTCAAAAATTTTCCTCAGTGTGTCCTTTTAAGCAGCATGCCATGGACTGGGTCATTAGTAGGTAGGGTGTGAATTACAATTTAGCTTGTTTAAAAGGATAAAGTGTTCTCCATTTCAAGGAACAATTAGTGCTCACATTATATCATGTCATCAGAAATTTATTTTTCTTATTTTTGAAAAGGCATCAATAGTTTAATAATTTAATTATATACAGAAAAAGTGCTGCTTGCTTAAATGACGGGGATATGAGAAAATGCAGTTCACTGAAAATCTATAATAGAATTACCTTAAAAACTCTAAAATCATAATACGTGTTTCTAAAATAATAAGTCCTACAGAAACTTATATGATACATCACAAAAATTGTGAATACAGTTTTTTTTAAAATAAAATTTCAATTATTACAATAGCTACAATAATGGGGAGAGAGAATTTGAACTCTAAGAGTCTGTTTCATTTTCAAAATTTTGTTCTCATTTTTTGTAATCAAGTGGGGCCCAACACCAATTGAGTTGAGTTTTATCATGAGAATGCCTCTCATGAATCTGAAAACTCCAAAATATTGCTCTCATTCTCACTTTTTGGGTACTGAATTCGAAAATTAAGAACAAAAAAATGGAACCAAACATATTTTGAGGTGATGAGTTCCATAGAAAACTTTAAATGATTTTTTTTTATAAAAAAACCTTGTTTTTGTGGAACCAAATAGTGCCTAAACATCTACATTGAAAATAGTCAAAAAGCCAATAAAATTTACAAGGTTTGGCGGATTTTTTTTTTTAAATAATCAAATCCTTCAAACAATTTCATTAGTTAATCAAGGTTTGAAATTATTTTGGTATCTAATAAATCGAGTTTGTTAGACTCGATTTTACTGTTTAAAATTGCACTTGGAAATAGAGTGTTTTACACTTAAGTTTTATACTTGAATGTCTCACACTCGAGTTTCAAGTGCAATTTTAAAGAACAAAATCAAGTCTAACAGACTCAATTTATTAGATACCAAAATAGTTTCAAAACTTTGCTAACTAATAAAATAGTCTGGCTTTTATAGTTATTTTTTTAAAAAAAATCCAGGTTTGGCTACTATCTCAATCTTTTATATACAGGTACAATTGTAGTAATAAATAAAAATAACAATAATATTTGCCTTTTTAAATCGTCTTTCTCATTTTGGGCCAAAGGGCTTAAAAGAACGATTTGCCAAAAGAATGGCTAATTCCTCCTAAATAGTACTAATATAAATCAGAGTGGTACCCAAATATGTCCAACTCAATCGGTTAAGCCCAAGAGCCAGCCCAATATCCACGATAGAAACAGAAGTCCTACTATAAACTGTATTTTTTTCTTCTACATCTTTAGTGCTTGGAACTGGGAAGTACTAGTTTTTGTTTTTGATAAGCTGGGAGGGAAGTACGAAGTAGTAGTTGTTAGTACTAGTCTGGTACTGGTTTTTTTTGAGAAGAGACTGGTCTAGTACATAGTACAGCTGCACTGTTCTCTTCTTCTTTCTTCTTGAGAGGAAGGAAGTTTAAAATTTAGCTCGTGCTTAAGGGAGGGAAACAAAGAAAGAAACCAAAACACATACACTGGCACAAAAGATAACGTTTGAGTTTTTGAGACATGGTGGTAGCTGTAGCTGCAGCTGCAGCATCCTCTACTTGGCTAACGTGCGCACTTCTTCCTCGCCAAGGTTGTTGTAGCCTACTGCAATGTCTTTCTTACACCACTCGGGTACTCTCTCTCTATGTATATCTCTCTAACATGGGTTTGGGTTAATTTACAGGGCTTCATGGAATTCAAGAATCAACTCCTCGTCTCCCATGGACAAACAAAAAGGTCTGCACTAACTTTTATAGCTTTTTTCTAAATTCAAATTTCTGCTGCGGCTAATCTATATACAATAGAATTTGGGTGGCCTTTCTTTTTGAACAATTCTTATGGTGGAGCTCATTTTGGGATTTCGGTTCAGCCCAATTACCCAAATGGAACATTGGTTGATTGTTGAAAATTTTGCAGTGCACTGCACATAATCTAGGCTATGAGAATTTGAATGAATATATTAGAAACAATTGTTTGTATCAAGAGAACAACCATGTATTGATTTTAAATGATTGTTAAGAATATTGTGGCCTAATTGTGAATTATCTATTTCCAGATTTAGACATTTTGATTTTTGAGTTCCTAATTAATAAGACAATTTTCAATTAACATGTCATTTTTTGCGTGTCCCAGAACAACAGAATCCTTTATTTATTTGTTTATTGGAAGTTTATACTGTCATTATTCGTGAATTTTTAGGACTGAGTATCTATATAAACCCTTTACCCGTTTATCTTATTTTTTAACTTAATTATAAGAAACATTTGATGTTGTGTGGCAACAGAGATGTTGTACAAGAAAAGCTGGTCCGACAATTACTGCAAAATTGGAGCTGAAGCCTCCTCCATATCCACTGGTAAGATTTGAAGATCCCCTCTGTATAACTTTTGGTGTAGGACATGGCTAATGAGCTATTATTTAACTGACACGTCTTCATAATTGTTAGATATGCAAGTATGAGTGAAATCCCACATTGAATAATAATGACAAGGGTAAGTGATTAATACAACATAATGGTGTCCCTATGTTATATTACACGTGTTTTCTCCCTAACAGTAATAATATGATAGGGATTGAGGTCGAGGGTTCAAGACATACTAGGTTCAAGACCTACTAGGTTCACATGTAACTTACCAATAAAAAAAAATTGTTATAATGCATCATTTTGATTCCTGTTTTATAGAGTTTTTCTGTGGTATATCATTCCAGTTACCTTTTATATGCATTCTGTGTATAGGCTTCCTTTGGCTCACAGCAAAGGAAGTGGACACAGACTTCTTGATGATCATTCTGGCAATTAAGGGCTGAAATTTTTAACTAAGTTCTATTTTTAATAGAGAAATGTTGGCTTATCTTGTGTGTGTGTGATATAAGAAGATGCATAGGTGTTATATTGCGTTGAACTTGATACTGCCTTGCTGAGCACATTGCTTTGTTAAAATGTGAGTAGTTCCTTGGAAAGAAATTGAGTGATTATATTGTCTATTTTTCTCAGGCTTGCCTTGATTAGCTTTTGCATTACTAGTAAGTTACGTGCTTGCCAAATGTATCATACATACTAGCATTCATTATTACGTAAAAACCCATATCTTCAGCTTTGATGGCTATTTTACCAATTTTTTTGGGCTGTACTTGTCAGCTTTCTTTAGAGCTTATTAATTTAATTAAATTTTAAATGAGAACCATGACAGGACAGTTACCTATATCTTCCATATCCTGTTTTTACTCAAGGAACATCTACATGCGTCAATTGCTTCCCTTTTTATACTTCGAAGATTGTAACCACTAATTTTCCTGTATATCACAAACCTTTTTGTTCCCCCCCCAATTTTCTGTCAACTACCAAAAGTTAATTAAATAAACTTTATGATAACCTCCTTTAACAAGATTTTTTTTTTTTTTTTGAAATGATGGTAAATCAAATAAATGTACGAGTATTTTTTAAATGATAATACGTATGTATTGCATATTTATCTTGTGTGCCCCAACTTCTAGCATCCTGATTTACAGTCCAATATATGATCTTGAATCAGATGTGTCATTAGAGCAATCTGTTCTACATCATGAAGCCTGGCCTGGCAATGAGTTGCTCTTTGTTCATCATTCCACCCCATTGTCATTGCTAAATCCGTGACAAACAAGCCGTTTATATCAACTTAATTCTTTGTTTATTCGGCCAACTCTCCATCATCTTTCTTTGGCTGAGTGGCATGTATTTCCACGGTGCTCGTTTTTCCAATTATGAAGCATGGTTAAGTGATCCTACTCACATTGGACCTAGTGCCCAGGTGGTTTGGCCGATAGTGGGCCAAGAAATATTGAATGGTGATGTAGGCGGCGGTTTCCGAGGAATACAAATAACCTCCGTTTTTTTTTCAGATTTGGTGAGCATCTTGAATAATTAGTGAATTACAACTCTATTGTACTGCAATTGGTGTATTGGTCTTTGCAGCTTTAATGCTTTTTGCTGGTTGACAGCGAATAAACTTTATGATGAGAGAAATATTAACACTTCCATGCAACTTAAACCACAAGTGAAATTGGTGGAAATTTTCATTGAGTGCTTGTTGAAATTTTTAGACAAGTTTGAGTCCATATTAATTAGTGATTATTATAAACTTTGTTTAATGTATGTGACAGAATGCTCTGGAGCCACATATGAGCCAGGAGACCTTGGAGTATCATTGGGGGAAGCACCATAGGGGCTATGTGGATAACCTAAACAAGCAAATTATAGGAACAGAGCTAGATGAAATGCCATTAGAAGATATTATAATCACTACATATAACAAGGGTGATATTCTTCCACCTTTCAACAACGCGGCACAGGTATGCTAATTTAAACTGTTTTGAGTCATAATCTTGTGAGGCTGATGTCATGTATTTAGTTTTGAATTATATAATTGTAATGAAACCTACTTCAAATTGCTACCGGTAATTTCTGTTGTTGTTGCTGGTGTTATAAGCATCATGCCCAATGATTACTATCAGAGCATAATAATAGATATTTATGGAAAAATTCTCTTGATTTCTTATAAATTGATATCTTTACTTGATTCTTTCGTATGTTATTAACAACTCTTTATCTGGCATATAGTTTTTTTTGTCTGCAAATTCATACAAGCAATGGATGTTTTAAATGTTTTTGGGATTTTATGTTAGGTAATTTCATGATAACAGTAATGATATTGGATTGATTACACCCTAGTCTCTCACATTGGTTTTCTTGGCTAAAGTTTTCTGACTAGTGTATTTACCTGTTTGCAGATTTGGAACCATGATTTCTTTTGGGAATCCATGAAACCAGGTGGTGGAGGAAAGCCTTTTGGGGAGCTTCTACAACTGATAGAAAGGGACTTTGGTTCTTTTGAAAAATTTGTGGAAGAGTTCAAGTTAGCTGCATCTACACAATTTGGTTCTGGTTGGGCGTGGCTTGCATGTGAGCAGTTTCTTCCACTCAAACATGTCAATTCTTACATTCTGTTCCAAGTTTCTTTGAGTTCACCTCTAATATTGTTAGCTGAATTGGTTTGGTGTAATGTTGCCTGTTCTTATTTTTCTAGATAAAGCAAATAGACTAGATGTTGGAAATGCTGAAAATCCCCGTCCATCAGACGAAGACAGAAAGCTTGTGGTAGTGAAGAGTCCCAATGCTGTAAATCCACTTCTTTGGGATTATTCTGTAAGTATTTTGAAGGACTACAGCCTTCCTAATTCATGTTCAGATATTGTATATATCATAAAGAATGTTCATATATTGCGACATCCAATGTTATGGAAAGATTATATTCACATTATAATAGTTCATTGTTGTATCTGATGATATTTGTCAATTTCTTGCAGCCACTTCTTACCATTGACGTATGGGAGGTATTTGACATTTAAATTTTGCTCCTAGTTCAATGAGTTAACCTTGTATGCTTCTTTCTGGAACCAATCATTATTACCTGAGAACTGATTTTTCTAAATTTGATTTGCCTCCACAGCATGCTTACTATCTTGACTTTCAGGTGAGGAAACCTAGTTAATAAAACATGAAATACACCTTGCTTCCATTTTATGGTAATGTCCGTATGTTTATAACAGACTCATGTTGGTAAGAGAGCCTAAAAACTGTATTATTTTCATTTTACAGAACCGTCGACCTGATTACATATCAACCTTCATGGAGAAGCTTGTATCATGGGAAGCGGTCAGTTCTAGACTAGAAATTGCAAAGGCTCAAGCTACTGAACGAGAGGAGGAAGAAAAGAGGAAAAAAGAGGAAAAGGAGGTTGGGATTTCAGACAACGAAGCTGTTGAGATGTACGTGGATAGTAAATCTGATGATTCAGAGGCTGAATGAATGAATTGTGTTTCTTTGTTGTCAAGTTAAAAGTATCTTCAGGGTGTTGTACTCATAAAAAATATAGACAATATAGAGAAAGAGGTCAGTTTGAGCGGATCTACACTAGATGGAATTTTTGAGGTAAACTTTGCTTTCATTAAAATAAGGAACAACATAGATGACATTCCAAACAAAATGAAAGGTACAACTTTTGCTTTGTAGGGTGGTTGTTTATGGGGTTGGGGAGAGATGGTGGTGGTGGTGGTGGTGGTGGTGGGTGAAGGAGGAGGAGGAGGAGGAGGGGGAGGGAGTGTTTGTGCAAGGGGAGGAAAATAAAAAGAAGTAGTAGAACCAAATAAGAGAAAGTGAGAAGCGAAGAACTTGAAGAGAGAGCACACATTGATGAGATATCAGTTTTCTTGATCGTTGGATTAAATCAATGGCCATGACATCTCAGTCCCAGTTGAAATGAACTTTTCAAGTTTCACTGGTTTTTTTTTTTTTAAATTATGTTATTAATAATTATTAAAAATAGGGCTATGAAGTTTTCAAAAAGAAAAAAGAAAAAAGAAAGGGCTATGAAATATATATCATGGAGAATAGCTCTAAATTAACCACTGAAATTTTGTTTTTAAAATATGGTTTCACCGAAAATTTGTTGTGGCAGGAGTTGATGGGCCAAGTGTCCACATGGAGAGTTGCTTCATCAGTTCACATCAGTAGAGTTTTAAGTGTGAAATTGTGTTTTCAAAAAAGAGAATAAAGTTATGTTACATATATGGGAAAGATATTAAATATCACCATTATGCCTAATACTAGTTCTAATTGTTGGCCAAGTTTGGCTAAAATATGTCATTGGTCCCTTGTTTTTGGGATCAACAACGTATATAGCCAAATCCACCGCAAGATTTTTTTTGTTTTGAGGAGAAATTAAGAGGAAGAAGGATCCAATTTGACGTGGAATTCTTAAAGCTTAGTCGGAATCCCTTAACCTTTCACTTCATTATATAATATCAAACAAAAATTCTATAAAGCCCTAATCCACAATTTCCAAATAAAACACAAAAATTTCCCTAACCTTTTATTCATTTATTTATAATTTTATTTTACTTTTTTAAAATAAAGAACAACACAAAAAGAAATGAAAAAAATTACAAGGTGAAACCCTAAATCCAAAATCCAAACAAACTCAAATCCAAAACAATTAGACGATAATAAGCCAGTGAAAGAAAAGAGTTACTTAAACATCATGAATCCTTTCATGCTATTCAGAGAGGAGGTGAGTGTTGGTTTTAGAGAGAGAGCCATAAATTGAGAGATATAAACGCGAAGAGAAAAAGGAAAAAAAGGAGAGAGTGATGGGCTTTGGGTTCTCGTTAAGTTGTTGACATAGGAATTGTTATATATTGAAATGGGTTGTGTTTTGTTGTCTAAAATTTTAGTGGGATATCTCAATCTTTTTATGAAATTTTGTGGTGTTTTTGAACCAAAGCCTTAATTTTCAGTGCCACATCATCATTTATTTTCTTATTTTATTTTTAGATTTACCAATTGACATTTATTGAGCATCTGCTTAAATTCTGATGTTAATCTTATCTTCAACTTTATCATGTGTCCCTCTATTAACCAAGACTCTTCAAATGCCATTATTATAGGGAATTCTGACAGCCATCAATAGGTTACAACCTCCTCACATTCTTTATTTGTCATAACTTCTTCCAGTTATTGGGTATGATATGACAATTATACACACACACACACACATTTCAGCCAAGTGGCTACATAAATTTCAGCCACGTTAACAATTAAAAACACTAAACATTGTGACTTTTCAAGATTTTACGTTTTTAACTAATCTATATCTATATATTACTAAAAGCTGAAGCGTAGTATTTATTGTTGTTACGCTCCAATTAAGTCACATCAGCACCATGTTAGCATTTATTTTCTTTTTTATTTTTTATTTTTCATTTGTAGATTTGTCGATTGGCATTTATTGAGCATCTGCTTAAATTCTGATGTTCCTTTTATCTTCAACTTTATCATGTGTCCCTTTATTAACAAAGACTCTTCAAATGCCGCTATTATATGGAATTTTGATAGCCACCAATAGGTTACAACCTCCTCACATCCTTTATTTGTTGTAACTTCTTCCATTTATTGGGTATGATATGACAATTCTATATATATACACACACACACAAATTTCAACCAAGGGCCTACTTAAATTTCAGCCACGTTAACAATTAAAAACACCAAATATTGTGACTTTTCAGGATTTTACGTTTTTAACTAATTTATATATTATCAAAATTGAAACATAGCATTTATTGCTGCTACGCTCCAGTTAAGCCACATCAGCACCATTCATCATTTATTTTCTTATTTTGTTTTTAGATTTTACCAATTGACATTTACTGGACATCTACTTAAATTGTGATGTTACTCTTATCTTCAACTTTATCATGTATCCCTCTATTAACAAAGACTCTTCAAATGCCGTTATTATATGGAATTCTGACAGTTACCAATAGGTTACAACCTCCTCAACCTTTATTTGTTGTAACTTCTTCCATTTATTGGGTATAATACGACAATTCTATACACACACACACACACACACACACACACACAAATTTCAGCCAAGTGACAACATAAATTTCCCCCACACCAACAATTAAAAACACCAAACATTGTGACTTTTTAGGATTTTATGTTTTTAACTAACTGTTTAATTCAATACTTTTTAAATACACCTTTTAAGAATTAACTATAAACAGGTGCCTTTTCATTTGGTTGTTGATGTGAAATGTTTTGATTTCTAAATTCTACAAATAATATCACACGACTAAAAAAAAAAACGCAAACTAATGCAACATTTTGCCTGGCTTTAAATAGTTTTAATTTTTATAGGTTTCATAGCAGTCCTTCTTTCCAAAAAAAACCACAAACACTTCTCTCCTCCCTATCTTTGTACGTACTTCTCCTTTTCTCCGCCTCCCACTATACTTTATTTCCTACAATAATAATTTTGAGACTTTAACTTCATAACAGTTTTGCTTATTTTGTAGAAATCCTTAGAATTAAGCAAATTGTCAAAGCAAGCCCAAAAACCAAAGGTCAGATCCCTTCTCTCATTCTATAATTTAGTAATCTAATTTTACCTATCTTAAACCCAAACCAATAGATACAATGAATGGATAGAGCTGCTTTTAGCCTTCTTACCCTTCTAATTCTTTGAATGACGCTATAGGTTTTTCTAATTCATCTTACACGCATGTGCAGGATATGGGAGAGTAAGCGGTTGGCGAGGAAAACAAAGAGTCAAAGTCAAAGTTTCTGTTCTTTCTGAACTTCGAAGTCCTCAGTCTCCACTCCACTCTCTTCCTTGACAACGATATTGCTCAAAACACCAACTCCTTCAAGATGGTCACTCTCTTTCTCTCTCTCCGACTAAATCCATTTTAGTATGAATGGCATCAGATATTTGTGAACCGCTTTAACTTTTATTTAGTTTTACTAATTCGTGAATGTGTGAATTGCTTTTAGTTTAAGTAATGTTGGTTTCAAAAGCAAATTTGGATTATAAGAGTCTATTATAAACCTAAGAATTTTTTAAATTGATAGGGTTTGTTAGTTCGTTTACTCATTAATTTTTTAATGTAATTCCTTACTATGATTTCGTAGCCGATAAAGCACATCTCAAGGTCCCTAAAAATTGAAACTTTTATTGCAGTTCTTGTGAATTAAATCTAAGTTTTTGGAAAAAAGTTTGATTTCTTGACTGAATATTACTTAGTAATGGATTTGCATTTTAAATTTTTGTATGGTAGTTATTTTTATAGGTTGGTAGAATGGCTGGTGAGTTTGCGAAACCGAAATTAGAGCTGTTATAGAGGGGACTGCACCTTTGGATTTCACAAAGCATGGGTATGTGTTATTTAATATGCGGATTCTCTTTGGTTTCTTTTATTTTTCTTTTTGTTCATTAGCCCACCATGAAGCTTAAATATAATTCAAATTATTGATATTGAACCATACTTTTATTTTGTTGTTTTGTTGTGATTGTTTAATACCTAGAACATGCTACTTCTTTTTTGACTGCTATCCCATTTGGTTATACAAGTTGAACATCCGATATCTATGTTTTGAATATATCATATAGATACAGATCAGTGGAGATAAAAGATGATATCATATCCTTTTTATGTTTTGCTGATACAATGCATGCATATGCTTCAAAAAATTAGGTTCCAGTCTTCTCTTTACAAGCCATGACCTACCAGTTTAAAGCCTTTGTTGTGTATTATTGTGATTAACTTAGGTGAGCAACGATGAAATGAAGAGATTATGGTTGTTGATTGTAACATCTATTTATTTTCCTTTTCAAGTGTTATGGAAACTAAGAATTAATTTTGCCAATGAAGCTTACAATTGTTGACCATAAACAATCCATCTTGGCAAAGCTAATAACTTTCAAGTAATAAGGTCTAGCTTTGATTGCTATTGGACTCACATTGAAATTCTCTCAACTTGTTCTTTTTAATTATGTGGAATCACAAAAACAACAGAGCTTGTACATTGATTGTTTAATCTATTGAGTTTTTTGTATGCTTTTTGGTCAGAACTTAGTTTACTTTTGCCTTTTCTAAATGCATCAATATGTGCATGACTTCCGGAATCTTTATTGCTTTATCCTAGAATTTGTTCTAGGTTATGGAGCCTAGATATGACTTTTTATTTCTATATTGCATTTTGATTTACTAGATATGCCTATTGTGGGGCAATAACTTTTTGAAAAGATATAAACAAGGAGATAGCAATTGATAGTTTTCGAAAGTAAAGATTGCAATATCTATGCTATTTAGCAAAAAAATAAAAAAAAAAGATTATAATAACTATGATTTGAATTTATAAAAAACCTGTGGCCACTCAGTCCATGATTCCATCATTGGTACTTTATTCTTAGTCTTTTTACATTCATAAATGTGGTGTTTACAAATTATTTGATTCCAAAAAAAATTTGTCACCGACAAACATTTAATAATTAGCCGTTAATGACCATTAGCTTATTTGGTTATTTGCTTATGTACAACTTTGAACAATTTTTAACTCTCACTTACAACTGTACTTTTGTCAACTTTCAACAAATAAAATTTTCTTAATTAAATTTACTAAAACCATTGTTTAAATTTTCTTTATATGTTTGTATGGTGTTTTCTATCAGAAGGCGGCTTGGGTTTTGAAAAAGGTTTTCGAATTGATTTTTAGTGAGTGAATAGTTTTGTATTACTAAAATAATTTAATTTTCTATTTAATTATAGATTTTTTTTTTGGGAGGTTTGTTCAATGAATTGTATTTCTTCCTAATGTAATATATAATATTATATATTGTGGTATATGTTATATACTCAGTAGCTTTCCCGTGGATCGCACGGATTAGCGACTAGTATATATTAATGATGGAAGTGATGAGTTGGGTAACGGTAATAGACCAAACAGCTACATAAAAGAGCTAATCTTGGGTGGGCAATATGAGTATATGACATTTTTCAAACCCTAAATGGGCAATATGAAATCAAGTCTAACCACGTATGGGTAAACTATAATCAAACCAATTTATTATGTTAGTATATAAAATGATGTAACGTCACTCACAAAACTTGGACTCCAGTAAACCCAATGCTTCTCTCTAACAAATACAAAATTAACAAATAGAAGTTATTTTCCTTCTCTGCAATTGCAACGCAACACCACTTTCTCTTGCACCCCTATCTGAATAACATTTAAGCTACATAGATGATAGATATCGAGCAAGGATATCAGCAAAGTAATGTGAAGGCAAGCATGCAACAAGGAAGTCAACAACTTCGGCAAGCATGCATGCTGCGCACCTAGACTATCTATGTAGGCGCGCGTGTTGCAAGAAGCAGCTTTGTGTTGACAATGCATGCAAAAGAGAGAATGGATCAAAGCTTGAGAAAAAAAAAATCAAGCCAACCTTCTGACAGTTATAACAGGAACTATGGACAAAATGCCTGTTTGACCACGGGATGTGAAGATTGATTAAATAGAAGGGTACGGTGCACCCATTAAGCTATGGTAAAATTTTTTCCAAAATTAAAAAAATTATCAATATTTTTTTAATTTTTAAATTTTTTTTAAAAATAATTAATTATTGTATGTTCTAAAACTAACATTAATAAAATCCTAAATAAAGTACTGCTTCTTTAAGCTGTAAAGAAAAAGTGAGCAAAGGAAAAGTTGGTAGAGGGAGGAGGGAGGTGGGAGGTAGGGCCGACCTAATGCCTATGCCACTTAGGCCATTGCCAGGCCCTACTAGATAAAGGCCCCAAACTTTGGGCAAATATTAATATATTTTACAAAACAATTTTTTTTTGAAGATAATGGAAAAAAAAATAGTTTTATTTTTTTTTTCTACTTTTAAGAAGTAACAAATAATTGAGTAATATTAAAGATGATATAATTTTAAATATATGGGTCTTATAAATATATGTGTTACTAATTATAAGAAATAATTTAGATAGAAAAATGCTAGGAATATTATAAATTTTACTTTAAAACCTTTACAAATTGATGTGACAATTAATATGATTTGTAGACGTCAACAATTTATTAAATGCATTTTTACTACCGCGCACCCTTAGTGCGGTGGTCACTCCATAAGTATAAATGCTTGCAGTGTGTGGGGGGCAAGGGTTGGGATTTAAGTCTTCAGGAGGGAGTTTTACACACATATACACTTAGATTAGGTTAGAGTAGAAATTCTATCTTATATAAAAAAAAATATTAAATGCATTTTTGAATTACTTTTTGTGATTGGTTATACATTTTTGTAAGTCTTATATTGTAAAATTTATAATATCTCTAACATCATTTATTCAAATACTTATTTATCACTTAGCCAAAAAAAAACTTGTTTATTATCTTCTTAAAGTGTCACTAATCACATTCATTGCTACATTATTTGTATGTTTTTTTTGTAGTAAATTTTTTTATAGTTTTAGCATTTTTCAAAAAAAAAAAAGCATATTACAAAATAAAAAGATTGATTTTTTGTTATAAAAAAATTATGATATTAAACAATAGTTAAATATTATTTAAGTGATAACAAAAAAGCTCCATTCAAATATATCGCCTTAGACTTTCAAATTTATTGGGCCACCCTTAGTGGGAGGTGTTAGTGACTTGAGGCGTTAACTTTCATTAAGATTAGGCTTTTCCATTAGTTTGAGAAAGGAAAAAAAAAGAAAAAAAGACACGTGTCATTTATTAACTACTGGTACATGAAGTGGAGCATATTTTGTGGGATAGAAGAGTTGAAAACTTGCTGTAAGTGCCAAGAATGAGTTGATGTAATACAATGAATTTGTAGAGGCAGGAATTTGAATCAAATAACCTAGCACAGTTGAAGAAGAAGAAAAAGACAAGGAATAATGAAGTATACTGGTCCTCGGCCAAGGATTGAGGACAAATACTAATATTAAATTGATCTTAAGAAAGATTTGCTACAATATTTCTCTTTCTCTAGGATTCTCCTTGAACCTCTCCTTTTAAGGATGATCTCTTACATTACATAGCCTCTTTCAGCTGATCTTGGCCCTCCATTTGTTGATCATGCAGGCCACTACTCGAGTGCTTGTCCTATTAGACGCCTTCCCAAATCTTATGAGTTGTGGCAAACAAGACAGCATTGTTCAAGGGTTTTCTCCACATAAATGTGGCTAGAGGATTTGGTAGGGTGCATTAAATGTGGTGGCAGCTACTATCCTTTTAGACACGTTAAGACTAAACTCCTCTTTGAAGCTCTTCCTCTACAGTGTGACCTCCTCTAATAGTGTGCCATTGATGTGGCCAAGGATCTCCTCCCCTGCCTTGCAGTCCGAGGGTATGGCCCCCTCGGAACTGCATCGGCCTCCTAGGCCTCGAATATGACACGTGTCACTATTACCTTATTAAGTTTCTGTGCCCTACACTTGCTATGTATTTATTATTAGACCAAGATACCAGTTAATTTTTCGTGTAGGTGGGGATTGAACTCTAAATCTCTTATATAATCATCAAAGACTTTATCAGTTGAGTTTATTTTGGGGATGTAGTAATATTAATTATTTGGGAGTAAAAAAAAAAGGCAAAAAAATGACAATTATTTTGATCTTATGGAAAATAGAGGGTCACTTATTGAAAATTAAATATAATTACTTTAATTGCGCTCTACCTCTGACTTCCGAGGTTTTGTTGTAATTTAAGGTCTACGTTTTTTTTAATATTTTAATAATGGGTTATGTTCATGAGTGCTTTTATGACAATTATTTATAAAGTAATTTGATAAGTTTTTATAGTATTTTAATGAAAAATTGAAAAAACTATTGATACATTAATTGTTTTTTTTTTTTTAAATTTTTCTACAAAAATTTTCTTAAAATAATTTACTAACAAATATTCTTAAGGCATTCGTTAACTTTCCATCCAATAACTAAGAGAATGAGAAGTGCCAGTTAGGTACTAGTAGGTAGGGTTGTTGAGGTGGGGTCTAGGGTTCTATCTCGAAGGGGAGCATCAGCATATCTATTGAGAAGAAAAAAAGGGTGACTTCGTTCACCAAAAAAAAAAAAAAAAAGGATGACTTCCCTCCCTGTTCACACCGTTTTCATATTTTTCAAATTTTCTCACTCAAACGGATATAAATTATAAATGCAACATCCCTCACGTGAACTGGCTTATAATGAGTGATTAGTGCCGTTAAGTAACGCAAGAGATGTTTTAAGTAACCCTTTGTTATAAAAGAAAACACAATTTTTTACCAAAAAAGAAAAAGAAAAAGAAAACACAAATAGTTTTTTTTATATTTATTTAAAGAGATGCACATTAGTTTAATAAATATTTTAAAACAGTTTTTAAAAAAATTAAAATTTTTTTTTTCAGTTTTTAATATTTCTAATATTAAAACGATTCTTTAAAAAAATAATATTAAAAATTTCTTAAGAATACCGTTTAAGGAAACCTTTTATCCTTATCAATTATCCTTATCTCTTTTGTTTCTTGTCCTTGTTATATAATGAGGACAAGAAACAAAAAAAATTGGATGTCATGCAGGAAAAAAAGTCAACAAGAAACAATAGATTAATAAGGAATATAAAAAGGATAAGAAACAATATATTAGGAATATAATGAGGACAAGGAAAAAAAAAAAAAAAAAAAGAGGGAGAGAGAGAGAAGAGAACTTAGAGTTCGCGTGCTGTGAAAATGCTAAAAAAGAGATAAGGATGAAGAGGCAAAAGATTAATCAGGTCACAGGTAGTGGAAAAGTGAAAAAGGTAGGTGAGTTTTATTACTCACGTCATCTTTTTTTCTTAGGGTGTGTTTGTTTGGAGGTAAAACAGGGAGGATGAAAAATTTTAGAGAGAAAATTAGAGAGAAAACTTTTTTGGGGTGTGTTTGGTTGGGTGGAGAGGAAGGAAAATAAATGGTGAGACCCAGGTATTTTCTCTCCTGGCCCACCAAAATGTTTTCTCTCCAAAATGGAGAGAAAACTGATTGAGGATAAATTTTTTCTTGATTGATAAAAATGCCCAGTATATATACACACATTTATTTAAATTACCTTTATTTTATTTTCTTCTCACATTGCTTTGCCTTCATGTGTTTTTTTTTTTCTTGGGGCAACTACGTTGGCTTCCTCCTTCTTCTTCTTCTTCTTTTCTTCTTCTTCTTTTTTTTTTTTTTTTTTTTTTTTTTCTGGGCAGCTACGTTGCTTCTTTTTCTTTTTTTTTTCTTCATTTTTTTTTTCAAGGCCTGGGCTACGTTGCCTTTCCTTTTCTTTTTTTTTTCCTATTCTTTTTTCCTTCTTTTGATTTTCTAGGCCTGGGCATGATAGTTTTTTTTTTTTTTTTAACTAGTTGTGATTTTATTTTGACAAGATTTTTATTTTTTTAATAAATTTGGGTGATTTTTTTTTTTGTGGTTATTTGTCACTTTTTTGTTTTAATTGGGTATCATTCTTTAATAAGGGTATATGAGTAAATTTATACAATCCCATTTTTTCCATCCCTCCACTTTTTCACCCCCAACCAAACAAATAGGAGAGAAAATAAAATCTTTTCTATCCTCCCACTTTTCCACTCTCCTACCATTTTACTATCCTCCCACTTTTCTACTCCTCCAACCAAACGGACCCTTAGTTTTCCTCTCAAATTGGGAGGAAAAAATTATGTGGGCCAGGAGGGATTATTTTTCACATCATTTTCTTTTTCTCTTGTTTTCCCTCCTGAACCAAATAAGAGAAAATTTCATTTTTCACCTTATTTTTCTCTATTTTTTTTTTCATCTTTCATCTTTTCACCCCAACCAAACAGAGCCTAAAAGAAAATACAATTTTTTACCAAAAAAAGAAAAAGAAAAAGAAAAAGAAAATTTTTTATAAAAAAAATTAATTTTTTTTTCAGTTTTTAATATTTCTAATATTAAAAAGATTCTTAAAAAAATAATATTAAAATGATTCTTAAAAAAAATAATATTAAAAATTTCTTAAATTTGATCAATTATCAAATACATTAAAAAAACCATTTAACGAAACCTTTTATTTATAAAATAATTTCAATAGAGAATCAAAATAATGCTATTACCATGATAAATATAACAATTTTTGTCACGGTTTACCTAGAATGGTAAACTGTAGATTCATAGTTCTAGGGCAAATTTCAGGGTCTATTCAGTTGGAGGAGTGAAAAAGTGGGAGGATAGAAAATTGTAAGAAGATGAAAAATATTTTAGTTTTCTCTCTTATGTGTTCGGTTGGAGGGGTGGAAAAGTGAGAAGGTGAAAAATTCTTTTGTTCAGTTGGAGAGAAAAATAGAAAGATGAAAAATATAATTTATATAAATTGACTATTATACTCTTGTTATATAATATGTAAGAAATAAATTTATTTGTACTCATTACATAATATAAAATTTATCACATTATATATATAAATTTATATTATTATTTTTATTATTATATTGAAAAATTAGATTAAAAATTGGATTAAGTCACGTTTAAAAAAATAAAGAGCGTTTAGGTCCTGAATATTGAAAAAAAGAAAAAGAAAAAAAAAGAACGTTTAGATCCTGAACATTGAAAAAAAAAAAAAAAAGAAGAACATTTAGGTCCTGAATGTTGGAAAAAAGAAAAAGAAAAAAAAGAAGAACGTTCAGATCTTGAATATTGGAAAAAAAAAAAAAATGTTGGGGAGAGGACTAGTTTTCTCCCAAACGTTTTCCTCCAAAAAACATGTGGGTTTGGAAGGAAAATTTTTCTTTTAAGTTTTTTATCATTTTTATTTTTTCTCTCAAAACGAACAATAAAAAATACTATTTTTTATCATTTATTTTTTATCTTTTTATTTTTACTCTAAACGGACAAGTCTTAACAAAATTAAGGGTTTTTTTTTTTTTTTTTTTTTTTTTGTGGGTAGAAATCTAAATTGCGGGTAGAAAATCAAAGGTCATACCTGAAAGCTTTATTTTTTTTCTCTTTTTGCGAGACCATCACCTTTGATGGATTCAAGGATTTGCTTATGACCTTTGATTTTTTTTTCGGTGGATTCACAGTTCCAGGGCAATTTTAGCAAAATTAGGGGTTAAATTTTTTTTTTGGGTAGAAATCAAAATTGCGGGTGGAAAATAAAAGGTCATACGTAAAAACTTTATTTATTTTTTTGTTTTTTTTCTCTTTTTGCGAGCCCGCTACCTTTATGGATTTGCGTATGGTCTTTATTTTTATTTTTTTTTATAGGGACAACTTTTTCAATTTTGAAAAAAAAAAAAAGAAATTCTTTATTTTTTATGGTAAAAAAAAGAAATTCAAAGGTGATACGCAAATGGTGATGGGCTCGCAAAAAGAGAAAAAAACAAAAAAAATAAAGCTTTTACGTATGAACATGATTTTCTGACACAAAGACTTTATTGGCTCAATGCCAGCCATTTAATTTGATTGACTTTACACAAACATGAGTAAGGCCCACATGTCAGAACTTTGAAGCCAAACTGTCTTTCACTCACCAGCTATTTTTGTCCGTTACATTGAGTGACGTCAAAATTTTGAAAATTTGAATTTATTTAAAATTTAATGCATTGCAACTCATTGTGGTACTTTAAATATCTTCTTGTCCGATAAAGGTTCCACTTCTTCCCTTTCCCTTGCCTTTTCACTCGCTCTGTGAAGTGGCAAGTAAGTGGACTTGGCCATTGAACAAGTTTCTTGTAAGTGTTTATTCTCTCTTAATATATAGATTTTTATGTGTTTATATTTTTAATATTTCGTCCATATAGAGATTTCTTTCTGTGATTATGTGATATGTTTGTTGTGTACTAGTATTTCTATCAAACATGCTTTACCATGTTATGGATATGAATCTTTGTCTGATACATGGTTCTTTCTTCTGCTTTTCTAAATAGGTGTTTCTTCAAATTTCTTTTTGAAAAATCAAACAATAACCAATAATGGGTTTGTTTAATTCACCTACATCTACAAAACAACGAAGTTTTGTATCTTCTTCCAACTCTAATAGAGTGTGATGTGACTGTAATGGGTGCTAAAAGTGATGCTGAATCTAAGAAGCCTGATGTTCCTAGTAGCAGTGTTAAGGAGATGCACAAAAAGCCTAGAGTTTTGAGGGACTTCCCTGTTAAAAGGGATTTCCCTCCTCGCTTTGGTCCATCAGTTTCTGCTTCTTCTAAGTCTAACACCAGGGTTTTAGTTAAGAGGAAGTCCATGGAAGAAACCAAACCTTTGGTTTTTTCAGATGATAAATGTGGTGGAACTTCCAAAAGAACTAACATGATGTATAGAAATGAAGAAAATGAGGATGTTGTGAATAAAAAAGGAAGTGTTGTGTGTAAGTATTTGAAACCTATTGATAATCGCAAGAAAGTGGAGGAGTCTTTGATTCTATTCAGAGAGTTATTGAGCAAGCGCATGGGAGAATTGAAAGCAGAGTCGGGAATAAAAAATGGGGCAACCAGGCTTGCGTATATAGCAGCAGCAATAGATCTTCGATGGCAAGGAAAATGGGTTAACGTAGACAAACGGATAGGAGCTGTCCCTGGAGTTGAAGTTGGTGACAAGTTTGAGTGTGCAACTGAACTGAATGTTGTTGGCCTTCATCGTCAGTTTCAAGGTGGAATTGATTACATGGTGAAGCGTGGACAAAAATTGGCGACGAGTATTGTTGCTTCCGGTCGTTATGTCAATGACATTATATCATCTGAGGTCTTGATTTATTCAGGTCAAGGTGGGAATCCAAGTGTTGGAAGAAGTGAGCCAAAAGATCAGAAGCTTGAACGTGGAAACCTTGCTTTGAAGAATAGCATGGAAGCTAGAACTCCTGTAAGGGTAATTCGCGGCTCTGAAGTTTCCAAGGCTTCTAAAACCGTATTATACATCTATGATGGCTTGTATCTTGTGGATAAATGTATGCAAGAAAGAGGAGCATTTGGTAAACTTGTATTCAAGTTCGAGTTAAGAAGGATTCCGGGGCAACTGAAGCTTACTATGTAGAAGATTTTTTTTATTTTTAGAATCAGTTTAGATTTTTTTCTTTTGTAGACATAGCTTTATGCAATTGAAGTGCTTTCTTTAGGTTTTTAATGAATGCTGTTAAACTCTTGTTAATGCTTGGATATTATGCGATGTTTGGGGAAATTAAGAAGGAATATTATGGAAACTTTGAACAAAATAATACCATTAGGATTCTACCATCAAAGATTCAAAGTAAATTAGACCAAGGACATACTGCAGTTTTAAAAAATTTTGGCTTGTTTTCTCATAGATTGCCGGCCACCTATTGTAGCCAAGTGATGGTGGTAATGTTACCTTCGCAAATTCTGAATGTCATATTGGATATTACCATGTTATCAATAATCTAAACAAACAATTATTAACTATATTTCGGTATTTATAAGATATTGATATATGGCAAAATCCTATTCACTCATTTCATAATAAATTAATAGAATGTTAAAAGGACTAAGTGAGTGTTTGGATTGCGTCTGGTGTTGGCGCATTTTGCGTTTCAGCCTTTTCTTTTAACCAGCGGTGTTTTTGTTGTGCACAATAATTTAGAAATATATATTTTTTATTATTATTTTTAGTTTTTAGTAAAATAGGTGGTATTCAAATGCGCACCCTAAATAGAATATTGCAAGGACTGATCCTGGCATAGCATTCTCTCCTTATTATACCAAAGAACTAAGTTCTATATTTTTGTGAATTAATACAATAATAATTCAAACCACAAAAAATACATCTCAACACCAAGATGGACCTCAACTTGGACTGCACAGAACACGAAAAAGAAAGAAATTTTTAAGCAGTAGGATTTCGACCAAAACAGGCTGGACATAACCCATCAGATCTCAGAGTTTCAATAGTTACTGCCTCAAACCCAGATCAGAACCATTAAATTATTCATTTGTATGCATTCTCTGCCAAGATTTTCTATTAAACAAACATGCTAATGGGATTATATCACAAATTAGCATTAAGTATGAAAAAGAGGAAAATAAATGAAATATTTTGTAACAATTTTTGCACAATAAGCAGAATTGACTACATTTTTCTTCCAACAAATTTTTTTGTGCTTTCAGCTTCTCATTTACATAACAGTAATAGTACAATATACATGTTGTAAAGAAACTATAAAGATCAATGTGCTTTTTTTTGTTAAAAAAAAGGAGTTAAGATCATGATGCTCTTTTGTACAATGATTAAATGTAAATAACAGAAAGAGACAAAACCAAGCATGAGGAAACCAATTGTTTCAGTTCCCATCATCTTAAAGGGGATGTCTTCAGAGACAAAAAACTGTCCAGATCTGAGATTCTTGAATTGTCAACACTAGGCGGTCCAAAAACCTCCCAAAAGCGAAGAGTCTCATCCGCCCCAGCTGATACCGCAGTTATACCATCAGGGCTCTGCATTAAATCAGCAAAGGAACTAATTTTATGTATTTTTAAAGATACACTCTATAGTCAACCTGCCAGTTTGGCTGTTCTATGCAATTCTAACAGCCTCATTCATACCTTGTATGGTATCTAATGCACAAATATGTCATCTTGCATAGGGCCACTTAAATGAGTTGGAGACAGCACCATAATAAATAGATTAGTCATATTTAGGAATTTTTACTTCATTCAAACTAATTAGAAAGATGGCAGCCATTCTTGAACTGCCCCATTTTTAGTAATGGAGCCCGTACACTATATGCTATATAAAGCACAAATGGAGCCATTCAAATTCTCTGAGAATAAATTTTTAACTTGGAACTCATATAGGGTCAAACCTGGCAGAGGTGGAGGACTCTGGATGCATGGCGCCTGAAATCTCCTACTTTAGTCATGGACGGATACCTCCATAAGCATAGCTGGTTCTGATGCTCACTTGTACCGAAGCCATGGCCACTCAAGATCTCTTTGTGATGCCTATTCCACTCAAGTCCACAAATCTAGATAAATAACACCAAAGGGTGTTAGAATAATAGTTAAATGATTAAATTCATTAGTTCATAGTTCATAATTCATATCAGTTTATGCTTTTGAGATGAAGAGTAGTTTGTCATGGTATAAGAGCATATAGCCTGACTTCAAACCACTATACATTTTGGTATAATGCATTTATTCCTTTTGACTGATTAACACCATCTGTTGACTAATTAGAAAATTGTAGATACTATGGAAAACTAATTAAAACAGGAGCGAATTTTATAACTTGCCTGAGCTTTGGTATCTATGCTGTTAATACAGGTCCCCTTCTGTGTATTCCATATCTTAATACAACCATCTTTTGTGCCTCCTCCAGAGGCAAGTACATCGGACTGATATGGGCACCACGCAAGGGCCTTGACTGCAGCGCAATGGTCATTGAAACGATACAAGAAATTGGATGAACTCATTTTGGAAGCTTCCCATATGTATATGAGATTTTCATTGCCTCCACTTGCCAATGTATTGCCTCTACTTGACCATTTCAAGCCACACACTTCTTCAGTATGTAGTTTTATACAGGAAGTCAAATTGTTTGGGGCTCGAACTGCCATATAAAACATGTATGCCAGATCATAAACATATAAATTCTCTCATTCAATCAATTATTTATTACTCTCAGAACAGAATAAGTAAAGGTAATAACATATAATCAAATTACCATCATGATTAATGATGGATTTGTCCTCACTTCCTGATGTTAGAATGTGACTATTCCATCCAGTGGCTGCTACTCTGCCATTATGACCTTCTAGGCTTCTAATCTGTGGGTTAAGCATACAAGTAATCTGAACCTTTAAATCCAAAAAAAATGAATAATATTTCAAGAAAGGCAGAAAACATACACAGATAGTGCTTTACAAGTTTAGAGGTCTCAGCATCCCAGATTTGAAGTTTGGAATTTATATACCCAACTGCCAGTGTCTTGGCGTCCCCAGACCATGCCACACTTGTAGGGTAATCATTGGCACTGACTTGTAACAACTTTTGTACATCTCCATTCTCTGACTTCCACAGGTATAATTCTGAGCCCAGAGCAATGGCAAGAATGTTGTTTCTCCCCCAATCCATGACATTCAAGTAGTAGTCATTTTTTATGTTTGGAGCATCTAGAATCCTAGTTTCTCTCTGCAAACAAAAATATAAGTTACCTGTGAATGAACAGTGTAAAATGTAAATAATGAAATGGAGTAAATATGCAGCCTTTACAAACATGAATCTGAACAAGGGCACAGCATACTTTCATGAAGCCCAGGAGGGAAGCCGCATATCTGATTGTCCAGCTTAGCATACATCTACATATATGGCTTCATTAAAGTACCCTAGACTGTCAAATTAAGGGTTGCCAGTTCTCCATAAAATTCCAAATGACGAGCAGAATGATCTGTGCAATCCCTTCCACAAGGGCAGATCTTGAGTCTGTGGCCTCCCCCACATTGCAAGCCAGAGAATGAAAGTGGCAATTTGAATCTAATACTTTCCTAAAATCAAATGCCTCCAAGAAACTTCACCCCTCAAATCCTGACTGTCCACTTAGCAGAAAACTGGCATTTCTTTTATGGAATCAATAAGATTTTGACTTCACAACCCATTGAATATAGTGTCTTTAACTCTTAACCAGTGGTCACATACTGAACAGTTGATCAGCAGCAATTGGAAATATCTAGATGGAATCACTTGTATTATTTAGCCATCTTGGCATTTCTATCCACCACCTTACAAAACCTTCTTCCCAAAAATAACCACTAAGGCTCCATTAAAGCCAATTATCAAACCAAAATAAATTTCAGTCAGGTACAAACTTCCTCAAAGTTCATGTGTGATTTGACTGCTTCCTATGTTTTGTGTTTGTTTGATCAACAACCTCATCTGTACTTACTTTCTTAACTCTCAACTTCACATGTGATATTCGATGTGCAATGGTCTCAGTTCTATAAAAATTCTGTACATAGAAAGATTCAACAAAAAAACACCCCTTAAATCACATCCTAAAATTTAATTTAATCCTAAAGAAGCTAAAATGATGTACATTGCAGACAACACTATAACAAATATGCAATTCTCTATTGTGTCTGAAACTCCAAAGCAAGTCAGAGAATTTGAATAATGTCATGATAAATACCACACAGGCCCTGATTTGGTCCTATAACTCTAAATAAAAGACACAGAATTAAAAGCACTATCATGATTATCCAAAAGCACTATCATTTGCAGTTATCTCTTCGCCTTCATGGTGCTAAGAACTCTAAGCATGTCCTATTAATAAAAATCTAAATGAACATATATATAAGCATAAACAGAAATATACATGAATTAATATGAAGGTATGTATTCAAACTCATAAAATATCCTCAAAACCACACAATAATAAGAAGAAAATAAGAAAAGAACAATAAAATGATTACATTGGGCAGTTTCCGAAATTGATACTGCTTTGTACTATAATCCAATGCCCCAACCTCTTGCCGTTGCATCTCATCAATATGGCGAATCGATCTTCTACTTGATTTTGGGCTTCCCCTGAAAACCAACATTCTAAACGGTCTCCCTTCTGAATCCAAGGTCAGCTTATCCTCCAATTTCTGTCGGTATACTTCCTGCCTCACAGAAATGAATAGAGATTACCAAAAAAGAAAAAAGAAAAAACGATTCCCACTTTCTAAATTGCAACAAGTTCATCAATGACCCAACTCAAATTTCAAGGAGATTCTTCATGCCAAACCCAATGACTCCCAAGAACTTGGATACCCAATTGAAGTTGTCAAGATATTCTATAAATTTTGAGTCACAAACATGAAAAGACATCTAACTCCTCCGTTCATCAACTTCAAGAAAACAAATTCAATAGAAATAGAAAACCCATATAACTACCTAAGCAGTCAATCACAAAATACTAATTTCATATACAAACATTGCATCCAAGAACGTGAATATCTCAAAAAAAAAAAAAAAACCCCAAGTAACATTTTCAGTTCACACATTTAAAAAAAGAAAAAGCAAGAAAGCAGTGTGAAGAATGATGAAACGTACATTAAAGTTGGGATTGAAAACTTTCTTGGTGGTAGTTGTCAACAAACAGTGGGCTTGATCAAGATCCATCAAACTCCTATTCGGTATGAACCGGTCTCCCTTCACAAAATACCAAAGAAAGAAGAAAAATTCAAATTAGGAAATGGTAAAGAAACAAAGAAAAAGAGAAAAAAGGGTTGTGGTTTGATTTGTAAGTAGTAGAGTGAAAGTGTACCGGAAAGTCGTATTGGGTGGTGGGGTCGCTGAGGAGGCGAGTCGGGGAGTACCAATCTGCTTGAAGTTCCCACATGTTTTGGTTGCTGTTTGCTAAGAAGAAGAAGAAGACGAAGAAAGTTAACCGAGGACAACAAGGGGCTTCCGGTTTGGGTTTTTGCTAAGGTTTATCTATTTCCCGCCAATTAGTATTTCTACAGGGAGAAACTCAACCGTTGTTACTTGTTAGTTGGTTTATGGTAAGGTACATCTCTCTCCCGCCAATAGTATTTTTGTGTTGGGTTGATCGGTCAGTTCCGTTCGTGTTTACCCACCCTAACCTGGCTTATCAGTCAAGGAAGTCAATACCGTACCGAAAGCTGTACCGGTTTGGTCAGCGGTACGATATATTTCGGATACCGGTCAATACCGGTGTACCGTTTCGGATTTACCGCTATTTTATTTATATATATATATATATATTAGCAAAAAAAATTTATAAGTTTAAAGTTTTTTTTGAGAAGATATAACTTTAAAGTTAAAAAAAAAAAAAAAGATTATCTAGCAAAGATATAAATTATAAATTATCTATATATTAGCAAAGATAATCTATAAATTATCTTTGATATATATATATATATATATATATATCAGCCGAAGTCCATACATTAGCCAAAGTCTATATATATATTAGCATTTAGCAAAGAATCTGCTCAGAATCTGCTGGAGAGCAAAGAATCATTAAAAGCCTTGAACCAACAGCCCCCACCTATTCGTGTAACCAAACACAACTATCAAAAAATAGATCCAATGGTGTAGAAGCTTTAAAACCCTTCAACCAATCTTAACCATCCATTAGTAGGTCAACGTCCTTATAAAAGCCAACAATACACATTCTCATCTCATACTCTCATTGCCGCCTCTGCCTCATGCTCTCATTCCTGCCTCATTCTCTCATTGTTGTCTCATACTCTTATTGCTGCCTCTGTCTATGGTTTTCACTCTCTCAGTGCAGCATAGCTTTTATTCATTTTTCTCATCTGGGTTTTCGAATTTGTAGCTTGTTTTTCATTTTTCTCATCTGGGTTTTTGAATTGGTATCTTGTTTTTCATTTTTCTCATCTGGGTTTACGAATGGGTAGCCTTATTTTTCATTTTTCTCATATCATGATTATCACAAAATACAAACAGAATCATCTTGTTGTAAACCCAGATCACCAACCAAACCCTTCAACCAAATAGCTTCCTATGACTGCCCTTGCACTGCCATACTATCGGGAACAGACAAAGCAAGTTGACTTCTTAACGTTGCTTTCCAACATGACACTACCAGATAATGTGAAGACGATCTGGTTTTCATTGTTTTCATTTACCGGCCGAAACAGCCGGATTGCGCCGGTACGGTCGGTTTTCGCCGGTAAAGCCGGTACGCAGCCAGTACGACCGGTAAATTCGCCGGTACGAAACGGAGGTGTAACTGTACCGGTTTACTGGCCGGTACGGTATATTCCGGCTGTACCGACCGGTACGGTACGGTATCACCTACACTGTTATCAGTTTAAACAGGTGATTGTCTTTTAGTGAAATTGTGGACATGGATCTATTACGAATCTCTCTCTCTCTCTCCAATTCTCTTTAATTTTCTTCCTCATGTTTATCTCATTAGTGATAGAGCCACCTGATTCAAGATGGCAAAATATCTCCATTCTACACTCTACCTTGATTTTCCTTGCTCCAACCTTGTGTAGTGGTGTTCCTCGCCATGAAGATGGGAATGGGGTGGCGATGAGGCTCCCATGATATGACCCTATCATACCTCATTGCCATCACTCACCCTCCCCACCCTTGCCCCCCCAAACCCCAAATTAAGCATTATCATAAATACTTCTCATAAATTATAAGGGATTGATCTAGTAGTTCCCAAGATCTTATAAGATTTATGAGGTATTTCTTGTATTGTGGCGTTCCAACCCAAAGTACTCGTTGACCTTTGAGGTTCGGCTCTCAATTTATTTGTTTAGAGTGGGTAAAAAGTTTTCTACTATGGGTAAATCCCTTTAAGGCTAACTTAACAACCCAAATGAAGGAGTCAGTGACCCAACTTGAACCTTTTCCCCCTTTATGTGTTTCTCGTGGAGTCCTGGGCTACGTACTGAACTTCCATTTCTTTAACTATTTCTCTCTCTCTCGTTGCCTCTCGTGTATCACTCTCTCTCTCAGATTTTCCAACCCTCCCTCACACCATCTCTTCCCTTAGTGGGTTTGCCATCTGAGTGGTGGTTTTTCCCAAAAAGGTGGGCCCCATTTTGACCTATATTTTTGATCGGATGGGATTTACTGCACATTTTTGAATTGACCCCGTTGGAACTTGTGCCAACCTCCAAATCTATGCTCAACGGGCAAATATCCCCAAAGTATTATGTGACGTTCTTAGTGATGCCTTGGGTCGGTTTGTACCATACCATGCTTGGACCCTTCATCACTTGTTCGGTACAACTTGGATGGGTCTAACTTATGTGGGCTTTGGCCTTGGGTTGGTATTTGATTTATGGACCATACATGTATAATATAGCTTTAAATATGTTTTTAGTTCTCAAATTTTTGGGGTTTTTTATTTAAAATTTTTGGACCTTAATATATTTAGTGTTTCATTTTAGTCATTCTCTTAAACCATGTTTCATTCTCATCCTTTACTATCACATAATTGACAAAAATTGCTGACATGACTAACAAAGTGTTTTTGTGTCACTTAGTTATAATAAAAAAATATTAGTTGGCATTAAAAACGTTACATGTAAATGAGTCCTTAAAAAAAAAAAAAGAGTTGACAGAAGTCTGGAAAAAATATAAAGGAAGATTAGTGTCAAAACGATTCACTTAACAACCTGGTGTAGACTTCGTTAAGTAGTTCTACTTTAGGTAAAGGGACATAAAGACAAAGTCTACAGTTAAAAAAGAAAAAAAATTCTTTGTATGGATAAAACAATTTTCGAGGTAATGGTATTTAACATTCCATTAGGCGATATTAGAAATAGGCTTCAAATTCAAAATGAGCCCTCTGGCGGACTCCTGTTTTAATAAATGGAGGTATGAAGATAAACAAAAATTGTTATGTAGATGATGTATTATTAGCCAGTAATTTTCCATATATGATGAACAAAACCAAAATATGTTTTGGATCCAGAAAATATCTGGAAAAAATACCTAAAACAGTTTTAGCAGGGAAGACTATAGACTAGTGAGATACCTATTTCCAAAGGAATAATACTCAACAAAAAACATGTTTCCAAAACATGAGGCTAATATTGAAGAAATGAAAATTGTTTCCTATGCACAAGCTGTGGGTGGCCTATAGCCTTTTTTAACTGTGACACCACATATTTCCTTTGAAGTAGAAAGGAGCAACCTAATTGACTTGCAGCAAGTTGCCCAATCAAAGTGTCAGGTTGAAGCCTTCGTCAGCTTTCCTTTTTTGTATAGAATATATTCCATTATGGTCAGCAAATTGATGCAGTTGACAATTGGAAGAAACAATGCAAGACCAAGAAAAGGACAAGGCAATTTAGTCAGAGGGATGTAAAATTTTGTAGCGGTCCTAATTGGATTATTTCATTTCCTATAAATAGAGACACTAAGTTGTTGTATTTGAACATCCAACATTGGGTTTATGAAATATTTGAGATGAAGAGAGATCTAACATTAGAATAAGAGCCTTATTTGGTAGCCAAGGATGACTTGCCTGCTCCCCCAATGGGTTTCAACATTTAAGTATTGAGACTAGAAACTCTTGTATGGTTCGTAGGCAGTCTCTTTGGCTAATCTGATAGGCTCTTCTTTCTCATGCTGGGCCTTCTCTTCTTCTAATTAGCAATTGTTAACACTATTTTGCATGCATAATTCGAAAATAAGAAGAAAGGTACATGAAAATGAAATTTCTTCTTGATGCTTGGCTTCTTTCCTCCAAATAGGTTTGAGTGTATGTATTATATTTTTTCCTCTCTAATTAATTATTCCTAAACTCTTGTTTGGTTTTCAGGCAGTGATCACCTTGGCTAAGCTGATCACAGGTTCTTCTCGATCTAAAATGTTAGGCCTTCTTTCGCAAGCCCTTGACCTTAATTAACTAAGTGTGATTCGCTCGGAATGCATTTGCATGGTAAATATGTGTGAAAAATTGGCAGACAAACGCAGAAGTAAGTGGCCACGGACTATGGTTCTAGTTCTCGTTTGTTCGTTTTTTCTTAATTAATATTCATTGTTGCTAGCACTTAGTGACTGGAATGTATAACCTTCAAGAGGTCTCAATACTGCTAATACTTTTATAATTTATCTTTGCCTTTGGCTTAATTTTCTAACCCTTTGCAATGTTTGTGGGATTGGAAGAGAGAGAGAGAGAGAAAGGGGAAAAGAAAACATTTTGGTCCTTGCTCAAAAAAAAAAACATTTTGGTCAATTAAGGTCTAATTTGGTTCAATTTCGTTCACTTCGGTCCATGAGGTCCGCTTTGATCTTTACTAAAAAAAAAAAAAGGGCTCACTTTGGTCTACTTTGGTTCATAAGGTCTATTTAGGTCTACTTTGGTTCATTCGGTTTATATTGGTCCAATTTGATCCACTTTGGTTCAATTAGGTCCACTATGGTCTAATTTGGTTTACTTCGGTGCACTTACTTAAGAACGGGAAAAGGCATGTTTGGGTTGAGAGTACTTATTCTTAATTAGAATTAATTTATTAAAAAATATAAATCTCAAACTCTTTCTAAATTTTGTTAAATTTTAGCAATTTAATCTCAAAAAAAAAAAAAAAAAAATTCTCAAATTTGTTTCACACACACACACACACACTTAATAAATCCAAACTTCTTTCAAAACCATCTATTTATTTATTTATTTATTTTACTTAAAAAGAGACAAATTAACATTAATTACTTCGAGTTAAGTTCTGAAACACTATTTTATTATATCACATTCAAATCTTTGAGCCACTATATTTAATCCTGAGGTTTAACATATATTGAGTGATATTAATCTATAGATATTTGTTGAACATTATGTGATTATATCTACCAATTACTATTACTATTAGTAATATTTAAACCATCTAATAATATTAATAATCCCAAAGAGCATTCAGATTATACCGTACAACTAAGAGGGAGATAAAGAAATGGTTAATAAAGTTTATCATATAAAGACATTATGATAAGGCAAAATGCCTAATAAAATGTTATAGTCAACTCGTAAATAATTGTACTTACCCAATAAAAAAAATGCAATACTTGTAAATATTAGTGAAAGCTAAGATCATTTTGTAAGAGTGATGCATATGGTTTTTGAATAATCCACCAGATTAATATAGTTCGCTATAGATTCTTGTTAGGGTTATATTGTCTATGTATTGACATATGTTTTTTGTCAAAATGCACTTGTAATTGGGTAAATTAAGATGGGTTTAAGATATCAAGAAGTGTGTTGATAAGACGTAACAAGTGGTATCTTTAAAAACATGAAAATTGAACCAAGAAATAAGTGAAGAAAAGCTGATTTAGTGAAGCTTGACACTAATCTCGACACTAGTATCTATCGATACTTAATGAGTAATTCTTAACACTGGCTCGACAACTCTTGATCTATCAAGCTATATATGCAGTTCTAAAATTCTCAGATCAGAATTTTGGCCTATGATGACTTGAACTGCTAGATTTTCGTTTACTAAACCCCTAGAGCATATAAAAGATTTATTCATCAAACACATAAAGACTCAATTTAGAGAACTAATATACTCTGTGAGAGGTTACTACGTTCTTATGCGCTTTAGGGTTTTGTAATCAAGTGCTTCCAAATCTTCAATGTGCTTTGAAGTGAAGAATTTTTCATCCAACAACAATCAATCATTTGCAGGGAAATTAGACACGTATTGAGATCTATGCATAAAGGAAGAGGTCTTTACAAGATCAAGTTTAATTGAGGATTGGAGTAAAGGTTTAACTGTAAGTTGGCATTTTGGGATAGTTTAGATTAGTGGTAAAATTTCTTATACTTGTAATCGTTTGATTCTTAATTAGTGGATTCTTGGGAGTGATAAAAACACCATCAAGTGATTTTCAAGTCATGACTTGAAAATCACCTGATGGCGTTTTTACCTTGCGAGAGGTTTTTTCCATTTGTCAATAAATCACTGTGTCAATTTAATTTTTGCTGCACCATTAGTTTATTTGGTGATTTGTTCATGCCTCTACGATTTACATGTAATTTAACCTAATTAATTAACTTGGGTAATTGAATCAATGAATAAATAATTTTTTAAAAGGCAAATGCAATAATTTTCTTGGCATAATACACTTGAACTTAAGAATGAAAATATGAGTAGTTTCCACTTGCTAGATTGTGAAATATATATATATATATATATATATTTTATGGGCACAGCATACAAGTTACAAAGTAAATTACTAAGTCAGGGTCTTACAATGGAGGACGCCCTTCCAGAAATTCTCAAAGGCCAGGGTCAAACCCAGGCTTACAACGGGATTTGGAAATAGTTTTTAACTAGCAATAGACACACCTCAATTAGAACCCCACTAGTTGGTAGTTGCGTCATTTCCCTAAGCTTAAAGATGCTTTAATAAGAAGATTTTGCTCTACTTTTTATTGCATTATGTATAAACAACCTATAATCATGTGGTTCAGTGGTGAGATTCAGGCCTCATTCAACTCCACTTTTGTCATTAACATTTATAGAAATGCGTTCTGGAATGCTGGTGAGGACCTTGCTTTTCTCATTGCTCCCAATCTCTTAATCCCTGACCTGAAGCAAGTTTTGGGCAATGGCTTGGCCTCCCCAATGCTGCCAATGACGGCAAACCAACCTTTTTCTTATGTCCTTGGAAATGTGTCTACTGCTATGGTATGTTTGAATTATGAATTATTATTTTAATTGCTCGACCTAGCATGTTATAATTATTGTTTTTTCCCCTTGGTTAAGATGAGCACTGAGAGGAAGTGGAAGGATATTTTGACGTCTCTGATAAAATCACTTACACTTCCATGTAGGTTTTTTTTTTTTTTTTTTTTTTGGGGCAGTGTTATTTATTATTTTATTTTATTTTTTATTTATTCTTTTTGTAAATATGAATGTATGGATGTCTTTTTTGCATGTGTAATCTCAGATTGTCAGGATGATTTCAAAAGGGAAAGAAACCAAAAGTTGATATATCGTGTGATCATGCAATTATTTGCGGTGCCGTTTCCTTTTCTCACAGTTGTGCATTTGAGATGAAGATCATGTGATCTTTGTTCTGACAACGACAGACTCTGCACCAATGCACCACAATTATTTTTTAAAATTAGAGTGATATTTGCCTAAGGGATTTAATGCTATAATGTTCTTTATGTTTTTCTTTTTGGAAAGTTTCCATTTCCATAAGCTAGATGGTTGGTCATACCCTACCCTCCAATTAAAGTAAAGTGAAAGCTTGTATTTGTGTTAAAACACAAGAGTTTGTTCAGACCCCTAATTAAAAAATACGGCTAGATTGTTTTTACTTTAATTTAAACATAGTGTTGGACAAGAGTAAATATGCGCAATGAACTGACAACATTACTCTAAGCCATATCCAACCACAATCAACAATAAAATGGAAGTTTAAAGAGAAGGGAAGAGAGATGCAAATACAAGATAACACCAAGACATGTTATCGAAGAGGAACCCAAATAACTCAGCGAAAAACCCCTCCGCGACCCTCCAAGTCAAAATTGATCCACTAGAGAATAAAATTGGAGTACACAAATAACAAAAGACCCTCTAGACCTAGTCTACCTTATGTACTTAAGCCCTCCAAACTACTGCTACCAACGAACTTCTCAGAGTCATGTCTTCTCTAGCTTTTCGGATCCCGTAATTCAGCCCGATTGCATCTGCCACTAAATGACTCCTTCTAATGCTTCCCAACAGCACAAAACCTCACTTAATATTTAGATCTGGTGTGGTAAGTGGTTGGGCTAACAACCTCTCAAGGATCTAGAGATGGAGAGATACGAGTTGAGGAAACTCATAAAGAAATGTGTAGATGATTGTGAGTGTAACAAACTCTAACTCTTACATGTATTTGCTTGGGTTTTCTCTCTAAAAAGTACTTATTACAATTCGTGGGTAATGAGAGTATTTATGGTGTGGATAAAGAATTTGGTAAAGCAGCTTAACTTTTTGTCAAATAGAATGTTTTGCAAGTACTTTGTGGGATGGCTCTTCTCGCGAAACACTCATGAACTTGACAACTTGGCCTGACTCTTTAACTTCCAGTCATGTGCTTCGCATGTGGCCTTTTCATGGGTTGCTTCTTGTGAGCTACTCACGAGTTAGTCACAAATTGCACTGATTCATCTTTTGAAGCTTGATTCTTTATTAATTTCTCACACTCATCTCTTACACAAAAACCAACATACACACAGGGAAATGATTGAAGAAATTATAATCAAATTTGGTACAGAATTAAAGCCAACACAAACTAGTTAGGAATTACAACTTTACATTAAGATACTGAAAGCTCGGATTTGTGCTAAAACCCAAAAGCTTGTTCAGATCTCAAATTAAAAATTACGGCTAGATTGCTTTTACTCTAACTTAAGCTAAGTGCAGAATTAGAGTAAATAAGCGCCATGAACTGATAAAACTACCCTAACCCATATTCATCCATTATCAACAATAAAATGAAAGCTTAAAGAATAGGGAAGAGATATGTAAATATAAGATAACACTGAGATGTTTTATCGAAGATGAAATTGAAGAACGCAGTGAAAAACCTCTTCGCTACCCTCCAAGTCCAAATTGATCCACCAGAGAATAAAGTTGGAGTACACAAATAACAAAAAACCCTCCAAGCGTAGTCTACCCAATGTACTTAAGCCCTCCAAGCTTCTGCTACCAATAGACTTCTCGGAGTCTTGCATTCTCTAACTTTCTAGATCCCACAATTAAGCCCGATTTCATCTGCCAATGAATGGCTCATTCCAATATTTCCCAACAGCACCAAAATTTCACTTGATACTTAGAATGAGTTTGGTAAGTGTTTGAGTTAGTAACCTCTCAAAGATCTAGAGATGGAGAGGTAGGAATTGAGGAAAACCATAAAAAAATGTGTAGATGATTGTGGGCATAGCAATCTCTAACTCTCAAGTGTATTTGTTAGGGTTTTCTCTATGAAAAATACTCATTACAATTCGTGGATATTAAAGGTATATATAGTGTGGGTAAAGAATTTGGTCAAGCTACATAACTTTTTGCCAAACAGAATGTTTCGCCAGCACTTCACGAGTTGGCCCTTCTCATGATACTCTTGCAAAACTGACAGCCTGGTATAACTCTTTAGCTTCCTGTCATATGCTCTACACGTGGCCTTTTTGCGGGTTGCTTCTTGTGAGCTACTCGCAAGTTAGTCACGAAATCCACTGGTTAAACTTTTGAAGCATCATTCTTCACCGATCTCTCACACTCATCCTTTACAAATAAACCACATACATACAGGGAAAATGATTGAAGAAATTACAATCAAATTTGATACGAAATTAAAGCTAATACAATATAGTTGGAAATTACAACTTTATAAATACAATGTCACTTATTCCTAAAAATGTTTTTTTTTGGGTGTTAAAAGGGTAGGGGGATTGGAGGGTGAGATATGAGAGTGCAAATTTTTATGAAGTAACTATTTTGTACGACTATCAAGCCATTTTGAATGCTACCTAAAGGAAAAAAAAAAAAAAAAATTGAAAATTTTTTTAAGTGCTAATTAGCCTAGAAAATTGATTAGATTTGAGATTGGTATATACTTTGATGCATGGTTGTAACCGAGAAAAACACATCAGACCCGAATTGTGATGAATAGAAAGTACTTCGAATGGTTATTTTCAAAGTACTCTACAGTGGCACTTAATTAGACAAAAAATAATGGTTAGTCAAATAAAAATAATTGAAAGTGACATATTTTAACTTTTGCAATTAGATTTTGATTATTGACTTTTTTATAATAATTTTTATAATTATTCATATAAAAGCTTAATCATTGTTGAGTAAAAATTTGTGATGGCATTTTGTGTTTTGTTTGAAAAACATCTTCATATAGGTATATTTTGATTTGATAGGTATTTATGAGTATATCAGGATAAGCAATGTATTTAGTAAGAAATGTCATGATCATACTTTTGTATACTTCCCATGAGATAATACTATAATATAACATTAGATGACAATGTAGTGATTTGGATCAAAGACAACAATAAAATAGAGGGCTACAAGTCGAAGTTTTTGTATAGTGAGAAACGCTATTTTTTTATTTCCTTTATGATTATCATGATTGGAAAAAGTTAATCTCAACTATATTATCATTAGCAAATTAACTCATAATAAGAATGGATGAAAATCTTAAACAAAAAAAAAAAAAAGTAAAAGAAAAATATATAATTTTTCATTTATAGAGAATACAAAATTTTCATTAGTTGGCAAACAAAGCAATATGATATCACTTATTTAAAATTCATTATTTTTCAATTTTGTTAAAAACTCTTTCTCTTTCACCTCTATAAATAAGTAAAGACATGAGTTCTAGTTAATTCAACTCATAAAGTCTCACTTATCATAAAAATAAAAAGGACCTAAATTCGAATCCTACTAATATATCTTGGTTTGATGGTTAATAGCAATCATCCTGAAACTAATCTCATATGTTTTAAATCCTATTATATTTATAAAGACAAATTGATTTAATTTCATGCTCTATCGTAACAACTAACACATAACTTTCACAATAAGGGCACGTTTGGTAGACTGTAATAGACACTGTAATGTAATAGATATTCCTATAGCATAATTATTCGGTTGTTTGGTTATGTTTTTATTACAATGAATAGTTATTCTTTATGAATAACTATTCTTCAAAATGAGGCGGAATAACTATTCCTTATTAAAAGTACTAAATATCTATTCCCTCACTTTATGTAATAAATTTATTTAAAAATTTCCTAAAAAGCCATTAGTTGCCACATCTTCAAAAAGAAAGAAAATAGATTTTCTTTGTTGTTAATTATTAGCTCTATTTTGAACACCCTTAAATAAGTGTATATTAGGAAATTTGACTTAAAAATGATTTAATTACACTTTCTTTTTATACTCTACTAAATTATAGATGCATATTCAAGATTTTATTCCTAAATAGTAACCGAACTAATGAATAATAATACTTATTACATTCTAACTTAATATATTCTTTGTAATGCTTATTCCTATTCCCATGTAATAATTATTACAGTGTATCAAACGTGTCCTAAATAATGTGCAATAGATGGGTTTCAATTAACTGATAAAATTTCTGATGGTTGAATAGGAGATCTTGGATTCAATCTCTACTTACACCAAAAATTATTTTGGTTTGATGATAAAGAGCATAATAAAAAAAAAAGTGCAGCGCAATATTATTAATTATACCAAACCACACAGGCAAATCTTTAACTGTGACACCCCATATTTCCTTATTTTTAGTTGCCAAAAACACCCCTAATTTCCTTTGAAGCAGAAAAGGGGCGTCCAAATTGACTTGGTGCAAGTTGTCCAACCCAACTGTCAGCTTGAAGCCTTCATCAGATTTCCTTCTTTGTATAGAATATATTCCATTATGGTCAGCTAATTGATGCAGTTCACAAATGGAAGAAACAATGCAAGACCAACGTAAGGACAAGGCAATTTAGTCAGAGGGATGTAACTTTATGTAGTGGTCCAAATTTGATTCTTTCATTTCCTATAAATAGAGACTCTAAGATGTAGTATTTGCATTATACATTAGTATTATGAAATATTATTTGAGAGGAAGAGAGATCTAACATGAGGACAAGAGTCTTGTTTGGTAGCCAAGGATGACTTGCCTACTCTTCCAAGGGGTTTCAACTTTCAAGTATTGAGTCTTGGAGCTCATCTTGTGTGGTTCGTAGGCAGTCTCCTTTGGCTAGTCTGAGAGGCTCTTCTTTTTCATGCTGGGCCTTCTCTTCTTCTAGCAAGCCCTCAACATTAGTTTGCATGCAAATTTCATATGAGAATGTTGGAATACCCTAGTTGGGCATGAGTTTAAGATCATGAAGAAAGATGCAAGCATTAAAATAAAATTCTTGTTGATGCTTGCTTCCTTCTCCTTTTTTTTTTTTTTTATTTTTTATTATTATTTTTTTTTTATGAGAGGTTGCTTCCTTCTCCTTTAAATAAGTTTAAGTGCATGTATTTCTCTCTCTCTCTCTAATTAATTATTCCTAAACTCTTGTTTGGTTTTCAGCCAGTAACCTCGGCTGAGCTGATCAAAAGCTCTTCTCGATCTCTAATGTTAGGCATTCTTTCGCAAGCCCTTGACCTTAACTATGTATGATGTGCTGGAAAAGAAATTGCATCGTAAATTTATGTGAAAAATTGGCAGACAAACGCATAAAATAGTGGTCAATGGTTCTAGTCCTCGTTGGTTTGTTTTTTCTTTATTATTATTCATTGTTGCTTCTACTTTGTGACTCGAATGTATAACGTTCAAGAGGTCTCAATACTGCTAAAACTTAATTTGTCATTTATTTTTGCCCTTGGCTTTATTTTCTAACCATTTGCAATGTTTGTGGGACTAGGAGAGAGAGAGAGAGAGAGAGAGAGAGAGAGAGAGAAACTATCCTCACATGCGTTGCCAAGCATGTGAAAGATATAACACTGATGATGCATTTGCAAGGTTCTACCTATATTTGATTATTTATAGACCTATCGCCGGCACAACAAAAATATTTATGACCTCGATCCATTTTTTCATGATTTTTGGTTCATTAGATTTCAAACTTTTTAAATAAATTTTTTAATGTTTTCAATCAAGACAACTAAGTACAAATTCTCCGAACTGTTCAGTTTTGGAAGCAACAGATTCTTCTGTGGGATCACATGCTTGGTGTAGTATTTTGAGAGGAAGGGATGTTCTACTTCAAGGTGCTAGATGGAGGGTAGGGAGTGGTGAATCCATTAGTGTTTGGAATGATGCCTGGCTGCCATCCATTGATCATCCAAGAATACTCTCACAGGTGGTACCAGGCTTCGAAGATGCTAAGGTTTCAGACCGTATAAACCCGATTCAAAGAAGGTGGGAATCTGATCTGATCCGTGGACTCTTTCAACCAGAAGAAGTGGAATTAATCTTAAGCATTCCACTCAGTCATCGCCCCACGGAAGACAAAGTCATTTGGCCTTACAACTCTTCAGGTGCTTATTCAGTGAAATCGGGCACAAAATTTCTAGCTAAGGAAAACAATATCTCAACACCACGGGTTGACCAAGAGCATTATGAAGACATTTGGAAGCGGCTCCGGAGCCTTTCAATTCCTAATAAGGTGAGAAATTTTCTTTGGCGAGCATGTCACAACGCACTCCCTGCTAAGCAAAACCTGTGGAAATGGAAAATCCTAACAGAGGATTTATGCGAACAATGTCACTCAACCTCTGAATCGGTCTGTCATGCCCTCTGGGAATGTTCGAAGATCAATGAAGTTTGGGAGGGGTTGCAAGGCTTTGAATTCCGACAGTTTCAACACTTTCAATCCTTTAAAGACTTGCTTGAGTACGTGCATGTTGAAGGGAAGAATTTGGAGTTAATGGCGATGATAATGTGGACAATTTGGCATAGAAGAAATCAGATCAGAGTGGGTTCACGTGATTTCCCTATCTCGCAAGTGCTTCCCCAAGCCATGCAAGCCATGAGTGATTTCAAGCACCTCAACGCCTCACTCCCACCTCAACAATCTGCTGCTAGGAACCCACAAGTTCGGTCACATTGGTCTCCTCCACCATGCGATTGTTTTAAAATAAATTTTGATGGGGCTACCTTCCCTGATATAGGTAAAGCAGGACTGGGTGTAGTGGTCAGAGATAGCAATGGTAGGGTGGTGGCATCCCTATCCGAGCAGGCCCCTCTTCCGTTCTCATATGAAATTGTGGAAGCCTTGGCTGCAGATAGAGCAATCCAGTTTGCCCAGCAGCTTGGTATCAGTCCCTATATCCTTGAGGGAGATGCAGAGGTTGTGATCAACACCCTCAAGTCCGATGAAGAATCCCTCTCTTCGTTCAGGCATATTATTTCTCTGGCCAAATCCTCTTTAGTTACCAACAGTTGTATTTCTTTCTGTCATGTATGTAGGGTTGGTAATAAAATTGCTCATAACCTAACTAAACATGCTAGACATGTTAGAGGTTTGTCGATGTGGTGGGAAAGTGTTCCTCCACATCTCTTTTCTATTCTCTTCGCCGATTCTGGCTAATAATATTTAAACGTCTTCCTTCTCAAAAAAAAAAAAAAAAGTACAAATTCTCCAATTATAAAATATATTTTAAAAATTGTTAACGTTTTCTTTAGCCAATCTATTTGTAAGAATTGTGGACTTGGTGGGCAACCTACATTTGATTTCCGAAATGTGTGATGTAGGAAAGCTAACTTAAAAAAAAAAAAAAATTATAAAAAGAGGGGAAACTGGTTTAGTTGTGAATTGTTGTGGATTCTATTTCGACTATAGCTTATTAAAAATCAATTTAGCTATGTGTCACAATCCAAATACAATTATTTATTACTTGTCCACTATTTCTTTCATAGCAAGTTTTTATTTGATTGACAAAGTATAAATTAAAACATAGAAAAATGACAGATGATTTATATTTAATTAATAGTCAACATATATAAATTACATGATGTGTTGTTATATATATATATATATATATATATATATATATATATATATATATAACTGAAACTTTTGGAACTCTCATAATTTTTCATGTCAGCAAAATATTTAAATAAAATTATTTTTTAGTTTAGTCTAAATTTAACAAGGAGTGAAACTTTATCTTTCTAACAAATCAAAATTAAACTCAAACTCAAACTCAAACTCATCATTATCATTAATATTAATATTTAAATAAAATTATCATTTTATTTAAATAAAATTATTTTTGTTTAGTCTAAACTTAACAAAAATTAAAACTTTATTTCTCTAACAAGTTCAACTAAAAATCAAACTCATCATTATCATTTTTAAAAAAATATTTAAATAAAATTATTATTTTATTTAAATAAAATTATTTTTGTTTAGTCCAAACTGAACAAGGAGTGAAACTCTATCTCATCATTATCATTTTTTTTTAAATTAATTTTGTTTAATCTAAACTTAATAAGGAGTACAACTTTATCTCTTTAACAAGTCAAACTTTAACTCAAACTCAAACATTGATAATTTATTTCCAAATTTGCGAGATTAATCATGAATACTATGAAAGCAAAGAAAAATCCAATATATTTATTTTTTAAAGCCGAGTAGAGGTATGAGTTCTTTTTATGTTATTTTCTTCTCCTCTGTTTTGTTAAAAAAATTATTTTATGGTTTTTAATGTATTTTTTAATAAGTAATTTTCGTACATGAATCACCAAACTCTCTCTAGCCGTTTTTTACAAGATAAAAAAGCTTTCAATAATTGAAATTATTCTTTTGAATGTAACTCATTTTTCTCTTATATTTCTCTATTGTTTAGTCATATATATTTTGTTTTGTTTCAATAATTTCTTAGCAGTAAATCATTTGATTTTTTTAATATATTTTGGTCTTTTAGAATTTTTAATATCTTTTAGAATTCTTAGCAGTAAATCTTTTAGAATTCTTAGCAATAAATCATTTGTAAGTTCAAGTAATGGCTTCTTCATCAAATTGTAACACAAATTGAAACCATATAAGAACAACTCATGCAGTGGTGTAGTTTCTTAAATTTTTTATAAAATTATTTTAATCTATCTCATAAATAGGTAAGTTCCTGTGCATAGCATGTGTTAGTGACTAGTTATGTATATATCCAATTATGTTTTATTATCCGTTCATTACTTATTCTTATAATTTTTATCTGAATATTAGCATTTGACTAACCACATCGCTCACATATCATTATTCCAACACTCAGAAACCTGCTAAACGATTTTTATCACAGTCTAATTGAGAGAAAATGATTGTATTTTATTGAATTGAATAAAATAGGTAGAAGATGTATTTATATACAAAAGCTTTGAGCTAACTAACAAACCAATAAACTAACAGACTTTCCCGCCCTTAATTGTATACTAACTGAACTAACAGTTGTCATCCACTAATTACAACTAACTAATAGTTTATGATAAACATAATGATAAATGCCCTACAAATGTAGGTACTGTAGCTTAATCCTCAATTTCCTTCTTTATTTCAGCAGCTTTCTTTTTTAATTTCTTCTGTTTTGCTTGAGCTTCTACTGGTTTGAGCTTAGTGCTTTTACACTCCCCTCAGTAAGAATAAGGGAATGTATGTTAATCATATTCAACTTGGATAACAAAAGATGAAATTGGTGTGTAATAAGAGCTTTAGTAAGTAAGTCTACAAGCTCAGATTGTGTCCTTATATGTAGTAAACGAATCATACCTTGCAATACTTTGTCTCTAACAACATGGTAGTCAATCTCTATGTGTTTTGTACTCTCAAAGAACACGGGGTTGGCTGTAATGTGAAGAGCCGATTGGCTATCACTGAATAAGAGGGCAGCCTTGGAATGATTGTTGAGGTTCAAAATGTAATAAGGAGTTAGACGACCCTTAAAATATGGGAAAGGCCCAGGCCCATGAAGGCAAGGAAAAAGGGATGAAAGGCTTGGTCCTTAGAAATAAAGAAGGGAGGAGCCCGACCCATGGGGAGAAAAGAATAAATTCTGGGCCTTAGGAAGAAAGGAGGTGCGAAGGGAAGCATGGGCTAGAGACTTAAGTAAGAGGTGGCATCTAAGGAAGCCCAAAAGGTAGGCAGTTAGAAGTTGGGCTGGAATGGCACAAGATCTGCCAGCCCTAGGGAGGGGTCCTAGAGGAAAGATTGGCATGTGGGATCCTGGATGCTGTGAGCTTGAAATAGAGTGAAGAATGAGGTATCGTAAGAGATCGTACAAAAAATATTTAAGGATACACTTGGATTCAAAGGGATTCAAACTTCACAAGTCTTGGAAGCCCAAAGAGAGCTATCTAAGTTTGTGATTTTTGAACGTTATTGAGCATTGTGATATATCCCTGTAGATTAGCACCTAGTATTCAAACACTTAATATAATGAAACATATTACCACTTCATTTTGAGGATCTCTAATGTTCTTTTATTTGCACCCATTTAGTTTATTTGCTATTCCTTAGTTATTCACTCAACCAATATATATATATATATATATATATATATATATATATGTTTATGTATATTTGTGTTGTGGAGTTCATGTATTGTGCATAGATTGGCTTGTGAAACAGCCCAAAAAAGCCATGGTGAGTCAAGCCTAGTCCACTAACCATCAAAAACATGCTTTGGAAGCCTAGGGGATCCCCCTAGCCCATTAGGTCTGGGCACTGTCCAAAGTAAGAACTCACAATGATTAACTTGAATATCTTTCAAGAAATTGAGAATCTAGACAATTTGACAAACAACTATTGCCATGGAATGATACTCCGCCTCAGCTGAAGATCTACTCATTGTATGTTGTTTCTTTGACATCCAAGAAATCATTGCATCACTAAGAAACATACAATATCTAGTGGCTGATCTCCTAGTATCAAGACAAGATGCCCACCTAGAGTATGCAAATCCCTTAGGATGAAGTTCTAACTTGCTAGAAAAGAGTAGCCCTTGCCCTGGAGTACCCTTTAGATTCTGTCAAATTCTATTAGCTGCAATAAGATGTGGCTTTCTAGGTTTGGACATGAACTGACTTAACTTGTAAAGTAATGTCTGAGTTTGTAATTGTTAGATAGAGTAGCCTACCAATATGCCTTCGATAAGAACTTGGATCCTTCAACACCACACCTTGAAACTTGCTTAAATTTAAGTTTTGTTCTATAGGAGTTTTAGCTACTTTGCAACCTATTAGACCTGCATTACTCAACAGCTCTAGAGTTACTTTATTTGGCATTAGTGAATTCCCAATTCTGACTTTGAAATTCCAAGACCAAGAAAGTATCTTAGATCACCAAAATCTTTAAGTTTGAATTGTTGATCCAACAAAACTTTTAACTCTACAACTGCTTGGTGATCATCACTGGCTATTGAGATGTCATCAACATCGAGCAATAATACAATGAAAGAGTCTAAACTCTTCTTTGTGAACAAGGAATAATATGATTTGGATTGTTTAAAACCCAAATGCAAAAGAGTAGTGGAGAAATTTGAGAACCATTGCCTTAAGGCCTGCTTTAGGTAGGGGTGTCCACAGCTCAGATTGGGTAGGTAAAAGACAATATTTCTACCCAGTCTGCTACTAGCAAGTTGGAAAAATTCCAATCCACCATTGACTCACTAAAGTCTAAATTCGATGGATTGATTACAAATTTTGGCAGTTTCAACTCGATGGGCTAGGTGGGTTGCGAGTTGGCATTAACAATGTTTTTTTTTTTTTTTTTTTTAAAATTATCACAATCTATAATTTATTATTGCATAATCTCAAAATATAGCTAATGCACACACAAAATTGAAGGTAGATTTTATTGAATAATTTCAATTCCAACACAAACATAGGGTCAATTAAAAAGAGATATATCATATCTAATAGACCTTGTCTCCATAAAAAAGGAAAAAGAAAAAGAAAAAACAGTAGGCAGTAGCCTTACAATTGAGGAAAATTAAATTAACAAACCCAAAGTCTTAACATTCCCAAAGTCACATCAAGGATTCAAAATAATAACAAACCAACATAACAAATAAACTTCAAAATGGTATGCATGGTCTCAAGATTTACAAGAATATATGGGACACAAATAAAAAAAGACAAACAATAGGCTCAATAATGATATAGATACAAATATTTTTAAAGATAGCCTATAAAAATTGGGGTCCCCCCTCCCCCCCCCCCCCCCCCCCGCAAAAAAAATTTCTAGTTATGCCCTTGCATTAAACAATACAAGACATAAAAACAACAACCTTTGTGGTTGTCTAGGAGAGTACATAGTTGATGGAAGATGAAGAATTGAAGGGATAAAAAAAAGAGACTTCAAAAAGGTTGAGGGAGAAAGTGACAAAACAACATGAAAGAGGGAAGGAGATGAAGTGGCTAAAGATGAAGGCTAAATACAGAGTGTATGTAGAATACGGTTGAAGTGAGTTTAGAGTTTCAATGTTGACTTTTTATATTTTGTATAAGGAATTAATTACTAATTAGCTATAAAAATTGATTAGGTGAATTGATTAACTTTACATACAGAATATACAGTTGATCAATTTGAAATAATATATATATATATGTATATATATATATATTATATGTATAATTAAGTGGGCGGGTCGGGTTGTAGCAGGTTGGCAACGTTTCAATCCGTTGTCCAACCTAATTTGCTATTTTGGGGGTTTAACCTGCCTAACCCAAACCGCCTAACTTAATTACCTGCATAGGGCAAGTGGGTCGGCTGCGGGTTGGGCGGGTTGACGGGTCAAGTGGATATTCTGCACACCCCCAGTTTTAGGCCATCTAAGCACTTATGAAGCCTACAAACTGACTCCCTTTGCTGTGAAAGCCAGGTGGCAGAACCATGTACACCTCCTCTGACAAATCTCCATGTAAAAATGCATTATTAACTTTTAGTTGACATATTGACCAACCTTTCACAACATCCATGGCCAACAAACACTTCACGGGCACCATTTTAGCCACAGGTGAGAAGGTCTCAATGTAGTCAAGCCCTTCTTTCTGATTAAAACCATTAGTCACTAGTCTGACCTTAAACCTTTCCATAGTCTCGTCTGCTTTCTATTGGATTTTATATACCCACTTCCACCCAATAGCTTTCTTACTAGGGGGAAGTGAAGTAAGAGAACATGTATGATTTGCTTTTAAAGTTTGAATTTCATTAGCCATAGCCTCTCTCTCTACCAAGGATCTAGAACAACTTGATGATAATATTTGGGTTACACAATGGAAGAGATCATACCACAAAAATGTCTATGATTGGTACTACAAGTTAGAAAACTTAGGCCTTGTTTGGTTTTGGAGGTCCCTCATCACTCATATCTCCTCACTCAAACTCCTAACTCAATTCTTATAACTTTAACTCAAATAAACCCATAACTCTACTTGGTGAGTTGTTTGGGTGGAATATCTCAATGGGTTTTCTAATTCAAAAACTCAGCTTTATGTCACTCACTGGGTCCCACAAAAATTTATTGTAGTGCAGGTGTACAGAGCAGCAATTTGGCCTACCCGTGTTGTCTCTCTCTCTCTCTCTCTCCCCTCTTCACGCCCATTCCATAACTCCGCACTCTTTCCACAACTTTAACACTCTCTGACCTCAGCAGCGTCTTTACTCTCTCTCCGCCGATCTTCAGCTCTTTAAACCTTCACTCCGCCTCTCATAAAATGAGAACCAACTTCGGCAAAGAAAAAAAAAAAAAAAAACTGGACACAGATGCGTGAAGAGTAGAGCAGATGAAGCCTAGGAAACTTTTCTCACCTTTCGGTACAAGAACAGAGCAATATGTGAAAGTGAAGAGAGAAAATGAGAGTCAATGAGGTGATTGCACTAAAGCTGAAATTGAATAGTGCATATGATCGTTGGCTCCATAACTTCACTGCCATTTGCTCTACATGTGATGGGACTTGACCTTCGGCTGGGACCCACTTTCCTTTAGTTAATTACAACTTTGCCACCATCACCTATAACTCATGATCTGGAAACAAGCAAAATGTGTTTTCATTTTCCATCACTCTAACTCACTTTTTTGAATTATGGGTGATGGAAATTGAGAAACCAAAACAAAGCCAAACAAGCACAAATGGTGTGGGTCCCACTAAAAGTGAGTGATGGGTGATAAGAATTGAGTAATGGGTGATGAGAATTGGGCAAACCAAATGTGGCCTTAGTCTACCTAAATTGCTATGGCCAACAATGTTTCACTTGCATCATAGAATTCTACTCCTCTAGTTGTTGGAAAATCTGGTTTTGTATCTCATACAAAACACACAGCCAAAGCAATAAATGTGATCTATTTTATTCATGATTGATAACATGCACTATGCAAATTTCAGAATTTAAGAACAAAATAGCATACCTTAGTGTGGAGAAATTCAAAACAAAGATTAGAAGCACTTGGGAGCACTTTTAATCTTTACTCCAATTTCACTTTATGCCCAAGAAGTGTGGTCTATCAATCAGTTTCCAAGGGAGAATTATTGAGTGACTTCACTCACACATATACACCATTTCACAATGATGTCTCTCTTTTTCTTATTATTTTTTTATAAAAAATTATGTATATTTCTTCCTTTATAACTAACTGATTATTTAATTAGGCTGGTCTATTGAGTCTTTTCAATTGGATTTTAGTGTGTGGCTTAGAGTGAGACCAAAAGGGACCAATAAGACACTAGTTCCAATGAGCCTTAGGCTTTTCTGTCAACTTTTGACAAGTCCAAAATTGCCATTAATTATATTTAATACCATTATATAAATATAATTGCACTCGAGGCCTTATTAATAAATTATATCTCGAGACTTTATTATACATGCAACCCCTTCATAAAAAATTCGTAGTAATACAAAGTCATGAATATAGACTGTCACTTTGAAAATTACTACATCTTAATTCTTGAGTACCCGGTTTAAACCTTTAAGTTATTCATCATATATTTATGAAATCCAATTTCATAAATATATATGAAATTGGTCTAACACTCTGAATAACCAAATTCATTAAACTTATCTTAAGGGAATATTTTATATTTCCATTAAGAGATTATGAATTCCATCTTGAGAATATATGTTTTATCAACACTAAATGTGGTTGCCTAACATACTGAGGTTTTGACTGTTACTTTAGATCTCATTCCTGATATATCAAAGCAACCTACACTTTATGATTAGGTCCATTATCCTCTCAGGATTAAGAGTTCATGCGAATAGAAGTCGTGAGATTTATTATTTATTTGACAGTTGGTAGAAGAATAATAAATTTCATAGCGGTCCAGTTCAATATATTTTAGCTCGTAAAACATATTAATATATCAACTAGAAGTATCCACTTCCATGATCAAGACAAATCATTTTAGTTGACATGTTATAGTCTTTGCAGATGAAATGCCCAATTTCATTACTGACTACAAACTATAAATTCTGAGTTTACAAAGAACTTGTGATTTATATTTTCTGTGACTTTTCACATAAATCACATACAATGCATCTTATGGACTATATGATAATGTCCCAATATTCATGTTACTATTATTTTAGATAATAATAAAACAAATTTATTAAACATAATATTAAGTCATACATAATGTCATACATAGCATTATACAATAGGATTTAAGGGCACACATCCTAACACTAGCAGGTATTGATAAATTGCCTCATGGATCATATATAGAACTGCTTATGAAAATCATATTTGGGCTATAGACATAGGTGCATTAGATCACACAAAAACTACCTTTTTGTCTTGTCTCTAACACGATGAATTACATAGCTAACTTAACACATTTTGATTCAGCCCAAAACCGTGAGTTACATGGCCAACTCTACTTTTTTTGGGCCATAAGGCGACAATTTAAGGTGAGGCCATTTATTAAGAGTTATTTAGTTTCTTTCAATATCCCAATGGTAGGTTTTGTTGATCACTTCTTTGTGAAAATCCATTAATTTGATATTTGTTTTTCTTTTTTAAAATTTAACTTCGATTGAATTGGTTTCTTTGCACTAATACCACCATGATCATGCTAAAATTATGAAATATTAATCATGTTATTGTCATGGTAAATGTCTTTCATGAAAATTATGGTCATGTTTCTATGAAGTTATTTCACATGTAAAGTATTTCAAATCTAAAATAATTTTTCAAAAAACTTGTAAACTTTAAATGTTGTGGTTTCTTGAGTACCTCAATTCAGTTTCAAATAGATTATTTTCATATCTCTCTCAAATTCATAGTCTGGAAAAATAGGGTCTAGTATAGGACCGACTTAATACAATTTGGGGTCAGATGCAAATGTAAAATATATCGTTACTTAATAATTTATAAGTGATACATGAATTAGAAAAAAAAAAAATCCAACCTTTTCTACAGTTTAATATATTAATTGGATTATTTATTAAACATATTTTAAGACTTTTAGTTCTAGAAATATTGAAACAATTAGTAATAAAATAAATATAATATTTTAGATGGTCATAGAATCTCTTAGGCCGTACCAATGTTTTACTTTAGTTATTGAAATATGAATTTGTTTAAAAAACTATTAATTCTAATTTTGATTTTGATAGAGAGAGAAAGGAAGAATAAAATTTTCGGAAGATTAAAAATTTTTACAATCTTAAACTACCCCAAGCATTGTGAAACATGTTAATAAAATGTTGAAAATTTAACGAAAGTATAATATATTTTTTTTAAAAGGCATTTGCCTAAATGGTCTAATGGTTGAGCCGCCCCTGCGTGAGGATGGCCAATTCCAATGGGTAATAGATAGGTACTTGACCCAAAACTTCCAAGTATTACCTAAGATGTTATGGGTAAAGAGAATCAGAATGGGATTGGGCAAAAACGTAAATTTCTTGATCCGGTATGAGTATTACCTGAGAGAGAGAGAGAGAGAGAGAGAGAGAGAGAGAGAGAGGGAGGCTATTAATACTAGGCTTAATGTAGCCCTGCAAGGTTGACAAATCCACCAACTAGACCAATAACAAGAACATGGCTAGTACATCAAAAATGAATGCTAAATGGAGAATTGAACTTAGAAATGAAGGTGATTATTCAACTATGAACTAGTCCCTCTGTCCCAATTTATTTGTCTTGTTTTAAAAATCAAACTTTTAACCACCGCACCCCCTTGGTTTGGTGGTCACTCTACAAGTATAAATGCTTGTGGGGTGTGAGGTATGGGGGCTAAAAGCCGGGGTTCAAGTCTCTAGGAGGGAGCTTTACACACACATATACTTAGATTAAGTTAGAGTAGAAAGTCTATCTTGTATTAAAAAAAAAATCAACTTTTTAAGGAAATATAATATATTGTCTTATCTGCCTTAAAAAAATGTATAAGTTTTCAAAATTACCCTTAAATAAATTTATTAAAAAATAGGAATATTAAATTTGAAATTATAGTCACAAAAATTTTCTCCTTATCAGTATTAACATTTTTGAAATTACACAACACAAATTGTAACTTATTCTCTTAATCAAATTTGGAAAATCTACAACTACCACAATACAAAAAATATTGGGTATTGGCTCCAAACAATTTTGGATTACTTCAAATACAAATTCTAATTTATCTTTTTAATCAATATTAATTTTTTAAATATTTGTTGGTTTTCTTTTCAAATGGTTTTGGAAATAAAGTAGGGGCATAATAGGAACATTAGTAAATTAATGACTTCAAATTTTAGAAATAGGACCATTTTTTGGGATATCCCAAATTGGAATAGGGGACAAGCAAACTGGGATAGAGAGAGAATCTATTATAACCCAAACTACTACTACAAATGTTAGACTCTTTTGTAGTGGTATTCTAGTTATATGATGCATTATAAGCATGTTTAAAAACTCTATATATTACTTTCATATTTGTGTATTTTAATAAGTATTACTGCTTTCTCAAAAAAAAAAAATAGGGATGTTTATCTCATATTAGTTATGTGTGTTAGAGTTTTAGTTCTTTTAACCTCAGAGTACTACTACAAAAGTTAGACTTTTTTATAGTCGTACATTTAAAAAATTTTATACATTACTTTTATTCTAACAAGTATGACTGTTTCTTAAAAAAAAAAAAAAAAAGGAAAAGAAAAAACTGTGAACTATCTAATGTCACGACGCTTAAGATGAATATGGACCCTATATGGACGTTACACAGTATTGCACTGGCAATAAGCTTAAGATGAATATGGACGTTATACACTCTAAGATCAATACCATCCCTTAGAATTTTTCAGCAAATGCTGCCATGTTCCAAGGTAGCAGCAATCCTATGTGCACGCTGATATAGAACAGGGACTCACATGAGTAGTTAAAGACCCTGTGTTCATGTTTCATATCAGCGAGACAATTACTCCATTTCTAAACAAATAATTCCAGTAGGGCCAATGCTATATCACATGAGTAGCAGCACATAGATGATTTGCCAAATTGCATGTTTTTAGAAAAAATTTAGGAAAATAGCACATAGACGAAATTGATTAGTTAAGTAGACTGTTTTTTGAATTTGAGTTTGACAAACTCGAGTTCTAATCAGTATTGGTGCATATTGCTTGGAACTTGAGTTTGACAAACTTGAGTTCCAATCCAAATCCGAGTTCTAAAAACAATTTACTTAACTAATTAACTTCAGCCGCAGGCTATTCACTATTTTTTTTTTCTCTAAAATGGTACTATTTAGCAAATTCTGCCCCAAGATTTGACTTTCAAAATGAAGGTATAGTTTGGAAAACAAAAGTTGTGGAATATGATTTTAGAATATATTTATACAAGTCAGAAGTCCGAAGTGAATTTGATCCATTTAGTATTCCTTTTGTTTAATTTGTATTTTTGTCCGAATATAGTGAAAAATGTGAAACACTCTCCTATGATGAGGCCCATGAGGGGCTGGTAGACAATCAATCCACAGGAGAGCTAAATCATTCCTAGGTTGTTCAATCGGTATTTGAATGTGACTAATATAGTAATATGACCAAAATTTTCAAATTGAAACTCTAAATGTTACTATTCATTAGATATTGAATAGTAAATGTTATCCCTTTGCATTCCATGATGTGAACCAATGGGGGAAAAAGAAATTCATACATCCATTAAAAAAATATTAAGAAAAATTGTTTTTTAGTTTAAAAGGGTTTGGACTGAAAATAACCTTTTTAACTTACAAGGAATCATGAAGACAGTGCCTCTGGTGGCTTTTGTTTGACTCTGGTGGCATTCCAAACTCCAATGACACCTCAGTTCTCTGGTTGGGTCGCCTGAATGTTTGGGTTCTAATTTGGATGGGAACGCTAGGTTTTAATTTTCTAATTTTCTGGGTTTTGATTGTGGTCCATTTCGGTCCCATTCTGGTCCATTTTGAACTAATTGGGATTCAAATTGATTCTCTTTGTAGGTTGCCTCTTTAGTTTTGGATTCAAAAATTCATTTCCCCCCCTTATTCTTATGTCCAAAAGTTTGATATTTTATTCTATTTGGTCCAAAACTCTTTAGTTTCGGGCTAAAAAATATAAATAAAATAGGCATTATGAACTAGAGATATGGGCCCTAAAAATACAATAAAGATGATAAATATTCACAAGATCACCTTAAAATTCAAGTTTCAATAATATAGGCATTATACTTATTTGAAAAGAAAAAAAATGCTATAATTTTAAATTTATATAATAATTTACGTGATAAAAATTGTTTGCTTAAAATTCAAGTTTTAACAATACGGATTGGCTGACCTTTAGTACTTTTTCGATTAGACATCTTGCTAGTTTTTCTTTGAGATAGAACGGTATGATAGTGAGTTTTAATCTCTACATTTTATTTAGTTAGTGGGTGATGTGGCAGTTTCTTATTAAAATAAAAGATATTCTAGTTAAAAAAGCACTAAGGGTAAGCCAAACCCTAATAATATAGACATTATAAATATTAAGTGTGTTTTATATGGAATGCGGGTGTGTGTGTATATATATATTTTAATATTCTTGGATATGTTCTAATTAATCAACTGATTATGGTATATTTAAAAAAAAAAGTCATTTCAATAGCTTCTTCTCCATTTATATAAAACAACATTAATAATTATGTAATATAAATCTTTTTATATATTAAATTACATTATATATATATATATATATATATATATATATATATATATAAAACTATGTAATATTGTTGGATGCGAAATATATTTTACATTCCATTGCATAAAAATTATATATAAATTTTTTTTTTGAAGAACATGCACTATTTAACCTACAAATTATATATTATATTCTTGTAAAATAATTTTATTCTATTTTTCTATGCATCACGTGGACTTGTGACTAATATATAATAACATGTAGTGGAATATTAATTATACCATACCAATCAGCCAAATCTTTAATTGTCACACTCATGTTTCCTTTGAAGTAGAAAAGGTGCAATTCAAATTAAGCGGAAAATTATTAGCTAGGTACTCTTGAAGTATCATAAATACGTACTCTTTCCTCTCACATTAATGGTAGATCTCACCATAAATTTAATTAGTGAGACCCATTATTCATGTGAGAGGGAGGAGTACGCATTTAAGGTACTCCGAGAGTACACAATAATTTTTTGAATTGAGGTTGTGCAAGTTGTCTATCCAAAATGCCAGTTTGAAATCTTCTTCAGCTTTCCTTTTTTATAAAGAATATATTACGTTATGGTCAACTAATTGATGAAGTTGACAAATGGAAGAAGCAATGCAAATTATGCAATACCAAAGATAAGGACTACGCAAATTAGTCAGAGGAACGTAAAATTATGCAAACGGTCCAACTCCGACAGTCCGACTCTTTTATTTCCTATAAATAGAGACTCTAAGATGTAGTATTTGCAGCAACAATTGGGTTTATGAAATATTATTTGTGAGGAAGAGAGATCTAACATTAGGATAAGTAGGGATAGAACCAGGGTTTAAACCTATGGGGGGCCAAGGTATAAAAAAATTTTCCCCATGAAAATCTAAGCTAGCATATATTAAATATTGACAAAAGAGGGCCAAAATAAGGTTTTACTCATTTCTGCAAAACACCTCTTATCTGAAACTATTTAGGAATATGCTTCTATTTTGAAACAAGATTTTTAGAAAATTGAGTTTCAATGAAAAACTCAATTTGTGTTTTGTGATTTTAGATTTGTGGTTGTTTTGTGTCTTTTTTGTTTAGATTGGATTGTTGCTTAATTTGTTGATAATTTTGGTTTGTTTGAAGGTTATTCTTGTTATTTTTGGGACAATTGGATTTGTTTAGATTGGAAATGTGATATGTTTTGTGGGTATTTTTGGTTAGGTCCAAAGGTTTTTCTTGCTATTCTTGGGACAACAAGTAAAAGGGTTGGTCAATTTGTAAATTTGGATAGAGAGGACGCCAATAATATATATATTTTGGGAAAATTTTTAATTTTCTATGTATATATATACTAAGAAATTAAAAAAAAAAAAAAATGGGGGGGGGGGGGGGAGGGGCCATGGCCCCCCTCAGCCCTAACTTAGTTCCGTCACTGGATAAGAGTCTTGTTTGGTAGCTAAGGATGACTTTCCTGCTCCCTCAACGGGTTTCAACATTCAAGTATTGAGTTTAGAAACTCTTATGTGGTTCGTAGGCGGCCTCCTTGGCTAATCTGACAGGCTCTTCTTCCTAATGTTGGGCCTTCTCTTCTTCTAATTAGCAAGCCTTTTAACACTATTTTGCATGCATAATTCGTACGAGAATGTTGGAATATTCTATATGGGGATATGAGTTTAAGATCAAGAAGAAATATGTACATGAAAATAAAATTTCTTGTTGATGCTAGGCTTCTCCTTTAAATAGGTTTTTAGTGTATCGTTATGTATTAATTATTCTCTCACTTACTAAGCTAACAGGCTATTCTTGATCTCTAATCTTAGGCCTTCATTCGCAACAAGTCTCACCTTAACTCTGATGTGCTGGAAAAGCATTTTGAAAGAGTCATAATTGCACAAAATCAATTAATTTTGACCTTTATTTTTACAGCTAACACTGGTTTTATGCTGATTATACCATTTAAAACCCAATTGTTTAAGTCATTAACCAATTAACATTAGCATGCATGGATTGACAAATAATTAAGTGCTAGCAAACTCAATAAAATTTAATACCCACTGCACACGGTAGTGGTAACAAAGATAAAAACCCAAGTACCGAGTGGAAAATCCTCTCCATTGTGTTCACCACCAAAACTAGGCTATGTGGTGCCTAGTTCATGTTTTGTTAGATATATTATGGCCCAAGTCACTAAAACCAATTGTAGGCCTATGTACTTGTAGAAAAAACATAGTAACTTTAGGTTAGCCAAGCATTAGTCATTATTCTCTAGTATATAAACCCTACATTGAATTCCTTGTAACACCAGTGTTTAATATAATATGTAGCCATTAAGGACTTTCTCATTGTGGATGTAGGCCATTAGGCCGAACCATGTAAACTTTTGTGTGTGCTCTTTCTTTCATCCTCGCTTATTGTTCAATTATTACACATAATCACACAACAACTTGGACATATTCGATTTGGTTTGTGACCCGACCTTATTTGGAAGCGTTATAGTTTTAAATGGAAAATTTTGTAAAGTTATGATTTACAACTATGTTTTTTGTTGGCTTTATTTCATGAAAAAAAGTATTGTAAGTGCATTAAATTATTTCCTTATATTTTGTGGGATTTTATTGTATTGGGTTTAGTATTAAGTTGGTGAAGAATCTAGCATGAATTGAAGAATCAGTGCAGTTTTGTGATTAGCTCGCAACAAGTTCGCGAGAAGAGTAACCTGTGAAAATGGCACGTGAGAAGCACATGTTGGAAGCTAAAGAGTCGTGCCAAGCTGTCAATTTCGCGACTGTCTCGCGAGAAGGGCCAACCCGCGAGGTACTTGCAAAATATTCTGCTTGGAGGATTTTTAGTGTGACTTTCTTACCCTTCACCCATACTATATATATCCTCATTACCCACAAAAGTATGAGAGGATATTCAGAGAGAAAAACCCTAGATAGGTTTTCTACAACATAACACACTTATCTTTTAGAGAGAGAGCTACTCATCCTTAGTGAGAAATCATTCTAGCATTTTCTCCTTCCCTCTCCCATTGTCATACCTTGAAAGGAGATTTGTACCCAAACACAACCCACACCTTTTTCAGAGTGCAAAGAGTGTTTTGGAACTTAAGAAGTTTTGGGGATTTGCCAAAAGAAGCCAGTGACGCTTGGCGGATGCAATCAGGTGTATTGTAGCATCTGGAACGCTAGAAAAGATATGACTCCAAGAAGTCTATTGGTAGCAAGAGCTTGGAGGGCTCAAGTATGTTGGGTAGACTAGGCTTAGAGGGTCTTTTGTTATTCGTGTTCTCTAACTTTTTTCTCTAGTGGATCGATTTCGACATGGAGGGCCGTGGAGAGATTTTGCATCGAGTTCTTCAGTTTCCACTTCGATAACACATCTTGGTGTTTGTTGGGTTAAAATGAATTGACCCCTTGTAAATTAATTAATTACACAAGTTAATTAATTAGATCATATTACATGCAATAGAGTGGTAGCACAGACAAATCACCAATTATATTAAATGCAGCAGAAAATAAATTTGATACAGGTGATTTATTTACGAATGGGGAAAATAAATTTTACATAAAGTTAGAAACACATTTATCAACTTTACGCTTTCTTAGTGTAAGTTCATTCATATTTCCCATAATAACTTTAGGAGGGTGATTCAGCTTGGTCCTTGAAGAAGGTCCTTTCTCTTCATGAGATTCAGGCTTAGGTGATGTAGGAATATCTACCAAGACTTCTACAACACTTGGAGTACTTAGAGAAATGAGCTCTTGAACAATTTAGGCTCTGAAGGAAGAATTGCCTTAGGTATTTCCTTAATACTTTTCTCAGAACCAGAATCTGAAACTTCATCAATAACAACATTAACAGTTTCCATCACCTTCTTGGTTCTTTTGTTGTACACCCGATAAGCTTTTCTTGTGGAGGAGTATTCTAGAATTATTCCTTCATCGCTTCGGGAGTCAAACTTTTCCACATTTTCTCTATCCTTGAGGATGAAACAAGTACTTCCAAAGATTCTGAAATACTTTACATTCGGCTTTCTTCCCTTCCATAATTCATAGGGAGTCTTTTTTGTACTGGTCTGAAATATACCCTGTTAACCGTATGACATCCAGTGTTGACTACTTCTTCCCATAAATTTTTGGCTACATCTTTATTGTGTAACATAGCTCTAGCCATCTCTTGAATGACTTTGTTCTTTCTTTCTACTACTTCATTTTGCTGAGGAGTAATAAGAGTAGTGAATTCTTGAGATATACCAGATCTAGTGTAGAAAGATTCCATGTATGAGTTCTCGAATTCTTTACCATGATCACTGCGAATTTGATAAATGTTCATGTTCTTCTCATTTTGTAGTCTTGTGCACAAAACTTCAATGTGCTTAGGAGCACCTGACTTGGATTTGAGAAGAATGACCTATATCTGGTGAAATCATCTACTACAATCATGATGTATCTCTTTCCTTTAAGAGATCGGTTCTAGTTGGACCCATGAGATCCAGATGTAGTAGCTCCAAAGGTCTGGATGTAGTTGATGTCTGAGTGCCTAGATTGTTTGCTTTCGTTTGTTTCCCAAGTTGACACGGTCCACACACAACATTGCTAGCCCTGCTGAGCTTTGGTATTCCCAACACTAATTCATGGTTAGATACAATTGATAGATGTTTGTAGCTAGCATGTCCCATCCTTTGGTGCCATAGGTCTTCATTTGACAAACAAATACTATTGCTCACAATGTCAGCATTAGGTACCAATCCATAGCAGTTATCCAGAGTGTGGACTTCGGTCGAAGCCCTTCCCATTTGTATTCTTTATAAACTTCTTGAACTGCCTTGTGATACAGGACTTCATTTTAGAATCTTCATCGTCTGAAAACTCATCTGTGTCACTGCTCTTGACCTTCAGTGTCATGCTTTTACGCTTACTCAATTTCCCAATCTTTGTCAACCAGCTTTGTCAAAGAAATTTTGTCGATGTCCTTTGATTCCTCAATTGTAGTGATCTTGGCATGCAATCTCTCAGGTAGAGATCTAAGCACCTTTCTCACAACCTTGGGTTTGGGAATGGTTTCCCTAAGATTAAAGACTGAGTTCACTATGTCCTTAAGCTTAGCATAGAACTCATCGAACTACTCATCCTCCTCCATATTAATCTCTTCGAAGCTTGTAGTGAGCTTTTGAAGCTTCGAATCCTTGACAGCCTTGGTTCCCTTATAAGTTGTCTAGAGAATGGTCTATACTTCCTTTGCTTTTCAATGGAGGATATCTTTTTGAACTCTTCATTTTTGACCACATTGAATAAAGCGTTCAATGCCTTGTTGTTGAAGTTAGTCGCCTTGATCTTAGCATCATTCTAATTGCCCGGCGCTTTCTTTGGCATAGTCCAGCCTATCTCCACAACTTACCACACCTTTTCATCTAATGACTGCAAGAAAGCTCTCATGCGTACTTTTCGATATGCATAGTTAGTGCTATCAAATAAAGGAGGTATAATGAGTGACTGTCCTCTATCCATGACAAATAGGGGTAAATGGATCACACAGCAAAGATTAAACCTAATTAGAGTGCGCCTGCTCTGATACCACTTGATAGGCCAAGAATGTATTGACCCCTTATGATAAATTAATTGATTAATTTGCTAAGGTAATTAATTAATCCAATTAACATGTAATATGCATGGTAGCACAAACAAATCACCAACGAAGTTAATATGTAGCAGAAAATAAATTTGACGCGGTGATTTGTTTACGAATGGGAAAAACCTTTAAGGCAAAAACCCCACCAGGTGATTTTAAGGTCACCACTCCCAAGAATCCACTATTATTACAACAAGCGGTTACAAGTAAAGGAATCCCAATATCTTATACCAACCTACAATTGAACTCTTACCCCAATACACAATTACACTTGTTTTGTAGTGACAATCTCTCATTTTCAATGCACAGCTCCTAGTATGTGACTAACCAATAGATGCGTGGATCCCAGTACGCGACTTGATCACCAAATTGAGAAAGATTTTGGTTGCAAAGTTCTTTAGTTCATCAACACAATAGAGATCACGAAATTTCTTGGTCACAAAACCCAACGCGTACAAACGCAATAGCTTTTTCAAGAGAAAGATGAATTAGGGCAAATTCTGTCTCTGGTTATAATTTGCATGAACAAAACTTTGCTCTACACTTGTGCAACTGTGCAACCTTTGATGGCCCTTAAAATAATCCTTATATATGTTTAAGGTTATGAGAAAAGAAAGCCTAAACATGTACACACGGATTAGAGTGAAATCAAATTTGAAAAACAGATTTTCATAAATCTCGATAGATAAGGTATCTATCAAACAATTGTCAAGCATCGGGTTAAAGTAGCCTTTTAAACCTCGATAGATGCTATCTGTTGAGCTTTAAAATCCAGCACTTCTTCACTTGTTTCTTGGACAGATTTGTATGGCTTCAATACTTGGACTTGAACTCTTGTTCCTTGAAGTATTAAATACATCCTAGATCTACCCAATTACAAGTAAAGTACGTTTTGTCAAAGGATTAACTAATTCTAAATTACATATGTTCCTAACATGAATCACATACGTCCTAACAACGCTTGCTTGACAAATCAGTAGCAATGGTTTTCTCTCTCAGCTGCCATTTATGAGCAAAGCCTTTAATTTTCACCATTCTTAGATGAACTCCTTTGCACATTTTCATTTTGAGACAATCTAGTCTCTTCTTTGTCATAGTAAGACCTTTTTTAACAATCATCAAGATAGCTTTCAATTAAACTTTAGACTTACATTTTTTGAAACACTCAATCAGATAGAGATTAGAAAAGCAAGATGTATTTGAAATAAAAGATCTTTTCATGCCGCTTGTAGCCATGACAACAGAGGTCAACGAATTACACAACAAAGATTAAGACTAATCAAAGTGTGCCTGCTCTGATACCACTTATTGGGTTATGAATTGACCCCTTGCAAATTAATTAATTACTCAAGTTAATTAATTAGATTAAATTACATTCAATAGCATGGTAGCACAAATAAATCACCAATTATACTTAATGCAGTGGAAAATAAATTTGATGAAGTTGATTTTTTTACGAATGGATAAAACCACTGAGGCAAAACCCAAGCGGGTGATTTTAAGGTCACCATTCTCAAGAACCCACTATTATCAATCACAAGCGGTTATAAGTGACAGGCCACAAATGCGTTGACCCCTTGTGATAACTTAGATTAATTAATTAGCCCAGTTCTTAATTAATCAAATTAACATGCAATATCACGTGGTAGCACAAACAAATCACCAAACTAAGTAATGCAGCGGAAAATAAATAACACGGTAATTTGTTCACGAATGGGGAAAACCCTTACGGCAAAAACCCCACCGGGTGATTTAAGGTCACCACTCCCGAAACTCCACTATTATCACAACAAGCAGTTACAAGTAAGGAATCCCAAGTACCTCATCAACCTACAGTTGAACTCTTACCCCAATACCCAATTGGACTTGTTCTGTAGTGACAGTTTCTCCTTTTGATGCACGGCTCCCAAGTACGTGACTAACCAATTTGATGCGCGGATCCCAGTACGCGGCTTACTCCTTTGCACGAATCCCAATACGTGACTAACTCCACAGCAACCCTTTGATTGTTGTAGTTGATTTGCAGCAGCTTCACATAGAAACACCAATAAGATCTTCAATGTTGGTGCAAGAGACTTTGCTTGGTTACAAAACCCTAAGGCGTACAAGAAACGCAGTAAGAACTCTTTCTTCTGTAGGAGGAGGCTAGGGTTTCAAAAAGAAAACCTTATGAAGCTCTCTAGGGTTTTTTGGTTTTTCTTTTTCCATCTCCTTTTAAATAGGAGCTTAATGGGCTCTCCTATTCCAAATAGGTTTACACAAACCTTGGGTTTTCCTAGTCCAATAAGAATTATACAAACCCATAAACAATTTGCCTTTTAGAATAAAAACGTTGCTGGCTATAATCTGAAACCCGTAAGCTCGATCGATCGGGACATCTGTCGAGCTTTAATGAATCTCGACAGATCGAGCTTCTGTCGAGGAGGTATCGAGACCTGCAGTTTGCACTTTTTCTTGAGCAGTTCTTGAGTAATCTTCATGTCTTCAATTTAACCACTTGTAATGATCATCTTGAACCTACTTAGATTTACCCAAATACAAGTAAAGTGCGTTTTGTCAAAGGATATGCCAACTACAAAATATGTCCCCAACAATAAGTTTAATAAATCTTACCAAACCCTTTGGCCTATCTTGAAATACCAACTTATAGTTGAACCTTTACCCTAATACCCAATTGGACTTGTATTGTAGAGGCAATCTTTCCATTCAATGCACGAATCCCAGTACGTGACTAACCAATGATGCATAGATCCTAGTACGTGACTAACTCTAGCAACTTAAAGAGGTTGTTGGTTGCAAAGTTCTTCAGTTTATAAATAATGAAGATCAAGAAACTCCTTGGTCATAAAAATCTTGGCGTAAAGATGCAGTAGCTTTTTTAGAGAAAATAATGAACTAGGGCAATATCTGCATGTGTGGCAGCCTTTAAAATAAGCCTTATATATGTATAGGGTTGTGAGAAAAGAAACCCTATACAAATATTTCAGCATGGGCCGAAAATCAAATTTGGAAATTTTAATTTCGTAAGTCTCGATAGAAATAGCTTGTGTCGAGCTTGTGTTAAGCTTCAACATTAAAACTTGATATAACTCTTTCTGTCGAGATTGTTGTCTAGCTTTAATGAACAACTCTTCTTCACTTGTTTCTTGGTCAGATCTTTATGGCTTTAACACTTGACTTGAACAACATGTTTCATGAAGTTTTAAACCCATCCGAGACCTACCTAATTACAAGTGAAATGCATTTTGTCAAAGGATTAGCCAAAAACATAAAATATGTCCTTAACCATGTTATCTTATGGTCGTATCTCTCTTCCCTTACTCTTGTACTTTACTTTTATTGTTTGTTGTTCATGTTTATGCACTAGATTAGTTATCAGTTTATTGCGCTTCATTTATTTTTGTTCCACACTTAGATAAGTTAGAATAAAAATAATCTAGTTGTATTTTTTTTATTTTGGGGTCTAAACAAACTCTTGTGTTTTAGCACAAATCTGAAATTTCAATTGGTATTAGAGTGGGTGCACTTGTTTTGGTTTCATTACCTAAGCGTGATCCTTGACCCCTTGTGTGTATTGCCATGAATAATGCTTTGTATGCTTCTATAGATGTTGATTGTAACATGCCATGAGTTTGTAAAAATAACTTTATGAGTGTTTATCCTTATTGAAAGTTTAAATAGTATGTAAAACACCAATGAACATTTAGACCCCCAATTACAAAATTACCAATAATAGCTTATACATAAACAATATATGTGCGGAATGATGGATATAAGCTAAACCCAATTGGTAAAACACTCTAAACCAAAATTAATCACAAGCATAGTAGTAATTAAAAGGTAAAGAGTAAGGGAAGAGAGATGCAAACACAAAGATAACACGGCGATGTGTTATCGAAGAGGAAACCGAAGAACTCGGCAAAAAACCTCTCTGCCGCCCTCCAAGTGGTAAATGATCCACTAGAGAATGAAGTTGAGATACATGAATACCAGAAGACTTTCCAAGCCTAATCTACCTAGTGCACATAAGCCCTCCAAGCTTTTTGCTCCAACAAGGTTACACCGAACCTTGTCTTCTCTAACTTACCGGATCCCGCAATAAGCCCATTGCATCAACTAAATAAATTGATCCTCTGAACGGCTTCCCAAGCACTAAAATACCTCCTCACTGATATAGGTATGGTAAGATAAAGATTTGGCAAATGTATCTCTCAAGGATATGTCAATGGAAAAGGTGAGAGTAGAGGAATTTGGAGAATCAAAGGATGAAGATTGTGGATGAGTCAATCTTGTTTTCCTCTAGGGTTTCTCTCCCAAAATTCTCTTTGGAAACTCTCAATATTTTACGGGTATATGAGTATTTATAGTAGGGTGTATGAGGAATGTGAAGCATTAGTTTTAATCCAAACAGGGCATTTTGGTGACTCGACCTCGTGACAGGAACGATTCGCGAGCTAATTGCCTGGCCAGACTGGAATTTTGTCTTGTAGTGTTCTAGTTGTCGTGACCCTTTAGCTCCCCTACATGCTCCACACGTGTGTTACTTTTGGCGACTTGCTAGTTGCGAGATCCAGTCGCGAGGCTCTTCTTGAGTGCACACATTTGAGTTTTCTTCACATACTCTCACACACTACCCTTACATAATTCCAACCTAAATACAGGGTATTTAATTGCTAAATTATAAGCAAAGTTGGCATGGAATAAAGCCAACACATGATTGAATAAATTCAACCTTACACTTATGATTGTGATGACATGTTACATGAATCTATGGGTGTTGTTAATATTCCAAGTGTCAAACTCATAAAGAAAAAGGCTCAGATGTTTCATGAAAATTTTAGCAAGTTCATTTGTGAAAAGGATGATTTGATTGCTAAGCTCAATGAATCCAATAAATTGGTTGAAATGTATAAGAAACTTGTTGAACATTCTCTTGAAAAACTAAAGGAGTTTGTATGTTTGACTATAGACTTGGATGCTAAACTTGTTTTGTCTAACAATCTAGTTGATGATCTTAAATTTGAAAATAAATCTCTTAAGATGCATGCCAAGTGTTTGATTGTTGAACCTATTGCAAAAAATGAAGAAAAACTTTGTTGCAATCATGTTGTGGTGCCTGATTTTGTCTATTGTGAGTTTTACCTTTAAAGGCAAATCAGTGTACATTCCTCCACACAAAAGAAACCAAAAAGTGGAGAGTAAGGCTCTTAAGCCTAAGCCTTCGTTTAGGTCTCATCCGAGGGATTTGAATGTATCTATGTTTGTTCCTATTTGTCACCATTGCGGTATGATTGGTCACATAAGACCTCAATGTTCCAAGTTGAAGAGAGAACAAAACCATATAGCTAGATCTCTCCCTAAAACGTCTAGTGGACCTAAACGCATTGTTTGTCACTATTGTGGTGCCTTTGGTCATCTAAGACCTCATTGCCCTAAGTTTCCAGCTCTTAAAAGAATTAAAAGAAAAGAGAAACTTGAGCTTCTTGGAAGTTGTGCTTTGCAAGCTAAATCGAATTTGATTGAAAGTGGTAAGTTGTTGAAGCATGTGGTTAATGCTCTTACCTCCTTGTCTATTGTGCATTTCCGATTCTTGTTCTTCCAACCCTCATCTCACTTCTCATGAGATACTCATTCCAAACAATCGTTTCGTTCGGATAAGGAAGGGTTCCTATGATTGAGTTTATGCACTTTTGGTCATTGATCTATTTCTTTTGATCTTTGTAGGACCCTTTATACATTAGATGCTTCATTGTAATGCATTTGTGCATAATGCATCTCTTTATATGCATTGTTTTTGTTATTTTTGCATTTGATCTTAATTTTACTCTTTTGCCTTTGTGTGTGTAAAATTACAAAAGCACATAAAAGTGAAAAATTCAAAAAATTTGATCGTATATGTTTGAGCACATTTCACATGTGAGTTTGGCCTAGTACCTTCGTATTAATGGCGTAGTGCATTTATGAGCTCAGTTTGTTATTGTAGACACTCAATTTTGCACCCATGATTTAATTAAGGAAAATTACTAGAGTGGCCATTTATGTACCCAAAAATCATGATTGCATTACATGCATTAATTTGTTCTTTGCATATCATAAAAATGATCTTAAGGTTCCAATGGTCGTGACGATATGCCCGGTTTCCAAATTGGACCGTCGGATTGAAAGATATTGTATGATCAAGTTTGCATGGTCAGCATGCATTATGTCTAGGTAGAGTCAACCATGCATGATTAATTTAAATTAATTTTGATTGGTTAAAAAATTAATATTAATCAAATAATTTTGTGATTGGTTTATAGTTCGTGTCAAAAATAGGATTGCTTGCATAGAAATAAAGGGGATAATCGGATAACGATAAAATTGTTGATAATCCGAACTTTATCAGAATTTATTTTAGAGTATTTATCTATAAAATAATTGTTGCTAAAAAGACCTGAGTTATCTAGAAAAGTGTTTAAAATTTTGGAATAGGGATTAAAAACACGTCTAAGTGCAAGTCCTAGGTTAAGAAAACCTAAAAAAGGAGTCCAAAACGCTCTTGAACTCGAAAGCGCGATTGGCATCCAAGAGTGCCATCCGGCACTTTTGGAGTGCCAATTGGCACGAATGGAACGTTCAAAGTGCTGAATGGTACACATTAGGGTTTTGGCCCAACGGTGTGAGGGTGACGATAAAACACATCCTTTTCGATTTTTTAGCAGAAGGACGTGTCCTGGAACATATTCTAATTGTCTAAGCTATTTTTTTGAATCTCATAACCTCTATAAATAGAGGATGGATTTCAAAATTCAGCACACATTTTTTTTTGGGAGACAGACACTTTTTCACGCTCTCTGATTTCCCCTGTTTTTGACTTTGTTTTTCTATTATTTTCTCTCTTACGTTAAAGACATTATGGAGGCTCTTGCCTTAGGAATTTCTTTATTTAAGCAAAATATTTTATGTTTCAAAGATAATTGAATAAATTTGATAGGCCAAAAATGTATTGACCTATTGTGATGAATTAACCAATTAATTAGCCAAGTGAATTAATTAGGTTCAATTACATGCAGTGAGCGTGGTAGCACAAAAAAATCACCAAATAACTAAATATGCAGTGGAAATTAAATGGCATGGTGATTTGTTTATGAATAAGGAAAACCTATACGGCAAAAACCCCATTGGGTAATTTTAAGGTCACCATTCCTGAGAATCCACTATTATCAAAACAAGCTGTTACAAGTAAAGGAATCCCAGTACCTTATACCAACCTACAATTGAACCCTTACCCTAATACTTAATTGGACTTGTTCTGTAGTGACAATCTTTCCTTGTATTGCACGGCTCCCTGTATGTGACTAACCAAAAGATGTGCGGATCTTAGTACGTGACTTTATCACCAACTTGAGAAAGATGTTGGCTACAAAGTTCTTCTGTTCATCAATTGATGAAGATCACGAAGTTGCTTGGTCACAAAACCCTACGGTGTATAAACACAGTAGCTTCTTCAAGAACGAGGGCAAATTAGGTTTCCGGTCACACTTGAGAAATTATGCTCTTGTGCGATTGTGCTCTTTTCTGTGCAACCTGATACGACCCTTAAAATAATCCTTATATATGTTTAGGGTTGTGAGAAAAGAAAGTCCAAACACATAATCATGGATTGGATGAAAATCATAACTGAAAATCTATTTTTCATAAATCTCGATAGATACCCTATTTGTCTAGCAGCTGTAGAGCCTCGGGTTGAAACAACTCTTTTAAACCTCGATAGATACTAGCTGTCGAGTTTTAATGAATAACACTTCTTTATTTGTTTCTTGGACAAACTTGCATGGCTTTAACACTTGAACTTGAAACCTTGTTTCTTGAAGCATTAAACATATCATAGATCTACCCAATTACAAGTAAAGTGCGTTTTGTCAAAGGATTATCCAATACATAAAATGTTGACATATGTTCCTAACATCCAATCACATATGTCCTAACAAATACTTTGTTTAGTGCGGTCACGAATGAGGAGTTTAAGAAGATATCCTCTATAGAAACTACTAAGGAAGCATGGACCATTCTCCAAACAACCTATGAGGGAACCAAGGCTATCAAGGATTCGAAATTTTAGAGGCTCACTACAAGCTTCAAAGAGATCAAGATGGAGGAGGATGAGCCATTTAATGAGTTCTATGCCAAGTTTAAGGACATAGTGATATCAGCTTTTAATCTTAGGAAAATCATTTCCGAACCTAAGATTGTAAGAAAGGTGCTTAGATCTCTACCCGAGAGATTTCGTGCCAAGATCACCGCTATTGAGGAATCAAAGAATATCGACAAGATTCCTTTGACAGAACTGGTTGGTAATCTGCGGACCTATAAGTTGGGTTTGAAAAGGATTAGGAAGTTAGGTAAGGGTAAGAGCATGGCATTGAAGGCCAAGAATAGTGACATGGATGAGTCTTTAGACGATGAAGATTCTAAAATGAAGTCCTACATAACAAGGCAATTCAAAAAGTTCATGAAGAATGTCAATACAAAGGGCTTCGACAAGGACCGTAGGCAATTTAGATCTTCTTAGTCTAAGAGCCAAGACAAAGGGAAGATGGATGCTAGGGATGGTTGTCAGTACACTGTTCCCTCAGGACCCAAGTGTTTCGGGTGTCAAGGCTTTGGTCACATGAAACAAGAGTGCCTTACTTATCTCAAGTCCATTAGGAAAGACAAGGCCCTTGCTGCTTATACTTTGTGCGACACTGAACCTGAGGATGATTCCAAAAATGAGGATGATAGTATCCTAAATGCCTTCACCGCCACTGTCAATCGTATTGAGGGGATTGTAGAAGATGTGAATGAAGAAGAGGACTTGGTGGAGTCTAAGTTTGAAAAGATGGATGAACAAGATGACATCAGCACAGCCTATGCAAAATTATACAAAGACTTTGAAAAGCATGAGAAGTTGTATAGGTTAGCCACCAAGAAGCTCGGTGATGTGGAGCTTGAACAAGAAGAAATCTCCACAAAGTTTCATGAAGCTAATTAGACTATTGAAGCACTGAGGTTTGAGAACAATTTCTTGGTTGAGAAGACCAAGAAGCTTGAAGCGGAGTTGTTTCAAGTCAAAACTCAGTTGGAGAGGACTTCAAGTGCAAAGCTTGATGAGATACTCAGTATGCAAAAATTTACTTCTGATCGATCCGGTTTAGGGTACGATTTCTCTTCTCCTAATATTGCTTCTTCTAGTACTACTATTTTTGTTTCTCCTGCTAATAATTTTGAATCTGAGAACAATGATGTTAAGACTGTGATAGCTAGTGAGAACATAGACAAGGGTAAATCTATCTTAGGAGCACCCTCTAAGCTTACTAAGAAAGAAACCAAAAACCCTAGGACTAAGAAAGAAACCAAAAACCCTAGGACTAAGAAGAGTAATGCTCATAAATCTAATTAGAAGAAGCAGAATCTCTGTCATCATTGTGGAGCAGTTGGACATACTCGACCTAATTGCTATAAGTCGCTAGCCACGCAACAGAGTAACAACATGGTCTCATCAAGAAACCTAAGTTAGTTTCCATCCTCTCTTGCTCCTCTTTGAGATCTCCTCAAAGCCCTCATGTTTCTTTCAAACTTGAACGATTGTAATTCTTTCCCCTCTCCGTCGGTTCAAGGATTTGCTAAAAGGAAAGGCTCTTCCAATGTGTGGAAGGAAAAATGCTCCAAGTGATTCAGCCACTTTTCTCTCTCTCCCTCTATTTTTGTGTTTGCATTACTTGTGTTTTTTGCTTTTTTGCTTTATTGCTTTGAGTCAGTCTAGTTTTTATGCATTTCTTTGTTTAACATGTTTTTGTTTGTGTGTTTTTAGTTTTGCTTAATCTTTTTTAATAAAAAAATTGAAAAATCAGAAAAATACAAAAATAGTGTGTATTTGTGTACATTGGTACTTATGTACCTTGAATGGCCAATGAAACAAAGTTTTCTAAACTTTGCATCTCTTGTAGCTTAAATGAGCATCTCTATGCATAACTAAGCAAGTGAGTTTTGTGGCTTGTCTTTGTGATGTGTAAGATTAAGTAATCTTTTATACTTAACACTCGTTTCACTCTTTTTGAAGGGAAGGACTAGAAAATCCTAGGAGAAATGGCATAAATAACCATCTCACCACTTTTGCCCGCCAATTATGAAATGACATCTGTATGCTTTGGCATAGTAAAAATGCAATGTCAAAAGCTGAACATAATTGGGTATTACTTTTCTCTTTCTTATATGTCCATGCACGATATGCTTAAAAAAAAATATACAAAGAAAAATTAAAGCAAAAAGAATTAAAATGTTTTAAAATATGAGTGCAAGCGTGTATTTTAGGAGATGTGAGAGTTATAAGATGTATCTTGAAGGTGATTGTCCCCATCAAGCAGTTATGATCTTGTGTGAGTAAAATTGATTTACTCATATCCCAAATTGTCATAACATGTAGACACTTATGCAATCTTGCGATGTTTTTCACATACAACACGCAAAATTCTTTGCTATTTTTGATATATGTGCAGGTACAATGTGATTTGGCCATCACAAGGAATACATGTGTTAATATATACCCACTAAATTGTCTTGACTTGTTTTTGAAATATAAAATTGCTTAGACTTGTTTAGTGTGCGCGTGTGTGTGTTTTGGATCTAAATGCTTGACATTTTTCTTGATTGAGAGATGTTTTTGAGAGTTAAAATTGTTGTTTGGATCTTTAGTTGAGTAGTATTCTTGATTGCATTAATATCTGTGTTTTTCTTTTCTTGAAAAACTGTTTTCAAGAAATCTCGACGGCTTCTCGATACCTCTCGACAACTGGGCTTTCTATTGAGCTCTTCATCTTCTTTTTATTGCAATCTTGATAGCTTTTCGATATCTCCTCAATCCATCGAGAAAGTTTTTGTCTCCTCGATAGATGCTCAATAGCTTCTCCATCCATCGAGCCCTTTTGCTGTGGAAACCTCTGGACAACTCCTCGATGGCTAGCTCGATAGTTATTTCTCGCTTTTTAATTCTCGACATCTCTCGACAGCTCTCTATCCATCAAGAATTATGAACTTTTATTTAAAGGGTCAGTGCAATTTTAGCTTCACTTTTCTCTATCTCTCTCAATCCTTTCTGACCTCTCACCTTCTCAAACACCCCTCTCTCACTCCAAACCTCTTCCCCAAGTGTTCTTCGGTCTTAAGATCATTTCTTTTCTCTAGTAAGACTCTTTCTCATTCATTTCTTCATGCATTTCATCTTTTGTGACCTAACTTTTGGGGTTTGTTGAAAAATTTAGGGTTTTTCAAAATTAAGGAGGTTTTTGAAAAATTTTAGGATGGGTTTTGTATTAATCCTAAATGATCATGCATTGCATCATATTTGCATTATAGTAGTGTTTCATGCATTTTAGATGTGTGTTTACTTTGTTGCAAACTTGTGTGCTGGTAAGCTTGGATTGGGCTGAGCCTATGATGCTTTTGAGTTTGTATGTCACATGTTTATGTATTTTTCATGTATAGATACCTTCATTTCATTATATTCATATATTGAATTGTTTTGGTGCTTTGTTTCTTCTCTCTCTCTCTCTCTCTCTCTCTCTCTCATGGCACCTAAATTGAAATCCGCTCTGTCTCAGAATCTTCTTCGTTCTAGGGCATCTTCCTCTGATCTTACTCCTTCTCATCTTCATTTTCGTGATGAGAAAGCTCATAAGGACTTCTCGGAGAACTTTTCCCAACGACGCATTCATTCGGAATGCTAAGTCCTTCTATCGGACTTTTTCGATACTGACCTACCCATTGTTATCCACAGTAGGGGTTGGGAGTCACTGTGTGGTGTTCCGGTCATGTGCCCTTCTGTGATCATACAAGAATTTTACTCCAATATGCATGATTTCGATTATTCAGTACCTCATTTTTCTACTCGCGTTCGAGGTATGCGTATTGTGGTCACTCCAGATATTGTATCCGAGGTGCTTCATGTCCTGAGGGTGGCACATCTTGACTACCTCAGTTGTGAGTGTCTTAAGACTATGTCTAAAGATGAGCTTATGTCTATATTGTATAAGACTCATTCTTCTTGGGGTGATAGTCAGAGCATCGGTTGCTCGGCTTTTGCTAAAAGTCTGAGGTTTCTCAACATGGTGATGACTTTTGTTCCACATCCTTTATCTCACTATAACTTTATCACAGAGCCTTGTGTTCGATTTTTGTTATCCCTCCTAGAGAACCCCTTTATAAACTTCCCTTCTCAGTTCATCCTTTCCCTCATAGATGTATATAGGGATACGGCGGCCCGTAATAAGCTCATATTTCCTTCAGCTATCACGAGGATTCTTTGCCATTTTTTTGTCTCTTTTCCCATTTCCGACCATTTCCTTGTCATGTGTGCCATTGATGTGGCGACTGTCAGATGGAGTGAGGCTTAGCTTCGATTGAAGCGGCCACGGACTAAGACGACAACACCTCCTGCTTCTTCAGCTCCATTCACATCTGCTCCTTCTTCTGCGGGTAGTGTGACCCTTGATACAATCATGGCGCAACTTCAGGGCATGGATTATCACCTTGACACTTTCAGTGATGAGTTGTGTTAGGTGAATACCCACGTCGGTCGTATTGCACGAAAATAGGCTCGCCTTTATGGCTTCATTGAGTCTTCCACTCCTTCTCCAGAGACTTATGAGGATGAGGACGATGATGGTGGCTCTGATGGTGGTGGTTATGCGGATGATGGTGCTAGCTTTTTTAGCGATGATGAGATGATTGCTTGAGTTACTTGCCCTTTGTCATTCTTGACAAAAATGGAGAGTAGTTTTGGGATGAGAGTAGTCATGTATTTAGGGGGAGAGTTAGTACATAAGAGATTTTTGTTAGGAGGAGTGTTTATACGTTGAGGGATGTAGTCAGGACTTATGTATCTTTTCTTTATCTTTTAGATGCTTTGTTCTTGTACCTTTGGTCTTGTGACCACTTTGTGATAGCAAACCTTGGATTCTTTATATATATATATATATATATATATATATATATATATTAAGGTTGTTATTACAGTTCTTTCACCTATCTCTTCATGTGTTGTTTCTTTTATCTCTTTATGCACATGCTTCTTATACATTTGTATGCAATCTTTTATTTCTATTTCACACTAATATGCCTTGATAAGTTTTGTTTAAAGTGTTTTAAAAATACAAGTTGTTAAAGTCTTCATTGCCATGAACTCTTTTCTTGCAAAATTTTTCATGAGTTTGTGTTATGATAGATTTTATTGTATTCAACAAGTGAATATGAGTTGAGTGATTTATGACTTTTCTCATATGTTTGTTTGCTTGCTTGTTATGGTTTTTTTATGGATTGCCGAAGGGGGAGATTGTTAAGATATATGTGATTCATGTTAGGAACATATGTCGTCATGTATTTGTTAATCCTTTGACAAAAAGCACTTTACTTGTAATTAGGTAGATTTAGGATGTGTTGAATTCTTTAAGGAACAAGGTTTCAAGTTCAAGTGTTAAAGCCATGCAAGTTTGTCTTAGAATCAAGTGATGAAGTGCTAGTTTTTAAAGCTCGACAACTAGTATCTATTGAGATTTAAAAAGCAATTTAAGCCTGAAACTCAACAGTTGCTCGACAGATAGGGTATCTATTGAGATTTATGAGAATTAGATTTTCAGTTCTGATTTTATTCCAGTCTGTGAGTATGTGTTTGGGGTTTTTTTCTCAAGACCCTAAACATATATATATGGATTATTTTAAGGGTCGTCACAGGTTGCACAGTTGTACAAGTGTGAAGCAAAGAGTTGTTCATGCAAATTGTGACCGGAAACCTAGTTTGCCCTAGTTTTTCTTTCTCTTGAAGAAGCTTTTATGTTTGCACACCATAGGGTTTTTTGACCAAGAAACTTCCTGGTCTTCATCGTGTGATGAAATGAAGAACTTTGCAGCCAACATTGTTTTCAGGTTGGTGATTAAGTCGCGTACTAGGATTTATGCATCTATTGGTTAGTCACGTACTGGAAGTCGTGCATTAAAAGAAGAGATTGTCACTAAAGAACAAGCCCAATTGGGTAAGAGTTCAACTGCAGGTTGGTATAAGGTACTAGGATTCCTTTACTTGTAACTGCTTGTTGTGATAATAGTGAATTTTCGAGAGTGCTAACTTTAAAATCACTTGGTGGGGGTTTCTTCCTTAGAGGTTTTCCCCATTTGAAAACAAATCACTTTGTAAACTTTATTTTCTACTTAATTTTATTTTAGTTGGTGATTTGTTTGTGCTGCCACGTATATTGCATGTTAATTTAATTTATTAATAAACTTGGCTAATTAATCAATTAATTCATCACAAGGAGTCAATACACTCTTGGCCTATCAGCCTATACAAACTTCATCTCCCTTCTTTGTTCCCCACTCGAACTTCCCTCACAAATGTAGCCCAATCCGGTTTTGTTCGTGGAAGGCTTTTGAGAAGAAAGTACACTATCAAGCTTCTTGGTTGTGATAAGCTCCACTTTGGTATTGTTTTGAAGTTCGAGAAACTTGATCTTTGAGTAAGCATTCTGCAGCTCCTCTTTCAACTCTTCAACTTCACACCTGGCATCTTTAAGTTGTGCACGAGTGGATTTTTGTTCTTCTTCAATTTTCTTCATCTTCTTGATTGCACTCTTAGCAACTTTAGCATATTTGCCACAATCCTTAAGCAATGCTGCGCCATACACATCTTGAAGATTCTTATCACCTTCATTGAGGTACACATCCTCATCATCTGAAACTTCATCTTCTTCACCCTCGAAGTGAACACCAAGTTCTTCAACCAAATCATTCAATTCATCTTCGGAATCAATCGAGGTAACTGCTATAAATACTGAATAATTACCATCACCATCGCATTCTTCTTCCGAATCAAAATTTGAGCTCTCTGAGTCACTATGGGTAGTTGTTAGCATTGTACCCTTTCCTCTCAAATAGTTCGGACACTCCTTCTTCAAATGCCAATGACCATTGCATTCATAACAAACAATCCCTTGGAATGGTGATGAGTCTTTTACGTCATTCTTCTTGAAGTTTCTTTTGTCATTCTTGGAGGATAAAAATTTTCCTTTGCCAAATGACTTCCTGTTTTTCTTCATCTTTAGAAAATTTCGAAAGTTCTTTGCAAGATATGGCACCTATTTTTCAACATCATCCTTATCCGAGGAATCACCTATTCTCTCATTGATGGTTTTGAGAGCAAGTGATTTGCTAGACTTGTGAGAGGGAAATCCAAGCTCATAAGTTTGAAGAGAGCCAACAAGCTCTTGGATCTTAATCTCATCTAAATCTTTACTCTCCTTAATGGTGGTGACTTTGGCTAGGAAGCTTTCGGGTAAGGACCTCAAGACTTTCCTTACAACTTTGGTATCCTCAATATTTTCTCCTAGATTGAGCTTGGCAATGAAAATCTCATTGTGTCTCCCATAGAATGAGTCGAACGACTCATCTTCACTTATTTTCACTTCCTTAAATTGGCTAGTGAGGATTTGCAATTTGGTGTCCTTGACCTTCTTGGTTCCTTCGTAGGTAGTCTCGAGGATAGTCCACGCCTCTTTAGTGGTCTTCACATGAGAGATCTTGTGAAATTCTTCAGTAGAAGCACACAAAAAATTGCATTTATAGCTTTTCTATTAGAATTTGCCAAAGCAAGTGCAGCATTGTCCCACTTGGCCCTGGGTGTTGTTGGTCTCAGCCATCCATTTTCAACAGAATCTCAAATGGTCTCATCAAAAGCACATAGAAAGAGACACATTTGTACTTTCCAAAACACATACTTACTCCCATCAAAGAAAGGAGGTGCGTTGAGGGATTGAGATCTATCCATCTTAAACGGGGTCTAGGATCACACAAGGATAATGAAATAAAAAAAGTGTACCCGCTTTGATACCAATTGAAACCTCAATTAGTGTGAAAACACCAATGCTTGTTTAGACCCCCAATTTTAAATTATGGCTTAAGTGTAGGACAAGTGTAAATGAAGCGCAATAAACCGAAACTACTCTAGTGCAAGAACATTAGCAATAAACAATAAATGTAGAGCACAAAGAGTAAGAAAAGAGAAGAGAGATGCAAACACAAGATAACACCAAGACAGTTATCAAAGAGGAAATCAAAGAACTAGGCGAAAAACCTCTCTGCAACCTTCCAAGTTAAAATCGATCTACTAGTGAATAAGTTGGAGTACACAAATATCAAAAAGACCCTCCAAGCCTAATCGACCCAATGAACTTGAGCCCTCCAAGCTCCAACTACCAACCGACTTGTAGGAGTCTTGTCTTCACTAGCTATTAGAATCCCGCAGTTCCACTTGATTCCATCTATCACTCAATGACTTCTTCCAATGCTTCCCAAAGGCACCAAAACTTCTTTCAACACTTATAATGGGTGAGGTAAGTGTTTGGGCTAAGAACCTCTCAAGAATGTGTAGATGGAGAGGTGAGAGTACATGGAAACTTTAGAGAATAGATATATAGGATTGTGGGTAAAACAATCTCTAACACTCAAGTGTTTGGCTAGGGTTTCTCTCTCAAAAGTTTCTTCAGAAAATACTCATTTTTCATACATTTTGTGGATAATAAGGGTTTATATAATGTCGGTAAAGAATGGGAAAGTAACACTCCAAAAAGGAACAGGCAATGAGTTTCACATGTCACTTGCGACCTGACTTGAGTCACGAGTCACTCGTGAAATCTAGCCTGTCAATGACTCTTCAAATTCTAGTATGTGCTTCTCACGTGGCTTGTTTCACAGTCCAGCAGTCGCAAGTCAAGTCGCAAAAACAACTTCACAGATTCTTCACCAAACTATCACACATAGCCCTTACATTAAATCCCACAAATGTACAGGGAAATGATTGAACAAAAATACAATCAAATTTGACACGGAATTAAAGCCAACAAGTACATAGTTGTAAATCACAACTTTAGAATTTTTATTAATGAAACAAGTTTTATTAAAAAAAATTGTAATAGTTGTTAGGAAAATTAACAAGTAAAGTTTTCCGGGGTGGGGCAAGGCTTTGCAGGGCCCAAGGAGCAGGGATGGGGTAAGAAAATTTTTCTAGTCGTGCGTGGCAGGGCGAAAATGAGGCAAGACAAAACCATACATGGCATGGGCGTAGACCTCATCCTTCGGCCCCACCTGCCCCATTGCCATCCCTACCTAGGTGATAACTTAGGAGGTATAAAAATGATATTTTAATATTACGGTTAACTATATTAGTATTTTTCATCCATCACTTAACAACAAAAACTATCTAGACACAAAACGCAAGTGTTAGGGATTATAATGAAACATTTGAAATGTTATGGACTAAATTGATATACAATGCAAGGTTAGAAACCAGATAAGTAATTCCCCAATATATTTTTCAATAATATTATGTCATGCCATCTTTTTTTTAAATAAAAGAATATGGACCTATACACACAACCGCACTCTTCTGAAAATTCTATTCTCTGATATAATCAAGAAAATTGTTTCTCAAAAAATAAAATATAATCAACAAATTAAAACCCAGAGTCAGGGAGAAGCTGATATACAGATCCGCAAAGCTACCGTCAACGTGATTCCTTATGAGTGTCTAGAATTAATTTTTTTCTCCGTGGTGTATTTGGTAATTCATGGATTTGATACAAAACATTGGGATTTAGGCTTTTCTCTTTCTATCTCCCAGTACTTTTGTTTTTGTTTTCTTAATTTACTTTGTTCTTTAGCATATGATGTAGGTGTTAAAATTGCTTGGAATATCACTGGGTTTATTCTGGAGTATATTTGTTCAAGATCAAACTTGTGGTAATAGTATCACACAGTTGTAAAAGTCAATCCGTGGTATGTAAGTTGACATACGAAGGTGCGACTAAAATGGAACAAATTGATATGAACGTGACTTGGGTGGTCATTTTCCTACTTCGTGCCAAAAAGGCACATCATAAACCGTCACAACCATATTTCCTTCTACAGTACAAAAGGTGCAACCAATATGACTTGGTGCAAAGTTGCGCAACCAAAGTGGATATTTGAACCCTTCTACAGCTTTCCTTTTTTGTATAGAATATATTCCATTATGGTCATCTAGTTGATGCAGTTGAAAATGAAATTCCAAAGGACCTAAAATTATGTGGGTTTGGTTGGCCTTGAGTAGTTTTTTAACTAGATGTCTCGTGTTGTTTTAAAAATAAAATAGCAAGTAGTAGTGCGTTTTAGTTAATGGTTGATATAGTAGTTTCTCATTAAAAAAAAAAAAAGAAGATTCCAGTTAAAAAGTACTTGGGGTAAACCAAATCCAAATTATGTAAGCTAGGCCTTTAAATTTTATTCTTTCATTTCCTATAAATAGAGACTCTAAGGCGTAGTATATTTGCATCATACATTGGGATTAAGATATATTTGAGAGGAAGAGAGATCGAACATGAGGACAAGAGTCTAGTTTGGTAGCCAAGGATGATTTGCCTGCTCCTTTAAGGGGTTTCAAGAATTAAATTTAGAAACTCTTGTATGGTTTGTAGGCAATCTCCTTGGCTAATCTGATACGCTCTTCTTTCTCATGTTGGGCATTCTCTTCTTCTAATTTGCAAACTTTTGACACTATTTTGCATGCATAATTAAAATGAAAATGCTGGAATCCATATCTTACACATGAGGCATGAGTTTAATATCAAGAATAAAGATATATGAAAGTGAAATTCTTGTCAATGGCTTGCCCTGTCCAAATAGAGACTCTAAGATATAGTATTTGCAACATCCATTCGGATTATGAAGTATTATATGTGAGGGGGAGAGATCTAACATTAGGATAAGAGTTTAGTTTGGTAGCTAAGGATGACTGACCTGCTCCTCCAAAGGTTTCAAGTATTAAGTCTAGAAACTTTTGTGTGGTTTGTAGGTAGTCTCCTTGGCTAATCTGACAGGCTCTTCTTTCTCATGCTGGGCCTCCTCTTCTTCTAATTCGAGGCCTTCAACATTATTTTTTATTGATGATCCGTACTAGAATGTTGGAATATCTTACACGTGGCCATGAGTTTAAGATCATGTATAAAAGGTACATGAAATTGAAATTCTTGTTAGTTGCCTTTCTCTCAAATGGGTTTAAGCGTATGGTTATGTATTAATTTCTCTCCCGAATTAAGTATCCCTAAAAATTTTCTTCAAAAAAAAAAGGTGTCCCTAAACATTGTTTGATTTTCAGCCAGTCACTCTGGCTAAGCTAATAGGCTCTTCTCGATCTCTAATGTTACACCTTTTGCTACATTCGCTTGAACTTTTTTTTTTTTTTTTGAGAAGAAAACAGAAAATATTATTAAGAAAACTTAATCATGTCGACTAAAGTTACAGGGTTGAGGTGTGGAGGAACATCCTTCATCTACACCAATAAACTACCAACATGTTATCAACTTTCAGAAAATTGAGAGAGAATTCTAGAACTTGTATAAGATCATCTAAAATGTACAAATGTGTTCTATACAAATATATAGGTAAACAGAGTCGGGAAAACTAACTAACTGAAATTCCCGCCAATAATATCAAATCTAACTAACTGCTAACACGTGCTAATCACATGCTTAATACTGTACACTAAAGAAACTAAAACTACTTGTCGTTTACATAGTATTCAGTCGTTTAACTCTCATTATTGTCTTTTGTTGCTTTTTTCTTATTAACTATGCTATAATTCTTTTTGAGTGTGTTATTTTGACACACGTCTTGTATGTTTACAGTTATGGGAAAAGATAACACCACTAAAGATTTCTGTAGAGACAAACGAATCAAACAGGGCTTGCTGCTTCTAGTCCTCGTTTGTTTGTTTTTTTTTTTTTTTTTTTTTTTTTTTTTTTTTCATTTTTTTTGGTCTTAAATAAATTTCATTGTTATTTGTACTCTTCCCGTTGGTGATTGGAATTTATAACGTTCAAGAGGACTTCATAGTTCATATTGATAATTGTAAGGTTCTAAGACTTTAGGAACTAATGTATTAGAATTTCACTCTTTTTATGTTGGCAAATTATGATCAAAACAATGAGTCTAAGTTTAAACTTACTCAAAGTTAGGATAAGTGTAATTTTGGAATCGAGTAATTGCAGGAATTTATTGGTCAAATTTTGTAATGCTCGATTGATCGAAAATTAAGCTTGATTGATTGAATCTCGTAGAACAAGAACTTTCTGCAGTAGTTTCAAACCAGCCTAAGTTCATATGACGTATAGGGTTAAGTGTTTCACTCCATGTATAAAAGGAAAAACTCTAACTACATTTTAGAAGTCTTTTGATGAGTTGTGTGTTGAATTTTTTGTGAGAACTGAGAGCTTTTTACCTTCATACACATACATAGAGCTATTAAGATTAAGATTCACATCAAGAATTTGATGGTTATTTCAGTTGCTACATAAAGAACTTTCAAGAAGATTTCAAACCTTTGAGAGGTGTCTCAAAGTTACAAATAGGAGAACTTGTGGTTGTTGTAGATCAAGGAAAGAAGTAATCCGTGGACTCTAAGCTGTCACGTGGTTGTGGTTATAAGTTTTTTACACGAGGTAGCAATAGGATGTTAGTTGTCTAAGTCTTATTGTACAAACTTCAATTCTATCATAGTGGATCTGTTTTTACCTTGAGGATAGTTAGGTTAAATCTTCTCAAGGTTTTTTTACTAGATAGGTTTTCCTGGGTCATCAGATCTTTGTGTTCTTTACTTTCCACATTATATTTGTTTTACACATATTTGTTTAACCTAGTTTTAATTGACAAACTTGTTAATCAACTTGGCATAAACTAGGTTAAACATATTGTGTTAAGGGGTCAAAAACTTAACAAGTGGTATAACAGTAAGTTAGCTCTTGTGTTAGATCTTTTGATTTACAAGTTGATCCTTGACTTCTGTTGTCATGGAACACGGTCACTCTCTAGTGATCCCTCCGTACTTTGATGGGAATAACTATGCCTATTGGAAGGTTAGGATGAAAACCTTCTTGAAATCTATAGATGAGAGAGTGTGAAATTTTGTTGAATACAGATGAGAGAAACCAACTACTCCTGTTAGTGAGTGGCCAACATCTCAAAAAGAAGTAGCTGCTTTCAATAGCAAAGCGATGAATGCTATTTTTAATGCTGTTTCTATGGAGGAGTTTAGGAGAATCCTGAATGTTGAGGTTGCTCATATTGTGTGGAAAACTCTCAAAACTGTGCATGAAGGCACAAAGGCAGTTAAAATAAACAAATTACAGCAGTTAACAACTAGGTTTGAAAGCATTAGGATGTTTGAGGATGAAAGTTTTGATGAATTCTATGCGAAACTGAATGATATTGTTAATTTTGCATTTAATTTGGGTGAAATTTATGACCAACCTAAGATTGTTAGGAAGATTCTTAGATCCTTAACTAAGGCTTTAGACCCAAAGTAAATGCAATTACTAACAGCAAGGATGTCGACTCCATTCTTGTTGTTGAACTTGTAAGATCTCTTTAGTCCTATGAGTTAGACCTATCCAAAACTGTTATGACATATGTGATTCATCTTAGGAACATATGTCAACATTTTATGTAATTTGCTAATCCTTTGACAAAACGCACTTTACTTGCATTTGGGTAGATCTAGAATGTCTTTAATGCTTCAAGAAAAAAGGTTTCAAGTTCAAGCGTTAAAGTCATGCAAGTTTGTCCAAGAAACAAGTGAAGAAATGCTATTCATTAAAGCTTGACAACTAGTATCTATCGAGGTTAAAAAGTTGTTTCAGCCCGAGGCTCTACAGTTGCTCGATAGATAGGGTATCTGTCGAGGCTTATGAAAACAGATTTTCAGTTCTGATTTTCATCCAATCTGTGAATGTTTGATTGGGCTTTCTTTTCTCACAACCCTAAACATATATAAAGATTATTTCAAGGGTCGTCACAGGTTGCATAGTTGCACAAGAGCACAATTGCATAAGTGTGAAGAAAAGTGTGACTGGAAACCTAGTTTGTCCTAGTTCATCTTGAAGAAGTTGTTGTGTTTGTACACCGTAGGGTTTTGTGACCAAGCAACTTCATGATCTTCATCGAATGATGAAATTTACAGCCAATATCCTTCTCAAGTTGGTGATCAAGTAGTGTATTGGGATCCGCGCATTTATTGGTTAGTCACGTATTAGGAGCCGTGCAATACGAGGAAAGATTGTCACTATAGAATAAGTCCAATTGGGTATTGGAGTAAGGGTTCAACTGTAGGTTGGTACAAGGTATTGAGATTCTTTTACTAATGACTGCTTTGTTTTAATAATAGTGGATTCTCGGGAGTGATGACTTTAAAATCATTTGGTAGGATTTTTGCGTCAGAGGTTTTTCCCATTCATAAACAAATCACGGTGCCAACTTTATTTTCCGCTGCATTATACTTTATTTGGTGATTTGTTTACGCTACCATGTACATTGCATGTTAATTTGATTAATTAATAAACTTGGGTAATTAATCAATTAATTAATCACAAAAGGTCAATACATTCTTGGCTTATCAAGTGGTATGCCCACTCTTATTAGGGTTTAATTTTTGATGTATGATCCATTGACCCCTGCTTGTCATTGATAATGCCTTAAAATGTATACTTGTTATATGTTTATGTGGGGTTATCTCCTTATTACTATGATTAATTTGTATAATTAAGCCATGATTTGCATTAGTCCCTATTATTTATCTTTACATAATTTCTTGAATAAGATGCTATTTATTGTGTGTAATTTTCTACTTTCAAGAAATCATGTGAGAAATATGAGTTTACAAGAATTTGTAAGAGAATGGAGGCCAAACTAGAATTAAGTAGAGCTAAAGGACCATGCTTAAATGTTTAAGGATGTGCAACTGGAGTGCTTGGATTGTCTACCATGATTGGAAGCTTTAAATAAGGAAAGAAACCAAAGAGGCAGAATCTAAAAAGGAAAAATCTAATTTGAGCACTGATAAGTATTTTGTGCATATCTCTCTCATAAAAAATCCAATTAACACAAAGCTGGATGGATTGGAACTGTGACTCAATTATCTACAACTTTCCAGTTTTGAGTTTTTTTAAATTCTCAAATTTTGAAGGCCGAAATTAACTTACAAGTTACAGTTGTAAACCTGGATGGAATTTAAAATAATAAAAGTTTTATTTTCTTTGGATACTTTTACATTAGGGTTTTGGAAGGGAGGACGGGAGAATGAATTTTGGGTAGGGAAAACCTTGTATTTTCCTTTCTCTAATGGCAGCCTAAACTCTTTGCTAGGGCTAAGGGTTATATTTCTTCTATACTGTATGAATATTCAATGTGATTCTTTCTAAGATTTTGTCAACGACATATTTGATTGTTCAATTAGATTTATTTTGATGTATTAGTGTGAGAGACCGCGCCCCCGGCCCGTTTTATAATGAGTTAGTTGGGCCAAACCCACGTGAATGGGTGGAGTCGTGTTATTGTCTCTCAAAATGGAGGTTCGACTAGTTATATTTTTCCCTTTAGATTAAGGGTTTTACAATGGAGTCGCCACTTATTTAATTATTGGAAAAATAAGAAAACCAAAAATTGAAAAATGCATCATTTTATTAATTTTCAATTAAATTTACATTGGTCATAGAAAATTACATGGCTTTGGTCCTAGATACAATCTAAGAAAAAGTACATGGCTTTGTTTCCTAGTTACAATCTAAAAATTGAAAATTACATGGACAAGTATTTGATCTACTAACCCTTGATCTAAGTTCGGAGGCTATGTTACAAGATGGGAAGGTGTTAGGCACCCACCTTGCCCGGTGAAACCGGTCTTCTAGACTATGGTGGCCAACATTCATATCATATCATCCAATATGTCAATGAATTTACATGATGAATTTAATGTGTGTGCATGTGATAAACCCTAATTCAATTTATTAAGCATTGCATTTGGATTGAAAAATGAATTCTAGTGAATGTGTGTGGATGGTGATACCCTAGATTCAAGGATTTGAAAGAATTATGAAACAAACATGTTTTTCATATTTTTAATGTGAATTTAGGATTAAAACCAATGTTATGCATGAACATGTGATGAACAACCAAGAACATGTAAAAAACACGTAATAACATTTAAGAACATTCAAACATATTCAAGGAAATTTAAATAGTTACTATCGTGCTTTAATCCTAAACTCTTATCATGGCAACACAAAAAACAAGTTAGGAAAAGGAATTATACCTTCATTCAAGATCAATATGGTGGATGAGGAGACTTTTGAGGGAGGTCTTATGGGTGGAGGAAAAGAAGAGTTAGGAAAGGAAGAGTAAGTCTCACTCAATACTTTGAGTCTCAAGAAGACCAAAATATGACAAGACTACTCAACTTCCTAGAACTCAAGAGAGGAAAAGAGAGGGGGGGTTTTTCTTTGTGTGTCTTGGAATGAAGGAGAGGTGGGTTTATATAGTAGTGGTGGAGGAAATAGGAATGGAAGGCCATTAATGAGGGTTGACAATGAATCATGAACCTAGACCTCATTTTAGCCTTTGGGAAAATTTGGTGCATTAAATGGAGAGATTTGTGGGAGTGGGGAGCAAGCCAAAATTCGGTTTTCCCGTAGCTGCTGTAACAGCCTGTAGAGCCAACTTTGAAAACTCATATCTGACTCAATTTTGATCGGAATTGTGTCGTTCTTGTGCTCAAATTGAAGCCCTGGATGTCTAGTTTCTGGGAAAATTAACCTCATTCACAGATTCAAAATATTCTGAGAGATATCAATGAAATAGTGAGCAGAGGTCATTTCTTAGAAAAATAGTTTCAGCACAATTAACATTAATAGGTCCCAAATTAGTTTTTAATTAACATTAATAGGCTCCAATCACTCCCATTTCAGACCTATTTAGTTCCAAATTTACCCTAATTAAAAGATAATTGCACAAATTACTCATTAAATAATTAATGCTTAACTATCTAATTAATTAGGTGTATGCAACCTTACCATAAAATGTAGTCTTAACCAATCAAATTATGACACATCATTAATTTCAAATTGATTATAATTATAACCAATTGGAATTAATTGTTCATAATCACATAAGGTCGGACTCAATTTGTGATAGTGCATCTCGGCCATTAAAACTTGATTTGATGATAACTTTCAATCTGATGGTCCGATTAGGACTTATAACTAATCGATTTGATCGTTACAACATCAAGATCATCTTGGTGAAATGAGATTAAGGATCTAATGACCAAAATCAAGATGCATATTTCTAAGGTGAAATTACCTTTTTACCCTCCAAGTGAGGTTAAATGCGGGTTGCAAAATGAGGTGTCAACAATTAGTTCTTCCATTCAATAAGTTCAATCATGTTTTTCTTATTGTTTAGATGAATTTCTAATAGTTTTAAATAGAAATCGGAAGGCCAAAATTAACTTACAAGTTACTGTTGTAAACTTGGATGGAAATTAAAATAGTAAAAGTTTTATTTTCTTTGGACACTTTTACATTAGGGTTTTGGAAGGGAGGCCGGGAGAATGAATTTTGGGCAGGGAAAACCTTGTATTTTCCTTTCTCTAATGGTAGCCTAAACTCTTTACTAGGACTAAGGGTTATGTTTCTTCTACACGGTATGAATATTCAATGTGATTCTTTCTAAGATTTTATCAACGACATATTTGATTGTTCAATTAGATTTCTTTTGATGTATTAGTTCTTTCATGCTTTCAATAAGTTCAATCATGTTTTTCTTATTATTTAGATGAATTTCTAATAGTTTCATATAAAAATCGGATTTTAAAGTGAATGGGTTTTTCTGAAAAACTTTTTTAACCGCATTATTAATCGAGGTTATGATGAGTTCTTGAATTGTCTCAGTTCAACCGAATCATTAGTTTTCAATTGTTTAAGAATAATAAATTATGAAATAGATATTTTCTTAGATCACAAAGAATCTCACATCGATATAAGGAAACACCCCGATGTCCTAGTATTTACATTATTGATTTAAATAAGTTTTTATTATTATTCTTGTTAACAATCACCAAGCAAAAGTTTTTTTCTTCTTCACCCAAATTGTTATTTAATTATATTGTCTTTTAATTCTTACTCCTTGTGGTTCGACCTCGGTACTCCGAGAATTATATTGCTACGATTTCCTGCACTTTGGAGTGAGAAAGCAATTTTGGCGCCGTTGTCGGGGAGATGTTGCGTGTTCAGAGGAAAATAGTTGGTGGGAATTCTTCTATTGGTAACTTCGTTCCATTTTTTACCTTATTTTTTTTTAAAAATTTTTCTGTTTGTTTTTATTTTATTTTATTTGATTTTGTATTCATTGTTGCATGAGCATTTGGGTTAGAAATGAGAGAGGCTGATTAGAAAATTTTGAAACTTACTTTGGTAATCTTTTTGACACACCTTCACCTTCACCTTCTTCATCAATCATGGGCGATGAAACACGTAATAATCATGAGGAGAATAGAAGAACTGTGTATGAATTGTTGCATCCCACACAAAATTCTGTTCCTTCATGCATCATGTTTCCACCTTATGCACCACATGTAGAATTGAAACAAGGATTATTAGTAATACTTCCTGAATTTAGGGGACAAGAAAATGAAAATTCTTATGTCCATGTTAGAGCTTTTAAGGAGGTAATTAGTAGTTTCTATGCACAAAATGTTATTGAGACTGCTAAGTTATGTTTCTTTCCTTTTTCTCTTAAGGATAAGGCAAGAAGTTGGCTTTACACCTTGAAACCTAGGTCTATAGGTAGTTGGGGGGAAATGGCCAAAGAGTTTTTTAAGAAACATTTTCCTCCCCACAAAGTCCAACAAGTAAAAATAAGGATAGCTAGTTTTGTACAAGGAGAAAATGAGACCTTATACCAAGCTTAGGAAAGGTACAAAGATCTTTTCAATTTCTACCCAACTCATGGGTATGAAGATTGGAGGTTGGTTAGCTATTTTTACGAAGGACTTACACCTAGGGACCGACAGTTTGTTCAACTCTCATGTGGAGGGGACTTTTTACAAAAAGAACCTGAAGATGCAATGAATTATCTTGATGAGATAGCTGAAAACTCTAACACATGGATTGGACCTAGCCCTATGGACTCCACTGATAGGACTAGAACTAACACTACCACTTCTAGTGGAAGTGTTTTCAAGTTGAGGGAAGATGATAACATGAGTGCAAAACTCACCATGTTAACTAAAGAAATTGAGGCACTCAAAATGAAAGGAAGTAAGAATGTTAGTGCTATCTTTAGAGAGGATCCAATGGAGGTGTGTAAAATCTGTCATGAGATAAACCATGCTACAAATGAATTTGCATCACTTTCATCATTTTTAAATGTGCCAAAAGAACGAGTACATGCATTTAATTCATATTGGCCAAACAATTCTTCATATTCTAACAATTATAATCCAAATATGCGAAACCATCCATATTTGAGTTATAAGAGTGACAATGTGTTGAATCTTTCTGCTCTAAGGAGTTTTAATTCACCACATGCATCGTCATCATCATCATCATCATCTAGAACTTCCTTGGAGGATGCACTTAATACTTTCATTCAAAAGCAAAGTGAGCAAAATCAAAAGTTTGAATCCATGGTCACTAGGCTAGATGAAGAGGTAAGAGAGACCAAGAGTCATATAACCAGTCTTACAAATTCATTGAGTGGGATAGAGAGAGGGAAGCTTCCTTCCCAAACTCAACCCAATCCCATCAATCAAAATCTAAAAATTGGCTTTAAGGATAAACATGAAGAAGTAAAAGCTGTGACCATTATTAGGATTGGTAAGGAGATTGATAAAAGTGCTCCTTTAATAACTAAGAAATCTAAGGAGACCCCAGTTGAAGAAGAGAAAGTTGAAACTGAGTCACTTGGGCTTAATGACATTGAACAATGTCCAATCCCTCCACCATTTCCACAAGCCTTAAAATTACCTAGGAAATTAGACACCACATATGAGATATTAGAGCATTTGCATCAAGTCAAGATAAATTTTCCATTATTGCATGTTATTAAGCAAGTGCCTACATATGCTAAGGTAATTAAGGACCTATGCACCATCAAGAGAAAGCATTATGTGAAGAAGACTGCATTCCTAACAGAATAGGTAAGTGCAGTTATTCAACATAAGAACCCACCAAAGTATAAGGATACAGGTTGTCTTACGATCTCTTGTACTATTGGAGATTACATCATGGAGCATACATTGCTAGATCTTGGGGCAAGTGTTAATTTGATCCCATTCAGTGTATATCAAAAACTTGGACTTGGTGAGTTAAAACCTACTTCAGTAACTTTATAGTTGGTTGACCGCTCTGTAAGGGAGCTGAGAAGGATTGTTGAGGATGTGTTGGTGAAAATTGAAAAATTTTATTATCTAGTTGATTTTATTGTTCTAGATTACCAACCTGTTTTACATCCTAGTATTCATACCCCTATTATTTTGGGTAGACCTTTTCTTGCCACAGCTGATATTTTAATTAATTGCAGGAATGGAAGAATACAACTCACTTTTGGTTCCATAACTTTGGAGCTAAAAATATTTCATGTGGCTAAACAACCACATGAGGATGATGACTGTGCCTATGTGAACCTCATTGAGGCAGTGATTTAAGAAGAGTTTAATAAGAATTGTTTTTCTAATCCTCTTGAAACTCTTCTTAATAATTCTGTTGGTTCTTATGATTTAGAACGTGATATTCATGTATCTAAAAATTTTTCTTTGTTGGATTCCTCACAGGTTTTGGAAGAACAACAGATGATGACAATTAATAAAGGATGAAAGCCTTGCTTTGGGGAGCTACTAGAAAATGAAAAAAAGCTCGTGCATTCAAGTGAAAAGGCACCATAGCTAGAGCTTAAGCCGTTGCTTGGTGGTCTTAAATATGCATATTTAGGCCAAGGTAAGTTAAAACTTAGGTGGGATGACTCTTTCATTGTAAGGGAACTGTTTAACCATGGAGCAGTAGTAGTTGAGGACCCTAGAGATGGTAGGATTTTGAAAATAAATGGACAAAGGTTAAAACCATTCTTAGGGGGAGTTATACTTGAGGAGGAGACTATGTCATTAGAGATCCCTGCCTATTGGGATGCTATGTGAACTCTGAAAGAGCCTTATGAAGTTGTACCATATTTGTTTTAGTTTTTTTTTTCTTTTTATTTTTTTTTCTTTTTACCTTTTTTTTTTTGTTTTTGTTTTTTGTTTTTTGTTTTATTATTATTATTATTATTATTATTATTATTATTATTATTATTATTATTATATTTTTTTTTTTTTTTGTGGGCTAACATTTGCAGTGTGAAAGAAATTTCAAAAAAAAAAAAAAAAAAACCATTTAAATGCTTAAGGTAACTTTTTTCCTTTATACTGGAATTTATTTTGGCTTTGATGCATTAAGGACAATGTAATATTTTAGTTGGGGGGAGAGGTCTACACATTTTGTTGCACCTTGCATTATTTTTTTTTCTTTCTTTTTTGTTGCAAATTTTCAATTCTTAAAAAATAAAAAAAAAAACCTTGAATTTGAATGTAGAAGAGTTATAAGCTTTATTTTTGTATCATGTGATGGAATGAATAATGTTGAGTTGGTTATACTATTTGTTATATTAAGACTCTTTCAAAAAGAGCACAATTGGAAACTTTTGAGCACAATAGCCAGGTTAGCGGACAGTTGGATGTTGGATATGCATGGATCATGAACAAGCTAGATATAAGCCGAAACTCAAACCATATAGAGAGTTCTTGAGCCTTACTTTTCTTTGTGAGAGTATATTTTTTTTTGAACTCTTAAATTTCTTTAATATGTTTCAATATTTGTAAAAGATCTCTATATTTTTTTTGGTTGGCTACTGGAAACATTATGGGGAGATATACCATGATCCTACTTATTTTTGTCCTTAGGCATGCTGGTTTATGTGAAATTTTAGGAGATAAGAGCCTAAGACCACCAATTTTTTTGTCACCAGCTAAACAAATATTCAGCCTACCTTTACATTAACCATTGTCACCATAATTTGAGCCATGAGAAATACTTCTACAATACTACAAAACATTTTTATTTATGGGTATTCTCATGGGGGTTCAAGTTTTGAGCAATTGATGTGTTTAGATACCACCATTGTCTTTCTTTTCTTCAAAAAAAAAAAAAAAAAAAATCAAAAAGAAGAAGAAAGGAAAAAAAAGAAAAGAAAAGAAAAGAAAGATAAAAAAGAGAGAGAGAAAAAAAGAAAAATAAAGAGGAGACATACATAATCAATCAATAAATCATTGGTGTCTTACATATCTTTCATGTATTTTAGAAGGATTGAGTAAAGGTTATTTTGATTCAAGTTGGTTGTTGTCGCTATGAGTTGGGTTTGGCTTGAATTTTATGCATTTGATTCATATACCTCATATTTCAAAGAGAGCAATTTTGCCTTTACCTAACCATAAGATTATACTACCACTGAGCTTAAAGTCCTACCTGGTCCTAAAGGTGCATGGCTGGTGTGTGTTTGGGATAAAAACTAGGGATGAAAATGGTATTAATCTCATGTTTTTAGGGATTCAACATCCTTTCAAAGAGATCTTTTTCCGTTGTTTTAGCGGCTGCTTTTGTATGCACATGCGATATTCTTAAACCTTCTTCTTTCCTTTTTGTTCACATGTGATTTGAAGAGAGAAACCATTACTTTTATGTGTGTTCTTTCAGAGTGTTGATGACTAAAGAGAGGTTTTGGAGTAGAGGCTCTAATCTAGATTATTCTTGGTCTATGCATGTTTGGAAAAGCCGGTTTGATTGGATGGGCTATGCACACACACACTCCAAAAGTGAAGCTAGTGAAAACTCTTTAATATGATGAATAGTATCCCAACTCAAAATTGAAAGTTCATTTGTACGATATAATGATAAAGCAGACTAACATTTGCTGTAGGAATTTTCAGGAAACCTTTGACTTTTGTGGGTAGAGTCACTGCAAACCCTCACGAGAGTAAACTCGTCCACTAGGGTGACCTAGAGGTTCAAAGATTTACTACACATGGGAAGTGCAGTCGTGTAGCCTACGAAAGTGGCTTGCATTTTAGTTTTTTTTTTTTTTTCACTTTTAGTAGACATGGGTGCTTTGTGGATTGCTAGGGACTAGCAAGATTTAAGTTGGGAGGTGTGATAACACCTTAAAATGTATACTTGTTATATATTTATGTGGGGTTATCTCCTTATTACTATGCTTAATTTGTATAATTAAGCCATGATTTGCATTAGTCCCTATTATTTATCTTTACATAATTTCTGGAATAAGATGCTATTCATTGTGTGTAATTTTCTACGTTCAGGAAATCATGTGATGAATATAAGTTTACAGGAATTTATAAGAGAATGTAGGCCAAACTAGAATTAAGTGGAGCTAAAGGACCATGCTTAAATGTCGAAGGAGGTGCAGCTGGAGTGCTTGGATCGTCTACCATGATTGGGAGCTTTAAATAAGGAAAGAAACCAAAGAGGCAGAATCTGAAAAGGAAAAATCTGATTTGAGCACTGATAAGTATTTTGTGCATATCTCTCTCATACAAAATCCAATTGACACAAAGCTAGATGGGTTGGAACCGTGACTCAATTATCTACAACTTTTCAGTTTTGGGTTTTTCACAATTCTCAATATTTGAAGGCTGAAATTAACTCACAAGTTACTGCTGTAAACTTGGACGGAGATTAAAATAGTAAAAGTTTTATTTTCTTTGGACACTATTACATTAGGGTTTTGGAAGGGAGGTTGGGAGAACGAATTTTGGGTAGAGAAAATCTTGTATTTTCCTTTCTCTAATGGCAGCCTAAACTCTTTGCTAGGGCTAAGGGTTATTTTTCTTCTATACGGTATGAATATTCAATGTGATTTTTTCTAAGATTTTATCAACGACATATTTGATTGTTCAATTAGATTTTTTTTGATGTATTAGTTCTTCCATGCTTTCAATAAGTTCAATTATGTTTTTCTTATTATTTAGATGAATTTTTAAGAGTTTCAAATAGAAATTGGATTTTAAAGTGAATGAGTTTTTCTGAAAAACTTTTCTAACCGCATTATTAATCGAGGTTAAGATGCGTTTTTGAATTGTCTCAGTTCAACCGAATCATAAGTTTTTAATTGTATAATAACAATCAATTATGAAATAGATATTTCCTTATATCACAAAGAATCTCATATCGATATAGGGAAACACCTCGATACCCTAGTATTTACATTATTGATTTAAATAAGTTTTTATTATTATTCTTGTTAACAATCACCAAGCAAAAGTATTTTTCTTCTTCACCCAAATTGTTATTTAATTATATTGTCTTTGAATTTACCCTGCTCCTTGTGGTTCGACCTCGGTACTCCAAGCATTATATTGCTATGATTTCTTGCACTTGGGAGTGAGCAAGCAGTCATGGATAGAGGACAGTCACTTATTGTACCCCCTTTATTTGATGGTACTAACTATGAATACTAGAAAGTACGCATGAGACATTTCTTGCAGTATTTAGATGAGAAAGTGTGGTAAGCAATGGAGATAGGCTGGACCAAGCCGAATGAAGCGTCGGCCGATTGGGATGATGCTATGATCAAGGCGAAAAACTTCAATAACAAGACATTGAATGCCTTGTTTAGTGCGGTCACAAATGAGGAGTTCAAGAAGATATCCTCCACTGAAACTGCAAAGGATGCATGGACCATTCTTCTGATAACCTATGAGGGAACCAAGGCTGTCAAAGATTCAAAGCTATAGAGGCTCATTACAAGTTTCGAAGAGATCAAGATGGAGGAGGATGAGTCGTTTGATGAGTTCTATGCCAGGCTTAAGGACATAGTAAACTCAGCTTTTAATCTTGGAGAAACCATTCCCGAACCCAAGATTCTGAGAAAAGTGCTCAGATCTCTGCTTGAGAGATTCCATGCTAAGATCACCGCAATTGAGGAGACAAAGGATATTGACAAAATTCCATTGACAGAGCTAGTTAGAAATTTGCATACTTATGAGTTGGGTTTGTCTAGGATCTAGAAGTCAAGCAAGAGCAAGAGCATGGCATTGAAGGCCAAGAGTAGTGACACGGATGAGTCTTCTAATGATGAAGATTCTAAAATGAAGTCCTACATCACCAGGCAATTCAATAAGTTCATGAAAAATTCCAATGCAAAGGGCTTCGACAAGGACTTTAAGTAGTTGAGTTCTTCTCAGTCTAAGAGCCAAGACAAAGGGAAGAAGGATGCTAGAGATGGTGGCCAATACACTGTTCCCTCAGGAGCCAAGTATTTCGGGTGTCAAGGCTTCGGTCACATGAAACAAGAATGCCCTACTTATCTCAAGTCCATTAGGAAATGCAAGGAACTTGCTACAACTTTAAGCGACACTGAACCTAAGGGTGATTCCGAAAAAGAAGATGAGGGAATCTTAAAAGCCTTCATTGCCACTGTCAATCCTACTGAGGGGATTGTAGAAGATGTGGATGAAGAAGAAGACTTGGTGGAATCAAAGTTTGAGAAGATGGATGAGTAAGATGAAATCAACACCGCCTATGCAAAATTATACAAGAAAGCATGAGAAGTTGTATAGATTGGCTACCAAGAAGCTCAATGATGTGGAACTTGAATGAGAACAACTCTCCACAAAGTTTGATGAAGCCAATCAAATTATTGGAGCACTGAGGTTTGAAAACAATTTCTTGGCTGAGAGGATCAAGAAGTTTGAGGCAAATTTGTTTCAAGTTAGAGCTCAGTTGGAGAGGACCTCAAGTGCAAAACTTGATGAGATGCTCATGTTTGATAAAATCTGGTTTTGTATCTCGTACAAAACACACAGCGGAAGCAACAAACAAGGATCTATTTCATTCATGATTGACAACATGCACTCTGTAAATTTCAGAATTTAAGAACAAGATAGCGTACCTTGGTGTGGAGAAATTCAAAACAAAGATTAGAAGCACTTGGGAAAACTTTTAATCTTCACTCCAATTCCACTTTACGCCCAAGATGTGTGGTTTCTCAATTAGTTTCCAAAGGGAGAATGAAAGTGTGTCTCACACTCTCTCTTTTTCTTTTTGATTCTTTTCTTTTAAAATCACACTTAAAAAATTCTGTATGTTTCTCTCTTTATAACTAACTGATTATCTAATTGGGCCGGCCTATTGGGCCTTTTCAATTGGGCTTTAGTGTGTACTTGGAATGGGACCAAAAGGGACCAATAAGACACTAGCTCCAATGGGCTTTGGGCTTTTCTGTCAACTCTTGACAAGTCCAAAGTTACCATTAATTATATTTAATACTACTATATAAATATAATTGCACTCTAGGCCCTTATTAATAAATTATATCCTAAGACTTTATTTTACATGCAACCCCTTCATAAAATATTCGTAGTAATACAAAGTCATAAATGTAGACTGCCACTTTGTAAATTACTACATCTTATCCTTGAGTACCCGGTTTAATCCTTTAAAGTTATTCATCATATATTTATGAAATCCAATCTCATAAGTATATACTTTAGTAATTTCTTACTAAAGTGGTTAGGCCTAACTCTCTGAATAACCAAACCCATTAAACTTATCTCAAGGGAATATTTTGTATCTCTATTAAGAGACCATGAATTTCATCTTGAGAATATATGTTCTATCAACACTAAATGTGGTTGCCCAACATACTGAGGTTTTGACCGTTACTTTAGATCTCACTCCTGATATATCAAAGCAACCTACACCTCATGATCAAGTCCATTATTCTCTCAGGATTAAGAGTTTATGTAAATAGAAGTCGTGAAATTTATTATTCATTTGATAGTCGTTAGGAGAATAATAAATCTCACAGCGGTCCAGTTCAGTATGTCTTAACTCTTAAAACATATCAACATATCAACTAGAAGTCACCACTTCCATGATCAAGACAAATCATCTTAGTTGATACGTTATAGTCTTCGCAGATGAAATGCCCAATTTCATCACCGACTACGAACTATAAATTTTGAGTTTACAAAGAACTTGTGATTTATATCTTCTGTGACTAAATCACATAAATCACATACCATGCATCTCATGGACTATATGATAATGTCCAACTATTCATGTTACCATTATTTTAGATAAAAATAAACAACTTTATTAAACACAACATTAAGTCATACATAATGTCATACATAGCATCATACAATAGGATTTAATGGCACATATCCTAACAGCTCAGTATTCAGAATCTGTTTCTGATTGAACCAGTTTAGGGTATGATTTCTCTTCTCCTAATATTGCTTCTTTTAGTACTATGTTTTGGTTTCTCCTGCTAATAATATTGAATCTGAGAATTATGATGATAAAACTGTGACAGCTAGTGAGAACATAGACAAGGGTAAATCTATCTTAAGAGCATCCCCTAAACTTGTTAAGAAAGAAACCAAAAGCCCTAGGGTTAAGAAGAGTAATGCTCAAAAGTCTAAAGAGAAGAAGCAGCATCTCTACCACCATTGTGGAGTAGTTGGACACACTCGACCTAATTGCTATAAGTGGCAAGCCACTCAATAGAGCAACAACATGGTCTCATTTGGAAACCAGAGTCAGTTTCCATCCTCTTTTGTTCCTTTAGGAGATCTCCTCAAAGCTTTCATGTTCCTTTCAAACTTGAATGGTTGCAATTATTCTCCTTCGCCATCGGTTCAACGACTCACAGAAAGGAAAGGTACTTCCAAGGTGTGGAAGGAAAAGGGCTCCAAGTGATATAGTCACTTTTTTCTCTCTCTACCTTCTTGTTTTTGTTTTTGTTTTTTTTATTACTTGTGTGTTTTTTTTTTCTTATTTTGAGTTAGTCTAGTTTTAATGCATTGCTTTGTTTGGCATGTTTTTGTATGTTTTTCAGTTTTGTTTTTATTTTGTTTTCATTCATAAAAATAAAAAGAAATTGAAAAATTAGAAAAATACAAAAACAATGTGTGTTTGTGTACATTAGTACTTGTGTACCTTGAATGGCCAATGAAACAAAGTTTTTTAAACTTTGTGTCTCTTGTAGCTTAGATGAGCATCTCTATGCAGAATTAAGCAAGTGAGCTTTATGGCTCTTGTTTGTGATGAGTAACATTAAGTAATCTCTTGTACTTAACACTCGTATCACTCTTTTTGACGGGAAGGACTAAAAAATCCCAAGAGAAAGACATAAATAACCATTTCACCTCTATTGTCCGTCAATCATGAAATGACATTTGTATGCTTCGATATAGCAAAAGTGCAGTGTCAAAAAACTTAACATATTTAGGTATTTCTTTTCTCTCTCTTATATGCCCATGCATGATATGCTTAATAAAAGAAAAATTAAAGCAAAAAAAAGCAAAAATGCTTTATATATGATTGCAAGTATGTATTCTAGGAGATGTAGGAGTTATAGGATGTACCTTAAAGGTGATAGTTCCCATTAAACAGTTATGATCGTGTGTGAGATAAATTGATTTACTCATATCTCAAAATCGTCATAACATGTAGACACTCATGCAATCTTGCAATGTTTTTCACACACAACACGCAATATTCTTTGCTACTTTTGATACACGTGTAGGTACAATGTGATTTAGCCATCACAAGGTTTAAATGTGTTAATGTATGCTCACTAAACTGTCTTTACTTGTTTTTGAAATATAAAATTGCTTAGACTTGTTTAGTGTGTGTGTGTGTCTTGGATCTATGTGCTTACATTTTTCTTGGTTGAGAGATGATTTTGAGAGCTTAAAATGTTGGTTGGATCCTTGGTTGAGTTATTGTTTGATTGCATTCATGTATGTGTTTTTCTCTTATTTGAAAAACTGGTTTTAAGCAATCTCGACTGCTCCTCAACACCCCTTGACCGCTAGGCTATCTATCAAGCTTTTTAGCTTCCTCTTATCGTAATCTCGATAGCTTCTCGATAGTTCCACTATCCATCGAAAAAGTTTATGTCTCCTTGATAGATGCTCGATAGCTCCTCGATCCATTGGTCCCATTTTGATGTAGACACCTCTGGATAGCTCCTCGATAGTTGCATTTATCGAAGTTTAAAGCTTGACACCTCTTGATCTATCGAGAATTATGAGATTCTATATATAGGATCCGCATGATTCGAACTTCATTTCTCTCAATCTCTCTCGATCCTTTTTGTCTTCTCAACTTCCCAAACATCTCTCTCTCACTTTAAACTTCATCCTCAAAGTTTTTTCAGCCTAGATTAAGCATTTCTTCATTGGTAAGGGTCCTAAATCCTTCATTCTTCATGCATTTGACCTAACTTTTTGGGAATTTTTTTTTTATATAAAAATTTGGGGTTTTTCAAGATTGATAAAGTTTTTGTGAAATTTTTGGGATGGGTCTTACTTAAATGATTTTAAATCATCATACATTGCATCACATTTGCACAATAACAATGTTTATGCATTTTAGATGTGTGTTTACTTTCTTGCAATGTTATGTGCTGGTAGGTTTGGATTGGGCTGAGCCCATGATGTTTTTAAGTTTGCATGCCACACGTTTATACATTTCATGCATACGTACCTTCATTTATCTTTATATTGATATTTATTGTGTTGGTGCTTTTCTGTGTGTCTCTCTTTCTTCTTCTCTCCTTCTTTCGGTTAGTTACTCTATGGCACCTAAAAGAAAATCTACTCCATCCCAGAACCCTCTTCATTCTGGAGCTTCCTCTTCTGATTCTATCCCTTCCCACATTTGGTTCTGTGATGATAAAGCCTGCAAGGACTTTTTGGAGAATTTCTCTAGACGAGGCATTCATTCAGAATGCCTAGTCATTTTATCGGACTTCTCCGATATTGACCTACCCACTGTCATCACTGTAGGGGTTAGGAGTCACTGTGTGGTGTCCCAGTCACCTTTCCTTTCATGATCATATAGGATTTTTACTCCAACATGCACTGATTTGATTATTCAGTAACTCTCTTTGCCACTCGTGTTCGAGGTACGCTCATTGTGATCACAGAGGATATTGTATCCGACATGCTTCATGTTTCGAGGGTAGCGCATCCTGACTACCTTGGCTGTGATCATCTGAGGACTGTGTCTAAAGATGAGCTCATGTCTTCTTTTTGTAAGCGACCTTCTAATTGGGGTGATCGTCAGTTCACTTCTTGCTCGGCCTTTGCTAAAGGTTCGAGATTCATTAACGTGGTGATGATTTTTTTTTTTTTCCATCCATTGTCTCAATATAACTCCATCACAGATCCATGTGCTCGATTTTTGCTTTCCCTTCTAGAGCGTCTTACTATAGACTTTCCCTCTCATTTCATTCTATCCCTCATAGATGTATATAGGGATAAGATGAACTATGATAAGCTCATCTTCCCTTCGGTTATCATGAAGATCATTCGCCATTTTTCTGTCTCCTATCCTGAGTCGGACCATTTCTCAGTCATTTGTGTCATAGACGCTGCTATTGTTAAATGGAGCAAGGCGCAGCTACATTCGAGGCGGCCAGGGACAACGATTCCTCCAGCCTCTACTACTCCATCCACCTTTGCTCCTTTGTCTTCCACTGGTGGGGTGACTCTTGAGGACATCATGGAACAGCTTATGCACAAGGCTTGCCTTGACACTGTTAGTGATGAGTTGTGTCAAGTGAACATCCGTGTTGGTAGTATCGCCCGACGACAAGTTGTCATGGGTGGTTTCATTATTTCCTCTCCATCTCCACCGGCTTTAAAGGATGAGAGTGATGATGGCTCCAACAGTGATGATGCTAATGAGGACGGTGGTGCTAGCTCACCCATTGATGATGAGATGTCTACTTGATGTATTTACCCTTTGCCACTCGTGACAAAAATGGGGAGTAGTTTTGGATATGATAGTAGTCGTACTCATAAGGGGAGGGTTAGTATAGGAGATTTTTGTTAGGGAAAGTGTTTATAGTTTTGAGTGATGTAGTGAAGACTTATGTATCTTTTTATTTTCTTAATCTTTTAGATACATTGTTCATGTACCTTTGATCTTTTGATCACTTTGTGATAGCAAACTTTGTACTTGTTGATGATATATATACATTTGAGGTTGTTATTACAGTTTTTTCACCTATCTCTTCATGTGTTGTTTCTTTACTCTCTTTATGCACATGATTCTTATATATTGTATGCAACCTTTTATTTCTATCTCACACTAAGATGTCTTGATGAGTTTTGTTTAAAGTGTTTCAAAAATACAGGTTGTCAAAGTCTTTCTTGCAATAAATTTTCTTCTTGCAAAGTTTTTCAAGAGTTTGTGTTAGGATAGATTTTATTGTATTCAACAATTGAGTATGAGTTGAGTGATTTATGACTTCTCTCATATGTTCATTTGTTTGATGCGGTTTTGTCACGGATTTTCAAAGGGAGGGATTGTTAGGACATATGTGTTTTATGTTAGGAACATGTGTCAACATTTTATGTAATTGGCTAATCCTTTGACAAAATACACTTTACTTGTATTTGGGTAGATCTAAGATGTGTTTAATGCTTTAAGCAACAATGTTTCAAGTTCAAGTGTTAAAGCCATGCAAGTCTATCCAAGAAACATGTGAAGAAGTGTTGCTCATTAAAGCTTGACAGCTAGTATCTATTGAGGTTAAAAAGCTGCTATAGCTTGAGGCTTGACAGTTGCTCGATAGATAGGGTATTTATCGAGGTTTATGAAAAACAGATTTTCAGTTTTGATTTTCATCCAATCCATGAATGTATGTTTGGGCTATCTTTTCTCATAACCTTAAAAATATATAAGGATTATTTTAAGGGCTGTCACAGGTTGCACAAGAGCACAATTGCACAAGTGTGAAGAAAAGTATGACCGAAAACCTAGTTTGCCCTAGTTCATCTTGAAGAAGCTACTGTGTTTGTACACTGTAGGGTTTTGTGATCAAGCAACTTCATGATCTTCATCGAATGACGAACTGAAGAACTTTTCAGCTAAAATCCTTCTTAAGTTGGTGATCAAGTCATGTACTGGGATACGCGCATTTATTGGTTAGTCATGTACTGGGAGCCATGCAATACAAGGATAGATTGTCAATACAAGGATAGATTGTCAATACAGAATAAGTCCAATTGGGTATTGGGGTAAGGGTTCAACTATAGGTTGGTATAAAGTACTAGAATTCCTTTACTTGGAACCGCTTATTTTGATAATAGTGTATTCTCGCGAGGGTTAACCTTAAAATCACCTGGTGGGGCTTTTGCCTCGGAGGTTTTCCCTATTTGTAAATAGATTATCGTGTCAACTTTATTTTTTGTTGCATTATACTTTAGTTGGTGATTTGTTTGTGCTGCCACGTACATTGTATGTCAATTTGATTAATTAATAAAGTTGGGTAATTAATTAATTAATTAATCACAAGCGGTCAATACATTCTTGGCCTATCAAAAACCAACAAATCGAAATCAATGGCTCTTAAGTCAGTTGATGATGTTGATGATAATGAATTTGATGATGAACTCTCTTCTACAGAGATTGTATATCTTGCCAAGAATTTCAGAAACTTTCTCAAGAATAACAATAGAAGGGTAAGAGGTAAAAACAATGCTGAACCTAAGAACTTTAAGAAAAATGAACCTACTAAAATCAATAATACTGAAAAATCAAAAGAAAACGTTGGTCAATTTTCTAGTAATTCTCTAGGTCAACAATGTTTTGGCTGTTAAGGGTATGGTCATGTGAAATCAGAATGTCCAACATTCTTGAGATCAAAGGGTAAAGTAATGGCTGTAACCCTTAGTGATGGTGAAGTTTCTGATCACGAATCTGGAAGTGATGAAGATGGAAACTTCTTTGCTTTCATAGCTACTACTGTAGTTAATAAAAATGATTTGGTTGAAGAGAACCCTTCTGATGGGGAACTCTCTAAGAGTGCTGACTTGCAAGAAGCTTATAACAAGCTGTGTAAGGTTGCTGTAAAGAATGCAATGAGTATTGATTTGGGGCTAAAGGAGATAGCCATTCTTGAAAATGAAAAGAAAAACTTTTTGCTAAATTTGCTTGATGCTAATGAACTAGTAATAAGGTGAAGGCTGAAAATTGTATTCTACTTTATAAGATTAAGAATCTAAAACTAGAATTGTCTGTTGCTAGAGAACAAACAAATAGGTCTGCTAGTTCTAAACTTGATCGCATGTTGAGCATTCAGAGGTCTCCCTTAGACAAATCGGGTTTAGGATTTGTTGATAGTATCTCTATTTCTGAAATTCATTCCACAAATTTTGTTCCTTCTTCTGAACCATCTAAGATAGAAGTTGTCTAACCAAAAGAAGAGGTTCCTGTTCCTAGGAAGATTAGGGTTGATCTTCAAGAGTCTAAGCCTAAGAATCCTAACTTTCCTAGGGATAAGAAGTATGATAGACCTTTGTGGGTTTGTCATTTTTGTGGAAAGTTGGGCATACTTACCCAAACTGTTTCAAGTTGCAAGCTGTAAAGCAAGCAACTAAGAAAAAAGTACCTGTGCCTCAAGCACAAGATCCTATGGTACTTATTGGTGAATTGATAAAGGCTTTAAACCTTTATTCCAATACTGGAGTTACTCATCATTCTAATCTGAATAATAACTCCAAATCCAAAGTTGCATCTAAGAAGTTTTGGATGCAAAAGGCTCAATCTTATTTTGTCTTTCTGACATGGTCCTTATGCTTCTCAAAATCTTTTGTGACCATTTTCTTGATTCTTGTCTTTCTTTTGTTCCTAAGATTTTCATTACATTACATTCACGCATTTCATATTAGGTTGTTTTTGTTTCTTTTTCATAAAAATAAAAAACGAAAAAAAAAGAAAAGAGGGACGTGAAAGAATGAGTTTTGTATTACATATCATGGATGTGTATTTGGGGTTGGTCATTTTATCTTTATATAACATGCCTGTGTACCTTGGTTAGCTTGGATAAACTTATTTTCCTGTACTTTTCTAGTATTAGCTATGTAGTGCATGTTGTGTGTGAGTTGTTTATAGTTTTTGATCACATGATCTTGATTTTGAAGTCACATGCTTTTGATTGTAAGGACTAAAAAATCTTAAGAAAAATGCATAAATAGCCATCTCACCACTATTTATTAGTCAAGCATGAATACCTTAGTGCATCTAAAAAGTTTTTGTACTCGAGAAAGTGTAGCACTTGCAAATAAAAATCATAAGGTGAAGAAAAAGTTGAAAAAGAAAAATATGCTTAAAAAAAATAAAACATGATAAGGCAAAAAAAAAAAAAAAAAAAAATTGCATGGTTGCAAGCTTGATTTTTAGGAGATGTGGGAGTTATATGATGGAACTCTTTAGGTGATAGTCACTTTCAAATTTATGCGATGAATAATATAGAAATTGTGACTGATTACTATCTACATATCACCTCACATGCATCTCATGCTGTTGCTAGTTGCACATCACAAGTTATTCTTTGCTAAACTTAGTACATGAAATTGTGTGTGAATTTGGTTTGGCCATCCAAGATTATATATTCTATGAATTTTATGCAAAATACATTCAAGGGTTGAAAATTTGGGGACAAAAGGTGTGAAACTCTTGTTTTTTGAAGTTCTAGATTGAAATTTTTTTTTTTTTTGAAAAGCTTCTAATCTCATTCTCATGCATTTCATTAATGAAATAACTTGGTTTGAGTGGTTTTTGCAAAATCTTCTGCTATTCTTCAAAAAATCCTGTTTCCCATAATTTCAATTGATCAAAAGTGTTTTTTGACTAATCAAAAATCCTTTGATTTCTAAAGGTTGCTCTCTACCTGGTTCGATTGGTACCCGATCGATGTTCGACTAATCGAGTTTCAAAAGGAAAGAATAAAAACATGCTTTTCTTAGCACTTGTTCATCAGTTTTTCAAAAGTCTTCTCTCCTTTTCATCCTTTTCTTTCTCGACTGATCCAATCCAAGCATTTGTCGTTTTCTTCATCAAATATTCAACAGTTTTTGTCCTTAAGTCTGGGTAAGACCTAAATACCCTTCCTTTTCAAGTTATTTACATTTTTCATACATTTTCTTCAGATTGAACTAGATTTTTTTTTTTTTTTGAAATTTTGATGTTTTGGTTGTTTTTGTTCAAAATTAATCAATGGGTTTTTGTTCTTAGATGTTATATATATGATTTCCATGCATTAATTTGATCAATTTTGTGATTTGAGAAGAATTGGAAATTCTATGGCTTGAAATTTTACAAAATTGGGGTTTTTGTTCAGTTAAGCTTAAATTGATGAAATTAACTTGTGAAATTGATGGATTAAGTTATTATATGATGTTTTCTAACTAGTATAATGGTTAATTAATCAATTTGATTTGTTTTTGAAAAGTGGGTTTTTCAAAGTTTGGGTTTTTTGGTTAAAATTCTTTTATTTTAGTCAATTGTGCATAAATTTTGAAAAATTTGTTGGAAAATTTAGACCCCGGTTGATAGAATTAATAAGTTTTAAACCCAAGTTGTTAATTGTATTTATTATACATAAAACTTGTTAAAACAAAAAAATATCAATATCATGTCAAATATAAGTGCAGCGGAAAAGCAAATAAGATAAGATATGATAACCCAGGAAAACCAATGAAATCAACTAGTTTCACAGTAAAAAACCTGGGGGGAAACCTTCCCGAAAAGCAATTCACTATAGTAAAGAGAAGTTTCAGATTTAGTACAAAATCTTTGTCCCTAAACTCTACAATCCCCGTAGATGAACTCACAGCAGAAACCTTCTATTGCTTCAGAACCTCTGAACTCTTCAATATATGAAAGCCACCCTTTGATGCACGGATCCCAGTACGTGACTAACTCCTTTGCACGAATCTCAGTATGTGACTCACTCACCAACTTAAGAAAGAAGAATGTTGGCTGCAAATATCTTCACTTCATTAGCAATGAAGATTAAGAAGCACTTGGTTACAAAACCCTAAGGCCCAAGGACGCAGTAGCTTTTTTCAGAGAGAATAAGGCTTCGGTCACCTTTTTCATATGTTCTCCTTGTATTCTCATGTGTGACGGCCTCAAAAATAAGCCTTATATATGCCTAGGGTTGTGAGAAAAGAAACCCTACACAAATACAAAAGCCTGGCCTAAAAATCAGATCTGAAAATTCTGATTTCCGTAACCTCGATAGATACCTCGATAGATAGCAGTTGTCGAGCCTCATTAAACCTCGATAGATACCTCGATAGATAGTTATCTGTCGAGTAGCTATCCGCAGGTGTCCAACAGGTGTCCGCAGGTGTTCAGCAGGTGTCCGCAAGTGTCCATCAAGTGTCCACCTTTAGTACACACTTTTTCTTCACTTGTTTCTTGGTCCAATCTTCATTGCTTTAATACTAGACTTGAACAACATGTTCTTTGAAGTATTAAACACATCCTAGATTTATCCAAGTACAAGTAAAGTGCGTTTTGTCAAAAGATTAGCCAACTACATAAAATATGTCCTTAACAATCTCCCCCTTTGGCAATCCGTGACAAAACTACAACAAACAAATGAACATATGAGAGAAGTCATAAATCACTCAACTTATACTCATTTGTTGAATACAATAAAATCTACCCTAACACAAACTCTTGAAAATTTTTGCAAGAAGAGAGTTCATGGCATGGAAGACTTTGACAACCTGTATATCTGAATCACTTTAAACAAAACTCATCAAGGCATCTTTGTGTGAAGCAGAAATAATAGATTGAATACAAATAAAAAAACATATGTATAAAGATAGAAAAGAAACAACACATGTAGAGATAGGTGAAAGAAAACATACATCATCATATATATACCATTTGATAAATACCATGTTGTATGTAAAAATGGTCACAAGATCTAGGTACATGAACAAGGAGGTAAACACTCCCCACTAATAAGATGAAACACAACTCCCCCTTACAAGGGCATGTATTTCTCCCCCTAACTTGTAGAATCTTAAAAAAAGAAACTACAAATTCTCCAATTTCTCCCCCTTTTTGTCACGATTGACAGAGGGCACAGGAAACTATAAAGCTTTACCCGAGAAATATAAAGATGATCAAGGATGATCAAGGGATCACAAAGAATCCATAAAAATGCATGAATGTAATGAAACAAGATGCTATGGATGACAAGATAAGAGAAACATGCAAAACAAAGAAAAATGAAATGCATGCAAGGATATCTCGATCGATCAGGAGATGTCGAAAAGCTATCGAGAAACCTCGATGGATCGAAAAGGTGTCGAGGATCTATTGAGCAGACAGAAAGTTTCTCGATCAATCCACCTAGCTATCAAGAGGTGCCGAGATTGCGGTAAAAAATCAACTGAAGATCTCGACAGATAGCCAGGTATCGAGAGGTGTCGAGGAGGTGTTGAGATGCTTCAAAAACAGTTTTTCAAGGAGGGAAAAACACAGAGATGAATGCAATCAAGCATGCAACTCAACCAAAGATCCAAACAACATATTAACCTCTCAAAAACATCTCTCAACGAGAAAAGTGTCATGCATTTTGATCCAAAACACACACACACACACACACACACACACACACACACACACACTAAACAAGTCTAACCAATTTTTATTTTAAAAACAAGTTAAGACAGTTTAGTGAGCATACATCAACGCATGTAAACCTTGTGATGGCCAAATCACATTGTACTTGCACATGTATCAAGAATAGCAAAGAATATTGCATGTTGTGTGTGAAAAACATTCCAAGATTACATAAGTGTCTTAAAGTTATAACGATTTGAGATATGAGAAAATCACTTTAACTCACACACAATCATAATTGTTTGATAGAGACTATCACTTTTGAGGTACATCATATAATTCTCACATCTCCTAGAAAACACGCTTGCAATCATACTTTAAAACATTTTAATCATTTTGCTTTTATTTCTTTGCATATTTTCTTTTATTAAGCATATCATGCATGGGCATATAAGAGAGAGAAAAGAAATACCCAATTATGTTAAGCTTTTGGCATTACACTTTTGCTATGTTGAAGCATGCAGATGTCATTTTATGATTGGCAGGTAACAGTGGTGAGATGATTATTTATGCCTTTCTCTTAGGATTTTGTAGTCTTACCCGTCAAAAAGAGTGATACGAGTGTTAAGTACAAGAGATCATTTAACCTTACTCATCACACACAAAGAGCCACAAAACTCACTTACTTAGTTGTGCATAAGGATGCTCATCTAAGTTACAAGAGATATAAAGTTTAGAAAACTCTGTTTCAATGGCCATTTTAAAGTTCACAAGAACCAATGTACACAAACACACATTGTTTTTGTATTTTTCTGATTTTTCCCTTTTTCTATTTATTTTGAAAACAAAATAAAATAAAAACTAAACAACCAAACAAAAACAGACAAACATCGTGAAAGCATGAAAGAAAGATGCAAATGCATGAAGACATGATAGAAGGATACAGATGCATGATAGCATGATTCCAAAAGTAGATAAGAAATCAAGCAAAGAAAGTCCTACTTTAGATATAAAGAATTAAAGCAGAGGACAAAAAGAAAAGACAATTAAGTCTTAGGCTCCTTTCTCATCCACATAGCACGAGTCTTTGCCCGTGAAGATAAAAAGGCACGTGTCCTAGTATGACTACTAGAGGAGATGGAAGAATTAGAATTCTTTTGAAATTAAGTTAAAAAGATCAAGACTTTTAATAAATCACCAAGAAATTTCATGACAACGGGGGTCAAGGATCACACTCAGAAAATTAATCCAATCAGAGTGTACCCACTCTGATACCACTTGTTGAGAAATTTAGACCCCAGTTGATAAAATTAATAAGTTTTAAACCCAAATTGTTAATTGTATTTATTATGCATAAAACTTGCTAAAAAACACAAACATCAATGTCATGTCAAATATAAGTGCAGCAAAAAAGTAAATAAGACAAGATATGATAACCTAGGAAAACCAATAAAACCAACTAGTTTCACAGTAAAAAACCTGGGGGGAAACCTTCCCGAAAAGTAATTCACTATAGTAAAGAGAAGTTTTAGATCTAGTACAAAACCTTTGTTCCTAGACTCTATAATCCCCGTAGATGAACTTACAACAGAAACCTTCTATTGCTTCAGAACCTCTGAACTCTTCAATATATGAATGCTACCCTTTGATGCACGGATCCCAGTACATGACTAACTCTTTTACACGAATCTCAGTATGTGACTCACTCACCAACTTGAGAAAGAAGAATGTTGGTTGCAAAGTTCTTCACTTCATCAACAATGAAGATCAAGAAGCACTTGGTTACAAAACCCTAAGGTGCAAAGACGCAGTAGCTTCTTTCAGAGAGAATAAGGCTTCGGTCATCTTTTTCATATGTTCTCCTTGTATTTTCTTGTGTGACGGCCTCAAAAATAAGCCTTATATATGCCTAGGGTTGTGAGAAAAGAAACCCTACAAAAATATAAAAGCCTAGCCCAAAAATCAGATTTGAAAATTCTGATTTCCGTAACCTCGATAGATACCTCGATAGATAGCAGGTGTTGAGCCTCATTAAACCTCGATAGATACTTCGATAGATAGCTATCTGTTGAGCAGCTATTCGTAGGTGTTCGCAGATGTCCAGCAGGTGTCCGCAGGTGTCCACCAGGTGTCTAGCTTTAGTACACACTTTTTCTTCACTTGTTTCTTGGTCCAATCTTCATGGCTTTAATACTAGACTAGAACAACATGTTCTTTGAAGTATTAAACACATCCTAGATCTATCCAAATACAAGTAAAGTGCGTTTTGTCAAAGGATTAGCCAACTACATAAAATATGTCCTTAACAAAATTGAACAATTTTTTTGTGCATTAGAGCATGCATCATATGTGCATTTATTATATGCATCATATAAATTGTTATTTTGTTAATATATTTTGTGCTCTAAACCTTTCTAATGTAGTTTACCTTTGGTTTTTATGTTTTTCTTTATTTTTGTTTTACTCCTTTTTTCTTAGAATCATGGTTAGGAAATCTAGGGCTCAAAAAACCACTACTTCCTCCTCTTCTGAATTTGAAAATATTAGATTTCAGTTTAAATCTAATCACGAAGCCTATGAGAAATTGAATATCTTTAGGTTTGTTTGGGCTGAAAGGAAAGTTATCCTAGATGAGGTTAATTCTGAGATTCGTAGGAACTTTGAAAGTCGAGGTTGGTTGCCTCTTCTGGATGTTGAGTATCCTCCTCTAATTGCTTTGATTAGAGATTTTTATTCTCTATTCACTCCAATGATTCCAACATTCACTATGTGAAGACTTGGATAAGGGGTGAAGAGTTTGTCATTACTCGTGAGGTAGTGACTTCTGCTCTTGGTGTACCTTTGGTACAGCAGCCTGTATATCCTTATACAAAGTTTCCTCCCCTTAATGACATTATGTCTCTTCTTACTGGTACTACCATTAGTTGGGGTACTAATCCTAAGATTACCACACATGAGCTTACTAAGCTCAATTTTATGTTCTTTAGGATTTCTTGTCATATCATATGACCTATTTCTCACATACATACCATTCCCATTGAGAGATTTGCGTTTTTGTATGCTTTCATCACTGATGCTCCTATCAGTTTTCCTATTCTTTTCATTCGTTCCCTTGTTGAGGTTTATAGGAGTAGTGCAAAATCTCATGGTTTGTTTTTGCCGATTTTTATCTATAAGATTCTTTTAGATATAGGTTTAGAGGACTTCACCTCCTCTAAGCTTGTTCATATCATCCCTCCTATAGTTTGTTAGGGAATTTAGACCCCGGTTCATAGAATTAACAAGTTTAAACCCAAGTTGCTAATTAAATTTATTATGAATAAACCTTGTTAAAACAAAAAAACATCAATATCATGCACAACGGAAAAGTAAATAAAACAAGATATGATGACCTAGAAAAACCAATGAAGCAAACTAGTTTCACAGTAAAAAACCTGGAGGGAAACCTTCCCAAAAAACAATCCACTATAATAAAGAAAAGTTTCAGATCTAGTACAAAACCTTTGTCCCTAGACTCTACAATTCCCGTAGATGAACTTACAGCAGAAACCTTCTACTGCTTTAAAACCTTTAAACTCTTCAATTTATGAAAGCCACCTTTTGATGCACGAATCCCAGTATGTGACTCACTCACCAACTTAAGGAAGAATAATATTAGGTGTAAAGTTCTTCACTTCATCAACAATGTAGATCAAGAAGTACTTGGTTACAAAACCTTAAGGCGCAAAGATGCAGTACCTTCTTTTAGAGAGAATAAGGCATCGGTCACCTTTTGCATATGTTCTCCTTGTATTCTCTTATGTGACAGCCTTTAAAATAAGTCTTATACATGTCTAGGGTTGTGAGAAAAGAAACCCTACATAAATACATAAGCATGGGCTGAAAATCAGATTTGAAAACTGATTTTCGTAATTCTCGATAGATAGAATCTGTTGAGAGCTGTCGAGACTCATTAAACCTCGATAGATAGCTATTTATTCAGAGCTATCAAGAATTTGTCCAACTTTAATGAACATCCCTTCTTCACTTGTTTCTTGGTCCAATCTTCATGGCTTTAATACTTGACTTGAACAACATGTTTCTTGAAGTATTAAATACATCCTAGATCTACCCAATTACAAGTAAAGTGCGTTTTGTCAAAGGATTAGCGAATTCTAAATTGACATATGTTCCTAACATGAATCACATATGTCCTAACATAGGTGCCACCTTTCTTATGCAAAGGGTTGCTCAATTAAAAGCTAGCTCTAAACGGCTTAAAGTCGAGTCATCTACAGGTGATGCATCTAGAAACCCTCCTTCTAGCAATCCTCCACCTGAGGAGTTTGTTGATCCCACTGCTGCCGTGGATCTTTCACCATCTACATCATCGTCTTCTTCTATGCGTACTATGCTAGAGACGTGTCTCACCGTTCAGGCGGCTCATGGTCAACTTTTGTTGGATTTGTTCAACGAGGTTGCAGCCTTATGAATAGATTTGGCTGATGCTAAAGGTGATTCTTCATCGGCTCCACCCTCAGATTAGTCTTGATTACCCTTTGGCAATATGTCACAAAAATGGGGAGTATATAGATAGGGGGAGATGTGATTTTTTGTTGATGAGATGATATATTTTTGATGTAGATTGTATTTAGGGGCATATTTTGTGATTGTATATGTTGGGGGGAGACTTTTATTTATTTATTTATTTTTTTTTAATGTTCTTGTTTTATTTATGTTTATGTTCTTGTTTCACAAACTATGATACATTGGTTATGATTTATGTTATGAGGTTATTCATGGTATTTGTCTTCTTTTTTATGTTTTGTGAAAACAAGAAATTGATTTTAATTTACTTGTATTTTCCGTATATGCATTTATGGTTTGTTTAGTGGTTCATGAACTTACAGGTTAATTCATTCAAAGTTTCTATCTACTTTTGCAACTGATAGATAGGAGTTAAGCTGAATTGTAATTTGGGCAATAAAGTGTGATTGGGCTGTTTTTACTTTAAGCATTTTATTTCATGTAATGTGTTTTGTCACAGATTGCCAAATGAGAAAATTGTTTGGTTCTAAGAATTTAGGAACTAATGCATTAGAACTTCACTTTGTATGTGTTGGCAAACCATGATCAAAACAATGAGTCTAGGTTTAGACTTACTCAACGTTTGGATACGTGTAAGTTTGGAATCGAGTAATTGCAGAAATTTATTGGTCAAATTCTGCAAGGCTTGATCGATCGAAAATTAAGCTCGATCGATCGAATCTTGTAGAACAAGAACTTTTTGCAGTAGTTTCAAACCAGCCTAAGCTCACATGACATGCAAGGTTAAGTGTTTCACTCCAAGTATAAAAGGAAAAAAATCTAGCTATGTTTTAGAATTCTTTTGATGAGTTGTATGTTGAATCTTTTGTGAGATCTAAGAGGTGTTTACCTTCATACACACACATAGAGCTATCAAGATCAAGATTCACATCAAGAACTTGATGGTTGTTTCAGTTGTTGCATAAAGAACTTTCAAGAAGATTTGAAACCTTTGAGAGGTGTCTTAAAGTCACAAGTAGGAGAACTTGTGGTTGTTGCAGATCGAGAAACGAAGTAGTCCGTGGACTTGGAGCTATCACGTGGTCGTAGTTTTCTACACGAGGTAGCAATAGGATGTTAGTGGTCTAAGTCTTATTGTACAAACTTCAATTCTTTCATAGTGGATCTGTTTCTACCTTGAGGATAGTTAGGTTAAATTTTCCCTAGGTTTTTTACTGGATAGGTTTTCCAGAGTCATTAGATCTTTGTGTTCTTTACTTTCTGCATTATATTTTTTTTACACATATTTGTTTAACCTAGTTTTAATTAAGAAACTTATTACTCAATTTGGCTTAATATTAGGTTAAACATATTTTGTTACGGGGTGTAAAACTTAACAATAATAAATTTCATCGTTATTTTCAAACCCTTTGCAATGTTTGTGGGGCTAGAAGAAGGGAGAGAAAATTGGGGTGGGGGGGGGGGGGGAAAGAAAACATAGAAAAGAAACTAAAATTATATGCACATTTTAGTTATAACTAGATTAGTTATAACTTGTCGCTAACCGACGATATGACAGTTTATTAGTTTCCCACTCTGTTAGGTGTATATAAATATCAGAGTTTATTGTAATCTACTATTCAATGAAGCATTTTTACACAAACATCAATTCTCTATCTGCTCTAACCTCCATAGCCAAAGCTTGAAACTTTGATAACTATTACATGGATATACCTTTATAAGTTCAGTTCAATAATCAATAAAAACTTGGCCACAGACTGGAAAAAAAAAAAAAAAATAGAAGAAGAAAAATCTAAATCTAAACGCATAAATGATAAAAAGAGAGAATTAAGAATAAAGAGAATTTTCCAAGTTATAGTGAGAATTTTCCTAGTTATAGTGAGAATGGTCATTCTTAAGTACTGAAGGAACTTTTGGGAGGAGTCAGGACGCAATTGCCGCCTCCCCTCCCCCTCCTGATCCCTTGCTTTGCCCCTATTGTTTAAAGGCACCATGACTTTTGAATGAAGTTTAGATATGCATTTGTGTTGGAACCCTATTCCTTATCTCTTGTGTGAGTGCGCGCTTGTTTCGCATGAACAAAAAAAATTAGGAATTAATGGAATACTTCGAAAGGAAATTCAAAAAATTTTGTACATACGAATTATAAGGAAAGTGAAATCTCTATGGAGTTTCGTTACTTTTTATGTAAAAAAAAATGGCGAATTGGAAAATGAAATTCCTAGATCAGTTATAATTACAAACCATTAAATAAAATTCTTAAATGGATACAATATCCAATACAAAATTTAAAAAGGAGGCTTAATAACAAATAACAACCCTAAACTATGGAACACTTGCACCATAGGCACGAAACGTTATAATCATCACCCTAATTTTAATATTTGTACTGTTTGTACTAAAAAATGCACCATGCCATCCTTCAAATTTAATCTCATTTTGAGATTAAATTCAATAAGAAGATGTAAAAGCCTTGATTTATTCTTTCCAATAGTATTATGTCATGCCACATTTTTGTAAATAAAAGGATAAAGAGTAATACACCCACACTCTTTTTAAAACTCTATTACCTAATATAGTAAAAAAAATTAAAAGATTAAAACCAATATACTTGGAAAATTAAAACCCAAAGTTGTTGTACAAATTAAAATCCAAACATTGAGGTAACGCTTCAGGAGATCTTGGGAATCGAAGTCATGGGAAACTATTGGAGCCATCAAGGCCATTGTCTACGTGATTCCTATACTTAGAGAGTACAATATAATACATAATCACTCCTCTAATATAATAGTAGGTTTTATTAATTAATTTCAAGATGAGACCTACTATTCATGTGAGATGAGAGCGCATGCATATATTACATTCTTGGAATGTTCTATAATTTTTTGTGAGGGTGTAATGTTAAATTTCATGAGTTCTCTCCAAGTTGTATTTGATAGTTCAAAGGTTCAAAACAAAACATAGCGATTCTCATTTATGTGCTTTTGTTTTTATTTTCATAATTTACTTTGTTCTTTAGCATATGATTTTGTGGGTGCTCAATTGCTTGGAATATTGGTGGGTTTATTTTGGAGTCCTATTGTTGTAGATCTAGCCAATGGAAGTGGACCTAGTATGAATGTCCACTTCAATTCATTATGGTACAACTATAATGACCTTAGCTGCAAAACGTTTCTGGCTATATAACGGTTTAATTGTGATGTCACAGGAGCTATAAGAATATGAACACGGTACTTTTTTAATGAAAACCTCAAATCTATAAGGAGTTTCTTGAATCCATAAGGTGATATATAGGTCTTTGGAATCCGCTAGAGAGAGGTAATAGACAAAAGTATGACTTTTTATTAATTTAAATAAACGTATATGCACTGTGATGGATTAATTGATAGGCTAAAAACGTATTGACCTCCTTGTGATGGATTAATTGATTAATTAGCCAAGTTTAATTAATTAATCAAATTAACATGCAATGTACGTGGCAGCACAAACAAATCACAAACTAAATAATTATGTAGTAGAAAATAAATTGACACAGTGATTTGTTTACTAAAGGGGAAAACCTCTAAGGCAAAAACTCCACCGGGTGATTTTAAGGTCACCACTCTTGAGAATCCATTATTATCACACCAAGCGGTTACAAATAAAGGAATCCTAGTACCTTATACCAATCTACAGTTGAACCCTTACCCGAATACCCAATTGGACTTGTTCTGTAGTGACAATCTCTCCTTTTACTGCATGGCTCCCAGTGCGTGACTAACCAATATATGCACGGATTCCAGTATGCGACTTGATCACCAACTTGAGAAGGATGTTGACTACAAAGTTCTTCTATTCATCACACGATGAAGTTCATGAAGTTGCTTGGTCACAAAACTCTACAGTGTACAAACACAGCAGTTCAAGATGAACTAGAGCAATTCGGTTTTTGATCACACTTTTCTTCACACTTGTAAAATTGTGCTTTTGTGCAACTGTGCAACTTGTGACGGTCCTTAAAATAATCCTTATATATGTATAGAGTTGTGAGAAAAGAAAGCCTAAACATACATTCACGGATTGGATGAAAATCAGCTCTGAAAAATTGAACTTCATAAATATTGACATATATCCTATCTATCGAGCAGCTGTTGAGCCTCGGGTTGAAGCAACTCTTTTAAACCTTGATAGATACTAGCTGTCGAGTTTTAATGAACCACACTTCTTCACTTGATTCTTGGACAGATTTGCATGATTTTAATACTTGAACTTGAAATCTTGTTTCTTGAAGCATTAAACACATCCCAGATCTATCCAATTACAAGTAAAGTGCGTTTTGTCAAACGATTAGCCAATACATAAAATGTTGACATATGTTCCTAACATGAATCACATATGTCCTAACAACTATAATAGGTTTAAATAGTAAAAATAAAAACTAGAGCGTTTAGAAGAACTCTTAGAAACCCTAATTTGTGTTGATCACATAATTAATTGGAAAATAGCAATTTTTACCGATATTAGCAAAATTGAGATAATTGCGAAAATTGAAACTATAGTCTCTAAGGGATGTTCTAAAACAGACAAAACCTTATTCAAACTTTTAGCCTAAAAGTTATTAAGAAAAATGAATATTACTAAAAATAACAAAATCACTTTTTCCAGAGCCTTAACGGAAGAATTCCCCATAATTGGGGCAAACCTTAATCTAAAGACCTTTTCTTTTCAGGCCTTCGAATTTCATACAATTTTGACACCGTCCCTTTGATGAGTTTTACTAGCACCCATTGATCTTGTGTGGTGATTTCTGGCTCCCTCGTTGCTTTAGGAGGGCTTATACTATCTATTCTACATCAAATTGCGTTGGTGTGAATTCTCGTCTTCGCTTATGTTCATGTGATGTATTTTACCAATCTCCAAATCCACTAATTGTAAATTTAATTCGGATAGACTTTCTTTCGGCTGAAATAATTGCCTTAATAACTTTCCAAAAGAGTTGTAACAAGTCATATTTAATATAGATTTACCTATCTCATAATCCTCATCTTATATGCTGAATTTAACAAGATCTATTTTAGAAGAAAGATCCAAATTAGAAACTCCTTGTTTATTCCACTAAAATTCTGGATTTTTTTTTATTCTTTATTAAAAATCTTCAATTTTCAAAAAAACAATGCTACAGTTACAAACTATTTTACAACATTTATACAAATTGTTATTGTAACCAATATATTCTTACTGGTTTTTAAAAGTTTGGATATGTGTAAAAACACAAGAGCTTGTTAAGACCCCCAAATAAAATTTACGGCTAGATAGCTTTTACTTTAACTTATATCAAGTGCAGAACAAGAGTAAGAAGCACAAACAACTGTTATCATTACCCTAAGCCATATTCATCCATTATCAATCAATATAAAGTAAAGCTTAAGAGTAGGGAAGAAAGATGCAAACACAAGACAACATCGAGACGTGCTATCGAAGAAGAAACTGAAAAACAAGGCGAAAAACTTCTCTGTGACCCTCCAAGTCAAAATTGATCCACTAGAGAATAAAGTTGGAGTACATGAATAACAAAAAACTCTCCAAGCCTAGTCTACTTCATGTACTTGAGCCCTCCAAGCTCTTACTACCAACTGGCCTCTTGGAACCTTGTCTTCTCTAGCTTTTTGGATCCTGTAATTCGATTGCATCCACCAATGAATGGTTCCTTTCAATGCTTCCCAACAGCATCAAAATCTCACTTGACACTCAGAATGGGTGTGGTAAGTATTTGGGCTATCAGCTCTCAAGATTATAGAGATGGAGAAGTAGAAGTTTAGGAAAACCACAAGGAAATGTGTAGATTGTGGGTATAACAATCTCTAACTTTTAAGACTCTGTTTGTTTTGCTGGAAAACCTTCTATAAAGATAGTTTTCTATATTTTCTAGTGTTTGGTAGCACAAAAAGAAACTAGTCAATGGAAAACTATCTTTAGTCAACAGAAAACCCTAATAAAAATAAGCATTATTTTTTATAGGTTGTTTTCCAAAAAAAAAAAAAAAATTTGGAAAGCAATCTCTCCCTCACACGTTGCATCTCCTATAAATATTATCTTTGTTTGCAACCATGGGAAACATAATTTTTTGGTGCATTCTTTCTCTCATGGTAAGCTTTTCACTTTTTTTCTCTTCCCTTTGTTTTTTCTCTTCTCACACCCTCACCATCACTAACTCTGGTCTCTCCTCTTCCCATAGATCTCTCTCTCTAACTATTTCTCTTCTCTCTTTTCTCCATGCTTCTCTTCCCCTCTGTAACACAATTCTCTGATTAATTTTTTTTTCCTTTACTGATCGGTCAATAGCTTCAACTTGCCAAAGATAAAAAATTTGCAGCGATAATTATTTCATTCCTCTCTACCAAAATCCCAATTCTTTGCTTTGAATTTCAAGCTTGATTTTCTTTTTCTCTAAGAATTTTTCAGTTTGATGGATCCCAGGTAGAAGTTACTTTTTTTCGTACATAAAGTGCAAAAAAAAAAAAAAAAAAAAAAAAAAAAAAAAAAAAAAAAAAAGAAGAAGAAGAAGAAGAAAGAATGAAGGAAGTAAAAGATGAAAATTTTAAACATAGTACTTATATTGCTCTAAATTGCTTTTACATGGGACAGTCTTTACCGTAGACTAATAATATTGTTATATAATGAAAAATAATTGTTTAGGGGAATTGCATTTGTTGGCAGATACTTTATGCAGATACTATGCAGTGATGATATAATATGCAAATACATTATGTAAAAACATAATTTAGAGTAATATTGAAGACTTGTAGACAATTAGTATACCAACAAAAAGAGTAGACAATTAAAAGTTATTGTTATTTATATTTATTAAAAATGTATTTCCTTGTCAAATTATATATATATATATATATATATATATAGAGAGAGAGAGAGAGAGAGAGAGAGAGAGAGAGAGAGATGGTTGATATATGTGTGTGTGTGTGTGTGTGTGTGTGTGTTGTGTGTGTGTGCGCGCGCGTGCATATGTACATACGTTACTGCTCATATATGTGAGTAAGATGAGTGGTAGAGATCATGCAAATTTGACAACTAATTAATCTTGATTGTATTTATTGTCAAAATTTTAGTATGAAAATCAAATTCATTCTTAGTTTTTTTTTTTTTTTTTTTTAATTTATAATGATTACAGTAGTTGGTTTACATAATACATATATTTTAAATTATACAAGAAATATTTAAAAAAATTGCATACCAAACACTAAAAAACATTCTCAAGGTCATTTTCAAGGTTGCTACCAAACATTGGAAAATGAAACAGTTTTCTAGAAAATGCTCTTTGGAAAGTGAATCATTTTCCAGAAAATGTTAATGCTGAAACAAATAGAGCGTAAGTGTATTTTCTAGGGTTTTCTCTCTAAAAAACACTCCTTACAATATATGGGTAAAAACTTGGTAAATCAAAACATTACTTTTTTCCAAACAAAATGTTTTGTGAGTACTTCACAGGATGATCTTTCTCGCGAGACACTCGCGAAAACCTCCAGGCTAGCATGACTCTATCTTCCAGTCATGTGCTCTACACATGGCTCTTTCATAGGTAAGCTTCTCGCTTGACACTCTCTTATTCATCCTTTTAAGCTTGAGTCTTCACACTCTCTCATACTCATCTCTTACAATTAGAAACCTACATACGTACAGGGAAATATGATTAAAGAAATTACGATCAAATTTGGCACGGAATTAAAGCCAACATAAAATAGTTGTAAATTACAACTTTATAGCTATCCATCTGGGCCCAATATTCACATCATTTTATTAATTACCAATAATCACTTATCACATAAGTAATTTGTAAAAAATATTGTAAAATAGTTTGTGACTTTAGTATTTTCATTTTCAATATATTTTTCAAAATAGAAATTCTATTTAAAATTTTGCTAAAATCCTTTTCTCATTGAAAAGTGTTTAATTTTAAAATACTATCGAAATGCAAAATTTTTGTCTAAAATTGAAATTCCCACTCCCCATTGTAACTATCTGATTTATGAAAATTATACCAAACCAAGCAAGGCAAATTTTTAACTGCCACACCATATTTCCTTTGAAGTAGAAAAGGTGCAATCAAGTTGCCTATCCAAAGTGGCAGGTTGAAATCTTCTTCAGCTTTCCTTCTTTATAAAGAATATATTCCATTATGGTCAGCTAATATGCAGTTGAAAAATGGAGGAGGAAATGCAAGACTAAGAAAAGGACTATGCAATTTAGTTAGAGGAACTCAGGATCATAAAATTATGCAGTGGTCTAACATTAGGATAAGAGTCTTGTTTGGTAGCCAAGGATGATTTGCCTGCTCTCCCCACGGGTTTCAACATTCAAGTATTGAGTCTGGAAACTCTCGTGTGGTTCGTAGGCAGTCTCCTTGGCTAATCTGATTGACTCTTCTTTCTCATGCTGGGCCTTGTCTTCTTCTAATTGCAAGCCTTCAACATTATTTTGCAAGCATGATTGGTACATGAAAATGAATTTATTGGTAGTGGCTTGCCTTCTACTCCAAATAGGTTTTAGTGAATGGTTATGTACGAGTTATTCTCTCACTCAATAGGCTAACAGGCTATATATTCTCAATCTCTAATGTTAGGCTTAGGCCTTCTTTTTCAACAAGCCCTTGACCTCAACTCTGACATGTTGGAAAAGCATTTGCATGTTAAATATTTTTTTGATGAATGCTGAAGGGTAGGAGGAGTGCATTACATGGCAAATATATATAAAGAGTTGGCCGACAAATAATAGTACTTGCTATTCTAGTCGCCATTGTTGCTAGTACAGTGTGCATTAGTAACAAGAGATTCTCAAGGAGTACGTGTAGTAGCATTGTGCGAACTACGTGAGAAAGGACTGACATTGTACCACTTTGGCCACTTGATTCAAGACACAGAGTGACTAAAAATTGTAATTGAGAGAAACTATTGCGTTTGGTTTAGAGGCGTTTGGTTCGCTTGATGCTACATCTAGGTGTAATATTACATCATCGTAATTTTAAATTCATGTGATCACAATGGGTTCCAGTTAGTTTAACTGGTAAAGTCTCTAATGATTGTATAAGAAATCTGAGGTTCAATTCCTGCTTACACCAAAAATTGATTGATGTCTTGATCTGATGATAAAGAGCTATCATCGGAAGTGAACGTCATAGGTTGAAACTCTCTCTAAAAAAAAAAAAAAAATTCATGTGATCACATTACCTGAATGTGACATTAAGGTGTTTGGTTCATTAAATTACATTCCAATCATAATCCAAGAATGTAGCATTTATATAATTGATAAATAAACATTCTTAGAAATAATTAAAATTATTATAATAACAAATTGATTAAAAATAGCATCAACTCCAGAAAATGCCAAAATTACCCTTGGACCAAAAAATACCATTGATAGCCCAAAATGACCAAACTGCCCCTAAAACCTCAAAAAATACTTGAAATATAAAAAAAGACCAAAATATCCATGTAACCTATAAAATTACCAAAAATACCCTAAATCTTATGATAATGACCAAAATACCCCATGAACCACAAAATGACCAAAATCGTTCTAAAATGACAAAAATACCCCTAAAATCACTAGAATGGCCAAAATTCCCCAAAAATCACAAAAATTACCAAAATACCCCTGAAATTACTAAAATTACCAAAATAACCCAAAACCTCAAAACAACAAAAAATACCTTGAATCCTTTTAAATGACCAAAATAACCCAAAACCTATAAAATGACTAAAATACCTCTAAAACCGCTAGAATTAATAGACAAACTCGATACCTTGAAATGACCAAAATACCCCAAACATCTAAAATGATTAGAATACAACTCAAAATCGCCAAAATAACCAAAATGCCCTAAAATCTCCAAGAATGAGCAAAAAAACTTGAATACCCCTAAAATCTAAAAAAATGAACAAAATACCCCGAAAACCTCAAATCACCAAAATGCCCACGAAACCTCTAAATTGGACAAAATACCCAAAAACCTCTAAAATGACCAAAATGTACCCAAACCTCTAAAATGACCAAAATTCCCTTGAAATCTCTAAAATGAACAAAATATATTAAAATATTCAAAATGGCCAAAATAGCCTCTAAAATGGTCAAAAAAATCCGAAAACCTCAAAAATGACCGCGAGACCCTTGAAACCACTAAATGACACAATATAATCCCAAACTTTTGGTTATTTTGAAGGTTTCAAGGATTTTAGGCTAGTTTAAAAGTTTCAAGGTAGTTAGTCATTTAGATGGTTTTGAGATATTTTGGTCATTTTAGAGGTTTTGGGTTTTTTTGTGCTCATTCTAGAGGATTTGATGGCATTTTTGTCATTTTTGCGATTTTGGGGGTATTTTAATCATTTTACAGGTTTTGTAGCATTTTGGTCATTTTAGCGATTTCATGGTATTATGGTCATTTTAGAGGTTTCAGGGTATTTTTGCTCATTCTAGAGGATTTGAGAGCATTTGGTCATTTTTATGATTTTGGGGGTATTTTTTTTAATCATTTGACAAGTTATGGTGTATTTTGGTCTTTTAGAGGTTTTGGGGTATTTCTGGTCATTTTATTGTTTTTGAGGTATTTTTGGTCATTTTAGAGGTTTCGAGATAATTTGGTCATTTATGCAGTTTTGATGTATTTTTGGTTGTTTTGATGTTTTGCCGTATTTTGGTCATTTTAATGGTTTCGTGGGATATTTTGGTCATTTTAGTGATTTCGGGGGTATTTTTGTTATTATAGTGGTTTCAGGATTATTTCCGTCATTTTAGAGGTATTTTGGTCATTTTTGAGGTTTCGAATGTGATGTGGCATAAACAAATGCAACTCTGAATTTGTCCATGGAGATCGTCCAGTACGAGCAAGGTGCTCAAGATGAGGTAAGCTGTCACGACATGCTCAAGACGAGGTAAGCTGTCTTGACGTGCTCAAGACGAGGTAAGCTGTCTTGACGTGCTCAAGACGAGGTAAGCTACCTTGACGTGCTCAGGACGAGGAATTACGGATGACACATGAGCACTTAGAAAATTTACGGTATAAAATGTCTCCGTATTGTACGAGTAACCTCCAAATGACCGTTGCGCGCAAAAAGGGTAACTCCTAAACAGTTGGAAGTTATATTCAAATACAAACCTCCTCAATTCAAGGGGAGGTTACAAATCCAATAACCACTCTTAAGACACTATATAAACACTGGTTCAGACCAAGAAAAGGTACGTGAAATCATTTCCCAAAAAATTGGCACTTGAAAATATTTGAGAGAATTTGACTTTGTCATTGGAGGGTTATTGGCCGGCAACCCCGGTCACCTTTGATCACTATCTCTTTCATTTTTCAGGCTACCAAGGCAATCGTGAGCCCTTTCTGATCTGAAGCATCCAGCCTACTGATTTTCTTCACTTCATCAGAATGTATTTTGGTCATTCTAGTGGTTTTAGAGTTTTTTTTTTTTTTTTTTGCCATTTTAGAGATTTTGGGGTATTTTGGTCATTTTAGTGGTTTCGAGAGTATTATGGTCATTTTAGAGGTTTAAGGTATTTTTTGTCATTTTTGAGGTTTTAGGGTATTAAGGTTTTTTAGGACGAGGATCAATCTCTATCGGCTTATGGTTTTTTGATTGATGATGTTAAGATACTTTCTAGGTCTTTTACTAAATTACATTACCCTCATACTAGGAGAGAAGGTAATAAATTAGCTCATAGTTTGGCTAGGTATGCAATTAATGTTTCCAGCATTGTTGTTTGGATGGAGTTTGTTCCTCCAAACCTTTATTATGTTTTTCAGACTAACTTAGCCAATTTTTCTAAATAATATGATTCATAATTTTCACCCAAAAAAAGAAGAAGAAGGTATTTTTGGTTTCAGGGTATTATAATTGTTTGAGAGGTTTCAGGGTTGGTTTAGTAACTTATTAGGTTTTTGGGGTATTTTCGTCATTTTAGAGGTTTCAGAGGCATTTTGATATTTTTGAGGTTTCAAGGGTATTTTGGTCATTTGAGAGGTTTTGAGTGAATTTTGGTAATTTTTTAGGTTTAGGGGTGTTTTGGTCATTTTCAGAGGTTCGAGGGTAATTTGGTAATTTTAGAAGTTTTAGGGGTCATGTAGTCATTTTGGAGGTTTTGGGGGTATTTTGGTCATTTTAGATTTTGGGATATTTTGGACATTCGTGGTACATTTTAGTCATTTTAGCAGTTCTAAGGGTATTTTGGTCATTGTAGAGGTTTTAAGGGTTTTTTTTTTTCCTTCTTCTTTTGATATTTTGGTGATTTTCACTAAATTAAACTGTAATCCTTATCTACAAGTTTAGAGAAACCCATAAATTTTAGAGATAAATTCACCTAGCCTTTCTCTCACCATAGTCGTATCCTTGAGAGGTGATCATCCTAATGTCATCTATCACTACCATTTAAGTGTTGTGAGTGAATTGGTGTTCAATGAGTCATTGGAGAGCTTCCATTTTAGCCATGGTGGCTTAAAGATGCAACACGTGCTTGGTTGCAAATCTAGAAATTAAGTAAGAGAAAGGACTTGGGGAAGTCGATTACTAGTAGGAGTTGAGAGGGCTTGAGTACAAAAGTTCAACACTAATTGGAGGGTTGTGTGTCAAATTGTATCGCAACTGTATACACTTAATATATCATTTCAATGCTAGCCAAGGAGAGGTTGTTCCACCTGGTTCTCGAGTTTTTCTTCTCCATAACACATCTGGTGTTATATTTGGTTTGTGTCTTTAATTTTCTGTGGTTGCTCACTTAATATGCTTAATGTGTCTATCCTTGCAATTTTTGGTATCCATGCTTATATAAATTGGTTAATCTCGTAAATTTGGCATTAATTGATAGATTATCCTCAATTGAGTAAGTCGTAATTAAAAGTGGGGTCCAAACCATTACCTAGGTTATATTAAGCCGTAATTGATTAATGTCATGAGACACATGACCTAAAGGCTAGGCAAGTACAGAATCAAACACATTTTTAAAGGATAACCAGGTGCAAATGGTCAAGTTTCATAGGGTACCTAACACCTTCTCTATGCATAACCATATGTTTTTGGTTCCAGGCACAGTTTCATCTATTTTAGGTTTATAGGAACTAAACTTAAGAAAAAGCACTTTTTAATAACTCAAGTGATCAATCAACTTTAGGAAATCCCAATAATTAGTGCTGACTCTATACACTCTACACACACCTACACATGAGCAGCTTAACACAAGGAGTGCAAGTGACGCACACTTGGCATCATCATAAGGGAGTGGGACCACCATTTCATCTCTCACTAGTACAAGCACCTAGTCTTTGTATGACAACTTTAGGTTTTAATTTTTTTGATTATATGGGCTTCAATTATCGAATTATATTAGGTAATGGAGGTTTAACGAAAGTCTGATAGCGTGTATTAGCTTGGAAATTTTAGCATTTTGCCCTTATTTTGTAAAACATTTGGCAATATGCCCCTGTTTTGAAACAATTTAGGTCTATGTCTCTCTTTTGAAATTCGATTTACTCAAAATTGAGTTTAGTATCGCTATAGGTTCTTAAAATGTCGCTATAAGCAAAAAAAAAAAAAAAAAAAAAAAAAAAAACCTTGCATGGAACTCAATTTGGAGAAAATCGAATTTCAAAACGTCGCTATAGGTCCTTAAAATGTCGCTATAGTGCTCCTTAAAACGCCACTATAGGGTTCAACACGATTTAGAAAAAATTGAGTTTCAAAATAAGGGCATGGATCTAAATAGTTTAAAAACAGAGGCATATTGCCAATTTTTTTACAAAATAGGGGCAAAAGGCTAGAATCTTCGTATTAGCCTATATTCTTTTTATTTTTCTTTTCAAAATTGACACAATTCTATTAGATGGTGTAAATTGAAGCTTTTACATCAGATCTTTATTGAGAGGGCTCTCAATGCTTCACTTGAAAGCGTATAAACTAAGTGTCATCAATAAAAAAATTCTTCTTATGAAGCACTTCTTAAATTAAGTGTCAGCTTTCCTTTTTTGTATAGAATAAATTCCATTATGGTCAACTAATTGATGAAGTTGACAAATGGAAGAAGCAATTCAATACCGAGGGCTACGTAATTTAGTCAGAGGAATGTAACTACGCAGCGGTCCAACTTCGATTCCTTCATTTCCTATAAATAGAGACTAATATGTAGTATTTGCAGCAAGCACTGGGTTTATGAAATATTATTTGTGAGGAAGAGAGATCTAACATTAGGATAAGAGTCTTGTTTGGTAGCCAAGGATGACTTGCCTGCCCTCCCAACGGGGTTTCATGTATTGAGTCCAGAAACTCTTGTGTGGTTTGTAGGCACTTTCCCTGGCTAATCTGACTGGCTCTTCTTTTTCATGCTAGGCCTTCTCTTCTTCTAATTAATTGCAAGCCTTCAGCACTATTTTGTATGACTGATTTGTATCGAGAATGTTAGAATATCATACGAATAGGGTATGAGTTTATTATGATCAAAGTAAAGGTACATAAAAGTGAAATTCTTGTTAATGGGCATGCCTTTTCCTTCAAATAGATTTAAGTGTAACGTTATCTACTAATTACTCTAACACTCACTTAGCTAACCGGCTATTCTCAAAGTTTAATTTTATGCCATCTTTTACACAAGCCCTTGACCTGAACTCTAAAGCGTAGGTAAAGCATTTGCATGGTGGGAAATTTCTAGTGCACATCTCTTAATGCACACTTAGTAAAAACCTTGACTAGGGTTGTCTACGGGTCGGGCCGGGTCGGTTTTGGACCTAACCCTAACTTGACCCGTCGGCATCAGTTGGAGGGCGGAGGAACCCGAAACCGACCGCCAGAAAAATTGGTTGAGTTGGTTTCGGGTGAGGGTGTTTGTTGGTCGGGCCAGGTTGGTTGCTGGAATAAAAAAAAGCGTCACCAGAATCTGCATTTTTTTGCTAAAAATTGTTGGGATTTGGCCAGATCTGGCTAAATTCGACCAGATCTGGTCGAGATCTCGCCAAATCTGGTTGAGATCTTGCTTGATCTGGTTCAAGTTGCTTGAGTTTTGGAGATGCAAACTCACCATTCTACCCACCGGTGTCGGTTTTTTTGAACAGAAACCTGCCGCCAATAGACTAAACCTTCGGTTCAGGCCAGAAATAGTAGTACTTTATTTTCTACACTCCTTTTTTTGTTGTTAAAGTTTTAATTAAATTCCATTGTTGTTAGTACCCTTTGCATTAGTAACAAGGGATGCTCAAGGAGTATGTATGGCAGCATTGTGCGAACTAGGTGAAAAAGGACTGACATTGTCCAGTAGAGTGACTAAAATATGTAATCCAATAGCTGTTGCCTTAACATTGGAAGAAAATAATCAAATTCAAAGGGACTTCGCAATATGGCTGGAGGAAACTTCCCTTGCATTGCCTATTATACCATTATACATTTAACATTCAGTTTAATTATCAATAATAACTTTGCCACTTAGAGCATCTACATTAGTGGAGCTAAAACTTTAGTTTTTTAGCTCCACCAAAACTTTATTTATTTTACCTACACATATGTAGCAGCAGTGAATCTATTTTAGCTTTCAACACAATAAAATAATATAAACATCACAATAAAATAATATATCATCTACAATAAATAATATATCCCACTGCCCAAAAAACATTCACAGCACCAACCACAACCACCTCTACCATCAGCCACAGCCATAACTACCACCACCAGTCCATGGTAGGGAAAAAAAAAAAAAATCACCAATCGAAATCTCCAATATTTTTCCTCAACCCAGACCAAACAAAATCACCAATCACAAACAAAATAAAAAATCACCAATCACAGAGCTGGGTTTTAGTGAGGAGGACAACGTCGGCGTGGGTCTAATTGGCAGAAGAGAAGTGGGTCTGAGGTGGATGGGTCTAATCTGGAAAACCAAAGCAATGGTCTGATCGGCGTTGGGTGAGCATTGAGATGGAGGACTGGGCAGGGGCGTGGGTCTGATCGACGGATGGGTCTGATCGGTAGAAACCCAAAGCAATGGATCAGCGGCTTAGGGCATGGTCTGATCGGCGGAAAACCAAAGCAATGGATTGGCGGCTTGGGGTTTGGTTGGCTTGGGCCGGTGACGTTGAGGCCGGCGGAGGCGTGGGTTGGAGACTTTGAGACAGAGAGGTGAGAGTGACTAAGAGAGAGAGAGAGAGAGAGGCACAGAGTGACTGAGAGAGAGAGAACCTTTTTTTATTATTTTAATCGGGGCCAAAGTAAAATAATATTTTTTTTTGTTTAGCTCTCATGAACAGTGCACATCTATCTATAGATGTGCACTGTAGCAATGGAGCTAAAAAAAAAAAGATTTAGCTCCATTACTATAGCATGCTTTTTGGTGTTTGAGGAGCTAAAAAATACCAATATACCAATATAGCACCACTGTTGTGAGTGCTCTTATGCAATCAAAATAAAAAATAAAAAATAAAATTGAAGAGCAATTAAGAACTCCAATTCTACAACCAAAAAAAGAAAGAAAACATAAAATAAAGTTTATTCAAACCAACCAAATAATGCTTTTGACATTGTAAGAAGGACAAAGTTTAGCTACATAATTGGTTGTAGCTTAAGGCTTCGCAATAAAATAAATATTACTATATATTTTGAAAATCTAACCGTTGAATTGCATGTTCCTTATGCTTTTAATACACATGTCAAATTTTGTGTTAATCGGATATTATTTACTATATAATCTATAAACTTATATTTTATGCATAATTTTAAATTATAAAAACTTGCAATTTAAAATGTTATTGATGACATAGCTATTAATTTTTAATTTTCTTGAAATTTTGCAAACATAGAGGATATATAAAGAAGATGTAATCCAATAGTGGATTTGTCAAAATTCACTTCCAATAAAAAGATATTGAGTGAGTTTGTAGCTTAAGGCTACAACCAATTTTGTAGCTAAACTTTGTTCTTGTAAGAATTGTATTGTTTAAGTACCATGTGGAAAAGATTTTAACGAATGAAATATACCCACACAAGTTAATTTCAATGAATCAAGAAACTGAAAGATTTGGATCTTGCAAGTGGTTAACAATGGTGGAAACATTAAGAAGGAGAGAGAGAGGGAAAGAGAGAGACAGAGAGATTTCTATGAATTGGAAAAGTGTATTATTAAGCTCAAAAGAAAACTATACATTATACAAAGCTATATATATAGATCAAGAACCTTCTAAGAGATTCTATCTTTACTGAATTACAACAACCCCTAACAAACTCACTAAATTCAATAGATGATAACTATCACTAAAGCCTCTACAACAGAATTAGCCTTGTGCCTTCTTCAGGAAAAACAAAGCAAGACTTGAAACCCTGAGTTGAAGAAGAAATTCACCGTTTATCATAGTGTCATTAAAGTACTCTAACTTTTAAACCACACGACTCTGTTTTGGTCTTTAAGAGAAGTTACCGTTGGAAGCAACTAGCTGTTACCCTTCTCTTCTTCTTTCTTTGAGTCTTGTTTGAAATCTGGACTTCCTTTATCAGAAACAATGGAATATTGAAGAAAGAAAGTCAAGAATTTTTGGACAACTGAATATTAAGGAAAAGTAAATCTCCATGGAGTTGCCTAACTTTTTATTTGCAAAAAAGTTGTCGAACTGGAAAATGAATATCTTAGAGGATTTGGATTAACTTCAGTACTTTTTTAACTGGACATATTGTTAGGACATATATAGAACCTGATAGAACATATGTCATTTAGAATTGGCTAATCATTTGACAAAACACACTTTACTTGTAATTGGGTAGATCTAGGATGGTTTAAGTCTTCAAGCAATATATTGTTCAAATCAAGAGTTAAAGTCATGCAAATCTATTCAAGAAACAAGTGAAGAAGTGCTGTATTTTAAAGCTCGACAGATTGTATCTATTGACAGCAGCTCGACAGATAACCTATTTATCGAGAATTACGGAATTCAGATTTCCAGATTTGTTTTTCACGTATATCCAAGCTATTTGTGTAGAGTTTTTTTTTTTTTTTTTTTTTTTTTTCCTCACAACTCTAGATATATATAAGAATTATTTTAATGGTCGTCTAAGGTGATGCAACTTGATGCAAAGTGATTATTCACTTAAATTGTGACCCGAGACAATTTGCCCCAGTTCATCTTTTTGTTGAAAAAGTTACTGTGTTTGTACGCTGTAGGGTTTTGTAACCAATGAGCTTCTTGATTGTATCGTGTGAATGAATTAAAGAACTTTGCAGTCAACATCTTTCTTAAGTTGGTGTATTAGTCACGTATTATGATTTGTGCATCGATTAGTTAGTCACGTACTTAGAGCCATGCATTAAAAGGAGAGATTATCACTACATTACAAGTCCAATTGTGTATTGGGGCAAGAGTTCAATTGTAGGTTGGTATAAGATATTAGTAAGGTACTAGGATTCCTTTACTTGTAATCGCTTGTTTTGATAATAGTGGATTTTTGAGAGTGGTGACCTTAAATTCACTTGATGGGGTTTTGCCTCAGTGGTTTTCCCCATTTGTAAACAAATCACCCGTGTCAAATTTAATTTCCGCTACATTTAGTGATTTGGTGATTTGGTGATTTGTTTGTACTGCCACACATATTGCATGTTAAATTTACTTAATTAATTTACTTGGCTAATTAATTGGTTAATTTACCTATGAGTTAATACATTCTTGGCCTATCACATATTCTTTTGTTTTAAATATATAATTACAAGTAGTAGTGAGTTTTAATCTCTATTTTTTATTTAGTTAGTGGATCATGTGACAATCTCTCATTAAGACTTTCTAAAAAGTATTGAAAGTAAGCCAAATCTTATCCTAGATTAGTGATTAATTACAAACCAGTAAATAAAGTGCTTAAATGGATCCAATATTCAATACAAATAAATAAATAATAACAGATAACCACCCAAAACTATGGAATACTTGCAATTTGCATCCCAAGGGTATGAAAAGTTGCAAATAGCACCCTAATTTGAATAACTGAACTAATATGCACTATGCCATCAAAATATGGGTCGAAATTTAATTTCCTTTTGAAATTAAATTCAAGAAGAGCAAGGTGTAAAAGCCTCTATTTATTATTTTCCAATAAAATTATGGCACACCATATTTTTGTAAACAAAAGAGTAAGAACTAATACACACAATCACTCTTTTATTTTTTATTTTTTGAGGAAACACAATCACTTTTCTTGAAAACCTATTATATATGTAATATAATCAAGAAAATTTAAAACCCAAACGTTGAGTCGACGTTGCCAGAGATTTGAGACATCATTGGAGTTAGCGAGAAGCTGTTAGAGCCGCTGAAGCCACCGTCTGCGTAATTCCTTGTGAGTGTGTATTATTAATTTCAAATGCTTCCCTTCTCGCATGGATCCTTACTTTGGACTTCAAGCTGGAGACCAGTTGACTGATCAACTAGACTGACTCAGTTGGTCTAAGTTCCCTTAGGCAGGGGCCATAATGTGGTTCTGATTTCAGTGAAAATTTTATTTTATTTTGAAAAAAAATTATGAACACATGGTAGCGTACGTGATAACTTAGGTGGTATAAATATGATATTTTTATATTACCGTTAGTTATATTAGTATTTTCGATCCTTTACTTAATAACAAAAATTACTGTGACATAAAGCACAAATGTTAGGAATTAAACTGATATGTTTGAAATGCTAGCTAGGGACTAAACTGACATACAATGTAAGTATAATGTTGTAATTTATAACTATTTTGTGTTAACTTTAATTCCGTGCCAAATGTGATTGTAATTTTGTTCAATCTTTTGTATTCTGTATTTTATGTGGGATTTATTTGTAAGCGTTGTGTAAGAGAGAGAGTGTGAAGATTCAAGGCATCTATTGAAGAAAAAGGAGTTTTCGCAAGTAAATCGCGACTAGCCATCCCGCGAAGTGATGCATGTGTCCAGTACATGACTCGAATGCGAAGAGTTATGACAAATGGTGACAGCTAGTTTTCGTGAGTGTCTTGAGGGTAAGGTATTCTAACGAGATACCCACGAAAAATTCTGTTTAGCTATTTTGTCCTATCTGCTTCACTACATCCTCATACACACTATATATACCATCATTACCCACATATTGAGTAGAGAGCTTTTCAGAGAGACACCCTAGCCTCAAACCCTTGAGAGTGTGAGATTGTCATACCCACAATTTTCTACACCATCCATTGTGGTTTTCCTCTACTCCTACCTCTCCATTTTCAAATCCTTGAGAGGTTGATAGCCCAAACACTTACCACACTCATACTGAGTGTCCAGTGAGGTTTTGATGCTGCTGGGAAGCATTGGAAAAAGTCAAGTTTTGGCGGATGCAATTGGGCGTATTGCAGGATCTGGAAAGCTAGACAAAACATGGTTCCTAGAAGCCTTGTTGGAGTAAGAGCTTGGAGGGCATAGGTGCACTGGGTAGATTAGGCTTGGAGGGTCTCTTGCTATTTGTGTATCCCAACTTATTGTCTAGTGGATCGATTTACCGCTTGGAGGGCAACGGAGAGGTTTATCACCGAGTTCTTCGATTTCCTCTTCGATAACATATCGGCGTGCTATCTTGTGTTTGCATCTCTCTTCCCTACTCTTTTAGCTTCATTTTACTGTTGTGATTTGTTGAATATGTCTTAGAGTAGTTGTTTTGTTTGTTCCCTCGCATTTACTCTATTTCGCACTTAGTCTAAGTCAGAGTAAAATCGATCGAGCCGTAATTTATTAATTTGGGGTCTAAACAGCTCTTGTGTTTTTAACACAAATCTGAGCTTTTAGTAAGGTTAAGGACCAAATAAGTATTTCCCTATAAATCTATTATTAATGTTAGGCAAAAAACCCATTTTAGTCCCTACATTTTCACGCGATTCCCACTTTGGTCCCTAACTTTTTTTTCCACCGATTTTAGTCCCCATCCTGGAAAACGTATCTTGTTTTAGTCCCTGACGTTACATCAGAGAAGAAAATTGCACAGCTGGCAAACGGAAAAAATTAAAAATATTAAAATAATGCCCACTTTGTCCACATGGCTTTCCACCTCAGCCTCTAAATTAAAAAAAATTAATTTATTAATTTTAATTAAATAAAAATATTAAAAATAGAAATTAAAACCAAACCCAGCAAGAATAGCAAATTTAAAACCCAGCAAGAATAAGGTCAACAAAACACAAACCCAGCAAATTTAAAACCCAAAAAATTAAATTCAAACCTAGATTCAAACCCATATTTCAAACCTTCACAACATGTCTAAATTAAATTCAAACCCATATTCAAAAATTAAAAATTAAATTAAACCCAGATTTCAATCCCAGATTCAAAAATTAAATTCAAACCTAGCCTCGACGCCGGTACAGGCGGAGTGGGAGGAGACGGCGTGAGTCCCCACCTGCGAAGACTGGTTCTTCCTCGTGGTCTTGAAGTGATCGCAAGAATAGTAGCGAGGACTGGTTCTTCCTCATGGTCTTGAAGCGATACAGTGCAAGAAACAACGAAGAAAGCAGAGCCAGAGAGAGCTTCACGAAGATGAAGACGAAGACGAAGATGAAGACGAAGACGAAGACGAACAACAACATCAACAACAACAACAACACTACAATTTGTCTTCTTCAATGAGTTTCATATAGAGAATTAGTAAGAAACCCAAACCCACCGATTTACAAAACGATTTCCATGACCGAAGACCCAAAACCCAAGACCCATGATCTCCACCAGATTGAGTAGAAAAATAAAAACCAAATCAAGAAAAATAACAACTTGTGAAGAGAAAAATAACAAAAATTATAACAGAGAAAGAGAGAGAAAACCCAAGAAATAACATCCACATTTTGTAACTTTAAACTATGGCAAAAACCTAGAAGGGTGGTGGTTATGTGGTTTTGAGGATTTTCTCTCTTCGTTGTTTTTGTGCTGTGTGGCAATGTGGTTATTTTTTACTCCAACGACGCGGCGGTGATGAAAAGTTTTAAAGAGAACATAAAGAACCCGGGGTCTCTAGGATGGGCAGCACTGAACCCGTGCGATTGGAACATCGTAAAGTGCGCGGGTCGAACTGGGTCATGAAGATCCAAATCAAGGACATGAATCTCCAAGGCACACTGTTGCCAAAGGAGCTTCAAAACCTTACCGCTCTGAGCGATTTTGAGTTTGATTTTGAGATTGAGTAGAAAAATAAAAACCAAATCTAGGTTTGATGATGAAGAAGTGTGTTAGATCTGTGTGTTTAAGTTTTTTTTTTTTTTTTTTTTTTTCATTTAGTTAAAATTTATAAATTAATTTTTTGTTTTTAAAAAATTAAGGGGCATTTGTGGGCATTATTTTAATATTTTTAATTTTTTTCTGTTTACCAACTATGTAATTTCTGTCACTGATGTAACGTCAGGGACTAAAACGAGATGCGTTTTCCAAGATAGGGACTAAAATTGGTGGAAAAAAAAGTTAGGGACCAAAGTGGGAATCAGGTGAAAATATAGGGACTAAAATAGGTTTTTCACCTTAATATTATGCCACGCCTTCTTTTTATAATTATCTATTATCTTCTCCTAGAACTATTTCTGTGAGATTTTAACCTCTCTTTTCTGATTTCCATTCAGAATTTAGTAGAGTTTCTTTCTTTCTTTTTCCTTGTTCTCATTTTGTCTTTTCTTATCTTCACTTTTCCATATTTCCTTTTCCTCACTTTTGTCTCTTTCCTCCTTTTTCACTCTATCATATTTCCTTTTCCTCACTTTCATCTCTTTCCTCCTGTCCTTCCCTTATTATGGATGCCTCTTTTGAGGAACTGCGGAAGCATTTTAAATTATCTGACGAGGAGAAATGGGTAATGATCTTGATGAAACGATTTTCTAGGGATATTAGTTCAACGTTAGTCACTTTTAACTTGTCTCCTTTTTGGATTCGTGTTTTCAATATTCTTATTAAGAGCATGACCAAAGAATTTGGGGATTTTATAGCTAATGAAGTGGGCGAGCTTATTACAGTTGATGCTCCGAAGAGTGGCCTTGCTTGGGGCCCTTTTCTTCGGATTAGAGTGAATATTGACATCACAAAACCCTTTATGCGTGGCAAGAGATACAGATTGAAGGCTTGGAAGTAGGTTGGGTGTATTTTAAATATGAATAGCTTCCTATATTTTGTTATCAATGTGGTATTTTGGGACATCAGGATCAGGAATGACATCTTTTAAAAAATGGATGTTTTTCGTTAGATGAGGGTGATCTTCAATTCGAGCCTTGGGTTCGATCTTTGGCTCCGAGGGTGGTTCACAAAAGAGATCAAGGAAGATCTCAGATAGATGTAAGATATGAGGATGATGTGGATGAAGTCCAGTCTTTGGCAGAGGAATTGACAGAATTATTTGACCACTGTAATTCAACAAGCCATCGTGTGCGGCAGTGGCTAATCCAATTCAGTTAGGGGCGGGTTAGAGGGGAGATTCAAATTTATTTGAGCAGGAAAATGAATTAGTTCATTCTTCTAATCCTATTTCAATTTCTCAGAAAGATAAGGTTGTTGATTTATCTGGTCCCATAATTCATTCAAACTCCCCAGTGGTTACTCAGGATCAGATCACCACAATGACTCCCTCCAATGTCGATGCCAATGGGGCAGTTGCTATCCCTTATTTGAATTTCAAGCGAAGAGATAAGGAAAATTTTTGTAGTGAGCTGGAACCTGAAGTTGAAGCTTATCTTGATAAGGTATTGCTCTTAGACTCCAACTTTAACTCAGCTTCTTCTAAAGTAATCGAGGAATCTGCTGAAAAACAATTTGAAATTTGGGAGGATATGGAGATCGAATTATCTTTGGATAAGTTAGTGGAGAATATAGATTTGGAAAAATCCACCTTACGTACTTGGAAACGAGTAATTCGTAAAAAGAAAATTTCAAATTCTAGGATTAGTGCTCATCCCAAACTACTTTCGTCCAAAAGATTGGTGGTAACCCGTAACCCTGATACTTGCACTGATTCACATCCTTATCTAAACAAACAGGCCATTGAATCTTCAACTATTCCTCCTCCTCTGCCCATTTCTAAGGGTGGCTCTTTGCCTCCCCTTCATACTCTATGAAAATTCTCAGTCTCAACTGCCGAGGACTTAGGATCCCTAAGGAAATTCTAGAACTTTGCTATGTAACAGTTGAAGAAGGTCCCTAAGTGTTATTTCTCTGTGAAACGAAGCTTGACAAAGGTGGATTGGGCAATCTGAAAAGAAAGTTGGAATATTCACAAGGACTAGAGGTACGTCGTTGTGGTTTGGGGGGGGTGGACTTGCTCTGTTGTGGCATGAGAATATTGATCTTGCTATGCAAACCTCTTCACCTCGTCATATTGATGTGCTTCTGATAAAGGATGGTGTTCAATGGCGCTTTACTAGTTTTTATGGTCACCTGGAGATAGCAAAGAGGGGTGAGTCGTGGGACATTCTTCGTCACTTACATTCGGTCAGGAATTTTCCTTGGCTGATTATGGGCGATTTTAATGAAACTTTACACCTTGATGAATATTGGGGTAATGGTTCACGTCCTATGACTCAAATTGCTGAATTCCAACGTGTTTTTGACTATTGTTCCCTCTTAGATTTGGGTTTTGAAGGTCCCAAATTCACTTGGTGAAATAATAGATTCCAGGGCAACCTGGTTTATGTGAGATTGGATATAGGGCTGTTCAAACTCTTTCATATTCCCTTTGATTTTTCTAATCACTTAGCCCTTTTGATTGAAATTAAAGGTGCTGAACTTGTAATTTTTGAAGGACATAAACACAGGTTTTTCCGGTTTGAAGCTCTATGGACTAGAATGCCTAAATGCAAAGAGGTTATCAGAAGTCTTTGGGATTTTCCTCAGTGGAGCACTCCTATGTATCGTATTTCACAGAAAATAAAGTTGTCTAGGTTGCTTTACTTCATTGGGGAGGTGGGAATGTTAGAGGTCTCTTCAAGTTTATTGTTGCCAAAAAGAAGCTCCTCTCAAGTCTTGAGAAGGATTGTCATGATAACCCCTCAAATTTCTCTAGAATTTAACTAAGGAATGCTACTAAAGCTGAACTTAATGAACTAATCTCTCAAGAAGAGGTGTATTGGCATCAACGGGCTAAAGTATCTTGGTCATAGTCAGGTGATCATAATACCAAATTTTTCCATGGGGTGGCTTCTTGAAGAAGACGTGGCAATGTGATTTCTAAGCTCAAAGATTCTAATGGGACTTTGGTTTCTCAACAATCTGACTTGGAAGCTGTTGCAACCCAATATTTTCAGGATATTTTTACATCAACCTCTTTTAATTCTCTCCAACAAGTCATCCAACATGTGGACAGGGTAGTTACCACCGAGATGAACAACTCCCTTCTTGAAGATTTCTCAGATGATGAAGTTAGGACAACGCTATTTCAGATGCATCCCACCAAAGCACCTGGTCCCGATACTATGAATCCTTTCTTTTTTCAACATTATCGGCACATTGTAGGATCTGATGTTTCTAGAGCGGTTATTGACTGTCTTAATTCAAGGACTATGTTAAATGGTATTAATCTTTCTGATACCACTCTTGTGCCTAAAAGGAAAAATCCTGACTCTATGTCTCATTTTCGGCCTATAAGTTTATGTAATGTAACTTTCAAGATCATTTCTAAGGTTCTGACTAACTGAACGAAGAAAATTATGGGGACTATTATCTCTGATTGTCAGAGTGCGTTTATGCCTGAGAGAGTAATCACAGATAATATTCTAATCTCCTTTGAAATCTTATACTACATGAAGACCAAAAGGTGGGGTAACACATCACATATGACCATTAAGCTTGATATGAGCAAGGCATACGACAGAGTAGAATGAGATTATCTTAAAGTTTTGATGTTGTAGTTGGGATTTCATCCTCATTGGGTGGATCTAGTAATGGTGGGAATCACCTCAGTATCCTATTCTGTTTTAATGAATGGAGTGGTGTCTGGATATATCTTGCCCTCTAGAGGTATTTGCCAAGGAGATCCACTATCTCCTTATCTCTTCCTCTTATGCTCTGAGGGTTTTATTGCTTTAATTCGAAAAACGACTCAAACTAACAGTTTGCATGGAGTCAGAATCTTTAAGGGTGCTCCTACGATTACTCATATGGTCTTCGCTGATGATAGCCTTTTATTTTGCAATGCTTTTATTTAAGAATGTCAGACTATCAAGGAGATCTTTTATATATATGAGGTGGCCTCTAGACAGAAGATTAACTGTGATAAAACCTCCATTTTTTTTTTTTCTGCAAAAATACTATGGAGAGGAGGGAGGAAATTAAAACGTTTTAGAATGCTACTTCCTCAGTTCCCTTTGAGAAATATCTTGGGCTTCCTCCTATTATTGGTAGGGGTAAGAAGCAGGCTTTTGCTAATATCAAACTTCAATCTCAGTGGCTGGAATGGAAAAATGCTTTCTCAAGCAGGGAAGGAAGTCCTGATCAAGTCCGTTGCCCAAGCAATTCCAGTCTATGCTATAAATTGCTTAATGTTACCTGCTAGATTCTACAATGAAATAAACTCTATGATGGGGCAATTTTGGTGGGGCCAAAAGCAGGAGGAAAAGAAACTTCATTGGCTTAGTTGGAAACAACTTTGTTTCTCTAAGAAGGATGCCGAGCTGGGATTTTGTGTTCTAAGAAGTTGTAATCTGGCCTTACTCGCTAAACAGGGGTGGAGACTTCTACATTGTCAGGATTCTTTGTTTTATAAAGTGTTTAAGTCCAAATTCTTCTCAGATGTTTCATTCTTGGAAGCTCCAATCCCATCTCATTCTTCTTACGATTGAAGGAGTATTGCTCAGAGTCGGAGTCCTTTGATTCAAGGAAGTCGTTGGAGGGTGGGGAATGGAACTAAGATCAATATATGGCAAGATAAGTGGCTGCCTATGGCCTTAAATCAGAAAGTCATTTCACCTCAAACTATTCTTCCTGCAGAAGATAGAGTTGCAGATCTTATTGACACGTCTTCCATCCAGCTGAGATGGAAAGGGAGTTTGATTGATTATTTTTTCTATATCTTTGAAGCTGACATCATTAAATCTATCCCCTTGAATTTTAGATTGTCTCCTGACTCGTTAATTTGGACAAAAAATAAGGCTGGAAATTTCACAGTTAGTAGCGCTTATTTTCTTCAAAGAGAGTCGAAGACTACTTCCTATGGAAACTTGGCATCTTCTTCACATTATGGTCGCAAGCATTCTTTTTGTAATAGCATCTGGCCTTCCTTGATTCCTTTGAAGATCAAATCCTTCGTTTGGAGAGCTTGTACTGATAGTCTTCCTCTTTGTACCATGCCTTTTGATAAATGTATCTCCAGCTCTTTCTCCTACGTGCTCTGTTTGATGCAGCAGAATCTTGTAGTCATCTCCTTTGGGAATTTTCCTTTGCTCAAGCCGTTTGGTTTCAAGCTCCCTTTAGGAACTCTTTCAATTTTCCCTTGCATACCCAATTTATGGATATCATGGATGCTGTCATACATAAGTTGCTCTCTCTGGAATTTGAAATTTTGTGTGTGGCGTTTTGGATGATATGGAACTGTCTTAACAAATTCATCTTTGAAAATAAAATTCCTTGTCCAGATGGTTTGTGGTCTCGAGCTTCGGTGTACATGATGGAGTTCATGGAGGATAACAAGATTGGTCCTACGCTACCGAGAGCACCCGACAGGAAATGGTCTCCTCTTCCTTCAGATTCAGTTTTCAATCGGCCTTAGTTTGATTTTTGATTTGTGATTTGTATCGTCACAAATGTGATAATGTATTATGTGATTTGTGAATTAAACCTTGCATTCTCACAGACTCGGTCCAAATCTTCAGTTGGTGTGAATTTTCTAATTCGTAATTCAGATGGGGATGTTTTGGCAGCATCCTGTGAGCGTATTAGGAAGAAGCTGCATTCTCTTTGGACAGCAACTGCTGTCATGCGAAAGGCTTTTTTGTTTTGTCAAAACACTTGCTTTTTCAAGGTCATTGTTGAAAGTAACTTTGCTAAATTGGTGGACTTCATTAATTTGGATAGGATCTACCCTCTAGAAGTGGCTTGGATTTTAGAGGATATTAAGCTTATTATGTGAACAATTTGTTAGTATATCCTTTGTTTCTATTCCTATAAAATGTAAGTGTGCTGTTCTAGCTCTAGCTAGTGCTGCAAAAGAGAATGGAAAGGTTATTGTTTGGTTAGAATGCCCATCTTTTCTCTTTCCCATTGTACAGCGTGATATTGATTGAATAAAGCTTACTATCATTTCGTATAAAAAAATAACAACAACAACAATAATAATAGTCTATTATCTAATATAATCAAGAAAATTGTTTCTCCTAAAAAAATCAAGAAATTAAAACCCAGAGTTAGGGAGAAGCTGATAGAACCGCCAAAGCTACCATCTACGTGATTCTCATTCCTTATGAGTGCGTAGTTTTATTTTATTTTGGGTAAATTCTACAAACCTACCCTGAGGTTTGTGATAATACCCAGATAGGTCCAAAACAATTTAAAACCTGCCAATTTCATCCTATTTCATCCTCAAAAGACCATTTTGTCCCTCATTTTTATTATCTTTTCTTTCTCTCTCCTGTCTCTTTACTCTCCCTCTCTCTCAACTCTCTTCTCTGAGTTCTCTTTCTTAGAACTCTCTCTAACCGGTGAAACCCATGAGTTTTGGTCACCGGAAACACCACCCAGCAAAGAACTTCGCGATCCCCATCGCAGGTGTGAGTCGTTTGACGCCATCAATGCTATTTAACGGATTCACGTCCCTCTCAGATTGAAACCCACGCAGTGGTGATGGTGCTTCGATCTGGTCACCGGCGAAGCCCATAAGCTCAGTCATCGGTGTCAGCAACACCACCATGCAAGGGCCTTCTCAATTCCCACCAAGTTTGATGCCATCAACGGACTCTCGCCCCTCTCTCTCTTATCAGAACCCACGCGGTGGTGGTGATGGTGCTTCGATCTAGATCTCTCCATTGTCTTTGCAGCAGCGGCGTGGGTCTCGGCATGGGCTTTAGATTTCAAATTTAGGCAGTGTTCTTCAGGGGATGATGACCTCAATCTTGTGGTGTTGTTGCATTTTTTTTTCCTAGTTTCTATTCTGATGTTTGCAGTGGGGTCTTAAGTGGTTTTGTATTGATTTTCTGTGTTGTGTTTGGTTGGGATTTTTCTGGTTTTTGGGGATTTTTGTTGAGTTTTTCTGGAGATTGCAATGGGTATTTTTGGTCAGAGAGGTTTAAGAGTGAGAGGGAGAGTGCGAGAGATGAGAAAGAACAGAGAGTTTGTATGTTTAGGGGCAAAGTTGTCTTTTGAGGACCAAATTGGTATGTTTTAAAATGTTGTGGACCTAACTGGTATTATTACAAACCTCAGGGTAGGTTTGTGGAATTTACCCTTTTATTTTTTCTCTGTGGTGTATTTGGTTATTCATGGATTTGATACCAAACATTGGGATATAGGCTTTTCTTATCTCCATGTACTTTTTGTTAGAGATATATTAGCTCATTTGCATAAGCCCAAGCCTAATTCTACTTTGTGTGCAAGCCAAGTCTCTTACTTGTATTAAAAGTCTATTAGTTTAGGGTTTAGTCTACTATATATGCACATGTTATGGTTCATTGTAACACAGAATTTGTACTACACTCTAATATGTTATTGATGTAGCTCTTTAGGATTTCTTTCGGGGATGTAGGCTATTAGGTTGAACTATGTAACCCTAGTGTGTTATTGTGTTCTATACTTTATGCTTTCGCTTCTGCATCCATACTAACATATTCAACATGGTGTATCAATGTTAATATTTAACATGGTATCAGAGCCACCTTCCTACTGCTAAAGTTTTTTGTCCTTACGATGTATTAAGAGCAATCTTTGTTTTCCTCAGTGTTTCTTTGCTGCGTTCATCTTCTTTGGTTTCTCACTGTTGCCGTCAAAACTCTCCGGTATAGTCATGCCACCGTTAGAAGTCGCATTAACACTGCAAGACTATTTTCTTCCTTAAACCACTATCATAGAGCCAAACCTCATTTAAGGGATCTTTTCAACCTTATCAAATCTCAAGGTTTCATCAAGCTACCATCTTGAGTTTGAGAGGGGGTGTTAGAGATATATTAGCCCATTTGCATAAGCCCAAGCCTAATTTTACTTTGTGTGCAAGCAAAGTTTCCTACTTGTATTAAATGTCTATTAGTCTAGGATTTAGACTACCATATATACACATGTTATGATTCATTATAACACAGACTTGATACTACACTCTAATATATTATTGATGTAGCCTTTTAAGATTTCTTCTATGGATGTAGGCTGTTAGGCTGAACCACGTAATTCTCGTGTGTTATTGTGTTCTATACTTTATGCTTTCGCTTCCACATCTATACTAGCATATTCAACATGATGTATCAATACTAATATTTAACACTTTTGTTTCTACTTTCTTAATTTACTTTGTTCATTAGTGACAGGCCACAAACGCGTTGACCCCTTGTGATAAATTAGATTGATTAATTAGCCTAGTTATTAATTAATCAAATTAACATGCAATATCACGTGACAGCACAAACAAATCACCAAAACTAAGTTATGCAGTGGAAAAATAAATGACACGGTGATTTGTTTACGAATGGGAAAAACCTGACGGCAAAAACCCTACCGGGTGATTTAAGGTCACCACTCTCGAAACTCCACTATTATCACAACAAGCGATTACAAGCAAAGAATCCCAAGTACCTTACCAACCTACAGTTAAACCCTTACTCCAATACCCAATTGGACTTGTTCTGTAGTGACAGTTTCTCCTTTCAATGCACGGCTTCCAAGTACGTGACTAACCAAATGCGCGGATCCCAGTACGCGACTTCAAACACCAACTAGAGAGAGAGTTGTTGGCTACAAAGTTCTTCAAATCATCTGCACGATGAAGATCAAGAAGATGCTCGGTCACAAAACCCTACGGTGCACAATACATAGCTATCTTCTTCACAAGAGATGAACTAGGGCACGAACTTTATCTTTGATCACAAATTGCATGAACAAGGATTGCTCAATACTTGTTCAACTTGCATCTCTTTTGACGGCCCTTAAAAAAATTCTTTTATATGTCTAGGGTTAGGAGAAAAGAAGTTCCAAAGACACATTCACGGATTGGACTTGAAACATAACTGAAAATCTATTTTCTTTAATTCTTGACAGATAGAGGTGTCGAGGATCTGTCGAGAAGCTGTCGAGGCTCAGGGAAAAACAGCTTCTTAAAGCTCGATAGATGCATGTGTCGAGATAGGTGTCGAGCTTTAGTAACTTGCACTGCCTAGCTTGTTTCTTGGACAGACTTTGATGAATTCAATACTGAATCTTGAAACACTGTTTCTTGAGTGTTAAACACATCCTAAATCTGCCCAATCAAAAGTAAAGTGCGTTTTGTTTAAGGATAAGCCAATTACATAAAATAACGACATATGTTAACCAACTTGAACTACATATGTCCTAACAATTAGCATATGATGTAGGTGTTGAAATTTCTTGGAATATCACTTGGTTTATTTTGGAGTCTATTTGTCCAAGATCAAGCTTGAAGTATTAGTATCACACAGTTGCATATGTCAATCTGTGGTACGTAGCATGACATTCGAAGGAAAAACACTATTAATGAATAACTTCGGGGAAAGTGGTACAAATTTATATGAATGTGACTTGGGTGGTCATTTTCCTACTTCATAAACCGTCACAACCAGATTTCCTTCTAAGTAAAATTGGTGCAACCAAAATTACTTGTTGCAAGTTACGCAACCAAAGTGCAAAGTTGAACCCTTCTTCAGCTTTCCTTTTTTGTATAAAATATATTCCATTATGGTCAACTAATTGATGCAGTTGAAAAAAGGAAGGAAAAAAAAATGCAAGATAAGGATTAGGAAATTAAGTCAAAGGGACCTAAAATTGTGTAAGCTAGGCCTCCTAATTTGATTCTTTCATTTCCTATAAATAGAGACTCTGAGATGTAGTATATTTGAATCATAAATTGGGATTAAGAAATATTTGAGAGGAAGAGAGATCGAACATGAGGACAAGAGCCTAGTTTGGCAGCCAAGGATGACTTGCCTACTCCTCCAAGCGGTTTCAAGTATTTAGTCTAGACACTCTTTTGTGGTTCGTAGGTAGTCTCCTTGGCTAATCGGACAGGCTCTTCTTTGTCATGCTGGGCCTTCTCTTCTTCGAATTTGAGGCCTTCAAGATTATTTTGCATTCATGATTCGTACTAGAATGTTGGAATATCTTACACATGGGCATGAGTTTTAGATCAGGAATAAAGGTACGTGGAAATGAAATTCTTCTCAATGGCTTGCCTTTTCTCAAATGGGTTTAAGTGTGCGGTTATGTGTTGGGGACATATTTTGTAATTGGCATATCCTTTGACAAAACGCACTTTACTTGTATTTGGGTAAATCTAAGTAGGTTCAAGATGATCATTACAAGTGGTTAAATTGAAGACATGAAGATTACTCAAGAACTGCTCAAGAAAAAGTGCAAACTGCAGGTCTCGATACCTCCTCGACAGAAGCTCGATCTGTCGAGATTCATTAAATCTCGACAGATGTCCCGATCGATCGAGCTTACGGGTTTCAGATTATAGCCAGCAACGTTTTTATTCTAAAAGGCTAATTGTTTATGGGTTTGTATAATTCTTATTGGACTAGGAAACCCAAGGTTTGTGTGAACCTATTTGGAATAGGAAAGCTTATTGGACTAGGAAACCCAAGGTTTGTGTAAACCTAGCATTTCGTATAAAAAAATAACAACAACAACAATATTTGGAATAGGAAAGCCCATTAAGCTCCTATTTAAAGGAGGTGGAAAAAGAAAAACCTAACCCTAGAGAGCTTCATAAGGTTTTCTTTTTGAAACCCTAGCCTCCTCCTACAGAAGAAAGAGTTCTTGCTGCGTTTCTTGTACGCCTTAGGGTTTTGTAACCAAGCAAAGTCTCTTGCACCAACATTGAAGATCTTATTGGTGTTTCTATGTGAAGCTGCTGCAAATCAACTACAACAATCAAAGGGTTGCTGTGGAGTTAGTCACGTACTGGGATTCGTGCAAAGGAGTAAGCCGCGTACTGGGATCCGCGCATCAAATTGGTTAGTCACGTACTTGGGAGCCGTGCATTTAACTGGAGAAATTGTCACTACAGAACAAGTCCAATTGGGTATTGGGGTAAAAGTTCAACTGTAGGTTGGTGAGGTACTGGGATTCCTTACTTGTAACTGCTTGTTGTGATAATAGTGGAGTTTCGGGAGTGGTGACCTTAAATCACCCGGTGGGGTTTTTGCTTTTAGGGTTTTCCCCATTTTCGTGAACAAATCACCGTGTTATTTATTTTCCGCTGCATAACTTAGTTTCGGTGATTTGTTTGTGCTGCCACGTTGTATTGCATGTTAATTTGATTAATTAAAAACTAGGCTAATTAATTAATCTAAATTATCACAAGGGGTCAACGCGTTTGTGGCCTGTCAAGTGGTATCAGAGCAGGCACACTCTGATTAGGGTTAATCTTTGTTGTGTGATCCATTGACCCCTGTTGTCATGGAAACTCTTGATTGTTTTGATTTGCATGATCTTGTGTTGAATGATGATGATGATATTCATGATGCCTATTGCAAGCTTTATAATTTTTGTATGAAATCTCTTGAATGTTCTACAAAATTAAAAGCCAAATTTAAAAAGGTCAAGCTTGAAAAAGATGATTTGATTGCAAAATTGGATGAAGCCACTAATTTGAATGAGAATTTTAAAAATCAAATTTCATCTCAGGTGGACAAAATTAAGAGTTTGGAAGAGCAACTAGTTGAATTTAAAACTGAAGTTGAAAAATTAACTAGTGTTAAACCTGTTGTTGAGCCTAACTCAAAAGAAAAGAATTTTTATATTCCCCCATTCAAAAGGAATAATAAAGAGTTGAAGGCTAATATTGCTAGGATAGACAAAGGTAAACAATCTAATGTTAACGCTGAAGTTTCTAAACCTATGTCTAAAACTCCTCCTAGGTTGAATAAAAATTCTGAATTTGTCCCCACTTGTCATCATTGTCACATTGTTGGTCATATTAGGCCAAATTGTCCTAAGTTGAGGACTCTGTCAACTTCTAAGGTTAGACCTCCTTCTAGGAAGCCGAGTAGCTCTAAAACTGCTCATGTTTGTCACCATTGTGGTGTTTCTGGACACACTCGTCCTAATTGCTTTAGGTTGTATCCTCATAAGCAATTGTCCAAACGGTCACGGGTTTCCTCTCAAGGACCTAAACCTTTGTTTGGAGAGTTATTAAAAGTCTTGAGCTTTTTAACTCAATTTCAGGAGAATTTTAATTCTTCTATGTCCTTTAGTAGTCATACTAGGACACGTGCCTTTTCATCTTCACGACCAAAGACTCGTGCTGTGTGGGTGAGAAAGGAGCCTAAGACTTAATCGTCTTTTCTGTTTGTCCTCTGCTTTAATTCTTTCTATCTAAAGTAGGACTCTCTTTGCTTGATTTCTTATCTTCTGTTGAAATCATGCCTTCATGCATAATGCATCTTTCTTTCATGCATTCGTGTTGTTTGTCTGTTTTTGTTTGGTTATTTAGTTTTATTTTTTTTAAAAATAAAAAAAAAATGGAAAAATCAGAAAAATACAAAAACAGTGTGTGTTTGTGTACATTAGTTCATGTGAACTTTTGAAATGGCCATTGAAACAGAGTTTTCTAAACTTTGTATCACTTATAGCTTAGATGAGCATTCTTCTGCACAACTAAGCGAGTGAGCTTTGTAGCTCTTTGTTTGTGATGAGTAAGGTTAAGTGATCTCTTCTTCTTAACACTCATATCACTCTTTTTGACGGGTTGAACTAGAAAATCCTAAGAGAAAGGCATAAATAACCATCTCACCACTGTTACTCGCCAATCATAATATGACATCTGTATGCTTCGGCATAGCAAAAGTGCAATGTCATAAGACACCTGTATGCTTCGGCATAGCAAAAGTGCAGTGTCAAAAGTTTAACATAATTGGGTATTTCTTTTCTTTCTCTTGTATGCCCATGTATGATATGCTTGTTAAAAGAAAATATGCAAAGAAATTAAAAGCAAAAAGATTAAAAATGCTTTAAAATATGGTTGCAAGCGTGTTTTCTAGGAGATGTGGGAGTTATAGGATGTACCTCAAAGGTGATAGTCCCCATCGAGCAGTTATGATTGTGTGTGAGTTAAAGTGATTTTCTCATATCTCAAATCGTCATAACATTGAGACACTTATGCAATCTTGCGATGTTTTCACACACGACACGCAACACTCTTTGCTATTCTTGATACATGTGCAGGTACAATGTGATTTGGCCATCACAAGGTTGACATGTTTTAATGTATGTTCACTAAACTGTCTTAACTTGTTTTTGAAAAATAAAATTGGTTAGACTTGTTTAGTGTGTGTGTGTGCGTGTTTTGAGATACATGTGCATCATTTTTCTTGTTGAGAGATGATTTTGAGAGCTTAATGTGTTGATTGGATCTTTGGTTGAGTTGCATGCATGATTGCATTCATGTCTGTGTTTTTCCTCTTTTGAAAAACTGTTTTTAAAGGCATCTCGACACCTTCTCGACACCTCTCGATACCTGGCTTATCTGTCGAGATCTTAAGTTGCATCTTATCGCAATCTCGACACCTCTCGATAGCTAGGTGGATCGATCGAGGAACTTTCTGTCTGCTCGATAGATCCTCGATACCTTCTCGATCCATCGGGGTATGCTCGATAGCTTCTCGACACCTCTCGATCCATCGAGATACCCTTGCATGCATTTCATCTTTCTTTGTTTTGCATGTTTTTTCCCTTTGTGTCCATAGCATCTTGTTTTTCTTTCTCTTGTAGGTCTATGGTTCCTTGTTCTCCTCGTTCCCTCTTTATCTGTTTTCTGTCTGTCTCCGGTCAAGTCTTTTGGCTTTTTATACCCTTTGACAATCGTGTCAAAAAGGGGGAGAAATTTGAGAATTGAATGTTATTCCTCAGGGGGAGTAATGGACTTAGGGGGAGAACTTCATGTTAAAGGGAAGAAAGTTTTTTGTTGTAACTAACAGGGGGAGAGTTAGTTAGTTTGATACACATTAATATTGATATTTTTTGTGTTGTGTATCTTTTGGTTTTATAACCATTTTTACATACATGATGCTTATCTAGTGGTATATGTAATGATGTATGTGTTTCACTCTTTATCTCACATGTGTTGTTTCTTTTCTCTATTTATACACATGTTTCTTATTTATTTAACTTGTCATTGTTTTCCACATGGTACCTTGATGTGTTTTGTTTAGTGCCTTTCAGGAAAGACAAGTTAAAGCCAAGTCAAGATTCCGAACCTTCTTCTTGCAGCAACTTCCAAGGTTCAAATCTTTTAGACTAGGCTTATTTATTCTTGAGTAGAATGTATTCTAGGACATTCAATGTACTCTTGTGGTTTTGTCACGGATTGCCAAAGGGGGAGATTGTTGGGGACATATTTTGTAATTGGCATATCCTTTGACAAAACGCACTTTACTTGTATTTGGGTAAATCTAAGTAGGTTCAAGATGATCATTACAAGTGGTTAAATTGAAGACATGAAGATTACTCAAGAACTGCTCAAGAAAAAGTGCAAACTGCAGGTCTCGATACCTCCTCGACAGAAGCTCGATCTGTCGAGATTCATTAAATCTCGACAGATGTCCCGATCGATCGAGCTTACGGGTTTCAGATTATAGCCAGCAACGTTTTTATTCTAAAAGGCTAATTGTTTATGGGTTTGTATAATTCTTATTGGACTAGGAAACCCAAGGTTTGTGTGAACCTATTTGGAATAGGAAAGCTTATTGGACTAGGAAACCCAAGGTTTGTGTAAACCTATTTGGAATAGGAAAGCCCATTAAGCTCCTATTTAAAGGAGGTGGAAAAAGAAAAACCTAACCCTAGAGAGCTTCATAAGGTTTTCTTTTTGAAACCCTAGCCTCCTCCTACAGAAGAAAGAGTTCTTGCTGCGTTTCTTGTACGCCTTAGGGTTTTGTAACCAAGCAAAGTCTCTTGCACCAACATTGAAGATCTTATTGGTGTTTCTATGTGAAGCTGCTGCAAATCAACTACAACAATCAAAGGGTTGCTGTGGAGTTAGTCACGTACTGGGATTCGTGCAAAGGAGTAAGCCGCGTACTGGGATCCGCGCATCAAATTGGTTAGTCACGTACTTGGGAGCCGTGCATTTAACTGGAGAAATTGTCACTACAGAACAAGTCCAATTGGGTATTGGGGTAAGAGTTCAACTGTAGGTTGGTGAGGTACTGGGATTCCTTACTTGTAACTGCTTGTTGTGATAATAGTGGAGTTTCGGGAGTGGTGACCTTAAATCACCCGGTGGGGTTTTTGCCTTAGGGTTTTCCCCATTCGTGAACAAATCACCGTGTTATTTATTTTCCGCTGCATAACTTAGTTTCGGTGATTTGTTTGTGCTGCCACGTTGTATTGCATGTTAATTTGATTAATTAAAAACTAGGCTAATTAATTAATCTAAATTATCACAAGGGGTCAACGCGTTTGTGGCCTGTCATTATGTATTAATTTCATTTCCTAAACTTTTTTTTCTCTGGTAGTCACTTTGGCTAAGCTGATTGACTCTTCTTGATTACTAATGTTACACCTTTAGCAACAAGCCTTTGACCAATTGTTTTTTTATCTTGTATTTTTTGAGAAGAAGACAATATATATTATTATGAAAACTTAGTCATGTCAGCTAAGTTAGAAAGTTGAAGTGTGGATGGATATCCTTCATCCACACCAATAAACCACTAACATGTATTGTATGTTTAGCTAGATTATAAGATACGAAGTTCCTTATTTACCGATCGATATGGGAAAAGATAACACCACTAAAGGAATCTGTAAGGGACATGACATTGGAAAAGCAATTGCGTGGTAAATTTATGTGAAGAATCAGCAGACGAATGAATCAAATAGTGCTGGTTGCTTCAAGTCCTCGTTTGTTTGTTTGTTGTTTGTTTGTTTGTTTTTTTTTTTTTGGTGGTTATTTTAAATAAATTTCATCGCTATTTGTACTCTCTCCATTGGTGATTGGAATGTATAACGTTCAAGAGGACTTCATACTGATAAAGCCCTGATGATGCTTTTGCAAGGTTCATCCTATATTCGATTAATTATAGGTCGATTCACCACACAACGAAAAAGGACTGACATTTCGGCTCTAACATATAAGTAAGAGAGACCCCCTAATTTTAACTAATAGGGCTATTTCTTTCATTTTAATATTATTAATTAAGCCCAAATATTTGCCAATAAATAAAATAGTTTTTTTTTTTTTACAAAAAAAAAATTCTACGTTCACAATACTTTCCCAATAAATTCTAAGTAACTGGATGTTACTAACTATTATTGGTGGTAAAAAAAATGAAAATTTCAATGGTGGGTTCAAATTATAACTAATAATAACTTAACATCTAGAATTTGTTATGAAAATATTAAGAATTTTACACTTCTTAAAAAAAAAGAGCAATACACAAAATTTTACAAGATTTTTCATAAAAATTGAGTTGACAAATTTTTATTAATTCTCATCTAGGTCCACCACTAACGTTACTTTTTTACTAATCATTATTAATCTGCCACATCAACAGGTGTGAAAAGTTTTGTCAATTTTTTTGCGTCTATAGACATTCTCAAAAAAAAAAAAAAAAAAAAAAAAGAAATTCTAGGGGTTTCATATTAATTAGTAATTTTGCATCTAGAGAATAGAGTTTAAACAATATTTAGATATTTTTTTTTTAAAGTCATTTTTAAATATATAAAAAGCTTCAATTCATTTTTTGCGTTAAGCCCCTCCATGCATCAAGCTGCCCGTGATTCAAAGAAATGTACAGTGACTAAAAATTGTAACCTAGTAGCTGCTGCTTTTAGCATTACAAGCAAACAATTAAATTCAAAGGGACGGCTTTAAATATAATTGGAGGAAACTCCCCTCTGCATTGCCTATTACACTACAAAAAAGATTGCTATTAGCGATGGCCAGAGTTCGTCGCAACAACACAAAAAGCCGTCGCAGATTAGTATTACCGACGGTAAAAGGCCGTCGCCAGTCGTCGGAAAAAGCCTTGTCAGTAATACTATATTACTGACGAGACCATTGCTAACACTCATTTTCGACAGTGCAACTCCGTCGTAAGTACTTGATAATTGCCGTTGTAGATTCAACTTCATACGAGGAAGTTGGATGACCAAATACCCTTTGTGACGACCTTCGGCCGTCGTTAATGCATAGTTTTGACGACAAAATGCCGTCGTCTTTATTTCATTTGTCATCGACAATACAACTTTATATGAGGAAGTCGTATGACCAAATACTTTCTACGACGAACTAAGACCGTTGTTAATACCTTTTTTTGATGAATGAAAGCCGTCGTAATTACTTGGTTTGTCGTCAACAATGTAACTTCATATGAGGAAGTCAAATGACCAAATACTTTCTACGATGAACTAAGGCCGTTGATAATACCTTTCTTTGATGAATAAAAGCTGTTGTATTTACTTGGTTTGTCGTCGACAATGTAACTTCATACGAGAAAGTTAAATGACCAAATACTTTCTACGACGAACTAAGGCCATTGTTAATGCCCTTGTTTTGACGAATAAAAGTTGTCATAAGTACTTGGTTCGTCGTTGAAAATAACTTTTGTGATGAACTATAGTTGTCGTTAATGTAGTTTTTCAACGACTAAAAGCCATCGTAAAATAATTGGTTTTTCGTCAACAATACATTATCAATGTGACCATTTACCCTTTTAATGAACTTTGACCATTATTGAAACCTATTCACCATGTCAGTAATACATTATTTGCAACAAAATAACTCTGTCAACAATGAAAGAGAGATCATTTCTAATATTTTAATTGCGAGAAAACATAAATCTCCCAAAATTTTTTCAATTCAAATAACAAGCACAAATCCATAATTGTCCAAATCTAGAAAGTGCATAATGCAATAAAAAAAAATACTAAAACGTCTATAAAATAGAATAAAAAATATTAATTAAAACATCTACATGAAAGCTATAATATCCTTCACCAAACTCGGAAACATAAATATTGGAAGATCAATCATCATCTGAGTCAGTAATCTCCTTTTGAGAGCCATCTGAGTCATCTTTCTCCTCAAAGTCATCTTCTGTGTTTTCGCCCACATTTTGATTTCCTTCTCTAGCATTGGCCTGTAATATTTTGATTAAACTAAATAAGTATACAAAAAAATTATGACTATGCAAATTATATTTACAATACATAATAAAGATATTGAAACGTATTAATTTAACAACATCAACAACAATCACCACAATGAATAACAACGGTATTATCAACATCAAAGAATACAGGATCCTTACTAACAAGAACCTTGTAGTTTTCTTGTGAATGAGAACTTCAAAGAAAAAATTTGCCACCAATAGTCACATTAATAACATTTTCATTACAAACACTACAAATCATGTACTTTTCATGGATAGGTAAAGATGTACTAAGTTAAATAACATTTTTTTTAAATCTAAATTTAGCGATCCAAATAATTGAAATCTATAAGAAGCAACTTTACAACTTATTTCAACAACCTCAAGAAAATAGCAAAAAATATTAATGTTGATTATACTGAAAAATATATGAATATACCTGTGTAGTAGTTTCTTGCATAGAATTAAAGCCCATATTTTTCAAAGCATTTGCTATCATATGAGGTATTTCCTCTTTCAATTGATTGATTTTTCCTTGCAATTCCATTTTCTCAGCAGAACTTTTATCCTTTGCTTCTTTAAAACGAAGCTCAAAATCCTCCTTTTCTTTTAAGCAATCTGCTTGACATCGCTTACTACACTGGCTAGATGAACTTGGGCCATACACATCTCTAGGCTTGACACCAGCACCCATGCCAAGCACACGACCACGAGTAGGAGGTCCAGTCACTTCAAAGAATATTTGACTATCATTAACAATCTCACCCTAAGATGCAACCTCTGATTTCCTTGCATCCATTTTTTCCTAAAACAACATTTATTCCGTTATTAGATATATACAAACTTTAAATCAAAAAGACATTTAAAAATAATAATAGTAATAATAATAACATACATATAATTTTTGTGCTTTTTCACTGGCAAAAGTAACACCATCCTTTTTCATATGCATTGATCTGAAACATTCGATTGGACTTGGTTCGCATCCATTCTTCTCCTCCTATGAACATTTTAAAAGGAAAATATAAGATAAATCAATTCAATATACAATCTATCGTTGTAGAAATTTAACATGGCAATTTTATCATACCAATTCTTTTCTACGCTTAGCCATTGGTACAGAACCTGTAGTCGCAATGATGGCTTGATTTTCTTTGCGATTTCTTTTGTTTCTATCACTCTTTTCCTGGTTAGATGAAAAAAAAATACACTAAATGAGTTAATTATTAAAAATTTTCTTCTAAGAAAGATTTTAGAAAAAAATATATTAAAAAAAAACAATTAATAAAGTTCATTTTATAATCACCTTCCACTTGCGATTATTCCATTTGTTGCACATCTCTTTCCAAATAGTTGGAGTTACATCATCTGGGGGATACTTGTACCATTCATCTTGAGGAATTTTATTTGTTACACATTTTTCTCTAAGGTGCCACATCCAATCAGGATAGCGTCGTTTGACATGCTCATCAAATACCTCCCTCTCAAGAACTAAGTCATCTGTCTCAAATTGTGCTTCTTTGTATAACTCATAAAGCATATTTAGTTTTTCTTTAGGGTATTCTGAAAAGGTTGTCCATGGCCTAGTTATGTTTTGGTGGAACTTAATAGTAATCTCTTGGGGTATTTTCTTTTCTATGAATCTAATAAAATGAAAGAAACACAAAGCATGTAAAATATTATGTATAAATGAACTGTAAGCACTAAAAAATAAAATGATTAAAATAACCAAAAAATAGGGAAAAAAGACCTTCGGTCATGTATCTCACACTTGCGATTATGACCTGGATAAACACCATTAGCCTTTCCTCGACCTCTTTTCTTTTGTACAGTAGATCCTACCAATAATGGAATAAGTAAAAATAAATAAATAAGCTTTAAGCATAAAATTGGTATATTAGCATATAAACTTTAGGAAAATATTAAGTATTACCTTCGCTGCCCCCATTAATCACACTATTAGAAGAAACAAGTGCTTCATTAGTTGGAGACTTAGATGATGAAGGTGCAACTTGTGATTGACTACCACTATCACCTTTATCTCTCGCTTGTTTTATAGTTCGCTTCTTACTTTTCTTTGCCATTCACCTGTAACGTAGTGAAAAAGAAAGCCACATCTTTGATAAGTTGTAATTATTTAGTCCACAAAAACAAAATTAAAACCAAGGACCACAAATTAGAAATATCAATATAAAGATGAAAAAAAAAACTGTGATAGATAAACTTATTATAAAAGTTAAAAACTAAAAAAACTAACTTAACAACACCACCTTTGAATATATTATAAACTAACTAACATGAAAAGCTTAATCAAATTTTAGAGACCCACTAATTTAATTAAATAATTACATACAAATAACATGCCCAGCTTCAACAAATTGCTAAAATTTAGCAAAAAAACAAATTGCTAAGGTTACTTTTTACGGTACGCTTATATTGTTATATATCTATCAGTCAAAGATTATCAAAAAATATCTACAAGTCAAATACTATTATTATAGGGTCACAGCTTTTTTTTTGACTGAAGGGCCACAACTCCAACAAAACAATTACTTATATTATTGAAAAGTGCTCAATAAGAATCTAGTCTCCTTGCAATTTTACGGACAAAGGAATAGTCAACAAACAAACTCCAACCAATATTATATTATTATATATCCACAACAAACACCAACCATTCATTCAAATATATTTTTTTAATCAAAAAAAATTTCAGCCATTCATTTGTTATCTTTTTGGCTCAACACCCAAACTATCCACTATCACTATATCTCTATTAACTGGATTCATTTAACCAGACGTGCAGCATAACTTAAAAATGTACAAAAACTAAAGTGCAGACAAAGAGAGTGAGATAAAGTGATACTAGTGGCTTAGCAAGCAAGATGATTGGATTATGGCAAGTATGGAGAACGATGGTGTAGAGACAAGCAGATACTGACGGCGCAAGAGAGTAATAAGACAAAGTTGTGGGTTTTTTTTTTTTTTTTTTTTTTTTTTTTTTTTTTTTTTTTAAATGTTTCTGTTTTTTGGTTTTTGTACTAGAATTAGGGATTTGTTAAGGAAGACAGATTTGGGCTTTTTTTTTTTTTTTTTTTTTTTTGTAATTAGGGATATGTTTACCTGAAAGGAATTTCGTATATTTTTGAGTTTTTTTAAATTTTTATTTTTTTTGAGAAGATGGGTTTGTTAACATTGTTGAACCAACTTTATTTTATTTTTTAAATTTTTTCAACAAATTTATAAGGGTCAATTATAAAATTTTAAAGTATAAATTAAAATTTTTTTTTGAATGATTTGAATTTTAAATTTTTTACTGCCAAATTCTAAATTTTGAGAGGGGTGGGGGTAGGAGGGAGGGGGTGGCGGTAAAGAAAATTTTAACTTATGTTGCAATTTTATTCCATCTCAAATAGGAAGTTTCAAAAGTCAGGGAAATATAACCTCAATATTGTGTAGGTGGATTTTTTTGTACGCAAATATAACCTCAATATTTAAAAAATAAAAAAATAATTTTGTGTATTTTATTTGGCAGTTGGATTTTTTTGTACGAAAATATAACCTCAATATTTAAAAAATAAAAAAATAGTTTTGTGTATTTTATTTGGCAAAACCACTCAAGGAAAAAACATTTTTCACTTGAAATCTCATTAACCAAAATTTTTTTTAATTAATATTAAAAATGTTGTATACTAACTTGCCCTCAATTTTCCAAAATTATCTTATTTTATAAATAAAATTTACTAATTTAAAATTTTAATTAAAGTTTTCTCAAAAAAAAAAAAAAATTAAAGAGTATTTAAAATATTCTTCCAATCCAATGGTCAGATTTTGGATTTGAGTCTAGAGCATTATGGGCATGTGTTGTTGTACCAACAGACCAAGAAATTTTGATTGGTTACACTCTTCTAATCCAACCATTTGATTGAGCTCATAATTCATCAAAACCAATATTTTATCCCACTATTTCAATTCAATGGTCAAATTTGACTTTTGACTTTGGCATTTTAAAACTTGATACAGATAAAAGCATGAAAACCAAAAAACCTTAGAACACTGGCCAATACTCAAAACCCACTTAAAACCTCCTTGATCAACCTAATTTCAAATCAGTGATCTTGGAACCAACTTTGAATTTAGCCAAAGATTGACCAAGTTTAATAGACTTTAACGAAGTTTCATAAGATTTGATTACTCTGTTCTTACAATCTAACCAACTTGGTGTGTTGGTTATGTTCTCCTCATCCAACCGTTTGATTGAGTTCAAAATTTGTCAAAACCAATATTTTATCCTTCTCTTTCAATCCAATGGTCAAATTTTAAATCTAGTTATGACACAAGATGGACGCGTGTTGTATTCGCTTATAATGAAACTGCAATAACTAAAAATATTCAATACTCTACTAATTAAGAGAGTTATACACTACATAAGTGTTACTCAGAATCAAGAGAATGATATGCAAAATACAACCAAAAACCTGCAAAATGACCTCAAATGGATTTGCATATGACTTTTGACTTTGTCATTTTAAAACTTGAAACTGATAAAAGCATGAAAATCAAGAAAACCTTAAAACACTGATCAATACCCAAAACACACTCAAAACCTCTCTACTCAACATAATTTGATCCTATCGAGTGATCATAAATTTACTCCGACGGTTAATCATGTTAGACCAAATATTGACCAATTTTTGTAAACTGTGACTACTCATTTTTCACAAGCTGTCCGTCTAACTGATGCCATACTTCACCAACACCAATATCTCACCACATTCTTCCAATCCAACGGTTGGATTTTGGATTTAAGCCTAGATCATTATGGACATGTGTTGTTGTAGCAACACACCAAGAAATTGATTGGACATGTTCTCCTAATCCAGCCATTTGATTGAGCTCAAAATTCATCAAAATCAATATTTTATCCTACTTTTTCAATCCAATGGTCAAATTTTAAATCTAACTATGGCACAAGATGGATGTGTGCCATATCCGCCTATAATGAAACTTCAATCACTAAAAATATCCAATACACTAATAAAAACATGAAAACCAAGAAAATCTTAAAATACTGATCAATACCCATTTTGTCCCTACATTTTAGGTCAATTCTCATTTTGGTCCCAAAATTGATTTCGTTGCCAATTTCATCCCTTAAAAAAAAAAAAAAATCGTTTTTAAATTGGTACCTGCCGTCAATCACTGACGGAAACCTTTTACGTGGCAGACGGAGTGCCCTGCTTGCTGGCGTGGTGCTGATGTAATGCTAATGTGACTATTAAAATATGATTAAAAAATTATTTGGAATTTTTCAAATGACACGTCAGTATTTTAATTAATAAAAAATTAAAACAAAAAAAATTTAATTTTAATTTTAAAAAATAAAAAACAAACAAAAATTTTACTTTTTTAGATTTAAAAGATTTTTTTTATTAATCTAATTAAATTAATTAGAAAATTAGAAAAAAAATTTACAATTAGACCATTTTAGTAGTAAGTGTATTTACTTTTTTATTTTTATTTTTATTTTTAGTGTGTTGGTCAAAAGTGTATATACTTTAAAAATCATCAAACCATTTATTTTATTTTTGAGTGAACCTTCAGTCTGAAGATGGTGTAAATGGGCTTATTCCCATTTATGCCACTAATAAATAAATGCCACGTCAGATTGGTATTGAAAAACCAGTGCACTCTAGCACACACAATTATATCTCAATTAAACTCAAAATCCTCAACAATTTAGACATGAAGAATAGCTCCTCCAACACCTAAACCTATGAAGTATGAGTGCGTTTGCGGGTTCGAGTGCGGGTGCAGGATTCAGTAATTTTTAAAAAAATTGGGTGCAAGTGTGGGTGGGTGTGGCGATTAGAAAAGACATCTATTTATTTAATTGTTTTAAATGTGCATTGTGCAAGTGTGTGTTGTGTCCCACATTGGATATTTATTAGATGGATCTTGAGTACGTTTATAAATAATCACATAGAACCCCAATTCCATATATTTAATTTATTAAATAAATGGATCTTGAGTTTATAGCTCTACCCTAGATACAAGGGATGCAATTGCCTAAAGCCCCAAATCTTGACTAATAGGTTTTTTTTTTTCTTTTATTTTTTTTTAACTATCCATATATAGATCCAAATAAAACATATTCAAAGACCAAGAATGAAGTAAAATTTTCTTTTCCTCGTGAAGGATTGATGTCATGAGTAACACGCAAGCAATTACGCTTGTTGACCAATACTAACACTTTTTTGTTTGAAGGGGACCAGTACTAACACTTAATTACGCTGTTTGCGCTTCTTGACCAAGACTAACACTTAAGGCTCTTCTACCCTACCATTTTTTTTAAGCGTTTGCCTACCATTTTTTAAAGCGTTTTGCAGTTAGAAATGGACTTTTCTATCTCTTTCCAACTCCTCTCTCACCTATAAACAAGTAGCCACAATCTCGTAGTTTGTCACTCACTACTACTACATTGTTAGACAACATCCATATCATTCATAGAGCTTTAGCAAGTGAGCTTTAAGAAACAATAATATTGGAATCTCAAAAAAGAAACAATATTATTGAAGATATGGCTTTGAGTAAGAATCAACAACTTTTGTCTAAGATTGCAACCAATGATTGTCATGGTGAGAATTCTCCTTACTTTGATGGGTGGAAGGCATATGATAACAACCCACATCACCCTACTGATAATCGTGAAGGAGCTATCCAGATGGGTCTCGCAGAAAATCAGGTTTGATGGATAATTTTATACTTAATTTTGCTTTTATCTCACATAAGCTTCTTTTATACTCAACCAACTACAGTATGTCATAGGAAAAAAAGAAAGGGTCAAACTGTGTGACTGGTAGAGCCTTAGAGTGGAGCACACGTTGGGATAGAGGAATTATATTCTTCCTCACTAAAAATGCACATTAATTAACATCCAGAGTTATATATGTATGTATTTCAGCTTTGCTTGGATTTGATTCAGAAGCGGATTAGGAGAAATCCTAAAGCTTCCATTTGCACCGCTGAAGTTCACGAATTCAAGAATATTGCTATCTTCCAGAACTATCATGGCTTCAAGTAGTTTAGACAGGTATGAAATTATTGTTTGTAGAATGATTAAAGTATTGGGGTTAGGAAAATTAGATAAAATAGAGAAATGTGGACGTAGAGCTGGCATATATATATATATATATTTATATACATATTTGATATATTACTGACAATTAGAAGAAACTGTGTGAATTATTTCCAGGCTGTAGAAAACTTTATGGGTAAAGCAAGAGGTGGTAGGGTCATATTTGATCCAAGCCGCATAGTCATGAGTGGCGGAGCTACCGGAGCAAACGAGACAGTCATGTTTTGCTTGGCCAATCCTGGCGATGCTTTCCTTGTACCTGATTTTCTGCGAGACCCATCTGGATAACTCCTTCACGATTATCAATAGGGTGATATGGGTTGTTATCATATGCCTTCCACCCATCAAAGTAAGGAGAATTCTCACCATGACGATCATTGGTTGCAATCTTAGACAAAAGTTGTTGATTCTTACTCAAAGCCATATCTTCAATAATATTGTTTCTTTTTTGAGACTCCAATATTATTGTTTCTTAAAGCTCACTTGCTGAAGCTCTACGAATAATATGGATATTGTCTAACAATGTAGTAGTAGTGAGTGACAAACACGCAAGCAATTGCCTGTGTGTTACTCATGATATCAATTTGAAAAAGAGAATTTTACTTCATTCTTGATCTTTGAATATTTTTGTGTTTAAATTTAACTAAAATTCTTAAAGTATACCATTGCATTTAAATAATTGTACCTAAATCCAAAAAAATAGTTTTTGCTTTTATATCAAGAAAACAATTCAATGGCATTAAATGGCTGTATGATGGTTATATGCCGAGTCTACTCTGTTGATTAACGTTTGATCATTACTACAATGACTTTTGCACACATTATCTTCCGCAATTTGCAATTTAGCATGAAATGGAGAAGCTAATATCATAAGAGCGTTCTATTATATTTAATATGGACCAGCCCCTTTTAAACTCAAGCAGTTTTTACATAATCACAATCATACTTCACTATACGAATTATATCAAACCTGAAAACCAAAGAAAAAAAAATCAATTTTTGGAGTTGAAAATAAACTTCCAACCTAGACTCTATGTGGCCACCAATGTTCAGTATGTGTGAGACACCATGAGAGACGTTCGCAATTTTTAATAATGCCTAGCCTTTGCTCTATCAATTGCACTATTTGGACTCAAACCACAATTTAGCCAAGTATCAAAATTATCTGGGAAAATACACCTATGCAAATATCATTCATCCATTAATCTTAGAAAAAACAGACAGCTCTAGAAGAAATAGCTCTTTGACCTTTGTTTCTACACAAATAAATAACCCAATTTCTATTATATAAAACAATAAATACCGTTTTGCAATCAACCATATAATAACTTTGGACTATCCTACGTAAAAATCAGACAAAGACAACTATAAAATAAATAGCATGTTTCAACAAAAATTAATATACTATAAGAGCTTGTACTTTACAAAATTGGCAAATGAAATGCAATGCTATCACCCTTTTTTTTCCTAGAAGAACATCCACCTCTATTTGTGTGATATACATTGGGATTGAAGGATAGCCTTCAATGAAAGGAGTTGTTTTTGTTGAGAAAATGAGAAAGAGGGAGATATAGAGACAGAGAAAGAATGAAAGAAACATAATTGGGTAGGGAACAACGGTTTGAGGGGTCTATAGTTGTTACGTTGGTTTGGATTTGTACATAAGAAGTGTAGGAATAATAGGACTCAAAAACTAAATGTATAATGGTAGCTTAAGCGTTGCGTTTGAGCAAATAAGTGCAACATCTTTTCACTCTTTATTCCTTGTTTTTTGAAATTACATGTATATAAGACATTTGAAATGTAAAACCTTATTATAGTAAAACAGGTATTATACAGTAAATAACTTGGAAATTTTAGCAAGGGGGAGATTCTTTACAAACTTAAAAAAGTTTGGTAAGCTGTAGATATAGAGCTCTAGTATGGATTTAGGAATTGATTTATGTGGAAAAACAAATCATGCCATAGTAACACACATGTGTGAAATATGAATTCTTTCAAATAACTTGTGATAAGCCAATAACAAATATGGAAAAGACTTCTAGTTTGAATTCATTCAAACTTAGCTTGATCTGCCCCCATCTAAAACAAACTTTCTAACAAAGAATGCCTACAATAACTAAAATGAGTAGCACCACAGAAAACATAGGCTATATATTGATTACTATCTTAGGCATTGCAAAGCTAATCAAAGCTAATTCAAAGACACATACACCAAATAGACAAAGATTAATACAAATTATGAGATAAATAGAAGGGGAATCAAGCTGTCCTAACCTATAAGTTTGTTTTAGCAACTCTTCTTGAAGATTAGATCTAGCAATTCTACAAAATTTTTTTTAGAACAATTCAAAAAAATTTAGATCTACAAATTACTGTGTAAACCAAACAACCATGCTAAGTAAATAATTCCTTAATATGCATTAACATAGTGTTTAACAAAATCTTCACTCTAAACTTCATATTTGGCTATTAAAATCAGTCTGTAAAGAAAAAAGCAAGCTAAAACATGCAAGTCAGAGCTAATTTAAACACAAATAGACAAAACCTAATACGAAGTATGAAACAAATAAAAGGGAAGTCAGTGTTAGGATGTATGCCCTTAAATCCTATTATATGATGCTATGAATGACATTATGTATGACTTAATGTTATGATTAATAAAGTTGCTTTAATATTATCTAAAATAATGGTAACATGAATATTTGGAGATTATCATATAGTCCATGAGATGCATAGTATGTGATGTATGTGAAAAGTCAAAGAAGATATAAATCACAAGTTCTTTGTAAACTCAGAATTATAGTTCGAGGTCGGTGATAAAATTGGACATTTCATCTGTGAAGACTATAACATATCAACTAAGAGGTGAGTCAGCCGAGATGGAAAGGGACTTTGATTGTTTATTTTTTATATCCCTTTGAATCTAACATCATTAAATCTATCCCGTTGAATTTTAGATTGCCTCCTGACTCGTTGATTTGGACAAAAAATAAGTCTGGAAATTTCACAGTTTGTAGCGCTTATTTTTGTCAAAGAGAGTTGAAGACTTCTTCCTATGGAAACTTGGCATCTTCTTCACATTATGATCGCAAGCATTCTTTTTGGAATAGCATCTGGCCTTCCTTGATTCCTTCGAAGATCAAATCCTTCATTTGGAGAGCTTGTACTGATAGTCTTCCTCTTCGTACTAAGCTTTTTGACAAATGTATCTCCAGCTCTTTCTCCTACGTGCTCTGCTTCGATGCAGTGGAATCTTGTAGTCATCTCCTTTGGGAATGTTCCTTTGCTCAAGCCGTTTGGTTTCAAGCTCCCTTTAGGAACTCTTTCAATTTTCCCATGCATACCCAATTTATGGATATCATGGATGCTGTCATACATAAGTTGCTCACTCTGGAATTTGAAATTTTGTGTGTGGCGTTTTGGATGATATGGAACTGTCTTAACAAATTCATCTTTGAAAATAAAACTCCTTGTTCAGATGGTTTGTGGTCTCGAGCTTCAGTGTATGTGATGGAGTTCATGGAGGATAACAAGATTGGTCCTACGCTACTGAGAGCACCTGACAGGAAATGGTCTCCTCCTCCTTCAGATTTAGTTTTCAAATTAAACCTTGCATTCTCACAGTCTCGGTCTAAATCTTCGGCTGGTGTGGGTTTTCTAATTCGTAATACAGATGGGGATGTTGTGGCTGCATCTTGTGAGCGTATTAGGAAGGAGCTGCATTCTCTTTAGACAGCAACTGTTGTCACGCGAAAGGCTCTTTTGTTTTGTCAAAACACTTGCTTTTTCAAGGTCATTGTGGAAAATAACTTTGCTGAACTGGTGGACTTCATTAATTTGTATAGGATCTACTCTCTAGAAGTGGCTTGGATTTTGGAGGCTAATGTTTGGTTAGAAGAATGCCCATCTTTTCTCTTTCCCATTGTACAACGCGATATTTATTGAATAAAGCTTACTATTGTTTCGTATCGAAAAATAACAACAACAACAACAATAACAACAATAATAAAAGTCTATTATCTAATATAATCAAGAAAATTGTTTCTCCCAAAAAAATCAAGAAATTAAAACCTAGAGTCAGAAAGAAGTTGATAGAACCGCCAAAGCTACTATCTACGTGATTCTCATTCCTTACGAGTGCGTAGTATTATTTTTTTTTCTCCATGGTGTATTTGTTAATTCATGGATTTGATACCAAACATTGGGATTTAGGCTTTTATTTATCTCCATGTACTTTTTGTTAGAGATATATTAGCTCATTTGCATAAACTTAAGCCTAATTCTACTTTGTATGTAAGCCAAGTCTCCTACTTATATTATAAGTCTATTAGTCAAGGGTTTACTCTACTATATATACACATGTTATGGTTTCTTGTAATACAGGATTTGTACTACACTCTAATATATTATTGATGTAGTCCTTTAAGATTTTTTTTGTAGATGTAGCCTGTTAGGCTGAACCACATAACTCTCGTGTGTTATTATGTTCTATACTTTATATTTTCGCTTCTGCATCAATACTAGCATATTCAACATGATATATCAATGCTCATATTTAACATGGTATCAAAACCATCTTCTTATGGCCATAGTTTTTTGTCCTTACGCTGTATTGAGAGCAATCTTTGTTTTCCTTAGTATTTCTTCGCAGTGTTCATCTTCTTTGGTTTCCTACTGCTGCCGTCAAAACTCTCCGGTATAGTCATGCCACCATTAGAAGTCGCATCAATACTGCAGGATCATTTACTTCCTTAAACCACTGTTATAGAGCCAAATTTCATTTAAGGGATCTTCTCGACCTTATCAAATCTCAAGGTTTCATCAAGTTTTCATCTTGAGTTTGAGAGAGGGTGTTAGAGATATATTAGCTCATTTTCATAAGCCCAAGCCCAATTTTACTTTGTATGCAAGCCAAGTCTCCTACTTGTATTAGAAGTCTATTAGTCTAGGGTTTAGTATACTATATATACACATGTTATGATTCATTGTAACAAAGGAATTGTAGTACACTTTAATATATTATTGATGTAGCCCTTTAGGATTTCTTCTGTGGATGTAGGCTGTTAGGTTGAGCCACATAACTCTCGTGTGTTATTGTATTCTATACTTTATGCATTCGTTTTCACATCCATACTAGCATATTCAAAATGGTGTATCAATACTAATATTTAACACTTTTGTTTCTGTTTTCTTAATTTACTTTGTTCTTTAGCATATGATGTTGGTGTTGAAATTCTTTGGAATATCACTTGGTTTATTTTGGAGTCTATTTGTCCAAGATCAAGCTTGTGGTATTAATATCACACAGTTGCATAAGTCAATCTGTGGTACGTAGCATGACATTAGAAGGAAAAACAAAAATTCACTATTAATGAATAACTTCGGGGGAAGTGGTACAAATTGATATGGATGTGACTTGGGTGGTCATTTTCCTACTACATAAACCGTCACAACCATATTTCCTCCTTAGTAAAAAAGCTGCAACCAAAATGACTTGTTGCAAGTTGCGCAACCAAAGTGCGAATTTGAACCCTTCTTCAGCTTTCCTTTTTTATATAGAACATATTCCATTATGGCAACTAATTGATGCAGTTTAAAAAAGGAAGAAAAAAAAAATGCAAGATAAGGATTACGAAATTAAGTCAAAGGGACCTAAAATTATGTAAGCTACGCCTCCGAATTTGATTCTTTCATTTCCTATAAATAGAGACTCTAAGATGTAGTATATTTGCATCATACATTGGTATTAAGAAATGTTTGAGAGGAAGAGAGATCGAGCATGAGGACAAGAGTCTAGTTTGGTAGCCAAGGATGACTTGCCTACTCCTCCAAGCGGTTTCAAGTATTTAGTCTAGACACTCTTTTGTGGTTCGTAGGCAGTCTCCTTGGCTAATCTGACAGGCTCTTCTTTGTCATGCTAGGCCTTCTCTTCTTCTAATTTGAAGCCTTCAAGATTATTTTGCATTCATGATTCGTACTAGAATGTTGGAATATCTTTTTTTTTTTTTTTGATAGGAGAATGTTGGAATATCTTACGCATGGGCATGAGTTTTAGATCAGGAATAAAGGTACGTGGAAATGAAATTCTTCTCAATGGCTTGCCTTCTCTCAAATGGGTTTAAGTGTTCGGTTATGCATTAATTTCTTTACCGAATTAAGCATCCCCCTAAACTTTTTCCTCAATATATATATATATATATATATAGATATATATATCCCTACACTTTTTTCTCTCAGCTAGTCACTTTGGCTAAGCTGATTGACTCTTCTTGATCTCTAATGTTACACCTTTCGCAACAAGCCTTTGACCAATTTTTTTTTTTTTTATCTTGTATTTTTTTGAGAAGAAGACTATATCTTATTATGAAAACTTAGTCATGACAGCTAAGTTACAAAGTTGAGGTGTGGATGAACATGACAGCTAAGTTACAAAGTTGAGGTGTGGATGAACATCCTTCATCCACACCAATGAACCACTAACATATATTGTATGTTTAGCTAGATTATAAGATACGAAGTACCTTGTTTGCCGATCGATATGGGAAAAGATATCACCACTAAAGGCCTCTGTAAGGGACTTGACACTGGAAAAGCAATTGCGTGGTAAATTTATGTGAAGAATCAGCAGACGAATGAATCAAATAGTGCTTGCTGCTTCAAGTCCTTGTTTGTTTGTTTATTTTTTTGGTTTTGTTTTGTTTTGTTTTGTTTTTTTGTTTTTTTTTTTTTTTTTTTTGTGTGTGTGTGGTTATTTTAAATAAATTTCATCGCTATTTGTACTCCCCATTGGTGATTGGAATGTATAACGTTCAAGAGGACTTCATACTGATAAAGCCCTGATGATGCATTTGCAAGGTTCATCCTATATTCGATTAACTATAGCACCACACAGTGAGAAAGGACTGACATTTTGGCTCTAACATAAAAGTAAGAGAGACCCCCCTAATTTTAACTAATAGAGCTATTTCTTTCATTTTTATATTATTAATTAAGCCCAAATATTAGCCAATAGATAAAATAGTATTTCTTTTTTTACGAAAAAGAAATTTTACGTACACAATATTTTTCACAATACTTTCATAATAAATTCTAAGTAGCAGGATGTTATTCGCTATTATTGGTGGTAAAAAAAATTTGATAGTGGGTTCAAATTAGAATTAATAATAACTTAACACCTATAATTTGTTGTGAAAATATTAAGAATTTAGCACTTCTAAAAAAAAAAGAGAGCAATACAAAAAAATTTCACAACATTTTTCATAAAAATTGAGTTGACAAATTTTTATTATTTTTCATCTACTTCCACCACTAACGTTACTTTTTTACTTACCATTATTAATCTGTCACATCAACAGTTGTGAAAAGTTTTGTCAATTTTTTTGCGTCTATAGACATTCTCAAGGGTTCATATTAATTAGTAATTTTGCATCTAACAAGAGAATAGAGTTTTGTTGGAAAATTTAGACCCCGGTTGATAGGATTAACAAGTTTTAAACCTAAGTTGTTAATTAGATTTATTATGCATAAAACTTGTTAAAACAAACAAACATCAATATCATGTCAAAACTAAGTGCAACAGAAAAATAAATAAAATAAGATATGATGACCCAAGAAGACCAATGAAACCAACCAGTTTCATAGTAAAAAACCTGGGGGGAAACCTTTCCGAAAAGCAATTCACTATAGTAAAGAGAAGTTTCAGATCTAGTACAAAACCTTTGTCTCTAGACTTTACAAGAGAAAGGAAAACAAAATGCTATGGACACAAAGGGAAAACATGCAAAACAAAGAAAGATGAAGTGCATGCAAGGGTATCTCAATCGATCTAGAGGTGTCGAGAAGCTATCGAGACAACCTCGATGGATCAAGAAGGTGTCAAGGATCTATCGAGCAGACAGAAACTTCCTCGATCGATCCACCTAGCTATCGAGAGGTGTCGAGATTGCAATAAGATGCAATTGAAGATCTCGACAGATAAGCTAGGTATCGAGAGGTGTCGAGATGGCTTAAAAGCAATTTTTCAAGAAAATAAAAACATAGATGTGAATGCAATCAAGCATAAAACTCAGCCAAATATCCAATCGACATATTAACCTCTCAAAAACATCTCTCAACAAGAAAAATGTCATGAATTTTGATCCAAAACACACACACACACTAAACAAGTCTAACCAATTTTATATTTCAAAAACAAGTTAAGACAGTTTAGTGAGCATACATCAACACATGTAAACCTTGTGATGGCCAAATCACTTTATACCTGCACATGTATCAAGAATAGCAAAGAATATTGCGTGTGATGTGTGAAAAATATCGCAAGATTGCATAAGTGTCTCAATGTTATGACGATTTGAGATATGAGAAAATCACTTTAACTCACACACAATCATAACTATTTGATGGGGACTATCACCTTCGAGGTACATTCTATAACTCCTACATCTCCTAGAAAACACGCTTGTAACCATATTTTAAAGCATTTTAATCTTTTTGCTTTTATTTCTTTTCATATTTTCTTTTATTAAGCATATTATGTATAGGCATATAAGAGAAAGAAAAGAAATACCCAATTATGTTAAGTTTTTGACATTGCACTTTTACTATGCCAAAGCATACAGATGTCATTGACATTACACTTTTGCTATGCCGAAGCATACAGATGTCATATCATGATTGGCGAGTAACAGTGGTGAAATGGTTATTTATGCCTTTCTCTTAGGATTTTCTAGTCCTACCCGTCAAAAAGAGTGATACGAGTATTAAGCACAAGAGATCACTTAATCTTACTCATCACAGACAAAGAGTTACAAAGCTCACTTGCTCAGTTGTGCATAAAGATACTCATCTAAGCTACAAGAGATACAAAGTTTAGAAAACTCTATTTCAATGACCATTTTAAGGTTCACAAGAACCAATGTACACAAACACACACTGTTTTCGTATTTTTCTAATTCTTCCTTTTTTTATTTATTTTGAAAACAAAACAAAATAAAAACTAAACAACCAAACAAAAACAAACAAACAACATGAAAACATGACAGAAAGATGCAAATGCATGATAGCATGATTCCAAAAGCAGATAAGAAATCAAGCAAATAAAGTCCTACTTTAGATAAAAAGAATTAAAGCAGAGGACAAATAGAAAAGACAATTAAATCTTATGCTCCTTTCTCACCTGCACAGCACGAGTCTTTGGCCGTGAAGATGAAAATGTACGTGTCCTAGTATGACTACTATAGGACATGGAAGAATTAGAATTTTTCTGAAATTGAGTTAAAAAGCTCAAGACTTTTAATAACTCACCAAGAAATTCCATGACAATAGGGGTCAAGGATCACACTTAGGAAATTAATCTAATTAGAGTGTATCCACTTTGATACCACTTGTTGGAAAATTTAGACCCCGATTGATAGAATTAACAAGTTTTAAACCTAAGTTGTTAATTAGATTTATTATGCATAAAACTTGTTAAAACAAACAAACATCAATATCATGTCAAAACTAAGTCCAGCGGAAAAATAAATAAAACAAGATATGATGACTCAAGAAAACCAATAAAACCAACCAGTTTCACAATAAAAAACCTATGGGGGAAACCTTCCAGAAAAGCAATTCACTATAGTAAAGAGAAGTTTTAGATCTAGTACAAAACCTTTGTCCTTAGACTCTACAATTCCCGTGGATGAACTTACAGCAGAAACATTCTACTGCTTCAGAACTTCTGAACTCTTCAATATATGAACGCCACCCTTTGATGCACGGATCCCAGTACGTGACTAATTCCTTTGCACGAATCCCAGTACGTGACTCACCCACCAACTTGAGGAAGAAGAATGTTGGCTGCAAAGTTCTTCACTTCATCAATAATGAAGACCAAGAAGTACTTAGTTACAAAACCCTAAGGCGCAAAGATGTAGTAGATTTTTTCAGAGAGAATAAGGCTTCAATCACCTTTGCATTTGTTCTCCTTGTATTCTCTTTTTTGACGGCCTCAAAAATAAGCTTTATATATATATCTAGGGTTGTGAGAAAAGAAACCCTACGCAAATATAAAAGTCAGGCCCAAAAATCAGATCTGAAAATTCTAATTTCCGTAACCTCGATAGATATCTCGATAGATAGCAGGTGTCGAGCCTCATTAAACCTCGATAGATAGCTATCTGTCGAGAAGCTGTCAAGTAGGTGTCCGCAGATGTCCAGCAGGTGTCCGCAGGTGTCCAGCTATCCGTCCAACTTTTTCTTCACTTGTTTCTTGGTCCAATCTTCATGGCTTTAATACTAGACTTGAACAACATGTTTTTTGAAGTATTAAACACATCCTAGATCTATCCAAATACAAGTAAAGTGTGTTTTGTCAAAGGATAAGCCAATTACATAAAATAATGCCATATGTTTAAAACTACGTGAACTACATATGTCTTAACAAGTTTAAACAATATTTAGATATTTTTTTATAAAAAGTCATTTTTAAATATATAAAAGGCCTCAATTCATTTTTCCCCTTAGGCCCCTCAATGCATCAAGCCTCCCATGATTCAAAGAAACGTAGAGTGACTAAAAATTGTAATCTAGTAGCTGCTGCTTTTAGCATTAGAAGCAAACAATTAAATTCAAAGGGGCGGCTTTAAATATAACTGGAGGAAACTCCCCTCTGCATTGCCTATGACATGGATATACCATTATAAATTCAGTTCAATAATCAATAAAAAATTGGTCGCTTACTAAAAAAAAAAAAAATCTAAATCTAAAAGCATGAATGATGAAAAGAGAGAATTAAGAATAAAGAAAAGCAAATAAGTTATAGTGAGAATGGTTATTTGTGTAAACTAATATGTAAACTAATAATTTCCCTAGATATAGTGGGAATGGTTATTTGTGTTTTTTCTTGGGTCAAGAGGGGCAAGACTTAAAATTTCTGGTCATTCTTAAGTACTAAAGGAATTTTTGGGAGGAGTCAGGGAACAATTACCTACCCCTTTCTAGATTCCTCATTTCGCCTCTACTTCATTAAAAGTTACCAAGACTTTTGAATGAAGTTTATATATGTGCAATTGTGTTAGAACTTCATTTTCTTTCCCTTGTGTGTGCGCACTTGTTTCTAAAAAAGTCAGGGATTAATGGAATACTAAAAGAGGAAATTCAAAAAATTTTGTACATATGAATTATGAGGGAAGTGAAATCCCCATGGAGTTGCCTAACTTTTTATGTAAAAAAATGGCGAATTTGAAAATGAAAAGATTAGTTATAATTACAAACCATTAAATAAAATTCTTAAATGGATACAATATCCAATACAAAATTAAAAAGGGAAGCATAGTAAACAACCATGAAGTATGGAACACTTGCATTTAGCATCCTGAGGGCATTAAACATTGTAATCAAACCCTAATCTTAATTATTGTACTGTTGTACCCATATGCACCATGTCATCTTTAAAATATAATCCCGCTTTGAGATTAAATTTAGTAAGATGAGGTAAAAGGTTCTATTTATAATTTCCAATAGTATTATGTCCTGCTGCATTTTTGTAAATAGATGAAGAGTAATGCTAGAGATACAATTTTTTTTTACAAAATTTTGTACAGATTGTTAATGTTGTGAGTGGTTATTGGTAAATGAAAATGTGATATTAATGGTGAGCCTAGATGAAAACTAATAAGAAGTTGGATACATCAACAGTTGTTAAAATGTTGTAAAATAGTTTGTGATTATAACATTACTATAATCAAGAAAATTAAAACCAATATAATTGGAAAATTAAAACCCAAAATTGTTGTACAAATTAAAAACCAAACATTGAGGTAACGCAATAGGAGATCTAAGACAACGTGTCAAGGGAAGCTATTGGGGCCCCCAAAGCCATTATCTACATGATTCCTTGAGAGTGGGAGGGTAATTATGGAATACTTAGAGAGTACTACAATATAATACATACTCACTCCTCTAATATAATAGTAGGTCTCACTAATTAATTACAAGGTAAGACCTACTATTTATGTGAGATGAGAGCTTATGCATATATTGCATTCTCGGAATATTCTATAATTTTTCATGAGGGTGTAATGTTAATTTTCAGGAGTTCTCAAAGGCATATTTGATAGTTCAAAGGTTTGAAACAAAACATAGCAACTTAGGCTTTTCTATTTCTCATTTTATGTGCTTTTGTTTTTGTTTTCATAATTTTTTTGTTCTTTGGCATATGATTTTGTGGGTGTTGAATTGCTTGGAATAATAGTGGGTTTATTTTGGAGTCCTATTATATTAGATCTCGCCAATGGAAGTAGACCTATTTTGAATGTACACTTCAATTCATAATGATACAACTATAATGACTTTAAATGCAAACATTTTCTGGCTATATAATGGTTTAATTGTGATGTCATGAAAGCTATAAGATAATAAACACGTAACTTTCTCAATAAAAACCTTGAATCCACAAGGGGTTTTTTGAATCCATAAGGTGATAGATTTCTTGAATTCACTAGTGAGAGGCTAATGTAGAACAAATAGTACATGCCTCCCTAAAGCAGCAGGGGCGCCAGAAGTCACAACACAAGATCAAGGGGAGTGCTAGTAGTGACCACTTGGGTGACAGTGTCAAAATTGCATGAAATTTGGTAGGTTGAAGGGAAACAAAATTCTGAAAGTAGTGTTTTGCTATTAATTCGTTAAGGCCCCGAGTACAATGTTTTTGCTATTTATAGTAATATTTGTTTTTCCTTAATAACTTTTAGTCTAAAAGTCATAATAAAGTTCTACTTATTTTAGGATGACTCTTAAGGTCAATGGTTTATGATTTTGCATTTAACTAATTTTGCCATTTTTGGTAAATTTCATAATTTTGTCACCTAATCATGTAATTAGTGTGAATTAAGATTTTGGACATTTCCTAGTTGTCCTAGGGTTTTACTTTTTAGTATTTATATGTTTTGTAGCTTTTAGAGGCAAATCAGACTATTGTCAATAAATACAGAATTTTTGTCAAATTCTCTCTTGTGGATTCTAGTTTATCTCCCTGTGGATTCAGTAAAACCCCTTGTGGAGTCGAGGTTTACTACTAGAAGTTAATAGTTTAGTTTTTGTTCCATCAAGAGAGCATCGTGTGTACTTTTTCAGGCTTCCGCGACATCAGAGGCAATAGAAAAAAGTATGACTTTTTATTAATTTGAATAATTCCATAATCTTGGAGGCTATAACGAGTTTAAATAGTAAAAAAAACCTACCGCGGCTCAAAAAAAAGCCCATAAAACCCTAATCCGTGCTAGTCACAGAATTAAGTGGCAAAATAATAATTTTTTACAAAAATTAACAAAATTGAGATAATTGCGAAAATTGAAATTATAGTCTCTAAGAGATTTCCCAAAATAGTCGGAACTTTATTCGGACTTTTAACCTAAAAGTTATTAAGAAAAACGAATATTACTAAAAATGAAAAAATCACTATTCCTGGTGCCAAATTGAGGAAGTCACCAAATTAGAGTGAACCTAAATTAGAAGACGGTTTCTTTTTAGCCCTCCAAATATTATGCAATTTTGACACCGTCACTTCGATGAGTTCTATTGGCACCCACTAATCTTGCATTGTGATTTTTGGCGTGCTCACTACTCTAGGAAGGCCTATGCTATCTATTCTAGATCAAATTGTGCTGGAGAGAATCCTCATCTTCCCTTATGTTCATGTGATCTATTTTAACAATTTCCAAATCCTCTAATTGTAAGTTGAATTGGGATAGATTTTCTTTCAGGTGAAATAATGCCTTAGTAACATTCTATTAGAGTTGTAACAAATCTTATTTAATAAAGGTTTGCCTATTTCATAATTTTCTTCTTATATATTGAATTTAACATGATCTATTTTAGAAGAAAGAACTGAATTTGACACTTTTTATTTATTCAACTAAAATTCTGGAATTTTTTTTTCCCCTAAAAAATCTTAATTTTTAAAAGAGTAATGCAACAATTATAAATTATTTTACAACATTTATACAAATTGTTGTTGTAGCCAATTCTTACTGGTTCTCATTTGCGCTTACCATTAACATCATTTTCATTTACCAATAATCATTGACTACATCAGCAACTTCTAAAAAAATATTGTAAAATAGTATGTGACTTTAACATTTTCCTTTTCAAAATATTTTCCAACATATAAATTCTATTTAAAAATTTGCTAAATCCTTTATTTTTTCAATGAAATATACTTAATTTTAAAATATTTTCAAAATGCAAAAAATTTGTCTAAAATTGAAAAACCACTCCCCATTGTAACTATCAGATTTATATACCAAAACAAGCAAGGCAAATCTTTGACTATCACACCATGTTTATTTCCTTTGAAGTAGAAAAGGTGCAATCAAGTTGCCTATCCAAAGTGGTAGGTTGAGATCTTCTTCATCTTTCCTTCTTAGTAAAGAATAGGGGTAATTACACTAAACCCACTAGATCTACCTAACTACAAGTAAAATGCGTTTTGTCAAAGTATTAGCTAATTACATAAATAATGACATATGTTCCTAACAAGTGAAACACATATGTCCTAACAATCTCCCCCTTTGGCAATCTGTGACAAAACCACAACAAACAAATAAACATATGAGAGAAGTCATAAAACACTCAACTTATGCTCACTTGTTGAAAACAATAAAATCTATCCTAATCATAAACTCTTGAAAAACTTTGCAAGAAGAGAGTTCATGACAAGTAGACTTTGACAACCTGTATTTTTGAAACACTTTAAAAAAAAAAACAGAACAAAGCATCTTTGTGTGAAGCAGAAATAATAGATTGCATACAAATGTATAAGAAACATGTGCATAAAGAGAGAAAAGATACAACACATATAGAGGTAGGTGAAAAACATACATCATCACATATATATAAAAAATAAGCACAATATATGTAAACATGAACACAAGACCAGGTTACAAGAAGAAGAAGCTAAAAATAGCTCCTACAACAACAAGGAGGTAATCACTCCCCCTAAGAAGATGAAACACATATCTCCCTTACAAGGGCATGTATTTCTCCCCCTAACTTGTAGAATCTTAAAAAGGAATCCATAAAAATGCATAAATGTTATGAAACAAGATGCTATGGATAACAAGATAAAAGAAAGATGCAAAAAATGTGAAAAACAATGCATGTAAGAGAATCTCAATTGATCGGGGAGGTGTCGAGAAGCTATCGAGAGGCCAGGAGAAATCTCGATTGATCCACCTAGCTGTCGAGAAGCTATCGTCGTTAATGCATCCTCTCCATTCATGTACTTCTGGGCTTTGAACAGGAGATTTGTCATTGTAGTTGGTAGGGTCTTGACTAACAAAGTTGGCCTTTTGTATCTTTGGCCACTAATAAAATGTCGTATGAAGGAGTCACTTAATTGTTCAAAATTTGCGATCAAAGATGATGCTAACTTGCTGAACCAAACTCGAGCAGCTCTTTTAAGAGTTGTTAGGAATGATCTACACATCACTTCATCAGGTGTCCGCTGAAGGTTCAGCAATGTCTTGAAAGACTTTATGTGGTCTAATGGATTTGTATGCCAATCATAAGATTCCAATTGAGAGAGCCGAAACTTTGGTGGGAGTGGGCATTCTAGGACTTCATTGATAATGGTAAATCCATTCTCTTGATTATCCCATCTAAGTTTTTGGTCGTCTTCCCTTTCAAAGCATTTTTGATACTTGTCCATTTCCTTCCTCATGTTTTTCAAGAGACTATCATTGTTACGATTGGGTTGTTTTGTCTACTTGGAACTGGACTGCCCTATTCATCTGGATTTGGACCGCCTTATTTGCCTGGCGCCTTTTTTTTTTTATCACTGGTTGGGGGACTATGAACCTTCTCATCATCATTGTTTTGATTATACTGGAGAGGATGGGCTTATTGCTAATTTCATGGGAGATGTGTTGACTCCACTCCTCATTTTGTTTGGTTAATTTTTTCTACACTTGTTGCTAATATTTAAATCTACTAGGTCATCTGAATTGGATCAAGTGGGCCCGTTGAACTTGGATCCAATGCTTCGTTTGAATGGTAGAGCTATGAAAATCTATATAATTCATATCTATGTTCCCCACCGACAGCGCCAAACTAATAAAACTAGATTTATCCTCATAAGTATGTTCCTTGTCAGTAAGATGTATTAACCCCTTATGATAAATTAATTGATTAATTAGCCAAATTTATTAATTAATCAAATTAATATGCAATGTACATGGCAGCACAAACAAATCACCAACTAAAATAAAATGCAATGAAAAATAAATTTGACAATGTGATTTGCTTTCGAATGGGGAAAACCTCTAAGGCAAAAACCTCATCAAGTGATTTTAAGGTCACCACTCCCAAGAATTCATTATTATCATAAAAAGTAGGTACAAGTAAGGGAATCCCAATACCTTATACCAACCTACAGCTGAACCCTTACCCCAATATCCAATTGGACTTGTTCTGTAGTGACAATCTCTCCTTTAATGCATGGCTCTCAGTACGTAACTAACCAATAGATGCGCAGATCCCAGTACACGACTATCGAAAGTTCTTCAGTTCATCACGCGATGAAGATCACGAAGTTTTTTGGTCACAAAACCCTATGGTGTACAAACATAGCAACTTCGTCAAGAGAAGGAAGAACTACGACAAACTAGGTTTCTGGTCACAATTAGCATGAACAACACTTTGCTCCATACTTGTGCAATTATGCTTCTTATGACGACCCTTAAAATAATCCTTATATATGTTTAAGGTTGTGAGAAAAGTAATCTTAAACATATACTCACAGATTGGAATGAAATCAGAACTGAAAATCTGATTTTCATAATTCTCTATAGATAAGCTATATGTCAAGCAGTTGTTAAGCTTTGGGCTTAGATAGTTTTTTAAATCTCAATAGATACTAGCTGTCGAGCTAGCTATTGAGCTTTAAAAACTAGCACTTTATTACTTGATTCTTAGAAAGACTTGCATGGTTTTAACACTTGAACTTGAAACCTTGTTCCTTGAAGCATTAAACACATCCTAAATCTACACAATTACAAGTAAATTGTATTTTATCAAAGTATTAGCCAATACATGATGACATATGCTCTTAATGAATCACATATATCCTAACAATCTTTCCCCTTTGGTAATCTGTGACAAAACCACAACTAACAAATAAACATATGAGAGAAGTCATAAATCAGTCAACTCATACTTACTTGTTGTATACAATAAAATCTATCCAAACATAAACTCTTGAAAAACTTTGCAAGAAGAGAATTCATGGCAAGGAAGATTTGACAACCTGTATTTCTAAAATACTTTAAGCAAAACTCATCAAGGCATCTTAGTGTAAAACAGAAATAAAAGATTGCAAATAGAGAGAAAAGAGAAAATATATAAAGAGATAGGTGAAAGAATTGTAGTAACAACCTTATCATATATATATCATCAAAAATGAATACAAGGTTTGCTATCACAAAGTGGTCACAAGACCAAAGGTACATGAACAAAGTATCTAAAATAGAAAGAAAAGAAAAAGATACATAAGTCCTCACTACATCCTTAAAAATATAGACACTCCCCCTAACAAAAATCTCCAAAGTACTAACTCTCCCCCTAAATACATGATTACTCTCATACCCAAAACTACTCCCTCTTTTTGTCATGAGTGACAAAGGGCAAGTAACTCAAGTAGTCATCTCATCATCGTTGGAGGAGCTAGCACCATCACCCTCATCATCACCACCATCAGAGCCACCATCGTCGTCCTCATCCTCATCCTCAGAAGTTTTTAAAGAAGGAGTAGGAGACTCAATGAAGCCACCGAGGCGAGCCTATCATCGTGCAATACGACCAACATGGGTGTTCACCTGACACAACTCATCGCTAAGAGTGTCAAGGCGAGTATCCATACGCTGAAGCTGCGCCATGATCACATCAAGAGCAACACCACCTGCAAAAAAAGAAGGAGCGGAGGTGGATGGAATTGTAGAAGCTGGAGGTGTCGTCGTCTTAGTTCGTGGCCGCTTCAATCGAAGCTGCTCCTCACTCCATCTGATAGTTGCCGCATCAATGGCACACATGACAAAGAAATGATTGAAAGCAGGAAAGGAGACAGAAAAATGGCGTAGAATCCTTGTGATAGCTGAAGGAAGGATGAGCTTATCATAGGTTGTTGTATCCTTATAGACATCTATGAGGGAGATGATGAAGTGAGAAGGGAAGTCTATAGTAAGATGCTTTAGAAGGGAAAGCAAAAATCGAGCATAAGGCTCTGTTACAGAGTTATAGTGAGATAATAGATGTAAAACAAAAGACATCACCAAATTAAGGAATCTCAAACCTTTAGCAAAGGCCGAGCAACGAGTGTTCCGACTATTTCCCTAATCAGAAGGAGTCTGACAGAACAAAGACATGAGCTCGTCTTTAGACAAAGTTTTAAGATGCTCATAACTAGGGTAGTTGGGATGCAACACCCTCGAGACATGAAACACCTCAGATACAATATCAGGAGTGACCGTAATGCACGTACCTCATACGCGAGTGGAAAACTGAGGTACTAAATAATCAAAACCATGCATTTTGGAGTAAAACTCCTGTATGATCATAAAGGGACAAGTGATCGAGATGCCACACAGTGACTCCTAACCCCTACTGTGAATTATAGTGAGTAGGTCAGTATCAGAGTAGTCCAATATAATGACTTGGCATTCCAAATGAATGCCTTGTCAAGAAAAGTTCTTCGAGAAGTCCTTACAGGCTTTCTTATCATGGAACCGAAGATGAGAAGGGGTAGGATCAGAGGAAGATGCCCTGAAACAAAGAGGGTTCCGAGACAGAGTGGATTTAAGTTTAGGTGCCATGATTCAAACTAAGAGAGAGAGAGAGAGAGAGAGAGAGAAAGGGAAACAAATAGAATAGCACCATAACAATTCAATATAATGATATAAAGAAATGAAAGTACGTATGCATGAAAAATGCACGAACATGTGACATGCAAACTAAACAGCATCATGGGCTCAGCCCAATCCAAACCTACTAGCACACAAGTTTGCAACAAAGTAAACAGACATCTAAAATGCATGAAATATTGTTATAATGCAAATGTGATGAAATGCATGATCATATAGAATCAATAATACAAAACCCATCCCAAAATTTTGCAAAAACTTCATCAATTTTTAAAAACTGCAAAAAAAAATTTCAAAAACCCAAAAACCTAGGTCTAATGCATGAAATGCATGAAGAATGAAGGATTTATGACCCTTACCAGTTAAGGCACAATTGTTCTAGGCCGAAAATAAACTGGGAATGAAGTTTAAAGTGAGAGAGAGGTGTTTGGGAAGGTGAGAGGTCCAAAAGGATAGAGAGAGATTGAGAAAAGTGAAGCTAAAATCGCCTTGACCCTTTATATAGAAGTTCATAATTCTCGATGGATTGAGAGGTGTCATGAGGTGTAAAGAATTAAAAAGCCAAAAATAGCTATCGAGTTAGCTATCGAGGATCTGTCCAGGGGTTTCCACAACAAAGAGGCTCGATGAATCGAGAAGCTATCGAGCATCTATCGAGGAGATAGAAACTTTCTCGATAAATCGAGGAGCTATTGAGATTGTGAAAGAAAGAAGCTGAAGAGCTCGATAGATAGCCTTGCTGTCGAGAGGTATCGAGATTGCTTAAAAACAAATTTTCAAGGAAGAGAAAAACATAGATATGAATGCAATCAAGCATACAACTCAACCAAAGATCCAAACAACAATTTTAGCTCCCAAAACATCTCTCAATCAAGAAAAATTTAATGCATTTAGTTCCAAAACACACACATACACTAAACAAGTCTAGCCAATTTTATAATTCAAAAACAAGTCAAGATAGTTTGGTGGGTATACATTAACACATGTATTCTTTGTGATGGCCAAATCATATTGTACCTGCACATATATCAAAAGTAGCAAAGAATATTCCATGTTGTGTGTGAAAAATATCGCAAGATTGCATAAGTGTCTATATGTTATGACGATTTGAGATATGAGCAAATCAATTTAACTCACACATGATCATAACTGCTTGTTAGGGACTATCACCTACGAGGTACATCCTATAACTCCCACATCTCCTAGAATACACGCTTGCAATTATATTTTAAAGCATTTTGATTCTTTTTTGCTTTAATTTTTCTTTGCATATTTTCTTTTAAGCTTATCATGCATAGGCATATTAAAGAGAGGAAAGAAATACCCAATTATGTTAAATTTTTGACATTGCACTTTTGCTATGCCAAAGCATACATATGTCTCTAACCTATATTTCAAAAACAAGTCAAGATAGTTTAGTGGGTATACATTAACACATGTATTCTATGTGATGGCCAAATCACATTGTACCTGTACATGTATCAAAATTAGCAAAGAATATTGCGTGTTGTGTGTGAAAAATATCGCAAGATTGTATAAGTGTCTACATGTTATGACGACTTGAGATATGAGCAAATCAATTCAACTCATGCATGATCATAATTGCTTGATAGGGACTATCACCTATGAAGTACATCCTAGAACTCCCACATCTCCTAAAATACACACTTGCAATCATATTTTAAAGCATTTTGATTCTTTTTGCTTTAATTTTTCTTTAAATATTTTCGTTTAAGCTTATCATACATAGGCATATTAAAGAGAGAAAAGAAATACCCAATTATGTTAAGCTTTTGACATTGCACTTTTGCTATGCCAAAGCATACATATGTCATTTCATGATTGGTGGGCAACAATGGTAAGATGGTTATTTATGCCTTTCTTTTAGGATTTTTTAGTCCTTCCCGTCAAAAAGAGTGATACGAGTATTAAGTACAAGAGATTACTTAAACTTTTTCATCACAAACAAGAGCCACAAAGCTCACTTATTTAGTTGTGCATAAAGATGCTTATATTAGCTACAAGAGATACAAAGTTTAGAAAACTTTGTTTCATTGGCCATTTAAGGTACTCAGGTACCAATGTACACAAATACAAAATAAAGCAAAATTAAGAACACACAAACAAAAACATGTTAAATAGAGTAATACATAAAAACTAGACGCAAATGCATGAGGAAGGAGGAGGAGAAGAAAAACTCATTCCATGGAGATAACACCATTGTTTTGATGAAGGAATTCAAACTGTTTGCTATCAAGAGGTTTGGTGAACAAATCAACCTTTTGATCATCAATGTGAATGAACTTAATAGTAAGTGTACTATCTTCAACAAGCTCACGAATGAAGTGATGTCGAATCTCTTTGTGTTTAGTTTGAGAATGTTGAACCGGATTCTTAGAGATATTGATGACATTGGTATTGTCACAATAGATAGTGAGGTGTTCTTAACGAATACCATAGTCAAGGAGGAGTTTTTGCATCCATAAAAGTTGAGTGCAACAGCTACCGACAGTGACATATTTAGCCTCAGCGGTGGATAATGAGATGGAATTCTATTTTTTGCTCATCCAAGAGACAAGATTATTACCCACATAAAAACAACCTCCCAAAGTACTTTTTCTATCATCATCATTCTCAACCTAATCAGCATCCGAGTACCTAACTAAGACATCATTTGTGTCCTAGCTGTGCCACACACTAAAGTCAGCAGTGGTTTTGACATACTTTATGATTCTTTTCAAAGCAGTCATATAGGACTCATTAGGATTAGCTTGATATCTAACACACATTCCCACAGTATAACTAATGTTAGGTCTATTAGTAGTAAGGTAAAGGAGACTACCTATCATGCTTCTATAGAGGGACGGATCAACACTTTTTTCCCAAACATCAATAGTGAGTTTAACATTTGGACTCATAGGGGTTCTAATAGAATTAGTAGATTCCAAACCAAAATTTTTCACAAGATTTCTAGCATATTTAGATTGAGATATGAATATACCTGACTCTTGTTGACAGATCTGCAATTCAAGGAAGTGATTTAACTCTCTAATCATGCTTATCTCGAACTCAGCCTGCATGATTTTGGAGAAACCATGAGCAAGGTCATCCTTTGTTGACCCAAAGATGATATCATCAACATAGACTTAAGCAACTATCAACTCCCTGTCTTCCCTTTTGATGAAGAGAGTTTGATCAGCCTTTCCTCTTGTAAACCCATGTGACACTAAGTATTGTATGAGCTGATCATACCAAGCTCTAGGGGCTTGCTTTAAGCCATAGAGTGCCTTCTTAAGGTACAACACATGATCAAGAAAGTGGGGATCAATGAATCCTTTTGGTTGAGCCACATAGACATTTTTTTTAAGGAACCCATTCAAAAAGGCAGTCTTGACATCCATTTGGTAAAGCTTGAACTTTAAATGGCATGCTAGGGCTAGAAGAATCCTGATGGAATCCATACAAGCTACTGGAGCAAATGTCTCATCATAGTCCACTCCTTCTATTTGTGAGTATCCTTGAGCCACAAGACGAGCCTTGTTCTGGATCATATTGCCAATGATGTGCTCACCCTTCGGTCTAGGTACTATAGTCCAAACATCATTCCTTTGAAATTGAAGCAGTTCATCATGCATTGCTTTCACCCAGCTTTTAGCTTGAAGAGATTTTTCAACCTTGGTAGGCTCAACTTGTGACAAATAGCAAGAGTAAAACACAAAGTTAGCAACACATTTATCAATTGTGCATTTCCTAAATATAAGTTTATTCATATTTCCCATAATAACTTCAGGAGGATAATTCAACTTAATTGTGGAGGAGGGTCCTTTCTCTTTATGAGATTCCAAATCAGGTGAGGCAAATATGTCTGCTGAACCTTCTATAGCACTTAGAGTACCAGGAGTACTTGGAAATGTAGGCTCTTGATCAACAGGTTCTTGAATATCCTTGGACTTAGGAGGAAGAGTTTCTTTAGGGATTTCCTTACTGATATTCTCAGAATTGAACTCCGACGCTTCATCAATAACAACATTTAAAGTTTCCATTACCTTCTTGGTTCTCTTGTCGTATACCCGATAAGCCTTGCTTGTGGAAGAGTATCCCAAAAATATTCCTTCATCGCTTCGGGAGTCAAACTTTCCCACTTTCTTTCTATCCTTGAGAATAAAACAAATACTTCCAAAGATTCTGAAATACTTAACATTCGGCTTTCTTCCCTTCCATAGCTCATAGGGAGTCTTTTTGGTACAGATCTGAAATACACCCTATTAACCGTATGACATGCAGTGTTGACGGCTTCTTCCCATAAGTTTCTGGACACATTCTTATTGTGCAACATGGCTCTAGCCATTGCCAGAATAACCTTTTTCTTTCTTTCTACTGCACCATTTTGCTAAGGAGTAATAAGAGTAGAGAATTCTTGAGATATGCCTGATCTAGTGGAAAATGACTCCATGTATGAGTTTTCTAATTCTTTACCTTGATCACTTCCAATTCGATCAATCTTTAAGCTCTTCTTATTTTGCAATCTTGTTCACAAGGCTTCGATGTGCTCAGGAGCACTTGACTTGGATCTTAGAAGAATGACCCAAGAGTACCTAATGAAGTCATTTACCACAACCATGATGTATCTCTTCCCACCAAGAGACTTGGTTTGGGTTGAACCCATGAGATCCAGATGCAGTAGCTCCAATGGTCTAGATGTAACGGATGTCTGAGTGTTTGGATGTTTAAATTTTATCTATTTCCCCAGCTAGCATGGTCCACACATAACATTGTTCACTCTACTGAGCTTTGGCATCCCCAACACCAATTCATGCTTAGATACAATTGAAAGATGTTTATCGCTAACATGTCCCATCCTTTGGTGCCATAGATCTTTATTGGGCAAACGAATACTATTGCACACAATATCAGCATCAGGGACCAGACCATAACAATTGTCTAGAGTGTGAACACTACTTATGAGTTTCTTCCCCGATTCGTCCAGCATAAAGCACAAGGCACTTTTCTTTGGAGAACAGTACCATAAAGTCTTGATCGTATATTTGACTTGTGCTCAACAGGTTCACTCTCAGACCTTCTACATATAGCACATTTGCAATGTCTGGCAGTCCAGGCAAAGAGATGGTTCTCTTTCCTTTAATTTGTGATTTGCTTCCATCACTGAAAGTGACATTACCACCTTTCTTATACTCGAAGACTTTGAAGAGAGAGCAGTCTCCAATAATGTGTCGTGATCATCCACTGTGACAGGCCACAAATGCGTTGACCTCTTGTGATAACTTAGATTAATTAATTAGCCCAGTTTTTAATTAATCAAATTAACATGCAATATCACGTGGCAGCACAAACAAATCACCAAACTAAGTTAAGCAGCGGAAAATAAATAACACGGTGATTTGTTCACGAATGGGGAAAACCCTTACAGCAAAAACCCTACCGGGTGATTTAAGGTCACCACTCCCGAAACTCCACTATTATCACAACAAGCAGTTACAAGTAAGGAATCCCAGTACCTCACCAACCTACAGTTGAACTCTTACCCCAATACCCAATTGGACTTGTTCTGTAGTGACAGTTTCTCCTTTCAATGCACGGCTCCCAAGTACGTGACTAACCAGATGCGCGGATCCCAGTACGCGACTTCAAATACCAACTAGAGAGAGAGAGAGTTGGCTGCAAAGTTCTTCAAATCATCAGAGATGAACTAGGGCACGAACTTTGTCTTTCTGATCACAAATTGCATGAACAACAAGTTCTCAAAGAATGTGCAACTTGTATCTTCTGCTTCCTTGCTTGACGGCCCTTAAAATAATCCTTTTATATGTCTAGGGTTAGGAGAAAAGAAGTCCCAAAGACACACTCACAGATTAGACTTGAAACAGACTTGGAAATCTGTTTTCTTTAATTCTCGACAGATAGAGGTGTCGAGAGGTGTCGAGAAGCTGTCGAGGCTCGGGCAAAAACAGCTTCTCTAAAGCTCGATAGATGCATCTGTCGAGGTATGTGTCGAGCTTTAAAAACCTGCACTTCCTTGCTTGTTTCTTGGACAGACTTTGACGGCTTCAACACTTAACCTTGAACCACTGTTTCTTGAAGTGTTAAACTCATCTTAAATCTACCCAATTACAAGTAAAGTGCGTTTTGTCTAAGGATAAGCCAATTACATAAAATAGCGACATATGTTCACAGACTTGAACTACATATGTCCTAACACACTGTCAATGTACTACAAATATGTGTCCATTACCTTGAATGCAGATTTCATCATAAAGCATACTTCATGCTTGGATGCTAAATCTGTAAGAATGTTGTTCTCTTTCATCAACCATTTGCAGACAAAGCCTTTAACCTTCGCTTTTCTCAAATGAACTCCTTTGCACATTTTCATTCTAAGACAGTCTATTTTCTTCATTGTCATGTTTAGATCCTTTTCAATCATCATCATGATAGCTTTCAAATAAATTTTAGACTTGCATTTTTTGAGATACTCAATTAAATAAAGATTAGAAAAACAAGATGTATTTGAAACAAAAGATGTTTTCTTGCCAATAGCAGCCATGACAACAGAGGTCAATGGATCATACAACATAGATTAAAACCTAATTAGAGTGAGCTTGCTCTTATACTACTTGATAGGCCAAAAATGTATTAACCCCTTCTGATGAATTAATGAATTAATTAGTCAAGTTTATTAATTAATCAAATTAATATACAATGTACGTGGTAGCATAAACAAATCACCAACTAAAATAAAATGCAGTAGAAAATAAATTTGACAAGGTGATTTGTTTTCGAATGGGGAAAACCTCCAAGGCAAAAACCCCACCTGGTGATTTTAAGGTCACCACTCCCGAGAATTCACTATTATCACAACAAGCGGTTACAAGTAAAGGAATCTCAGTACCTTATACCAACCTACAGTTGAACCCTTACCCCAATACCTAATTGGACTTGCTTTGTAGTGACAATCTTTCCTTTTCATGCACGGCTTTTAGTACGTGACTAACCAATAATGCGCGAATCACAGTACGTGACTTAATCACCAACTTGAGAAGGATGTTGGCTGTAAAATTTTTTAGTTCATCACACGATGAAGACCACAAAGTTGCTTAGTTACAAAACTCTATAATGTACAAACATAATAGCTTCGTCAAGAGAAGGAAGAACTAGGGAAAACTAGGCTTCCAGTCACAATTAGCATGAATAACACTTTGCTCCACACTTGTGCAATTATGCTCTTTGTCACGGCCCTTAAAACAATCCTTATATATGTTTAGGGTTGTGATAAAAGAAAGCCTAAACGTATACTCATAGATTGGAATAAAATCAGAACTGAAAATATGATTTTCATAATTCTCGATAGATACCCTATATGTCGAGCAACTGTTGAGCTTTGGGCTTAGACAGCTTTTTAAATCTTGATAGATACTAGATTTCGAGCTAGCTATCGAGCTTTAAAAATCAACACTTCATTACTTGATTCTTGGATAGACTTGCATGGCTTTAACACTTAAACTTGAAACCAAGTTCCTTGAAGCATTAAACACATCCTAAATCTATCCAATTACAAGCAAAGTGTGTTTTGTCAAAGGTGTTTTGTCAAAGGTGTTAGGGCATATGTGTTTCACTTGTTAGGAACATATGTCATTATTTTATGTAATTAGCAAATCTTTTGACAAAATGCACTTTACTTATATTTGGATAGATCTAGGATATTTTTAATACTTTGAGAAATAAGGTTTCAAGATCAAGTGTTAAACCCATGCAAGTCTGTCCAAGAAACAAGCTAAAGAAGTGCCTGTTATTAAAGCTTGACAACTAGCATCTATCGAGCTTAAGAAGCTGTTCCAGCTCAGTGGTTCGATAGCTGCTCGATAGATGCTATCTGTTGAGGTTTAAGAAAAACAGAGTTTTTGATTTGTTTTCTTCGAATCCATAGATATGTCTTTGAGCCTTCTTTTCTCATAACCTTAGACATATAAAAGGATTATTATAAGGGCTTTCAAAGAAGACACAAGTTGCACAACCATTGAGTAAAGTTTGTTCAAGCAATTTGTGACTAGAGACAAAGTTTGCCCTAATTCATCTCTATTGTGAAGAAGCTGCTGTATTTATGCACTATAGGGTTTTGTAACCAAGCATGAATTACTTTTTTCAAAACTTCTTCTCATTAATCATCACAATCACAAACATCCCATTATATATGACCAGAAGGAGTGATTGTTATTAACAAAATAAGTCCAATTAGGTATTGGAGTAAATGTTCAACTGTAGGTTGGTAGAAGGTACTGGAATTTCTTTACTTGTAATCGCTTGTTTTGATAATAGTGTATTCTTGGGAGTGGTGACCTTAAAATCACCCGTTAAGGGTTTTTGCCTAGGAGGTTTTCCCCATTTGTAAACAAATCACTATGTTAAATTAATTTTTCGCTGCACTTTAGTTTATTAGTGATTTGTTTATGCTACCACGCATTTGAATGTTAAATTGACTAATCAATTAATTCATCACAAGGGGTCAATACATTTTTGGCTTATCAAATGGTATCAGAGCAGGCACACATTGATCAGGGTTTAATCTTTGTGTATGATTCATTGACCCCTGTTTGTCATGGATAGAGGACAATCCTTAATTATATCTCCTTTATTTGATGGAACTAACTATGCATACTAGAAGGTACGCATGAGAGCTTTCTTGTAGTTTCTAGATGAGAAGGTGTGGCAAGCTATAGAGATTGGCTGGACCAAGCCAAAGGAAGTGCCGGCCAATTAGGATGAAGCAAAGATCAAGGCAGCAAACTTTAACAGTAGGGCATTGAATTTAGCGCAGTCACTAATGAGGAATTCAAGAAGATATCCTCCACTGAAACTACAAAGGAAGCATGAACCATTCTTTAGACAACCTATGAGGGAACAAAAGCTGTCAAAGATTCGAAGCTACAAAGGCTCACTACAAGCTTCGAAGAAATTAAGATGGAGGAGGATGAGTCGTTTAATGAGTTCTATGCCAAGCTTAAGGACATAGTGAACTCTGCCTTTAATCTTGGGGAAACCATCCTAGAACCCAAGATCGTGAGAAAAGTGTTCAGATCTCTACCCGAAAGATTCCATGCCAAGGTGCTCAGATTTCTGCCCGAAAGATTCCAGCCAAGATCACTGCGATTGAGAAATCAAAGGATATTGATAAAATTCCTTTGACAGAGCTGGTCAGAAATCTACAAATCTATGAGCTGGGTTTATCTAAAATCGAGAAGTCTAGCAAGAACAACAGCATGACACTAAAGGCCAAGAGCAGTGAGACAAATGAGTCTTCAGACAGTGAAGATTCTAAGATGAAGCCCTACATCACCGGGCAATTCAAGAAGTTCATAAAGAATGCCAATGGGAAGGGATTTGACAAGGACCATAGGCAATCCAGTTCTTCTGAGTTCAAAGGCCAAGACAAAGGGAAGAACGATGCTAGGGATAGCGGTTAGTACATTGTTCCTACAGGACCTAAGTGCTTTGAGTGTCAAGGCTTTGAACACATGAAATAGGAGTGCCCAACATATCTCAAGACAATTGGAAAAAGCAAGGCACTTGCTGTTACTTTAAGTGACACCGAGCTTGAAGATGATTCCGATAATGAGGATGACAGAATCTTGAATGCCTTCACTACCACAGTCAATTCTACTGAGGGGATTGTTGAAGATGTGGATGAAGAAGAGGATTTGGTGGAGTTCAAGTTTGAGAAGATGGAAAAACAAGATGACATCCATATAGCCTATATAAAATTATATAAGTTTTCAAAAAAGCATGAGAAGTTGTATAAGTTGACTACCAAGAAGCTCAGTGATGTGGAGCTTGAGCGTGAAGAGCTTTCCATAAAGTTTGATGATGCCAATCAGACTATTGGAGTATTGAGATTTGAGAATAACTTCATGGCTAAAAAGATCGAGAAACTTGAGACAGAACTGTTTCAAGTTAGAGCTCAATTAGAAAGGACCTCAATTGCCAAGCTCGATAAGATGCTCAATCTTCAGAAATCTGCTTCCGATCAAATCGGTTTAGGGTATGATCTTTCCTCTTCTAATATTACTTCTTCTAGTACTACTGCTTTTGTTCCTCTTAGCAATAATGTTGAAATTGAGAACACTAATGTCAAAACTGTATTAGCTAGTGAGAACATAGACAATGGCAAATCTATCTTAGGAGCACCCCCTAAGCAGGATAAGAAAGAAGTTAAAAACCCTAGGGCTAAGAAGGCTAACTCTCAAAAGCCTAAACAGAAGAAGCAACATTTTTGTCATCACTGTGAAGCAGTTGGCCATACTTGATCAAATTGCTATAAGTGGTTGGCCACTCAAATTAGCAACAACATGATGGCATCGAGAAACCAGAATTAGTTTCCATCCTCCTTTGCTCCACTTGGAGATCTTCTCAAAGCTCTCATGTTCCTTTCCAACTTGAATGGTCTCAATTCTTCCCCCTTATTGCTGGTTCAAGGTTTGCAAAAGGGAAAAGTTCTTCCAAGGTGTGGAAGGAAAAGGGTTCCAAGTGATTTAATCATTTTTTTTTCTCTCTTCCTATCTGTTTTTGATTGCAATACTCGTGTGTTTGTTTCCTTGTCTTGAGCCAGTCTAGTTTTATGCATTATTGTGTTTTCTTTTAAATGTTTTTGTTTGTCAGTTTGTTAATTTTATTTATTTTGTTTATGATTTAAAAATAAAATAAAATAATTGAAAAATTTAGAAATATACAAAAACAGTGTATGCTGTATACATTGGTTCTTGTGAACCTTAAAATGGCCATTGAAATAGAGTTCTCTAAACTTTGTATCTTTTGTAGCTTAGATAAGCATCCTTATACTCAACTAAGTAAGCAAACTTTGTGGCTCTTTATTTGTGATGAGTACGGTTAAGTAATCTCTTGTACTTAACACTCTTATCACTCTTTTTGATGGGAAGGACTAGAAAATCCTAAGAGAAAGGCATAAATAACTATCTCACCACTATTACCCACCAATCATGACATGGCATCCGTATGCTTCGACATTGCAAAAGTGCAATGTCAAAAAGATTAACATAATTGAGTGTTTCTTTTCTCTCTTTTATATACCCATGCATGATGTGCTTAATAAAAAGAAAAATATGCAAAGAAAATAAAAGCAAAAAGAACAAAATAATTTAAAACATGATTGCAAGTGTATTTTCTAGGAGCTGTAGAAGTTATAGGATGTACCTTTAAGGTGATTGTCCCCATCAAATAGTTATGATTGTTTGTGAGTTAAAGTGATTTTCTCATATCTCAAATCGTCATAACATAAAGACGCTTATGCAATCTTGCGATGTTTTCATGCACAACACACAAAATTCTTTGCTATTTTTGATACATGTGTAGGTACAATGTGATTTGGCCATCACAAGGTTTACATGTGATAATGTATGCTCACTAAATTGTCTTAACTTGTTTTTGAAATATAAAATCAGTTAGACTTGTTTAGTGTGTGTGTGTTTTTGGGGATCTATGTTCTTAAAATTGTTGTTGAGAGATGTTTTTGAGAACTTAAAATGTAGCTTGGATCCTTGGTTGAGTTGCATGCTTGATTGCATTCATGTCTGTGTGTTTCTCTTCTTGAAAAACTGTTTTTAGCAATCTCGACAGCTCTTCAACACCTGGCTATCTGTTGAGCTCTTAAGCTGTTTCTTATTGCAATCTCAATAGCCTCTCGACAGCTAGGTGGATCGATCGAGATTTCTTCTTGATCCTCGATAGCTTCTCGACAGTTGGGTGGATCGATCGAGATTTCTTCTGGATTCTTGATAGCTTCTCAATAGCTGGTCGATCAATTGAGCTTTCTTTATTCATGTTTGATGTATTGTTTCTTGACACCTGTCTCGACACCTCTCGACACCTTCATTTGTAGAGCATTACTGACCTTCTATTTAAAGGTTCAACAGGACTCATCTCTCTTTTTTCTCGATCTCTCTCTCAATAGATCTGCCTTTACACCTCCCAAATCACTCTCTCTCACTCCATACCTCTTTCCCAAGCATCCTTCAAGCTTTCTCAAGCTTTTCTTCACTTGGTATGTCTCTAATCTTTCATTTACATGCATTTCATGTTTTAAAACCTAAGTTTTGGGATTTTTGAAAATTTTATGGGTTTTTCAAAGTTGAGGAGTCATTGTTGAAATTTTGGGATGAGTTTTTGCTTAAATGAGTTTCAAATCTCATACATTGCATCACATAAGCATTATAATAGTATTATCATTCATTAAATGTGTGAAATTTGATTGTATGCTGGTAGGATTGGATTGGGCTGAGCCCATTATGCCTTTTATCTTGCATGTCACAAGTTCATGCGTTCCCCATGCATACGTACTCTCTTTTCAATATACTTGTTATATTTGAAATGTGTTGGGACTTTTCTGAGTGTTTCTCTCTCCCTCTCTCTCTTCTGTTTACGTTAGTCGTGTCTATGGCACCTAAATGTAAGTCTATTCCATCCCAAAATCCTCTACATTCTAGGGCATTACTTCTTCTGATCCTACTCCTTATCATGTTTGGTTTCGTGATGATAAAGATCGCAAGGACTTTTCGAAGAACCTTTCTCAACGAGGCATTCAATCGGAACGCCAAGTCATTTTGCTAGATTTCTCTGACACTGACCTACCCGATGTCATTCACAATCGAAGTTGGGAGTCATTGTGTGACATCCCGGTCATATGTCTATCCGTGCTGATCTAGGAGTTTTACTCTAACATGCATGGATTTGATCGTTCAGTACCTTTTTTTATCACTCATGTTTGAGGTACGCACATTGCTATCACACCAGAGTTGGTATCCAATGTGCTCCGTGTCCCGAGGGTAGACTTTCCTGACAATCCCAATTGTGATCGTCTGAGGACCGTGTCCAAGGATAAGCTCAAATCTGCGTTTTGTGAGTGTCCCTCTGAGTGGGGTGATTGCCAGTTCACTTATTGTTTGGGCTTTGCAAAAGCCTTCGGTTTTTAAACATGGTTATGACCTTTGTACTCCATCCTCTCTCTCACTATAACTCTATCATCGAGTCTCGTGCTCGTTTTCAGTTGTCCCTTCTTGAGCATCTTACTATAGATTTTCCTTCTCATTTCATTCTTTCTATTTTAGATGTTCATCAGGATTTGGAGTCCCTCGATAAGCTCATCTTTCCATCCGCTATCACGAGGATCTTACACCACTTTTCTGTTCCCTTTCCAGTATCCGACCCTTTTTCCTTCATGTGTGCCATAGACGCCGCTACCGTTAAATGTAGTGAGACGTAGTTTCGGTCATGACAGACTGGGTCAACAGCTCCTCCCACTCGTTCGGCTCCATCCCTATTTACTCCATCCACATCTGCTCCCTCCTCTTCTATGGGCGATGTGACTCTTAGAGACATCATGGCGCAGCTTAAGCACATGGATGCTCGCCTTAATACACTCCCTATTGAGCTATATCAGGTGAATGTTTATGTCAGTCGTATTGAGCAGCGGTAGGCAGTCATGGGTGGCTTCGCTCTTGAGGCTTCTACTCCACCTCCTCTAGTGGGTTCTGATTCTACAGTTAAGGATGATGATGATGGAGATGCTAGCTCTACTGATAAGATGTCTACTTGACACCCTTACCCTTTGTCACTCGTGACAAAAAGGGGGAGTAGTTTTGGATATGAGAGTAGTCATTCTTAGGGAGAGAGTTAGTATAGGACCATTTTGTTAGGGGGAGTGTTGATATCTTAAGGGATGTTATGAGGATTCCTTGTACCTTTCTTTTCTTTGTTTTCGAGATACATTTTTCTTGTACCTTAGGTGTTGTGACCATTTTTTTTTTACATACATTATACTTATTATCTTTATATGTTAATGTATGTTTCTTTCTCCTACCCTTACATGTGTTGTTTCTTTTCTCTCTTTATGCATATGCTTCTTATTATTTGTATGCAATCTATTATTTCTACTTCACACAGATATGCCTTGATGTGTTTTGTTTAAAGTGTTTTAGAAATATAGGTTGTTAAAGTCTACTTGTCATGAACTCTCTTCTTGCAAAGTTTTTCAAGAATTTATGTTAGGATAGATTTTATTGTATTCAACAAGTGAGCATGAGTTGAGTGATTTATGACTTCTCTCATATGTTCATTTGTTTGTTGTGGCTTTGTCATAGATTGCCAAAGAGGGAGATTGTTAGGATATAGGTGTTTCACTTGTTAGGAACATATGTCATTATTTTATGTAATTGGAAAATCCTTTAACAAAACACACTTTACTTGTATTTAGGTAGGTCTAGGATGTTTTTAATACTTTGAGAAATAAGGTTTCAAGATCAAGTGTTAGAGCAATGTAAGTCTATCCAAGAAACAAGCTAAAGAAGTGCCTGTTATTAAAGGTCTACAGCTAGCATCTATCGAGCTTAAAAATCTGTTCCAGCCCGTGGCTTGACAGCTGCTCGACAGATGCTATCTGTCAAGGTTTAAGAAAAACAGAATTTTTGATCTGTTTTTTGCCAATCAATGAATATATCTTTGGGCCTTCTTTTCTCATAAACCTAGATATATAAAAGGATTATTTTCAAAGCCGTCAAAGAAGACACAAGCTGCACAAGAATTGAGCAAAGTCTATTCAAGCAATTTGTGACTGGAGACAAAGTTTGCCTAGTTCATCTCTATTGTGAAGAAACTGATGTGTTTGTGCACCATAGGGTTTTGTAACCAAGCATTTTCTTGATCTTCATCATGTGGATGAACTGAAGAATTTTGCAGCCAACATCTTTTTACGTTGGTGTTTGAAGTCGCGTACTGGGATCTAGGCAATTAATTAGTCACGTACTGGGATCCGTGCATCAAAAGGAGAGATTGCCACTACAGAACAAGTCCAATTGGGTATTGGGGTAAGGGTTCAACTATAGGTTGGTAGGAAGTACTAGGATTTCTTTACTTGTAACCGCTTGTTTTAATAATAGTGGATTCTTAGGAACGGTGACCTTAAAATCACTCAGTGTGGTTTTTGCCTTAGAGGTTTTCCTCATTCGTAAACAAATCATAGTGTCAAATTTATTTTCTACTACACATTATTTTATTGGTGATTTATTTGTGCTACCACCATTTGTATGTTAAATTGATTAATTAATTAAACTAGGCTAATTAATCAATTAATCTATCATAAGGGGTCAATACGTTTTTGGCCTATCAAAAGGATTGGCCAATACATGATGAAATATGTTCTTAACATGAACCACATATGTCCAAACACTTAAGTTAGCTTATTTCTCGTGGAATCAAAATAATCTTGTAGACACTCGATTTTGCATCCATGATTTAATCAAGAAGATGACTAGAATGACTATCCATGTACTCCAAAAATCATGATTGCATTACATGCATTAATTCATTCATTGCATATCATAAAAATGAACTTGAGATTCTAACGGTCATGACAGTATGTACGGTTTCTAAATCGGACCGTCGGATAAAAAAATATCACATGATCAAGTTTACACCGTCAGGATGCATTGTGTCCAAGTAGAGTTGGCCACGCATGATTAATTTAAATTAATTCTGATTGGTTAAACAATTAAAATTAATTAAATAATTTTGTGATTCGTTGATAATTAGTTTTTAAAATAGGATTGCTTGCATAGACATAAAATGGATAATTGGATAACAATAAAATTGTGGATAATTTGAACTTTATCAAGATTTATTTTAGAGTATTTATTTACAAAATAGTTGTTGCTGAAAAGACTGGAATCATCCAGAAAGGAGTTCAAAAAATTGGAATCCAGATTGGAAACACATCTAAGTGCATGGCTTGACACTGGAAAACCCTAAAAAGGGAGTCCAAAAGGCACCCAAACATGAAAGTGTGATCAACACTCAAGAGTGCCATTCAGTACTTTTAGAGTGTCGATCAGCACTTTAAAAGTGTCAAATTGTACTCTTTTGGGCTTTGGCCTAACTCCCTTCAGGTGATGATTAGGCGCATCCTTTTCGACATTTTCGTAGAAGGATGTGTCCTGATTCGTATTTCAAACATTGTTGCTTACTTTTTAAGCACTCCAGCCTCTATAAATGGGGACTGGATCTCAAAATTTAGGACACTCTTTTACGCTCTCAAGGGAGACACATTTTTACACTTTTAAATTACTCACATTTCTGACTCCCCTTTCTGATATTCTCTCTCTTAAAGCTAGGGTTTTTAGGTTTCAAAGAGAATTGCAGAAATTTCTTTGAACCCTAAAACATCCTCTCAAGAAGAAGAGTGCTCCATGCAAGAGGTTGTTCCCTATTACCCCCTTTCTTCCTATGTTTTTTTAATGATAATGCATGTTTATATATGTTTTTAGTTTATCAATTTCAAATATTCATGCCATGAATTGTTGATTTTTTTTTGTTAAAGCATGTTCTTGTTTTTATTATTATTATTGTTGTGATCTCTTTCTTAGTTTCAAAAATCTGCGTGTTATGAATTCTTTTCTCAAATAAAAACGGATCTACATCTTCATTAGATGTAGATTTGAATTTTTCTCAAAACAAAAAATGGAACTACATCTTCAATAGATGTAGATCTGAATTTTTCTCAAACCCAAAAACCAGTTTTTCTCATTCCCCAAGAACAGATCTGATATTTTTGTTTTTACCAAAAGATTTTGTTTACCTTTATCCCAAAAACAGATCTGATTTTTTTTTTCATAAAAAATTAGTTTTTAAAATTCCCAAAAACAAATTTGATTCTTTCTAAACCAAATCAATTTCTACCATAACACAAATCCAAATTTTTTTCAAAAGAAGAGGGTATTCATAAATAAACTTGTGTAATATAGTTTTTCATGTATGCACAGCATGTCATTCATACCATGCATAAAAGAGGTACATTAGTCACATAGTCTAGAAGACCAGACTCTATTTGGGCAGAATGGGTGCCTAAAACCTTTCTGTTCCATTACCTAGCCTCCGAATCTAGTTCCTTTGGGTAGGTAGATCTATGTCTTATCTTTGCTTTTTTATTTTGGATAGATTGTAACTAGGACAAAAAGCCATGTATTTTTGGTAGATTGTAACTAAGACCCAAAGCCATGTAATTTTCAAATTTTCAAATATGTATTCTTTTACTTAATCAATGAAACGAAGAAATTTAATTATGTATTTGTATTTTAGTTTTTTTTTGTATAAAATATAAGTGGTGACTCCACACCACTTACCCAAAAAGAGAGGTGTCTTGAAAAGCACCCAAATCTTTTTTTTTTAGAGCACCTAATTTCCCGGTCTCTCACAAATCTGTATGTAATTGAGCTTGTTTTACTTACTTTTTGCTTCTAGCTTTATATAACCTCTCTGTGAGTAAATACTTTGTGTATTTATCTTCTCAAGTGTTGTGGCTGAGTTGGAGGGTTAAATGGCCCATTTAATAGCCATTTAACCTCCCCATTCAATGTCTTGTAATAGCTGCGTAACAGCCAGCTTGAAGTGGCTTTGATAGCTTCGAGTTGGTGGCTAGAAAGGCTATATGTCTGTTACGCTTGTGCCATTTAAGTGAGGAATTTATATTTGTGAATTAATGTGTGCTTAGGATCATCCTTAGTAATGACGGTCACTTTATGGACTGTTAGGACATATGTAGTTCAAGTCTGTGAACATATGTCGTTATTTTATGTAATTGGCTTATCCTTAGACAAAACGCACTTTACTTGTAATTGGGTAGATTTAGGATGAGTTTAACACTTCAAGAAACAGTGGTTCAAGGTTAAGTGTTGAAGCCGTCAAAGTCTGTCCAAGAAAAAGCTAAGAAGTGCAAGGTTTTAAAGCTCGACACATACCTCGACAGATGCATCTATCGAGCTTTAAAGGAGCTGTTTTGCCCGAGCCTCGACAGCTATCTCGACACCTCTCGACACCTCTATCTGTCGAGAATTAAAGAAAACAGATTTCCAGGTCTGTTTCAAGTCTAATCCGTGAGTGTGTCTTTGGGACTTCTTTTCTCCTAACCCTAAACATATAAAAGGATTATTTTAAGGGCCGTCAAGAAGGGAGATCACAAGCTACAAGTTGCACATTCATTGAGAACTTGTTGTTCATGCAATTTGTGATCTGACAGACAAAGTTCGTGCCCTAGTTCATCCTTGATGATTTGAAGAACTTTGCAGCCAACTCTCTCTCTCTCTAGTTGGTATTTGAAGTCGTGTACTGGGATCCGCGCATCTGGTTAGTCACGTACTTGGGAGCCGTGCATTGAAAGGAGAAACTGTCACTACAGAACAAGTCCAATTGGGTATTGGGGTAAGAGTTCAACTGTAGGTTGGTGAGGTACTTGGGATTCCTTACTTGTAACTGCTTGTTGTGATAATAGTGGAGTTTCGGGAGTGGTGACCTTAAATCACCCGGTGGGGTTTTTGCCGTAAGGGTTTTTGCCGTAAGGGTTTTCCCCATTCGTGAACAAATCACCTTGTCATTTATTTTCCGCTGCATTACTTAGTTTGGTGATTTGTTTGTGCTACCACGTGATATTGCATGTTAATTTGATTAATTAAGAACTGGGCTAATTAATTAATCTAAGTTATCACAAGGGGTCAACGCGTTTGTGGCCTGTCATGGACAACTATTTTACACTACTCATCAAAATACAAGAAGGAATAAACAAAAATGTCCTAATTAAGATGGGAAGAATTAATGAAAAGGACAAAAAGAAGACAATTAAGTCTTGGAATCCTTCCTCACCCATACAGCTTTAGTCTTGGGTTGTGAAGATGGAAAGGCATGTATCCTAGTATGACTACCAAAGGACATAGAGGAGTTAGAATTCTCCTGAAATTGAGTTAAATAGCTCAAAGCTTTTAATAACTCACCAAGAAAAGGTGTAGAACCTTGAGAAGAGACCTGGGACTTTTTTGACACTTGCTTATGAGGATACAACTTGAAACAATTAGGGCATGCATGTCCAGGAACACTATAATGGTGATAAACATGAGTAATTTTAGAACTCCTAGAGTTCCTGGATTGAGTTCTAACAAAGGATTTAGAATTAGACATATTAGCTATGGAATTCTTACCATCATCAACCTTCTTAAATTGAGGCACAACAATAGTCTTTGATCTAGAAGTTGTGGAAGAAGAAGGGTCGAAGGAATCAACACATCCTAAGCCAGTCTTATCAGAACTGGGCCTTTGAGCACTCAAAACCTCATCAAACTTTGCACTAGACATCCTCTCTATTTGAGTCCTAGCTTGACTAAACTCAAACTCAAGATTCTTGACCTTCTCATCTAATGTGGTGTTCTTCACAACAATAGTCTTAACTAACCTAGTAGTCTCATCTAGTTTGACTAACAGATCCAATTTTTTTTCCAGTTTTTACCTCATTAAGTTCTTTTCTACAGAGATATGAGATCTTTTCAGATTTTATGTATTCAGTGTACAGCTTATCATAGGTTTCCTAAAGAATTAACTTCTTAGGTACTTCATCATTGGAAGAATCCTCGCTATCACTAACATTCTCCACAATCATCTTCCCAGTTATGGCTGCAAAAGCCATATAATTACCATATTCATCCTCATACTCATCAGATTGATCACTCTTAGTATCACTCAAGGTAACAACCAACACTTTACCTTGGTCTTTTCCTTTATAAGGTAGTTTAGGCACTCTATCCTCATATGACTAAAACCTTTTACACTCATGGCACTAGATGGGGGTTTTTCACTCTTACCCTTTCTAAAGGATTCAAATTTCCTAGGAGCTTTGTTCATATCCTTTTTTCTATGTTGGAGAAGCTTTCTAATCTTCTTAGCTATGAAAGTCCTCATCCTCATCCTCATTCATCCTCATTTTCATCTTCATCTTTAGAGTCATCACTCTCTTCCCCTATACCATTAAGAGCCATGCTCCTACTCTTTCCACCTTTTCCTATTTTTTGTAATCCCATCTCATAGGTTTGAAGGTTTCTTACAAGCTCAGCGAAAGGAATTTATCAATGTCCTTCGCTTCTTCAATGGTAGTGATCTTGGTATGGAATCTTTCAAGTAGAAACCTAAGGATTTTTCTAACAATTATGGGTTCTACTATAAATTCTCCAAGATTGAAGTCAGAGTTCACAATATCCTTGCATTTAGTGTAGAACTCATCAAAGATCTCATCCTCCACCATCCTTATTTCTTCAAAATTGCTAGTGAATCTTTGAAACTTAACAGTCTTCACTGCCTCAATACCTTCATAAGTGGTCACAAGAATAGTCCATGCTTCCTTAGCAATTTCAATGGATGATTTTTTCTTGAACTCCTCATTTGTCACACCAATAAACAAAGCATTCAAATCTAATAGGCCACAAACGCGTTGACCCCTTGTGATTAATTAAGTTGATTAATTAGTCAAGTTATTAATTAATCAAGTTAACATGCAAAGTCACGTGGCAGCACAAACAAATCACCAAAACTAAGTTATGCAGCGGAAAATAAATGACATGGTGATTTGTTTACGAATGGGGAAAACCTGACAGCAAAAACTCCACCGGGTGATTTAAGGTCACCACTCCCGAAACTCCACTATTATCACAGCAAGCGATTACAAGCAAGGAATCCCAAGTACCTTACCAACTTACAGTTGAACCCTTACCCCAATACCCAATTGGACTTGCTCTGTAGTGACAGTTTCTCCTTTCAATGCATGGCTCCCAAGTACGTGACTAACCAATTGCATGGATCCCAATACGCGACTTCAATTCACCAACTAGAGAGAGAGTTGTTGGCTGCAAAGTTCTTCAGATCATCTACATGACGAAGATCAAGAAGATGCTCGGTCACAAAATCCTACGATGCACAATACACAGCAATCTTCTTCACAAAAGATGAACTAGGGTACGAACTTTGTCTTTGATCACAAATTGCATGAACAAGGATTGCTCAATACTTGTGCAACTTGCATCTTGTTTGACGGCCCTTAAAACAATCCTTTTATATGTCTAGGGTTAGGAGAAATGAAGTCTCAAAGACACATTCACGGATTGGACTTAAAACAGAACTGAAAATCTGTTTTCTTTAAATCTCGACAAATAGAGGTGTCGAGGATCTGTCGAGAAACTATCGAGGATTGGGCTAAAATAGTTTCTTAAAGCTCGATAGATGCATGTGTCGAGACAGGTGTCGAGCTTTAGTAACTTGCACTTTTCCAGCTTGTTTCTTGGACAGACTTGATGACTTCAACACTGAATCTTGAAACACTATTTCTTGAAGTGTTAAACACATCCTAAATCTACCCAATTACAAGTAAAGTGCGTTTTGTCTAAAGATAAGCCAATTACATAAAATAGTGACATATGTCAACAACTTGAACTACATATGTCCTAACAATCTCCCCCTTTGGCAATCCGTGACAAAACTACAACAAACAAATGAAGATATGAGAGAAGTCATAAAACACTTTAACTCATATTCACTTGTTACATACAATAAAATCTATCCTAATACAAACTCTTGAAAAACTTTGCAAGAAGAGAGTTTATGGCAAGTAGACTTTGACAACCTGTATTTTTGAAACACGTATAAACAAAACACATCAAGGCATCTTTGTGTGAAGTAGAAATAATAGATTGCATACAAGTAAAAGAAACATGTGTATAAAGACAGAAAAGAAATAACACATGGAAAGATAAGTGAAGGAAACATACATCATCATATATATCAAGAAATAAGTACAATGTATGTCAATACATGATCAATGTATCTCTAAAAAGATAGAAAAGAAAAAAATACATATGATCCTCACTACATCCCACAAAACAACACTCCCCCTATCAAGAATGTCCTATGCTAGCTCTCCCCCTATGTATGACTACTCTCATACCAAAACTACTCCCCCTTTTTGTCACGAGTGACAAAGGGTAGAGTGTCAAGTAGACATCTCATCAGAAGAGTTTGCATCTCCATCATCATCATCTGAAGCATCATTGTTATCACTGTCATCATCAGCCTCAGTCTAAGACAAAACATGAAGCGGCGTAGGAGAAGCCTCTGGAGCAAAGCCGCCCAAAGTCGCCTGTCGCCTAGCGATGCGACCAACACGAACATTCACCTGATACAACTCGGTGGAGAGAGTATCGAGGCGAGCATCCATGCCCTGAAGCTGCGCCATGATGTCTCCTCAAGTGACGTCACTCGAAGAAGAAGGAGCAGATGTCGCTCGAGCAAATCTGGAAGTAGTCGAACGGGAGGAAGGAGCAGCAGCATCCGACTATCTCGATCTAAATTGTGCCTTGCTACGTTTTACGGTAGCAGCGTCTATGGCAGACATGACATGGAATGGATCGGACGAAGGGAATGGGATGGAGAAACGGCGAATGATCCTCGTGATAGCAGAAGGGAAAATGAGCTTATCACGGGTGGCCGTATCTCTATAGACATCTATGATAGAGAAAATAAAGTGAGAAGGGAAGTCTATAGAGAGATGCTCTAGGAGGGATAGAAAAAATCGAGCACGAGGCTCTGTAATCGAGTTGTAGTGAGAAAGAGGGTGCAAAACAAAAGTCATCACCATGTTAAGGAACCGAGGACCTTTAGCAAAAGGCCGACATGGTGTGTACTGATGATCTCCCCAAGAGGAAGGACACTCACAGAACGCTGAGATCATCTCGTCTTTGGACACAATCCATAGACTCTCACATCCGAGGTAATCAGGATGATCCACCCTCAGAACATGAAGAACCTTGGAGACTAACTCTGGGGTGACAGCAAAGCGCGTACCTCGAACGCTAGAGTAGAAGAGAGGTATTGAAGAATCAATCCCGTGGATGCTGGAGTAGAACTCCTGTATCAACACGAGAGGACAGGTGATCGGGGCGTCACACAGTGACTCCCAAGCCCGAGTGTGAATGACATCAGGTAGGTTAGTGTCGGCAAAGTCTGCCAGGACAACGTGGCGTTCCGAATGAACACCTCGTTTAGAGAAGTTCTCCGAGAAGTCCTTATGGGCTTTCTCATCACGGAACCGGATAGACAATGGAGTGGAATCTGAAGAAGAAGATCCCTTAGAACGCAGAGGGTTTTAGGATGGAATAGACTTACGTTTAGGTGCCATAGACACTACTAACGCAAACATAGAGAGGGAGAGAAAAAGAGAGACAAACAGAAAAGTCCCAAACAGTTCAATACAGGAAGAATATATTGAAAAGAAAGAACGTATGCATGGCAAATGCATGAGCATGTGACATGCAACAATAAAAACAACGTGGGCTCAGCCTAATCCAAACCTAACAGCACACAACAGATTTGCACACATCTAAATGCATGAAAATACAATTAGAATGATAATGTGATGCAATGTATGTAGTTTTAAAGATCAAATCTATAAAACCAACCCAAAAATTTCATGAAAATCTCAACAATTTTGAAAAACCCCAAAAATTTTCAAAAACCTTAAAAAAAATAAAACCTAGGGTTTTAAACATAAAATGCATGAATAAAGAGAGAAAAGATGATTACCAAGTGAAGAAAAACAAGAAAAACACTTGAAGAAGCCTTAGGAAGAGGTTTGGAGAGAGTGAGAAAGGTTTTGGGAGGGAAAACACAAGTTATCGAGTGAGAGAGATCGAGCAAAAATGAGAGAAATCGCGACAGAACCTTTAAATAGCCCTTCAATAATTCTCGACGGCTTCAGGTATTGAGAGGTGTCGAGATAGCTATCGAGGTAGGTGTCGAGAAAATGAACGTTGACAGATGAAGCTATCGAGGTCATATGTCGAGAAAGAAGGATCAAGCATGAAGGAATCTTGATCGATCCAAAAGCTGTTGAGCATCTATCGAGCAGACAGAAAGTTTCTCGATCGATCCAACAGGTGTCGAGGATGTGTCGAGACTGCGTTTAGAAAAAGTCTAAGAAGCTCGACAGACAGCTAGGTGTCGAGAGGTGTCGAGGAGGTGTCGAGATGCCTTTAAAAATAGTTTTTCAAAAGAGGAAAAACACAAACATGAATGCAATCACGCATGCAACTCAACTAAAGATCCAAGCAACACATTTAGCACTCAAAATCATCTCTCAACAAGAAATTTAAAGCACATGTATCCCAAAACACACGCACACACACACTAAACAAGTCTAACCAATTTTATATTTAAAAAACAAGTTAAGACAGTTTAGTGAGCATACATTAACATATGTAAACCTTGTGATGGCCAAATCACATTGTACCTACACATATACCAAGAATAGCAAAGAGTATTGCGTGTTGTGTGTGAAAATATCGCAAGATTGCATAAGTGTCTCAATGTTATCACGATTTGAGATATGAGAAAATCACTTTAACTCACACACAATCATAACTGTTTGATGGAGACTATCACCTTCGAGGTACATCCTATAACTCCCACATCTCCTAGAAAATACGCTTGCAACCATATTTTAAAGCATTTTTAATTTTTTTCTTTTTATTTCTTTGCATATTTTCTTTTATTAAGCATATCATGCATGGGCATACAAGAGAAAGAAAAGAAATACCCAATTATGTTAAGCTTTTGGCATTGCACTTTTGCTATGCCAAAGCATAGAGATGTCATATCATGATTGGTGAGTAACAGTGGTGAGATGGTTATTTATGCCTTTCTCTTAGGATTTTCTAGTCCTACCCATCAAAAAGAGTGATACGAGTGTTAAGTAGAAGATATCACTTAACCTTACTCATCACAAACAAAGAGCTACAAAGCTCACTTGCTTAGTTGTGCAGAAGAATGCTCATCTAAGCTACAAGTGATACAAACTTTAGAAAACTCTGTTTCAATGGTCATTTTAAAAAGTTCACATGAATCAATGCACACAAACACACACTGTTTTTGTATTTTTCAATTTTTCAATTTTTTTGATTTTATTTTATCAAAAAAGCAAAAATAAAACACAAAACTGAAAACACGCAAACAAAAACAAGTTTAAAGAAAGCAAAACACTGCATAAAACTAGACTGACTCAAAACAGTAAAGCAACACACAAGTAATGCAAAACAGTAAAACAGGGAGAGAGAAGAAGTGACTAAAATCACTTAGAACCCTTTTCCTTCCACATCTTGGAAGAACCTTTCCTTTTAGCCAACCTTTAAGCCAGTGATGAGGGAGAAGAATATGAACCGTTCAAGTTCGAAAGGAACATGAGGGCTTTAAGAATGTCTCCAAGAAGAGCGAGAGAAGTCTGAAGCTAATTCTGGTTCCTAGATGCTATCATGCCATTGCTTTGTTGAGTGGCTAGCCACTTGTAGCAATTTGGTCGGGTATGACCGGCAACACCACAATGATAACAAAGATGTTACTTCTTCTGTTTAGGCTTTTGAGAGATAGCCTTCTTAGTCCTATGGTTTCTAGCTTCCCTTTTCTCAACTTTAGGGGGTGCTCCTAGGATAGACTTGCCCTTGTCTACATCCTCACTTGCTAATTCAGTTTTAACATTTTTATCCTTAGTTTTAATGTTATTAGCAGGTGGAACAAAAACAGTAGTACTAGCAGATGGAGTATCAGAAAGAGACAATACGTACCCCAATCCAGTACGATTTGAACAAGATTTCTGAACACTTAGCATCTCGTCCAGCTTTCCACTTGATGTCCTTTCCAATTGCGCTCTTACTTGAAACAGTTCCGCTTCAAGCTTCTTGGTCCTCTCAGCCAAGAAATTGTTTTTGAACCTCAGTGCTCCAATTGTCTGATTTGCTTCATCAACCTTAATGGAAAGCTCCTCACGGTCAAGTTCCACATCACTGAGCTTCTTGGTGGCCAGCCTATAGAGTTTCTCATGCTTTTCAGAAAACTTATACAGTTTCATATAGGCGGTATGGATGTCATCTTGATCATCCATAGTCTCACACTTGGCATCCACCAACTCCTTTTCTTCAGCCATTTCTTCAGTAGCCCCATTAGTAAGATTAACAGTGGCAGTGAAGGCATTAAAAATTTCGTCATCTTCATTTTCAGAATCATCCTCGGGCTCCGTGTCGCTTAAAGTAACAGCAAGTGCCTTGCTCTTCCCTATGCTCTTAAGGTACGTTGGACACTCTTGTTTCATGTGTCCGAAGCCTTGACACCAAAAGCATTTTGGTCTAGCAGAAACAGTGTACTGACCGCCATCCTTGACATCCTTCTTCCCTTTATCTGAGTTCTTGAATTGAGAAGAACTGGACTGCATTTGGTCTTTGTTGAAGCCTTTTCCATTAGCATTCTTCATGAGCTTCTTGAATTGCCTTGTAATATAGGACTTCATTTTAGAATCTTCATCATCTAAAGAATCATCTGTATCACTGCTCTTAGCTTTTAGTGCCATGCTTTTGCCCTTACTTGACTTGCCTATCCTAGTCAGCCCTAACTCGTAGGTTTGCAAGTTTCCAACCAGCTCAGTCAGAGGAATTCTGTCAATATCCTTCGATTCCTCTATCGCCGTGATCTTAGCATGGAATCTCTCGGGCAACGATTTGAGCACTTTCCTTACTATCTTGGGTTTAGGAATGATTTCCTCAAAATTGAAAGCTGAGTTCACTATGTCTTTGAGCTTTGCATAGAACTCATCAAATGACTCATCCTCCTCCATCTTAATTTCTTCAAAGCTTGTGGTGAGCCTCTGTAGCTTTGAATCCTTGACAGCCTTAGTTCCCTTATAGGTTGTCTGGAGAATGGTCCATGCTTCCTTAGCAGTTTCTGTTGAGGAAATTTTCTTGAACTCCTCATTGGTGACTGCACTGAATAGGGCATTCAATGCTCTGCTGTTGAAGTTTGCCGCCTTGATCTTGGCATCATCCCAATCAGCCGGCGCTTCTGTAGGCTTGGTCTAGCCTATCTCCACAACTTGCCACACTTTTTCATCTAAAGACTGCAAGAAAGCTCTCATGCGTACTTTCCAGTATGCATAGTTAATGCCATTAAATAATGGAGGTATAATAAGAGATTGACCTCTATCCATGACAGCAGGGGTCAATGGATCACACACAAGGATTAAACCCTAATCAGAGTGTGCTTGCTCTGATACCACTTGACAGGCCACAAACGCGTTGACCCCTTGTGATTAATTAAGTTGATTAATTAGCCAAGTTATTAATTAATCAAGTTAACATGCAAAGTCACGTGGCAGCACAAACAAATCACCAAAACTAAGTTATGCAGTGGAAAATAAATGACACGGTGATTTGTTTATGAATGGGGAAAACCTGACGGCAAAAACCCCACCAGGTGATTTAAAGTCACCACTCCCGAAACTCCACTATTATCACAGTAAGCGATTACAAGCAAGGAATCCCAAGTACCTTACCAACCTACAGTTGAACCCTTACCCCAATACCCAATTAGACTTATTCTGTAGTGACAATTTCTCCTTTCAATGCATAGCTCCCAAGTACATGACTAACCAATTGCGCGGATCCTAGTACGCGACTTCAATTCACCAACTAGAGAGAGAGTTGTTGGCTGCAAAGTTCTTCAGATCATCTTCACGATGAAGATCAAGAAGATGCTCGGTCACAAAACCCTACAGTGCACAATACAAAGCAATCTTCTTCACAAGAGAAGAACTAGGGCACGAACTTTGTCTTTGATCACAAATTGCATGAACAAGGATTGCTCAATACTTGTGTAACTTGCATCTTGTTCGACGGCCCTTAAAACAATCCTTTTATATGTCTAGGGTTATGAGAAAAGAAGTCCCAAAGACACATTCACGGATTGGACTTAAAACAGAACTGAAAATCTGTTTTCTTTAAATCTCGACAGATAGAGGTGTCGAGGATCTGTCGAGAAGCTGTCGAAGCTCGGGCTAAAACAGCTTCTTAAAGCTCGGTAGATGCATGTGTCGAGATAGGTGTCGAGCTTTAGTAACTTGCACTTTTCTAGCTTGTTTCTTGGACATACTTGATGACTTCAATACTGAATCTTGAAACACTGTTTCTTGAAGTGTTAAACACATCCTAAATCTACCCAATTACAAGTAAAGTGCGTTTTGTCTGAGGATAAGCTAATTACATAAAATAGTAACATATGTCAACAACTTGAACTACATATGTCCTAACAAAAGCCCTACTATTAAAATTTGAAACTTTCATCTTGCCATCATCCCAAGTAGCAAGGGGGCCACTTGGTTTCTTCCAACCAACTTCAACAGCCAACCATACCTTTTCATCAAGAGCCTACAAAAAAGCTATCATACGAACTTTTCATTACGCATAGTTAGTACCATCAAACAAAGGAGGAATCAAAAGAAATTGTCAACGATCCATGACAATGACGGTCAAGGATCACACTCAAGAATTAGACATCGGTTGATAGAATTAACAAGTTTTAAACCCAAGTTGTTAATTAAATCTATTATGAATAATTCTTGTTCAAACAAACAAACAAACATCAATATCATGTCAATATCATACACAGCCGAGTAGTAGATAAGATAAGATATGATGACCTAGGAAAACCAATGAAAGAAACGAGTTTCATAGTAAAATACCTGAGGGAAACCTTCCCAAAAAGCAATCCACCATATAAAGAGAAGTTTCAGATCTAATACAAAACTTTTGTCTCTAGACTCTTCAATACCAATAGATGAACTTACAACAAAAACTTTCTATTGATTCAGAACCTCTGAATTCTTCAATACATGAACTCTTCACTCACAATCATAATTGAAACCTCCAACTAACTTAAAGAACCTCTTGAAGGCTTTCCTCACAGTAGCAAGTCTGTGGTAGTTGCTATGACTTCAGCTTCTTCACCAATGGAATCTTCAAATCTACTTTGAAACTTTTTGGTTTGGTGAAATAAAGAAAACTTGGTTACAAAACCCTAGTTGCATAAATAGAGTACTTCTCTCACTGAAAAACCTACTAATACATGGCTTATGATGTCTTTTAAATAATGGTTCAAATGGATCTTAATTAACGAATAAGTTATGGGCTTTTTTGCATTGCTGATTTTTACTGATCCGCAGAGCTTGATCAATTGAGATGCTATTGAGAACAAAATCTCGATCTATCAAGCTGCTATAGAGGAGACAGTAAGTTTCAGCTTTTATTGAGAGGTATCAAGACTTCTATTGAGGTACATGCTGAAAAAGTACTAAATATGCGTTTTTCTTAAACTTTTCTTGAGCAAAATTTGTGTCTTCAATTTGGTCTTCAATTACAACTTTAAGACACATCAAAACTCAATAAAATACACATAATTTGGCATGGTTGACAATACCAAAACACATGAACCTAACAATCTCCCCCTTTGTCAATTCATGACAAAACCTCAAGTACAAAAGTAAGTCCAATACAATAATAATCTGAATACAATGAATGAACTCATATTCAAATACACTAGCCTATCTAAAAATAACCAGTCCTAAGAAACCATAGCACAAACTAGGATTGACTATTTTGATTGGCTTCATACCTATCTTTCTTGAAAGCACTTAACAAACATTTTATGAACACCATATGGAAAACAATGACAAATAATAAAAAAGTAAATTGAATTTTGTCATAATATATGCCAATTACATAAATATATGAACCTAACAAAAGTGAATAAAGTACTCTAAGAATTTAAAAAAAAAAAAATCTCTTTAATGAAGAATTTCTTCAGCTACTTTGTTTGAGTATAGTGAGGTCAACTCTATCATATTTGAATTACATATATTCTATTCCTGAATCCAAACTATGACAAAACCCCCACTGACAAGTCTCAACAGAGAAAAAGAAGAACTAATATAGTTTGGTTATGAAAACATTTATCATTAAATTTTGTTATAAAAAAAAACAATTTATTTTCCTCTAGAAGTAAATTAAGTAACTTACCCAAACTGACTTGAATCCGTGTTTTTTTTTTTTTTTTTTTTTTTTTTTTTTTTTACAAGATAGAATTTCTACTCTAATCTGATTTAAGTGTATATGTGTGTGAATCTGTGTTGCTCTTAACCATTCAAACTTCTTTCACCATAATAACGTGCAGTTGTGCAGCACAATATTAATTATACCAATCCAAGCAGGCAAATCTGTAATTGTCACACCCTTGTTTCCTTTGAAGTAGAAAAGTTGCAATCAAATTGAGCTGGTGCAAGTTGCCTATCCAAAATGCCAGGATGAAATCTTATTTAGATTTCCTTTTTTGTATAGAATATATTCCACTATGGTCAGCTACTTGACGCAGCTGATAAATGAAGGAAGAAATGCAAGACCAAAATAAGGACTAGGCGATTTAGTCAAAGGGATGGAAAATTATGTAGCAGTACAACTTCAATTCTTTCATTTCCTATAAGTAGAGACTCTAAGATGAAGTATTTGCAGCAACGATTGGGTTTATGAAATATTATTTGTGAGGAAGAGAGATCTAACATTAGGATAAGAGTCTTGTTTGGTAGCCAAGGATGACTTACCTGCTCCTACAATGGGTTTCAAGTATTGAGTCTAGAAATTTTTTGTGGTTTGTAGGAAGTCTACTTGGCTAATTTGACAGACTCTTCTGTCTCATGCTGGGCCTTCTCTTCTTCTAATTGCAAGCTTTCAACATTATTTTGCAAGCATGATTCGTACCAGAATATTGGAAAATATCCTACGTATGGGGCATGAGTTTAAGATAAGGAATAAAGGTACATTAAATTGAAATTCTTTTTAATGACTTGCACTTCTCCTCCAAATAGGTTTAACTTCATGGTTATGTAATAATTTCTCTCCAGTCTCTCTAGCTAACATCGTGACAAGCGCTTGACCTTAACTCTGATGTACTGGAAAAGCATTTACATGGTATATACATGTGAAAAAATTGGCAGACAAATGCATGAAATAGTGCTTCCTGCTTGTTCTAGTCCCCGTTTGTTTTTCCAATCTTAAAAAGAAATTCATTAATTGTTGCTAGTACTCTTGCATTAGTGACTAGAATTTGTTACCTTTCAAGAGGGCTTAATACTGCTAATACGTAATTGACCAATACTAGTAAGAGAGAGAGAGAGAGAAAAGGGAGGGGGGAAGACGTCAATAAAACTGAAACCATTCCCAACATGCGTTGCAAAGCATCTGAACGATAATCCCTGATATATGATGCGTTCGCAAGGTTCATCCTGTATTCGATTAATTATTTAATGGCCTATACCCACCACACAATGAAAATATGCATGATCACCTTTTCAGGATTGCTTGTCTACTAGATTACCAACTTTCTTCCAGTGGCTTTTATATGAAATAACAATTTTTTATATTTCAATGTAAGGCGGTGTCTATTTCACACACCGAAACACAGACACACCTATACACACAAAGGCCACACAACTAAATAAAACAGTAAAATATGATACTGTACAACTATTCCAATTCCAAAGTAATCTTTATATTATCTAAAAATAAGTCAATTATAGGAACAAACACTCACAAATATCATAATCAAGTTCTCTCTCTCTCCCAAGTTCTCGACTGATGATGGTTCTTGAAAAGCATGGGTAATAGAGGTTGGCTTGCTCTTGAAGAGCACGGGAATGCTCTAGTGGCAATAGAAGAGGTGTGCTCAGCCAAAGACAAAACCTCTCCGTCCCCCAAGGGTTCAGGTGTGCTCCTCAAGAGGTGGGCTATTACTGTCCAGCTGAGCTTACAGCTTAAGGGAATGCAATGAGAAAATTGAAACAGACATTTAGCTTTTGGCTATTCTTGGTTTTCTGAAAGGGAAATGAAAAGAGAAAAATCTATACATACTAATATGATGAAACAATCTTCTAACTTCACCCTCACTTTTCCTAGGTATCCACAGTTTACACTAATTGGTCCGCAATTTTATATTTATTTGAGATATTGCACTATTCTTCCCCTTCTTGTTCTTAGCAAATCATCTAAATTTTTTAAGAACTCTGTGAGGCAGAAATTTCTTTTCGTTTTCAATGTTTATCTATTAGAATGATTTTGTATAATTTCATAATTTTTTTTTTCCCGTAAATTGATTCGTGCCTTTAGCCATTGAATGGCTTCAAACTACATATATGAATTCAAGCCCACAATCTGACAAGAGCTATTAGCCTAATATTGTTGCAAGTTGAAATATGATTGCTTGTTCTCTCATTTTATTTTTCATCTAAAAGGTTCATTACTTTTGGTTGTCTCATCAGAAACATCCTAATATTATTTATGTATTTTTCTTTCATATTTGAATGTCTTCTGATTTGGATAAATTCATACTAGACTTCTCTCCCAAATCGATTTGCAAAAATTCATAATGCGTTCACAATTTGGTATTTACAAACATTTTATTTTGTTAGATTGGCCTACATACCAAATTACTTGTATAAATTTGTATGCACGTGACCATATAGTTAGATAGCCCTTAAAGTTGAAGGAATTGGCATATTTAGTGTTGTTGTTCACTAAGTACATGGTGGTTTGTAGTCTGATGTTAAGATGCAGGCTTTGATTCTGATTGGAAGCTCTTATTTGCATTGGTGAGCTATTCTTGTAGAGCCTTGTAACGAACTGCAATACATCAGGTAGCAGGCAACTCAATGCCCCAGGATATGCTCATCCTGCTTGTAGAGATCCAAGGCCTACAACCGAAACACCAGCTTCAATTAGTGCCTAGAATCCCTAGATCAGTACCAAGAGCAATTCTAGCCATAACAATGTTGCATGTCACCGAATCAAGATTGATTTTGGTTCAATTGCAGTGGGAGGATTAATTAGGGTTCTATGGTGGCAGAATCGGTAATAGAAGGAAGTTTGGTAGTAAAGACAGCATCAAGAGCTGAGCATGTCACTGCATCAAGATTCATTGGGCTCTTCGGTTTTTTATTTTTTATTTATTTTTATTTTTTTATTTATTGGGAGATTATAGATTTTTTTCTTTGGAGATGTTGATGAACGGTGCTGTTTTGGGGTTTTATATATCACTAATCGTAGACTCATGTGATATGTAGGAATAACTAATTATTTTGTAATTATAATATAATGTATATTTTGTTATCTAAAATTTATTAAAGATAATTTCTCCCTAAAAATTAAACAATTGCTATTCGTTTCAATTAGGACTACTTAGGTCCCATTTAGTCCAATTAAGTCTACTTCAGTCCACTTTCATCCCACTTGGTCCACTTTGATGCACTTAGTCACCTTTGGTCCATTTTGGACTAATTGATCATTAAATTGATTCTTTTTGTAGGTTGCCTTTTTCAAGTTTAGTTCAAAAATTCTTTTTTTTTTCTTAATTTAAAGTATGAAAGTTTATTATATTTAGGCTAAAATCTTTAGTATTGAGTTAAAAAAATATATATATTTGAAATTAAAAATATGAGCTTTAAAAATGCAATAAAAATGATAAATATTCAAAAGTCCTATTCGGTCCACTTTGGTCCATTATGCCCTCTTTGGTCCTATTCTATCCACTTCAATCATATTCAGTCCATTTTATGTACTTCAGTCCTATTCAATCAATATTGGTCCTACTTGGAGCCATGTAGTCCTATTTGGTCCTATTTGTTCTTATTTAGTCCATTATGTCCACTTTGGTCCTAATCTATCCATTCGTTCTTATTCAGTCCATTTAGGTCCAACTTGGTCACCTTCGGTCTTATTCGATCCACATTGGTCCGCTCTGTTCTATTCAGTCCACTTCAATCTCATTCGATTGTATTCTATCCATTTGGTCCACTTTGTTCTATTCGGACCACTTTGTCCATTTCGGTCTACTTCAGACCATTTTTGTGCACTAACATTAACATATAAGGAAAAGACATGCTTGGGTTGAGAGTATCTATTCTAAATCTAAATTTACTTTAAAAAATATAGATCTAAAACTAGTAATATCTAAGGGGGTGTTTGGGAAAGTAGTTTAACTTATGTTGTTTAAGTGCTTTTGATATACTTGTTGGTGAAAAAGTGTGTGGAAATATGTGTAATGTTGTTTAAAATGTGTTATTGTGTGTTAAAACTAGGGTGCCAAACAGGCCCTAAAATATTAAGCATATCATTTATTGTTGCTACACTTTTATTAAGCCACATTAACGAGCATTTTAGTCCACTTCGATCTGGCTAAATTTAAGTGAAATTCTTCTTAAACCTTAAGGATAAAAATATACAAAACTAATCTTTACAGGGAAGTTACTCATTTATTTTAGCATCATTACTTTGAAATGCATTGAATGAGGTTGATTATACCTTCAAGCAAAATGTGTGTGTGTGTGTGTGTGTGTAATTTTTATTAAAATAAATTCTTCAAATTCTTTATTCTCTTAAAAGAGATTATTATGATAATCAAAACTCATAACAAACTTATAGTAAATATGTATAATTTATTTTCTAAATTTTATTGTAGATAATTTGTTCTTCCTAAAAATTAAACAACTTAAAAAGGTAATTTTCATCACTCTACTTTTACAAAAGCATAATTTTATCATTTTATCATTTTCATTTTTTATTGATATTATTCTTTTAAGAAATGGTTCATATTCTTTTAACTATTGTTATTATACATTATATTTTCCTAATTTCTTTTGATACAATTAAAATTTTTAATTTTCAAAGTTATTATTCAAATTCTCATTTTCTTAAGGAGATTATTATGATAACCAAAACTTATTATATAATTACAATTGATATTACTCAAATAATTAATAATACTCTCAACCCAAACTTGTATATTGCGATTCTTAAGTAGGTACATCGAATTGGACGAAAGTGAACTGAAATGGATCGAATAGACTGAAATGTACTAAATAGATCTAATTGGACTGAATAGACCTAAGTGGACCAAATGAACTGAAGTAGGCCGAATGAAACGAAGTAGGCCGAATGGACCGAAGTAGGCCGAATGGACCGAATTAGGCCGAACAAACCGAATTAGGCCGAATAGACCGAATTAGACAGAATAGACCGAACATGACCAAATTGATCAAAGTAGATAGAATGGACCAAAATGGAATGAATAGACCAAATGGACCTAATTCAACTAAAGTGGACTAAATTAGATTGAATCGGACCAAAATTGACCGAAGTGGACTGAAGTAGGCTCAACCATACCGAATCGATGAAATGTGTTAGGACATATGTGATTCAAGTCTGTGAACATATGTCACTATTTTATGTAATTGGCTTATCCTTAGACAAAACGCACTTTACTTGTAATTGGGTAGATTTAGGATGAGTTTAACACTTCAGTTCAAGGTTAAGTGTTGAAGCCGTCAAAGTCTGTCCAAGAAACAAGCTGGGAAGTGCAAGATTTTAAAGCTCGACACATACCTCGACAGATACATCTATCGAGCTTTAAAAGAGCTGTTTTGCCCGAGCCTCGACAGCTATCTCGACACCTCTCGACACCTCTATCTGTCGAGAATTAAAGAAAACAGATTTCCAGGTCTGTTTCAAGTCTAATCCGTGAGTGTGTCTTTGGGACTTCTTTTCTCCTAACCCTAGACATATAAAAGGATTATTTTAAGGGCCGTCAAAGAAGAGATCACAGAAAAACAAGTTGCACATTCTTTGAGAACTTGTTGTTCATGCAATTTGTGATCTGACAGACAAAGTTCGTGCCCTAGTTCATCCTTGATGATTTGAAGAACTTTGCAGCCAACTCTCTCTCTCTCCATAGTTGGTAATTGAAGTCGCGTACTGGGATCCGCGCATTTGGTTAGTCACGTACTTGGGAGCCGTGCATTAAAAGGAGAAACTGTCACTACAGAACAAGTCCAATTGGGTATTGGGGTAAGAGTTCAACTGTAGGTTGGTGAGGTACTAGGATTCCTTACTTGTAACTGCTTGTTGTGATAATAGTGGAGTTTCGGGAGTGGTGACCTTAAATCACCCGGTGGGGTTTTTGCCGTAAGGGTTTTCCCCATTCGTGAACAAATCACCGTGTTCTTTATTTTCCGCTGCATAACTTAGTTTGGTGATTTGTTTGTACTGCCACGTGATATTGCATGTTAATTTGATTAATTAAAAACTGGGCTAATTAATTAATCTAAGTTATCACAAGGGGTCAACGCGTTTGTGGCCTGTCAAAATGGACCAAAATATACCAAAATAAACCAAATATCGATTTGTTATTAGCATAGCCAAGATTGTGTTTTGATATAACTCAAATTCTTTCTTCCAAAATAATAAAGTATTAACTCAAACTAAAATCAGACCAAAACTATAAGAGAGAGAGGGAGAAAGAGAGATACTACTCGTAATGGAAACTAAAAAATAAAACACCAAAACATATTAACACAAAATTGAGTTTTAAAAATCACAGTATATCATCAATATAAAGAAGAGTTGCAAGAAAGAATAAAAATTGGGGAGAGAGAGAGAGAGAGAGAGAGAGAGAGAGAGAATAACTACTTTGTTGGGAAATTTAGACCCCGGTTGATAGAATTAACAAGTTTTAAACCTAAGTTGTTAATTAGAGTTATTATGCATAAAACTTATTAAAACAAACAAACATTAATATCATGTCAAAACTAAGTGCAGCAGAAAAGTAAACAAGACAAGATATGATGACCCAGGAAAACCAATGAAACCAACCAATTTCACAGTAAAAAACCTGGGGGGAAACCTTCCCAAAAAGAAATTCACTATAGTAAAGAGAAATTTTAAATCTAGTACAAAACCTTTGTTCCTAGACTCTACAATCCCCGTAGATGAACTCACAGTAGAAACCTTCTACTGCTTCAGAACCTCTGAACTCTTCAATATATAAACGCCACCCTTTGATGCACGGATCTCAGTACGTGAGTAACTCCTTTGCACGAATCCCAATTCGTGACTCACTTACCAACTTGAGGAAGAAGAATGTTGGCTGCAAAGTTCTTCACTTCATTAACAATGAAGATCAAGAAACACTTGGTTACAAAACCCTAAGACGCAAAGACGCAGTAGCTTCTTTCAAAGAGAATAAGGCTTCGGTCACCTTTTGCATATGTTCTCCTTGTGTTCTCCTTGTATTCTCTTATGTGACGGCCTCTAAAATAAGCCTTATATATGCCTAGGGTTGTGAGAAAAGAAACCCTACACAAATACAAAAGCCTGGCCCAAAAATCAAATTTGAAAATTCTAATTTCCGTAACCTCAATAGCTACCTTGATAGATAACAGGTGTCGAGCCTTATTAAACCTCGATAGATAGCTATCTGTTGAGCAGTTGTCCGCAAGTGTCCAGCAGGTGTCCAGCTTTAGTGAACACTTTTTCTTCACTTGTTTCTTGGTCCAATTTTCATGGTTTTAATACTAGACTTGAACAACATGTTTTTTGAAGTATTAAACACATCCTAGATCTACCCAAATACAAGTAAAGTACGTTTTGTCAAAGGGTTAGCCAACTACATAAAATATGTCCTTAACAATCTCCCCCTTTGGCAATCCGTGACAAAACTACAACGAACAAATGAAAATATGAGAGAAGTCATAAATCACTCAACTCATACTCACTTATTAAATACAATAAAATCTATCCTAACACAAACTCTTGAAAAACTTTGCAAGAAGAGAGTTCATGGCATGGAAGATTTTGATAACCTGTATTTCTGAAACACTTTAAACAAAACACGTCAAGACATTTTTGTGTGAAGCAGAAATAATAGATTGCATACAAATAAAAGAAACATGTGTATAAAGATAGAAAAAAACAACACATGTAATGATAGGTGAAGAAAACATACATCATCATATGTATACCACTTGATAAATACCATGTTGTATGTAAAAATGGTCACCAAACCTAGTTACATGAATAACGAGGTAAACACTCCCCCTAACAAGATGAACCACATCTCCCCCTTACAAGGGCATGTATTTCTCCCCCTAACTTGTAGAATCTTAAAGAAAGAAACCACAAATTCTCCAAATTCTCCCCCTTTTTGTCACGATTGACAGAGGGTACAGGAAGCTATAAAACTTTACCCAAGAAACATAAAGATGATCAAGGATGATCAAGGGGCCACAAAGAATCCATAAAAATGCATGAATGTAATGAAACAAGATGCTATGGATGACAAGATGAGAGAAACATGCAAAACAAAGAAAGATGAAATGCATGCAAGGATATCTCGATCAATCTAGAGATGTCGAGAAGCTATCGAGACAACCTTGAGGGATCGAGAAGCTATCAAGGATCTATCGAGCAAACAGAAACTTTCTCAATCGATCCACCTAGCTATCGAGAGGTGTCGAGATTGTGATAAGATACAACTGAAGATCTCAACAGATAAGCTAGGTATCGAGAGGTGTCGAGATGGCTGAAAAGTAGTATTTCAAGAAAAGAAAAACACAGATGTGAATGCAATCAAGCATGCAACTCAACCAAAGATCAAAACAACATATTAACCTCTCAGAAACATCTCTCAACAAGAAAAATGTCATACATTTTGATCCAAAACACACACACACACACACACACACTAAACAATTCTAACCAATTTTTATTTTAAAATCAAGTTAAGACAGTTTAGTGAGAATACATCAACGCATGTAAACCTTGTGATGGTCAAATCACATTGTACCTGCATATGTATCAAGAATAGCAAAGAATATTGAGTGTTATGTGTGAAAAATATCGCAAGATTGCATAAGTGTCTCAATGTCATGATGATTTGAGATATGAGAAAATTACTTTAACTCACACACAATCATAACTGTTTGATGGGGACTATCACCTTCGAGGTACATCTTATAACTCCCACATCTCCTAGAAAACACGCTTGCAATCATGTTTTTAAAATATTTTGATCTTTTTGCTTTTATTTCTTTGCATATTTTCTTTTATTAAGCATATTATGCATGGGTATATAAGAGAAAGAAAAGAAATACCCAATTATGTTAAGCTTTTGACATTGCACTTTTGCTATGCCGAAGCATACAGATGTCAGATCATGATTGGCGAGTAACAGTGGTGAGATGGTTATTTATGCCTTTCTCTTAGGATTTTCTAGTCCTACCCGTCAAAAAGAGTGATACGAGTGTTAAGTACAAGAGATCACTTAACCTTACTCATCACAAACAAAGAGCTAGAAAGCTCGCTTGCTTAGTTGTGCATAAAAATGCTCATCTAAGCTACAAAAGATACAAAATTTAGAAGACTCTGTTTCAATAGCCATTTTAAGGTTTACAAGAACCAATGTACACAAACACACTGTTTTTGTATTTTTCTAATATTTCCTTTTTTTTTATTTTGAAAACAAAACAAAATAAAATCTAAAAAACCAAAAAAAAAAAAAAAAAAAAAGACAAACCATGAAAGCATGACAGAAAGATGCAAATGCATGAAAGCAAGAAAAGAAATGCAGATGCATGAAAAGCATGATTTCAAAAGCAGATAAGAAATCAAGCAAAGAATGTCCTACTTTAGATAGAAAGAATTAAAGAAGAGGACAAATAGAAAAGACAATTAAGTCTTAGGCTCCTTTCTCACCTACACAGCACGAGTTTTTGGCCGTGAAGATGAGAAGGCACGTGTCCTAGTATGACCACTACAGGACATGGAAGAATTAAAATTCTTCTGAAATTGAGTTAAAAGCTCAAGACTTTTAATAACTCACCAACAAATTCCATGACAACAGGGGTCAAGGATCACACTCAGGAAATTAATCCAATCAGAGTGTACCCTCTCTGATACCACTTGTTAGGAAATTTAGACCCCGGTTGATAGAATTAACAAGTTTTAAACCCAAGTTATTAATTAGATTTATTATGCATAAAGCTTATTAAAACAAACAAACATCAATATCATGCCAAAACCAAATGCAGCGGAAAAGTAAACAAGACAAGATATGATGACCCAGAAAAACCAATGAAACCAACCAGTTTCACAGTAAAAAATCTGGGGGGAAACCTTCCCGAAAAACAATTTACTATAGTAAAGAGAAGTTTCAAATCTAGTACAAAACCTTTGTCCCTAGACTCTACAATCCCTGTAGATAAACTCACAGCAGAAACCTTCTATTGCTTCAGAACTTCTGAACTCTTCAAAATATGAACGCCACCCTTTAATGCACGGATCTCAGTATGTAACTAACTCCTTTGCATGAATCTCAATACATGACTCACTCATCAACTTGAGGAAGAAGAATGTTGGCTACAAAGTTCTTCACTTCATCAACAATGAAGATCAAGAAGCACTTGGTTATAAAACCTTAAGGCGCAAAGACGCAATAGCTTCTTTCAAAGAGAATAAGGCTTTGGTCACCTTTTGCATATGTTCGCCTTGTGTTTTCCTTGTATTCTCTTGTGTGACGGCCTCTAAAATAAGTCTTATATATGCCTAGGGTTGTGAGAAAAGAAACCCTACATAAATACAAAAGCCTGGCCCAAAAATTAGATCTAAAAATTCTAATTTCCGTAACCTCGATAGCTACCTCGATAGATAACAGGTGTCGAGCCTTATTAATCCTCGATAGATAACAGGTGTCGAGCCTTATTAAACCTCGATAGATAGCTATTTGTCGAGCAGCTATCGAGCAGCTGTCCGCAGGTGTCCAGCAGGTGTCTAGCTTTAGTGAACACTTTTTCTTCACTTGTTTCTTGGTCCAATTTTCATGGCTTTAATATTAGACTTGAACGACATGTTCTTTGATGTATTAAACACATCCTAAATTTACCCAAATACAAGTAAAGTGCATTTTGTCAAAGGATTAGCTAACTACATAAAATATATCCTTAACATACTTCTTAAGAAAGAATGTGAAAGAGAATAATAAGAAATTTATAGAAAATAATATGAGAAGAAAAAAAAGTAAAAATAAAATATATATTGTAATAACTACTTTTTAAGAGAGAATGTGAAAGAGAATAATAACAAAATAACCCCAAATTATCCAGGTCATTTTATGTTACATAACAAAATAACATTATATTCTTATATATTATCTTTATATATAATGCAATAGGATACCATCTATGAAATCAAAAAGAAGAAAAAAAGATAACAACTGAAAGTTCAAATAGCGTATAAAACACCATTGAACGTTTAAACCCCTAAATACAAAATTACCAACACAAGCTTATACACAAATAATATATGTCTAGAATGACGAATATAAACAAAACCCAAATTGGTAAAACACTCTAAACCAAAATTAATCACAAATACAGCAATAATTAAAAGGTAAAGAGTAAGGGAACAGAGATGTAAACACAAAGATAACACGACCATGTGTTATCAAAGAAGAAACTGAAGTACTCGGTGAAAAACTTCTCTGCCACCGTCCAAGCGGTCAAATAATCCACTAGAGAATGATGTTGGGATACATGAATAGCAATAAACCCTCCAAGCCTAATCTACCCATTGCACCTAAGCCCTACAAGCTTTTTGCTTCAATAGGGTTACGTCGAACCTTGTCTTCTCTAGCTTATTGGATTCCACAATAAGCCCATTGCATCAACCAAATGAAGTGGCCTCTCTGAACCACTTCCCAAGCACTAAAATACCTCCTCACTTATATAGGTATGGTGAAATAAGGATTTGGAAGATGAACCACTCAAGGGTATATCAATGAAGATGGTGAAAGTAGAGGAATTTGAAAAATCAATAGATTAAGATTGTGGGTGAGTCAATCTTGTTTTTCTCTAGGATTTCTCTCTCAAAATTCTCTCTTGAAGCTCTCTAAATTTCGTGGGTATAAGGGTATTTATAGTAGGGTACGTGGGGAATGTAAAAAGACATTTTTCATCCAATCAGAACATTCTAGCGACTCGGCCTCGCAACTGGAACTAGTCGAGAGTTTGAATCGTGAGATAACTGCCAGACCAAACTATACTTTTTGTCTTGTAGTGCTCCAGCTGTCATGACCCTTCAGCTCCTTGCATGCTTCACACATGTGCCACTTTGGCTGCTTGCCAGTTGCGAGTTAGTTGCGAGATCCAGTCGCAAGACTCCTTTGAGTGCACACATCTTGAGTTTTCTTTACACTTTCTCACACACAAGCCTTACAAAATTCCCACCTAAATACAGGGTATCTAATTGCTAAATTACAAACAAATTTGACACAAAATAAAGCCAACACATGATTGAATAAATTTAACCTTACAACAACTTAAAAACACAACATAATTATACCAACCCAAAATAGAATTTCAAATAATACAAAAATTTGTCAACCTGATGTTAAGATGAAAGAAAAATAAAAATAAAAAAAATCCACCAAAAAATGAAGAAACAAATTGTGAGAGAGAAAGAGAGAGAAATAACCTTTTGTGTGTGGGAAAATGATGTATAGAATGAAATAAAGAATTGTAAATTTATAGTAAGAGGAGAGAGATAAGAAAAGACAAAAATAAAGGAAGATAAAGTGATGTAGGAGATGTGATATTAAGATAAATAGTGGTGGAGAGATGAAAAGATAAAAGGGAGGGAAATTTTGGAAAATATATAATATTAAGTTGAGAAATTAATAAGAAATTAAAGAGTTAAAAATAAGAGAGATAATGTTGAAAATTGGTGGATGATGTTCCTGCTAATGTTATTAAACCTGAACCAGACCAACCAATCGGGCTAAGTTAATCGTGAACTGATCACATATCAGTTTTTTATATGTGAAAACCGGGCATTTAAATATTTTGGGAGAACCTCTTGAATTGGGGTTCTGTTAGGACATATGTAGTTCAAGTCTGTGAACATATGTCACTATTTTATGTAATTGGCTTATCCTTAGACAAAACGCACTTTACTTGTAATTGGGTAGATTTAGGATGAGTTTAACACTTCAAGAAACAGTGGTTCAAGGTTAAGTGTTGAAGCCGTCAAAGTCTGTCCAAGAAACAAGCTAGGAAGTGCAAGTTTTTAAAGCTCGACACATACCTCGACAGATGCATCTATCGAGCTTTAAAGAAGCTGTTTTGCCCGAGCCTCGACAGCTTCTCGACACCTCTCGACACCTCTATCTGTCGAGAATTAAAGAAAACAGATTTCCAGGTCTGTTTCAAGTCTAATCCGTGAGTGTGTCTTTGGGATTTCTTTTCTCCTAACCCTAGACATATAAAAGGATTATTTTAAGGGCCGTCAAGCAAGGAAGCAGAAGATACAAGCTGCACATTCTTTGAGAACTTGTTGTTCATGCAATTTGTGATCAGAAAGACAAAGTTCGTGCCCTAGTTCATCTCTGATGATTTGAAGAACTTTGTAGCGAACTCTCTCTCTCTAGTTGGTATTTGAAGTCGCGTACTGGGATCCGCGCATCTGGTTAGTCACGTACTTGGGAGCCGTGCATTGAAAGGAGAAACTGTCACTACAGAACAAGTCCAATTGGGTATTGGGGTAAGAGTTCAACTATAGGTTGGTGAGGTACTGGGATTCCTTACTTGTAACTGCTTGTTGTGATAATAGTGGAGTTTCGGGAGTGGTGACCTTAAATCACCCGGTGGGGTTTTTGCCGTAAGGGTTTTCCCATTCGTGAACAAATTACCGTGTTATTTATTTTCCGCTGCTTAACTTAGTTTGGTGATTTGTTTGTGCTGCCACGTGATATTGCATGTTAATTTGATTGATTAAAAACTGGGCTAATTAATTAATCTAAGTTATCACAAGGGGTCAACGCATTTGTGGCCTGTCAAGTGGTATCAGAGCAAGCACACTCTGATTAGGGTTCAATCTTCTGTGTGTGATCCATTTGACCCCTGCTGTCATGGATAGAGAACAATCTCTTATTATACCTCCTTTATTTGATGTCACTAACTATGCATACTGGAAAGTACGCATGAGAGCTTTCTTACAGTCTTTAGATGAGAAAGTGTGGTAAGCTGTGGAGATAGGCTAGATCAAGCCTACAGAAGCGCCGGCCGACTGGGATGATGCTAAGATCAAGGCGGCTAACTTCAATAGCAGAGCATTGAATGCCCTATTCAGTGCAGTCACCAATGAGGAGTTCAAGAAAATTTCCTCAACTGAAACTGCTAAGGAAGCATGGACCATCCTCCAGACAACCTATGAGGGCACCAAGGCTGTCAAAGATTCAAAGCTGCAAAGGCTCACCACACGCTTTGAAGAAATTAAGATGGAAGAGGATGAGTCATTTGATGAGTTCTATGCCAAGCTCAAGGACATAGTAAACTCAGCCTTTAATCTTGGGGAAACCATCCCTGAACCCAAGATAGTAAGGAAGGTGCTCAGATCGCTGCCCGAAAGATTCCATGCTAAGATCACGGCGATCGAAGAGTCGAAGGATATTGACAGAATTCCTTTGACTGAGCTGGTTGGAAACTTGCAAACCTATGAGTTAGGGCTAACTAGGTTAGGCAAGTCAAGCAAGGGCAAGAGTTTGGCACTAAAGGCCAAGAGCAGTGATACGGATGACTCGTCAGATGATGAAGATTCCAAGATGAAGTCCTACATCACAAGGCAATTCAAGAAGTTTATGAAGAATGCCAACGGAAAGGGCTTCAACAAAGACCGTAGACAATCTAGTTCTTCACAATTCAAGAATTCAGATAAAGGGAAGAAGGATGTCAAGGATGGCGGTCAGTACACTTTCCCCCTGGACCAAAATGCTTCGGGTGTCAAGGCTTCGGACACATGAAACAAGAGTGTCCTACGTACCTCAAGAGCATAGGGAAGAGCAAGGCACTTGCTGTTACCTTAAGCGACACAGAGCCCGAGGACGATTCCGAAGATGAAGACGACGGAATCTTGAATGCCTTCACTGCCACTGTTAACCCTACTGATGGGGTTACTGAAAAAGTGGATGAAGAAGAAGAATTGGTGGATTCCAAGTGTGAAATTATGGATGATCAAGATGATATCCATACCGCCTATGAGAAGCTATACAAGCTTTCTAAGAAGCATGAGAAACTTTATAGGCTGGCCACCAAGAAGCTCAGTGATGTGGAACTCAACTGTGAGGAGCTGTCCACAAAGGTTGATGAAGCAAATCAGACCATTGGAGCACTGAGGTTCGAGAACAATTTCTTGGTTGGAAGGACCAAGAAGCTTGAAGCGGAACTGTTTCAAGTCAGAGCACAACTGGAGAGGACGTCAAGTGCTAAACTAGACGAGATGCTGAATGCTCAGAGATATTCTTCAGATCGTACTGGATTGGGGTATGAATTCTCTCTCTCTAATACTCCTACTTCTAGTACTACTGTGTTTGTTCCACCTGCTAATAACATTGAAAATGAAGAAAAGAATGTTAAATCTGAATTAGCTAGTGAGAACGTAGATAAGGGCAAGTCCATCCTAGGAGCACCCCCTAAAATTGAGAAAAGGGAATCTAGAAATCCTAGGACTAAGAAGACTAACACTAAAAAGGCCAAACAGAAGAAACCGCATCTCTGTTATCATTGAAGTGTTGCCGGTCACACAAGACCTAATTGCTACAAGTGGCATGCCACTCAACAGAGCAATGGCACAATAGCATCTGGGAGCCAGAATCAGCTTCAGTCTTCTCTCGCTCCAATTGGAGACATTCTTAAAGCTCTCATGTTCCTTTCGAACTTGAACGGGCTAAACTCTTCTCCCTCATCGCCGGTTCAAGAGTCGACCAATAGGAAAGGTTCTTCCAAGGTGTGGAAGGCAAAGGGATCTAAGTGATTTCAGTCACTTCTTCTTCTCTCCTTTTTTTTTTTTTTGTGTGTTGCATCACTTGTGTGTTTCTTTACTGTTTTGAGTCAGTCTAGTTTTATGCATTGTTTTGCTTTACATGTTTTTGTTTGTGTGTTTTCAGTTTTGTGTTTTTTTTTTTTTTTTTGCTTCTCTAATAAAAAAAAATAAAAAAAATTGAAAAATACAAAACCAGTGTGCATTAGTTCATGTGAACATTTGATATGGCCATTGAAACAGAGTTTTCTAAACTTTGTATCACTTATAGCTTAGATGAGCATTCTTCTGCACAACTAAATGAGTGAGCTTTGTAGCTCTTTGTTTGTGATGAGTAAGGTTAAGTGATCTCTTCTTCTTAACACTCATATCACTCTTTTTGACGGGTTGAACTAGAAAATCCTAAGAGAAAAGCATAAATAACCATCTCACCACTGTTACTCACCAATCATAATATGACATCTGTATGCTTCGGCATAGCAAAAGTGCAATGTCAATGACACCTGTATGCTTCGGCATAGCAAAAGTGCAGTGTCAAAAGCTTAACATAATAGGGTATTTCTTTTCTTTCTCTTGTATGCCCATGCTTGATATGCTTGTTAAAAAGAAAATATGCAAAGATATAAAAAAAAAAAAAAGAAGATAAAAAATGCTTTAAAATATGGTTGCAAGCGTGTTTTCTAGGAGATGTGGGAGTTATAGGATGTACCTCGAAGGTGATAGTCCCCATCAAACGGTTATGATTGTGTGTGAGTTAAAGTGATTTTCTCATATCTCAAATCGTCATAACATTGAGACACTTATGTAATCTTGCGATGTTCTCACACACGACACGCAACACTCTTTGTTATTCTTGATACATGTGCAGGTACAATGTGATTTGGCCATCACAAGGTTTACATGCTTTAATGTATGCTCACTAAACTGTCTGGACTTGTTTTTGAAATATAAAATTGGTTAGACTTGTTTAGTGTGTGTGTGCGTGTATTGAGATACATGTGCATCAATTTTCTTGTTGAGAGATGATTTTGAGAGCTTAATGTGTTGATTGGATCCTTGGTTGAGCTGCATGCATGATTGCATTCATGTCTGTGTTGTTCCTCTTTTGAAAAACTGTTTTTAAAGGCATCTCGACACCTCCTCGATACCTCTCGACACATAGGCTATCTGTCGAGATCCTTAGACTCTTTCTTATCGCAGTCTCGACAGATACCTCGACACTTGCTGGATCGATCGAGAAACTTTCTGTCTGCTCGATAGCTGCTGGATCGATCGAGGTTACTTCTTGTTTGCTTCTTCTTCCTCGATACCTGATCTCGATAGCTTCATCTGTCCATGTGCATTTCTCGACACATGACCTCGACAGCAGTCTCGACACCTCCCGACAGCATCATCTGTCGAGAATTACTGAGAGGCTATATATTGAGCGTTCGCGATTTTGCTTCTCACTTGTTCGATCTCTCTCGCTCGAAACCTCTGTTCTCACTCTCAAAATCTCTCATTTTCCCTCCAAACCTCTTCCCAAGGTGTTTTCAAGTGTTCTTTACGATCTTCATCTCTTGGTAAGCGTCTTATCCCTCATATTCATGCATTTCATTGTTTTAAAACCCTAGGTTTTATGTTTTTGAAAATTTTTGGGAGTTTTCAAATTTTTGGGATTTTCATGAAATTCTTGGGTTGGTTTGATAGTCTTGATCTTCAAAATCACATGCATTGCATCACATTAGCATTCTAATTGTATTTTCATGCATTTAGATGTGTGCCTATCGATTGTGTGCTGTTAGGTTTGGATTAGGCTGAGCCCATGATGGTTTTATGTTGCATGTCACATGTTCATGCATTCTCCATGCATACGTTCTTTCTTTTCAATATTATTCTGCCAATATTGAACTGTTTGGAACTTTTCTGTGTGTCTCTTTCTCTTTCCCCCTCTCTATGGTTGCGTTAGCAGTGTCTATGTCACCTAAACGTAAGTCCATTTCGTCCCAGAACCCTCTGCGTTCTAAGGGACGGTCTTCCTCTGACTCTACCCCTCTTTCTGTCCGGTTCCGTGATGAGAAAGCCTGTAAGGACTTCTCGGAGAACTTTTCTAAACGCGGTGTTCATTCGGAACGCCACGTTGTCCTGGCAGACTTTGCCGACACCGACCTTCCCGATGTCATTCACACTCGGGGATGGGAGTCACTGTGTGACGTCCCGGTCACATCTCCTCTCATGTTGATACAGGAGTTTTACTCCAACATCCACGGGATAGATTCTTCAGTACCTCATTTTTACTCTTGCGTCCGAGGTACGCGCTTTTGTGTCACCCCAGAGTTAGTCTCTGAGGTTCTTCATGTCCCTAGGGTGGATCATCCTGATTACCCTAGCTGTGAGCGTCTCTGGACTGTGTCCAAAGACGAGATGATCTCGGCGTTCTGTGAGCGTCTGTCCTCTTGGGGAGATCATATGTACACACCATGTCGACCTTTTGCTAAAGGTCCTCGCTTTCTTAACATGGTGATGACTTTTGTTTTGCAGCCATTTTCTCACTATAACCCTATCACAGAGCCTCGTGCTCGATTTTTGTTGTCCCTCTTAGAAGATCTTTCTATAGACTTTCCTTCACAATTTATCTTTTGCATCATAGATGTTTATAGAGATACGGCCACCCGTGATAAGCTCATTTTCCCTTCCGCTATCACGAGGATCCTGAGCCGTTTTTCCATCCCTTTCCCCTCGTCCGATCCTTACCACGTCATGTCTGCCATAGACGCCACTACCGTAAAACGTAGCGAGGCACAGTTCCGATCGCGACAGACAGATGGTGCCACTCCTTCTACTCGTCCGGCCACCTCCAGATCAGCTCGTGCGTCTGCTTCTTCCTCTTCGAGCGACGTCACGTTAGGAGACATCATGGCGCAGCTACAGTGCATGGATGCTCGCCTAGATACACTCTCCACGGAGTTGTATCAGGTGAACGTCCGTGTTGGTCGCATCGCCAGGCGACAGGCGACCATGGGCGGCTTTGCTCCAGAGGCTTCTCTTTCGCCACCTCATGTGTCGACTGAGACCGAGGCTGATGATGATGGCGATGATGATGATGCTTCCGACGATGATGATGATGGAGATGCGAGCTCTTCAGATGAGATGTCTACTTGACACTCTACCCTTTGTCACTCGTGACAAAAAGGGGGAGTAGTTTTGTATGAGAGTAGTCATACTTAGGGGGAGTGTTAGCATAGGACATTTTTGTTAGGGGGAGTGTGGATTGAGGGATGTAGTGAGGTGATCATATGTATTCTTTTCTTTGCTCATATGTTCAGAGATACTTTGATCATGTATTAACATACATTGTATTTATTCTCTTCTTATATATGATGATGTATGTTTTTCTTTCACCTACCTTTACATGTGTTGTTTCTTTTCTATCTTTATACACATGTTTCTTTACTTGTATGTAATCTATTATTTCTGTTTCACACAAAGATGCCTTGATGTGTTTTGTTTATAAGTGTTTCAGAAATACAGGTTGTCAAAGTCTTCTTGCCATGAACTCTCTTCTTGCAAAGTTTTTCAAGAGTTTGTGTTAGGATAGATTTTACTGTATGTAACAAGTGAATATGAGTTGAGTGATTTATGACTTCTCTCATATCTTCATTTGTATGTTGTGGTTTTGTCACGGATTGCCAAAGGGGGAGATTGTTAGGACATATGTAGTTCAAGTCTGTGAACATATGTCACTATTTTATGTAATTGACTTATCCTTAGACAAAACGCACTTTACTCGTAATTGGGTAGATTTAGGATGAGTTTAACACTTCAAGAAACAGTGGTTCAAGGTTAAGTGTTGAAGCCGTCAAAGTCTGTCCAAGAAACAAGCTAGGAAGTGCAAGTTTTTAAAGCTCGACACATACCTCGACAGATGCATCTATCGAGCTTTAAAGAAGCTGTTTTGCCCGAGCCTCGACAGCTTCTCGACACCTCTCGACACCTCTATCTGTCGAGAATTAAAGAAAACAGATTTCCAGGTCTGTTTCAAGTCTAATCCGTGAGTGTGTCTTTGGGATTTCTTTTCTCCTAACCCTAGACATATAAAAGGATTATTTTAAGGGCCGTCAAGCAAGGAAGCAGAAGATACAAGCTGCACATTCTTTGAGAACTTGTTGTTCATGCAATTTGTGATCAGAAAGACAAAGTTCGTGCCCTAGTTCATCTCTGATGATTTGAAGAACTTTGTAGCGAACTCTCTCTCTCTAGTTGGTATTTGAAGTCGCGTACTGGGATCCGCGCATCTGGTTAGTCACGTACTTGGGAGCCGTGCATTGAAAGGAGAAACTGTCACTACAGAACAAGTCCAATTGGGTATTGGGGTAAGAGTTCAACTATAGGTTGGTGAGGTACTGGGATTCCTTACTTGTAACTGCTTGTTGTGATAATAGTGGAGTTTCGGGAGTGGTGACCTTAAATCACCCGGTGGGGTTTTTGCCGTAAGGTTTTCCCCATTCGTGAACAAATCACCGTGTTATTTATTTTCCGCTGCTTAACTTAGTTTGGTGATTTGTTTGTGCTGCCACGTGATATTGCATGTTAATTTGATTAATTAAAAACTGGGCTAATTAATTAATCTAAGTTATCACAAGAGGTTAACGCATTTGTGGCTTGTCAGGTTCGACCTAGAAAAACGTTCAAACCATGAGCCAATTCAGCCAAGTCAAAAAGTTGCATTTACTTTTTAAAAATAGAGAAAATTGAGCTGTGGAGTGTAGAGCATCATAACCAAGGCACCACTTAGGTTGCTTGTGAACAACTATGAAGTATATTATAGTTATTATAGATATATGTGGTTTATAAGTTTTCAACTTATTCTATCACAACTCTCTCAAATTTATTAAATATTACTAAATTTATTTTCTTTGATGAATTTACTTTTGATTAAAGAATAATGCCTTTGCATGGAAATTTACGAAAATAATAAAAAGTAATTTTTTTTAATCAAAATGATCTAGACTTGTGGGATTATTATAAAATATTTTTTTAATTTTTATTTATGTTGTACTATTTTATATTAACCTTATAATATCATGAGATTTTATTATAAATTTTGTTTCATTTATTTTTAGATATTTTTAGTCAATTTTGCTACTATTTATATATTTAAAATACCTTTATTTGTATTTTAATCAATTATTAAATTAATTATGACATCATCACGGTTCGACCTTAGTCGAACTTCAATTCAACCTTAAAAACCTTGAACCTCTTCCTTTTCCAGTTCTTTGAATGCTCCGGGTCTGAAAACCATGGTACTTGCTGATATGGCTCAACAAGAGTGTAAAAACAATAAATGCTATATTTCAGCTTTTAGATATATACAGATATAGATTTGCCAAGGATGTTCATTAGCATAATGATGGGGTTTTTTTTTTTTAGATGGTGATGTGTTTATTAAAATAAAAAATAATAAAATAAATAATAAAACACAACTTTTTTTGATAATGAAATGATAAGTTTGGACCTTTTTATTAAAAGAGTTTCAACCTGTGGCGTCCGCTTCTAATGATAGCTCTGTATCGCGATGAGTTTGAACATTGAATGTAAACAATTGTTTGATTTGTGAAGTTGAGTTGGATAATTTGATTCTTGAAAGTGATTCAGTGGTAATCATCAATGCGTTGAATAATGAAGACTTGTTAAATTCCTCTTTGGGTCATCTTTTACAGGATACTTTGTTGATTGTTAGTTCTCTTCGGAGTTGGTCTTTCTATCATACTATTAGGCAAGGTAATTCTGTTGTGGATGCCTTGGCTAGGAGAGCTAGATTGTTTGCTCCGCTGTTAGTTTGGATGGAGTTTGTTCCTCTAAACATAGTCAATTTTGTTAATGTTGATTTACCAGCTTATTGATTAATATAATGTTTGATTTTCTTCTAATATATATATATATATATATATATATATATATCCAAACCTTCAGAAAATGTACATAATTTAATGCATTTAATGTGTAACTTTTAAGAAATGAACACAATTCTATGCATTCAAAGTAGAAAATTGTTTGATTTGTGGATATTTTTCTTCATAATGTAAAATGTGCATAATATACATTCAACTTCCAAGTCCTCAAATAATGTACACAAATTTTCATATTTAATATCCAAACCTTCAAGGAATGTACACAAATCTGAATATTCAAAGTAAAAGTTATTTTATGTGTGAATGTTTTTCTTCACAAATTATTGAGAGTGTAAGGTCTGTATATTTGGGCTATTTTTAACACAAGAACTTGTGATACTAAGAGCTTTATGTTGGAAAATTTAGTCTTGTATCTCATACAAAACACACAGCGGAAGCAATAAAGATGGATTTATTTCATTCATGATTGATAACATGCACTATGTAAATTTCAGAATTTAAGAACAAGATAGCGTACCTTGGTGTGGTGAATTTCAAAACAAAAGATTAGAAGTACTTGGAAACACTTTTAATCTTTTCTCCAATTCCACTTTACCCCCAAGAAGTGTGGTCTCTCAATCAGTTTTCAAGGGAGAATAATTGAGTGGCTTCACTCACACATATACATCATTTCACAATGATGTCTTTCTTTTTCTCATTCTCTAATAAAAAATTGTGTATGTTTCTTCCTTTATAACTAACTGATTATCTAATTGGGCTGGCCTATTGGGCCATTCCAACTGGGCTTTAGTGTGTGGCTTGGAGTGGGACCAAAAGGAATCAATAAAACACTAGCTCCAATGGGCCTTGGGCTTTTCTATCAACTCTTGACAAGTCCAAAGTTACTATTAATTATAGTTAATATCACAATATAAATATAATTGCATTCTATGCCTTATTTATAAATTATATCCCAAGACTTTATTATACATGTCATACAATATTCATAGTAATACAAAGTCATAAATGCAGACTACTACTTTGAAGATTACTACATCTTAATCCTTGAGTACCTGGTTTAATCCTTTAAGTTATTCATCATATATTTATGAAATTTAATTTCATAAATATATATACTTTAGTAACTTTTTACTAAAGTGGTTAGGCCTAACACTTTGAATAACCATATCCATTAAACTTATCTCAAGGGAATATTTTATATCTCCGTTAAGAGATTATGAATTCTATTTTGAGAATATATGTTCCATCAACACTAAATGTGGCTGCCCAACAAACTGAGATTTTGATCGTGACTTTAGATCTCGCTCCTGATATATCAAAGCAACCTACACCTTATAATCAGGTCCATTATTCTCTCAAAATTAAGAGTTCTTACAAATAGAAGTCTTGAGATTTATTATTTATTTGACAGTCGTTAGGAGAATAATAAATCTCACAGCGGTCCAGTTTAATATGTCTTAACTCTTAAAACATATCAACATATCAACTAGAAGTCTTAACTTCCATGATTAAGACAAATCATCTTAGTTGATACATTATAGTCTTCGCAGATGAAATGCCTAATTTCATCACCGACTACGTACTATAATTCTGAGTTTACAATGAACTTGTGATTTATATCTTTTGTGGCTTTTAACTTAAATCACATACTATGCATCTAATGAACTATATGATAATGTCTAAATATTCATATTACCATTCTTTTAGATAATAATAAAATAACTTTATTTATGATAACATTAAGTCATACATAGCATCATACAATAGGATTTAAGGGCACGCATCTTAACAATCTCCCACTTTCCCTAAAGACTATTGTGCACTAATCTAACTCCCATTTCCTCCAAATGTGACTCAAAAGTCCTTTGGGGCAAGGTTTTGGTAAAGGAATTTTCTAGATTACTTGCACTATCAACCTTTGCTACTACCACATCTCCTCGAGCAAAAAAGTCTCAAATAATGTGGTACTTTCTCTCAATGTGATTTCCTTTCTTATGATTCCTTAGATCTTTGGATTATGCCACTGCTCCACTATTTTCGCAAAACAATGTAATGGAAACTTACTCCATTCTCACAACACCAAGACCAGAAAAGAATTTCTTAAGCCAAATAGCTTCATTTGCTACCTCATAAGCAGCAACATATTTAGCTTCCATGGTGGAGTCCACAATATAAGATTGCTTAACACTCCTCCAACTTATGGCTTCGCCTCCCAAGGTGAACACATAACCTGAAGTGGACTTTCTGAAATCAAGATCTGACTAAAAATCTGAATCTGTATAACCAATGGAAATCAAATCTTCACTATGGTAAACAAGTATATAATCTCTCATTCTCCGTAGATACTTGAGAATATACTTTACAGCTTGCCAATGTTTAAGTCTTGGATTTGATTGATATCGGCTGACCATGCCAACTGAATAACAGATATCTGGTCTAGTACATAGCATGGCATACATGAGACTTCCCACTGCAGAAGCATAAGGAACTTGTCTCATTGTATTTTCTTCCTCAAGAGTCTTAAGCCTTTGGCCATCAGACAGAGGAACTCTATGTCTAAAAAGAAGTAATCCTTTCTTGGAGTTTTGCATGCTAAACCGTTTTAGAACCTTATCTATATACCCAGTTTGTGATAAACCTAACATCTTATTTTTGCAATCTCGCCAAAGCTTGATCCCTAAAATAAAGTTAGCTTCACCCAAGTCCTTCAGTTCAAATTGGCTTGACAACCAAACCTTTACCGATGACATTACCCTTACATCATTTCCAATGAGTAGAATATCATCAATATAAAGCACTAGGAACATTACTACTTTGTCTCGATGTCTTTTGTACACAGATGGTTCATCAAGATTTTGCTCAAAACCAAATGATTTGATTGTTTGATCAAATCTATTGTTCCATGACCTAAATGCTTGCTTAAGTCCATAAATGGACCTTTTCAACTTGCATACCATATACTTTTGGTTCTTTGCTATGAAACCTTCCGGTTGCATCATATAGATTTCTTCTTCAAGATTGCCATTAAGAGATGCAGTCTTGACATCCATTTGCCAAATCTCATAATCATAATGAGCAGCAATGGAGAAGAAAATTTTGATAGATTTAAGCATGACTACTAGCGAAAAAGTTTCATCATAGTTAATGCCTTCTTTTTATGGATACCCTTTCACCACTAGTCTTGCTTTAAAGGTTTCAACCTTTCCATCTATCCCTCTCTTCCTCTTGTAAACTCATTTGCAACCAATAGGTTTAATGTCGTTAGGTGCCTTTACAAGATCCCATACATGATTGGAATACATAGAATCTAATTCAGATTTCATAGCTTGGATCTAATGATGTGCATCTATATCATTCATTGCCTCTTCATGAGTGTAGGGATCGATCAACCTTTTCTAGGATAGCTTTATAAGTTTCTCCCAAACCTATAAATCTTATAGGAGGCCGAACAATTCTCTCACTACGACGAGGCACTTGTGTACTTGTCATTTCATGAGTAGTATCTTATGGTGTATTGAATACAACCACATCATCCCTAGTTTTATCTATTGGTTGTTCAATTATAGGTTCATTCATTTCAGCCAATACAACTCTACTTTTTGGAGTAAAATTATTCATATAATCCTTTTCCAAAAATTTTAGCATTTGTACTAATAGAAACTTTGTTATCATTTCGACTATAGAATAAATAACCCCTAGTTTCTTTTGGATAACCCACAAGCAAACATAATTTTGATTTTGGTTCCAACTTATCAGGCTTCCCCTTTAACACATGTGCTGGACAACCCCAAATGTGGAGATATGTTATACTAGGCTTACGCCCATTCCACAATTCCATGGGTGTTTTAGGAACAGACTTTAATGGAACTAAATTCAAAAGATGTATTGTTGTATCTAAGGCATACCCCTAAAAAGAAATTGGTAGAGTTGAGTAACTCATCATGGACCTAACCATTTCTAAAAGAGTCCTATTCCTTCTCTCTGCTACACCATTTTATTGAGGAGTTCTAGGTGCAGTCAATTGGGATACAATCCCATTCTGAATTAGATAATCCTTGAAATCCCCAAAAAGGTATTCACCACCTCGATCAGATCGAATGGCCTTTATGCGTTTGCCCAATTGATTCTGAACTTCATCCCTGAACTCTTTGAACTTTTCAAAGGCTTCAAACTTCCGTCTCATTAGGTACACATAACCATATATTTAGTAATCATTTGTAAAAGTGATGAAGTACTCGTAACCTCTTTTTGCTTGGATTGACATAGGACCACATACATATATATGAACTAATTCAAGCAACTCTTGGGTTCTTCTACCTTTTGCATTAAAAGGTCGTTTGGTCATTTTACCTTCCAAACAAGATTCACAATCTGGAAATCCATCAAAGTCCATGGGCTATAAAAGTCCATCTTTGATTAGTATTTGAATCCTATTTGAATTAATATGACCTAAACACAAGTGTCAAAGATATGCATCACTAGTAGAAGGAAACTTTCTCTTTAATGATTTTACATGAGAGCTACTATCTAATTCAGAATTGTATAATTCATGCTTAAGAAAGAATGTGAAAGAGAGTAATAAGAAATTTATAGAAAATAATATGAGAAGAAAAAAAAGTAGAAATAAAATATATATTGTAATAACTACTTTTTAAGAGAGAATGTGAAAGAGAATAATAACAAAATAACAAAATAACCCCAAATTATCCAGGTCATTTATGTTACATAACAAAATAACATTATATTCTTATATATTATCTTTATATATAATGCAATAGGATACCATCTATGAAATCAAAAAGAAGAAAAAAAGATAACAACCGAAAGTTCAAATAGCGTATAAAACACCATTGAACGTTTAAACCCCCAAAAACAAAATTACCAACACAAGCTTATACACAAATAATATATGTCCAGAATGACGAATATAAACAAAACCCAAATTGGTAAAACACTCTAAACCAAAATTAATCACAAATACAGCAATAATTAAAAGGTAAAGAGTAAGGGAACGGAGATGCAAACACAAAGATAACACGACCATGTGTTATCGAAGAAGAAACTGAAGTACTCGGTGAAAAACTTCTCTGCCACCGTCCAAGCGGTCAAATAATCCACTAGAAAATGATGTTGGGATACATGAATAGCAATAAACCCTCCAAGCCTAATCTATCCATTGCACCTAAGCCCTACAAGCTTTTTGCTTCAATAGGGTTACGTCGAACCTTGTCTTCTCTAGCTTACTGGATTCCACAATAAGCCCATTGCATCAACCAAATGAAGTGGCCTTTCTGAACCACTTCCCAAGCACCAAAATACCTCCTCACTTATATAGGTATGGTGAAATAAGGATTTGGAAGATGAACCACTCAAGGGTATATCAATGAAGAGGGTGAGAGTAGAGGAATTTGAAAAATCAATAGATTAAGATTGTGGGTGAGTCAATCTTGTTTTTCTCTAGGATTTCTCTCTCAAAATTCTCTCTTGAAGCTCTCTAAATTTCGTGGGTATAAGGGTATTTATAGTAGGGTACGTGGGGAATGTAAAAAGACATTTTTCATCCAATCAGAACATTCTAGCGACTCGGCCTCGCAACTGGAACTAGTCGAGAGTTTGAATCGTGAGATAACTGCCAGACCAAACTATACTTTTTGTCTTGTAGTGCTCCAGCTGTCATGACCCTTCAGCTCCTTGCATGCTTCACACATGTGCCACTTTGGCTGCTTGCCAGTTGCGAGTTAGTTGCGAGATCCAGTCGCAAGACTCCTTTGAGTGCACACATCTTGAGTTTTCTTTACACTTTCTCACACACAAGCCTTACATAATTCCCACCTAAATACAGGGTATCTAATTGCTAAATTACAAACAAATTTGGCACAAAATAAAGCCAACACATGATTGAATAAATTTAACCTTACAACAACTTAAAAACACAACTTAATTATACCAACCCAAAATAGAATTTCAAATAATACAAAAATTTGTCAACCTGATGTTAAGATGAAAGAAAAATAAAAATAAAAAAAATCCACCAAAAAATGAAGAAAAAAATTGTGAGAGAGAAAGAGAGAGAAATAACCTTTTGTGTGTGGGAAAATGATGTATAGAATGAAATAAAGAATAGTAAATTTATAGTAAGAGGAGAGAGATAAGAAAAGACAAAAATAAAGGAAGATAAAGTGATGTAAGAGATGTGATATTAAGATAAATAGTGGTGGAGAGATGAAAAGATAAAAGGGAGGGAAATTTTGGAAAATATATAATATTAAGTTGAGAAATTAATAAGAAATTAAAGAGTTAAAAATAAGAGAGATAATGTTGAAAATTGGTGGATGATGTTCCTGCTAATGTTATCAAACCTGAACCAGACCAACCAATCGGGCTAGGTTAATCGTGAACTGATCACATATCAGTTTTTTATATGTGAAAACCGGGCATTTAAATATTTTGGGAGAACCTCTTGAATTGGGGTTCTGTTAGGACATATGTAGTTCAAGTCTGTGAACATATGTCACTATTTTATGTAATTGGCTTATCCTTAGACAAAACGCACTTTACTTGTAATTGGGTAGATTTAGGATGAGTTTAACACTTCAAGAAACAGTGGTTCAAGGTTAAGTGTTGAAGCCGTCAAAGTCTGTCCAAGAAACAAGCTAGGAAGTGCAAGTTTTTAAAGCTCGACACATACCTCGACAGATGCATCTATCGAGCTTTAAAGAAGCTGTTTTGCCCGAGCCTCGACAGCTTCTCGACACCTCTCGACACCTCTATCTGTCGAGAATTAAAGAAAACAGATTTTCAGGTCTGTTTCAAGTCTAATCCGTGAGTGTGTCTTTGGGATTTCTTTTCTCCTAACCCTAGACATATAAAAGGATTATTTTAAGGGCCATAAAAGTGATGCAAGTTGCACATTCATTCAGAACTTCTTGTTCATGCAATTTGTGATCTGAAAGACAAAATTCGTGCCCTAGTTCATCTCTGATGATTTGAAGAACTTTGCAGCCAACAACTCTCTCTCCAGAATCAAATTAAATCATCCTCCAGAAACTATTGGTACTCCAAGTGTTGCAGAAGAGCCAACAGACATGCCTACATCACCAGATTCTGAGTGTCGTGAAGACAAAGGACCCTCCTCCAGAATCAAATTAAATCATCCTCCAGAAACTATTGTGGGAAACATGAATGAAATCACATTGCGGAAACGCACAGTTGATAAGTGTGTTGCTAACTTTGTGTCATACTCTTGCTATTTGTCCCAGGTTGAACCCACTAAAGTTAAGGAAGCTCTTCAGGATGAAAGCTGGGTAGAAGCAATGCATGATGAACTGCTTCAGTTTTAGAGGAATGATGTGTGGACCCTAGTCCGTAGACCGGAAGGCGAGCATGTCATCGGCACTAAGTGGATATTCCGAAATAAGACTGATGAGGAGGGCAATGTAATCCGAGACAAGGCTCGACTTGTAGCTCAAGGATACACTCAGATGGAGGGTATAGACTATGATGAAACATTTGCCCCAGTTGCTCGCATGGAGTCCATTAGAATCCTTCTTGCCTTTGCATGTCACTTGAAGTTCACGCTATATCAGATGGATGTGAAAACTGCCTTCTTGAATGGTTTGCTTAAAGAGGATGTGTATGTGGCTCAACCTAAAGGATTCATTGATCCACACTTTCTAGATCACGTGTTGTACCTCAAAAAGGCCCTCTATGGATTAAAACAGGCACCTAGAGCTTGGTATGAACGGTTGACTCAATACCGGATATCCCATGGGTTTACAAGGGGAAAGGCTGATCAAACTCTCTTCATCAAAAGAAAAGATGGTGAGCTGGTGGTTGCTCAAGTCTACGTTGATGACATCATTTTTGGATCAACTAAGGATGAGCTTGCTCAAGACTTCTCTAAACTCATGCAAGCAGAGTTCGAGATGAGCATGATTGGAGAACTGTCTCACTTCCTTGGACTGCAGATTCGTCAACAAGATTCAGGTATATTCATCTCTCAATCTAAATATGCTAAGAATCTTGTGAAAAAGTTTGGTTTGGAATCTACTAGTTCTGTTAGAACCCCCATGAGCCCAAATGTTAAACTCACTATTGACATGTTAGGTAAAAGTGTAGACTCTTCACTTTATAGAAGCATGATAGGTAGTCTTCTTTACCTTACTGCTAGTAGACTTGACATTAGTTACAGTGTAGGAGTGTGTGCTAGATATCAGGCTAATCCCAAAGAGTCACATATGACCGCTTTAAAAAGAATCATCAAGTATGTCAAGACTACTGCCAACTTTGGTGTGTGGTATAGCAAAGACACAAATAATGTCTTAGCTAGATATTCTGATGCTGATTGGGCTGGGAATGCCGATGATAGAAAAAGTACCTCAGGAGGGTGTTTTTATGTGGGAAATAATTTGGTCTCTTGGATGAGCAAAAAGCAAAACTCCATCTCATTATCCACTGCTGAAGCTGAGTACATTGCTGCTGGTAGCTGTTGCACCCAACTCCTATGGATGCAAAAACTCCTTCATGATTATGGTATTTGTCAAGAACATCTCACCATCTATTGTGACAATACCAGTGCCATCAATATCTCTAAGAGTCCGGTTTAACATTCTCGAACCAAGCACATAGAGATTCGACATCACTTCATTAGGGAGCTTGTCGAAGATGGTGTTCTCACCCTTGAGTTTATCCATACCGATGACCAAAAAGCTGATCTGTTCACCAAACCTCTGTATAGCAAACGTTTTGAGTTCCTTCGTTAAAACATCGGTGTCATCTCCATGGATTGATCTCTTTCTATCCCTCTTCTTCCTCATGCATGTGCATCTAGTTTTATGCATTGTTTTGCTTTACATGTTTTTGTTTGTGTGTTTTCAGTTTTGTGTTTTATTTTTACTTCTCTAATAAAAAATAAAAAAAAATTGAAAAATTGAAAAATACAAAAACAGTGTGAGTTAGTGTGCATTAGTTCATGTGAACTTTTGATATGGCCATTGAAACAGAGTTTTCTAAACTTTGTATCACATATAGCTTAGATGAGCATTCTTCTGCATAACTAAGCAAGTGAGCTTTGTAGCTCTTTGTTTGTGATGAGTAAGGTTAAGTGATCTCTTCTTCTTAACACTCATATCACTCTTTTTGACGGGTTGAACTAGAAAATCCTAAGAGAAAGGCATAAATAACCATCTCACCACTGTTACTCGTCAATCATAATATGACATCTGTATGCTTCGGTATAGCAAAAGTGCAATGTCAATGACACCTGTATGCTTCGGCATAGCAAAAGTGCAATGTCAAAAGCTTAACATAATTGGGTATTTATTTTCTTTCTCTTGTATGCCCATGCATGATATGCTTGTTAAAAAGAAAATATGCAAAGATATAGAAAGCAAAAAGATCAAAAATGCTTTAAAATATGGTTGCAAGCGTGTTTTCTAGGAGATGTGGGAGTTATAGGATGTACCTCGAAGGTGATATCCCTATCAAACGGTTATGATTGTGTGTGAGTTAAAGTGATTTTCTCATATCTCAAATCGTCATAACATTGAGACACTTATGCAATCTTGCGATGTTCTCACACACAACACGCAACACTCTTTGCTATTCTTGATACATGTGCAGGTACAATGTGATTTGGCCATCACAAGGTTTACATGCTTTAATGTATGCTCACTAAACTGTCTGGACTTGTTTTTGAAATATAAAATTGGTTAGACTTGTTTAGTGTGTGTGTGCGTGTTTTGAGATAAATGAGCATCAATTTTCTTGTTGAGAGATGATTTTGAGAGCTTAATGTGTTGATTGGATCCTTGGTTGAGTTGCATGCATGATTGCATTCATGTCTGTGTTTTTCCTCTTTTGAAAAATTGTTTTTAAAGGCATCTTGACACCTCCTCGATACCTCTCGACACATAGGCTATTTGTCGAGATCCTTAGACTCTTTCTTATCGCAGTCTCGACAGATACCTCGACACTTGCTGGATCGATCGAGAAACTTTCTGTCTGCTCGATAGCTTCTCGATAGCTGCTGGATCGATCGAGGTTACTTCTTGTTTGTTTCTTCTTCCTCGATACCTGATCTCGATAGCTTCATCTGTCCATGTGTATTTCTCGACACATGACCTCGACAGCAGGCTCGACACCTCCCGATAGCATCATCTGTCGAGAATTACTGAGAGGCTATATATTGAGCGTTCGCGATTTTTCTTCTCACTTGCTCGATCTCTCTCGCTCGAAACCTCTGTTCTCTCTCTCAAAATCTCTCCTTTTCCCTCCAAACCTCTTCCCAAGGCGTTTTTAAGTGTTCCTTGCGATCTTCAACTCTTGGTAAGCGTCTTATCCCTCATATTCATGCATTTCATTGTTTTAAAACCCTAGGTTTTGTGTCTTTGAAAATTTTTGGGAGTTTTCAAAATTGTTGAGGTTTTCATGAAATTCTTGGGTTGGTTTGATAGTTTTGATCTTCAAAATCACATGCATTGCATCACATTCGCATTCTAATTGTATTTTCATGCATTTAGATGTGTGCCTATCGATTGTGTGCTGTTAGGTTTGGATTGGGCTGAGCCCATGATGGTTTTATGTTGCATGTCACATGTTCATGCATTCTCCATGCATACGTTCTTTCTTTTCAATATTATTCTGCCAATATTGAACTGTTTGGAACTTTTCTGTGTGTCTCTTGCTCTTTCCCCCTCTCTATGGTTGCGTTAGTAGTGTCTATAGCACCTAAACGTAAGTCCATTCCGTCCCAGAACCCTCTACGTTCTAAGGGACAGTCTTCCTCTGACTCTACCCCTCTTTCTATCCGGTTCCGTGATGAGAAAGCCCATAAGGACTTCTCGGAGAACTTTTCTAAACGCGGTGTTCATTCAGAACGCCACGTTGTCCTGGCAGACTTTGCCGACACCGACCTTCCTGATGTCATTCTCTCTCGGGGATGGGAGTCACTATGTGACGTCCCGGTCAAATCTCCTCTCGTGTTGATACAGGAGTTTTACTCCAACATCCACAGGATAGATTCTTCAGTACCTCTTTTCTACTCTTGCGTCTGAGGTACGCGCTTTTGTGTCACCCCAGAGTTAGTCTCTGAGGTTCTTCATGTCCCTAGGGTGGATCATCCTGATTACCCTAGCTGTGAGCGTCTCTGGACTGTGTCCAAAGACGAGATGATCTCGGCGTTCTGTGAGCGTCCGTCCTCTTGGGGAGATCATATGTACACACCATGTCGACCTTTTGCTAAAGGTCCTCGCTTTCTTAACATGGTGATGACTTTTGTTTTGCACCCACTTTCTCACTATAACTCTATCACAGAGCCTCGCGCTCGATTTTTGCTGTCCCTCTTAGAGGATCTTTCTATAGACTTTCCTTCACACTTTATCTTTTCCATCATAGATGTCTATAGAGATACGGCCACCCGTGATAAGCTCATTTTCCCTTCTGCTATCACGAGGATCCTGAGCCGTTTTTCCATCCCTTTCCCCTCGTCTGATCCTTACCACGTCATGTCTGCTATAGACGCCACTACCGTAAAACGTAGCGAGGCACAGTTCCGATCGCGACAGACAGATGGTGCCACTCCTTCTACTCGTCCGGCCACCTCCAGATCAGCTCGTGCGTCTGCTTCTTCCTCCTCGAGCGACGTCACGTTAGGAGACATCATGGCGCAGCTACAGCGCATGGATGCTCGCCTAGATACCCTCTCCACGGAGTTGTATCAGGTGAACGTCCGTGTTGGTCGCATCGCCAGGCGACAGGCGACCATGGGCGGCTTTGCTCCAGAGGCTTCTCCTCCGCCACCTCATGTGTCGACTGAGACCGAGGCTGATGATGATGGCGATGATGATGATGCTTCCGACGATGATGATGATGGAGATGCGAGCTTTTCGGATGAGATGTCTACTTGACACTCTACCCTTTGTCACTCGTGACAAAAAGGGGAAGTAGTTTTGTATGAGAGTAGTCATACTTAGGGGGAGTGTTAGCATAGGACATTTTTGTTAGGGGGAGTGTGGTTTGAGGGATGTAGTAAGGTGATCATATGTATTTCTTTTCTTTTCTCATCTGTTTAGAGATACTTTGATCATATATTGACATACATTGTATTTATTCTCTTCTTATATATGATGATGTATGTTTTTCTTTCACCTACCTTTCATGTGTTGTTTCTTTTCTATCTTTATACACATGTTTCTTTACTTGTACGCAATCTATTATTTCTGTTTCACACAAAGATGCCTTGATGTGTTTTGTTTATAAGTGTTTCAGAAATACAGGTTGTCAAAGTCTTCTTGCCATAAACTCTTTTCTTGCAAAGTTTTTCAAGAGTTTGTGTTAGGATAGATTTTACTGTATGTAACAAGTGAATATGAGTTGAGTGATTTATGGCTTCTCTCATATCTTCATTTGTATGTTGTGGTTTTGTCACGGATTGCCAAAGGGGGAGATTGTTAGGACATATGTAGTTCAAGTCTGTGAACATATGTCGCTATTTTATGTAATTGGCTTATCCTTAGACAAAACGCACTTTACTTGTAATTTGGTAGATTTAGGATGAGTTTAACACTTCAAGAAACAGTGGTTCAAGGTTAAGTGTTGAAGCCGTCAAAGTCTGTCCAAGAAACAAGCAAAGAAGTGCAAGTTTTTAAAACTCGACACATACCTCGACAGATGCATCTATCGAGCTTTAAAGAAGCTATTTTTGCTCGAGCCTCGCCAGCTTCTCGACACCTCTCGACACCTCTATCTGTCAAGAATTAAAGAAAACAGATTTCCAAGTCTGTTTCAAGTCTAATCCGTGATTGTGTCTTTGGGACTTCTTTTCTCCTAACCCTAGACATATAAAAGGATTATTTTAAGGGCCGTCAAGCAAGGAAGCAGAAGATACAAGTTGCACATTCTTTGAGAACTTGTTGTTCATGCAATTTGTGATCAAAAAGACAAAGTTCGTGCCCTAGTTCATCTCTGATGATGTGAAGAACTTTGCAGCCAACTCTCTCTCTCTAGTTGGTATTTGAAGTCGCGTACTGGGATCCGCGCATCTGATTAGTCACGTACTTGGGAGCCGTGCATTGAAAGGAGAAACTGTCAATACAGAACAAGTCCAATTTGGTATTGGGGTAAGAGTTCAACTGTAGGTTGGTGAGGTACTGGGATTCCTTACTTGTAACTGCTTGTTGTGATAATAGTGGAGTTTCGGGAGTGGTGACCTTAAATCACCCGGTGGGGTTTTTGCCGTAAGGGTTTTCCCCATTCGTGAACAAATCACCGTGTTATTTATTTTCCGCTGCTTAACTTAGTTTGGTGATTTGTTTGTGCTGCCACGTGATATTGCATGTTAATTTGATTAATTAAAAACTGGGCTAATTAATTAATCTAAGTTATCACAAGGGGTCAACGCATTTGTGGCCTGTCAAGCATCATCGTCATCGCCATCATCATCAGCCTCAGTCTCAGTCGACACATGAGGTGGCGGAGGAGAAGCCTCTGGTGCAAAGCCGCCTATGGTCGCCTGTCGCCTGGCGATGCGACCAAGATGGACGTTCACTTGATACAGCTTCGTGGAGAGTGTATCTAGGCGAGCATCCATGCGCTGTAGCTGCGCCATGATGTCTCCTAAGGTGAAGTCGCTCGAAGAAGAAGCAGATACTCTAGCGGATCTAGAGGTGGTCGGACGGGTGGAAGGAGTGGCACTATCAGACTGTAGCGATCGAAACTGTGCCTCGCTACGTTTTACAGTAGCGGCGTCTATGGCAAACATGACATGGTAAGGATCGGACGAAGGGAATGGGATGGAAAAACGGCTCAGAATCCTCGTGATAGCAGAAGGGAAAATGAGCTTATCACGGGTGGCCGTATCTCTATAGACATCTATGATAGAAAAGATAAAGTGAGAAGGAAAGTCTATAGAGAGATCCTCTAGGAGGGACAACAAAAACCGAGCGCGAGGCTCTATGATAGAGTTATAGTGAGAAAGTGGATGCAAAACAAAAGTCATCACTATGTTAAGGAAACGAGGACCTTTAGCAAAAGGTCGACATGGTGTGTACATATGATCTCCCCAAGTGGAAGGACGCTCACAGAACGCCGAGATCATCACGTCTTTGGACATAGTCCAGAGACGCTCACAACTAGGGTAATCAGGATGATCCACCCTAGGGACATGAAGAACCTCAGAGACTAACTCTGGGGTAACAGCAAAGCGCGTACCTCGGACGCAAGAGTAGAAAAGAGGTACTGAAGAATCTATCCCGTGGATATTAGAGTAAAACTCCTATATCAACACGAGTGGACATGTGACCAGGATGTCACACAATGACTCCCAAGCCCGATTGTGTATGACATCGGGAAGGTCGCTGTCGGTAAAGTCTGCCAGGACAACGTGGCATTCCGAATGAACACCTCGTTTAGAGAAGTTCTCCAAGAAGTCCTTATGGGCTTTCTCATCACGGAACCGGACAGAAAGAGGAGTAGAATCTGAGGAAGACTGTCCCTTAGAACGCAGAGGGTTCTGGGATGGAATGGACTTATGTTTAGGTGCCATAGACACTACTAACGCAACCATAGAGAGGGGGAAAGAAGAAGAGACAGGCAGAAAAGTTCCAAACAGTTCAATATAGGAAGAATACACTGAAAAGAAAGAACGTATGCATGAAAAATGCATGAACATGTGACATGCAACATAAAAACATCATGGGCTCAGCCCAATCCAAACCTAACAGCACACAACAGGTAGGCACACATCTAAATGCATGAAAATACAATTAGAATGCTAATGTGATGCAATGCATGTGGTTTTGAAGATCAAATCTATAAAACCAACCCAAGAATTTCACGAAAACCCCAACAATTTTGAAAACTCCCAAAAATTTTTAAAAACACAAAATCTAGGGTTTTAAAAACATGAAATGCATGAATATGAGGGATGAGATGCTTACCAAGTGATGAAGATCGCGAAGAACACTTGAGAAAGCCTTTGAAAAAGGTTTGGAGGGAGAGAGAAATGTTTTGGAAGAGAGAAAAAGAGTTTTCGAGCGAGAGAGGTCGAGCGGAGTGAGACAGAAATCGGGAAGAACCCATATATAGACCTTTAGTAATTTTCGACAGCTGCAGGTGTCGATAGGTGTCGAGCCTGCTATCGAGACAGCTATCGAGAAAAAGCACTTCGACAGATAAAGCTATCGAGGTCATGTGTCGAGAAGGAAGAATCAACCAAGAAGGAACCTCGATCGATCCAGAAGCTATCGAGAAGTTATCAAGTAGACAGAAAGTTTCTCGATCGATCCAGCAGGTGTCGAGGTATCTATCGAGACTGCAATAAGAAAAAGTCTAGGAAGCTCGACAGACAGCTATGTATCGAGAGGTATCGAGGAGGTGTCGAGATGCCTTTGAAAACAGTTTTTTAGAAGAAGAAAAACACAGACATGAATGCAATCATGCATGCAACTCAACCAAAGATCCAATCAACACATTAAGCTCTCAAAATTATCTCTCAACAAGAAAAATAAGCACATGTATCTCAAAACATGCACACACACACTAAACAAGTCTAACCAATTTTATATTTCAAAAACAAGTCCAGACAGTTTAGTGTGTATACATTAACGCATGTAAACCTTGTGATGGCCAAGTCACATTGTACCTGCACATGTATCAAGAATAGCAAAGAATATTGCGTGTTGTGTGTGAAAACATCGCAAGATTGCATAAGTGTCTCAATTGCTATAATGATTTGAGATATGAGAAAATCACTTTAACTCACACACAATCATAACCGTTTGATGGGGACTATCACCTTCGAGGTACATCCTATAACTCCCACATCTCCTAGAAAACACGCTTGCAACCATATTTTAAAGCATTTTTGATCTTTTTGCTTTTTATATCTTTGCATATTTTCTTTTAACAAGCATATCATGCATGGGCATACAAGAGAAAGAAAAGAACTACCCAATTATGTTAAGCTTTTGACATTGCACTTTTGCTATGCCGAAGCATACAGATGTCATTGACATTGCACTTTTGCTATGCCGAAGCATACAGATGTCATATTATGATTGGCGAGTAACAGTGGTGAGATGGTTATTTATGCCTTTCTCTTAGAATTTTCTAGTTCAACCCATCAAAAAGAGTGATATGAGTGTTAAGAAGAAGAGATCACTTAACCTTACTCATCACAAACAAAGAGCTACAAAAGCTCACTTGCTTAGTTGTGCAGAAGAATGCTCATCTAAGCTACAGGTGATACAAAGTTTAGAAAACTCTGTTTCAATGGCCATTTTAAAAGTTCACATGAACTAATGCACACAAACACACACTGTTTTTGTATTTTTCAATTTTTCAATTTTTTTTCTTTATTTTTATCAGAAAAGCAAAAATAAACTACAAAATTGAAAACACACAAACAAAAACATGTAAAGCAAAACGATGCATAAAACTAGACTGACTCAAAACAGTAAAGAAACACACAAGTAATGCAACACACAAAAACAGGAGAGAGAAGAAGAAGTGACTAAAATCACTTAGATCCCTTTGCCTTCCACACCTTGGAAGAACCTTTCCTTTTGGTCGACTCTTGAACCGGTGAGGAGGGAGAAGACTATGAACCATTCAAGCTGATTCTCCAAGAGGAGCGAGAGAAGACTGAAGCTGATTCTGGCTTCCAAATGCTATCATGCCATTGCTCTGTTGAGTGGCTCGCCACTTATAGCAACTTGGTCGAGTGTGACCGGCAACACCACAATGATATTAGAGATGTGGCTTCTTCTGTTTGGGCATTTGAGAGTTAGCCTTCTTATTCCTAGGGTTTCTAGATTCCCTTTTCTCAATTTTAGGGGGTGCTCCTAAGATGGACTTGCCTTTGTCTACGTTCTCACTAGCTAATTCAGTTTTGACATTCTTATTTTCATTTTCAATGTTATTAGCAGGTGGAACAAACACAGTAGTGCTAGTAGTAGGAGTATTAGAAAGAGAGAATTTATACCCCAATCCAGTACGGTCTGAAGAAGATCTCTGAGCACTCAGCATCTCGTCCAGCTTTGCACTTGACGTCCTCTCCAGTTGTGCTCTGACTTGAAACAGCTCCGCTTCAAGCTTCTTGGTCCTTTCAACCAAGAAATTGTTTTTGAACCTCAGTGCTCCAATGGTCTGATTTGCTTCATCAACCTTTGTGGACAGCTCCTCACGGTTGAGTTCCACATCACTGAGCTTCTTGGTGGCCAGCCTATAGAGTTTCTCATGCTTCTCAGAAAGCTTGTACAGTTTCTCATAGGCGGTGTGGATATCATCTTGATCATCCATGATCTCACACTTGGACTCCACCAATTCCTTCTCTTCATCCACTTCTTCAATAACCCCATCAGCAGGATTCACAGTGGCAGTGAAGGCATTCAAGATTCTGTCGTCTTCATCTTCGGAATCGTCCTCGGGCTCCATGTTGCTTAAGGTAACAGCAAGTGCCTTGCTCTTCCCTATGCTCTTAAGGTACGTAGGACACTCTTGTTTCATGTGTCCGAAGCCTTGACACCCAAAGCATTTTGGTCCAGCGGGAACAGTGTACTGACCGCCATCCTTGACATCCTTCTTCCCTTTATTAAAATTCTTGAGTTGTGAAGAACTGGATTGTCTACGGTCTTTGTTGAAGCCCTTTCCATTTGCATTCTTCATGAATTTCTTGAATTGCCTTGTGATGTAAGACTTCATCTTGGAATCTTCATCATCTGAAGAATCATCCGTATCACTGCTCTTGGCTTTTAGTGCCAAACTCTTGCCCTTGCTTGACTTGCCTAACCTAGTCAGCCCTAACTCATAGGTTTGCAAGTTTCCAACCAACTCAGTCAAAGGAATTCTATCAATATCCTTTGATTCTTCAATCACCGTGATCTTAGCATGGAATCTCTCGGGCAGCGATCTAAGCACTTTCCTTACTATCTTGGGTTCAGGGATGGTTTCCCCAAGATTAAAGGCTAAGTTTACTATGTCCTTAAGCTTGGCATAGAACTCATCAAACGACTCATCCTCCTCCATCTTAATTTCTTCAAAGCGTGTGGTGAGCCTTTGTAGCTTTGAATCTTTGACAGCCTTGGTGCCCTCATAGGTTGTCTGGAGGATGGTCCATGCTTCCTTAGCAGTTTCGGCTGAGGAAATTTTCTTGAACACCTCATTGGTGACTGCACTGAATAGGGCATTCAATGCTCTGCTGTTGAAGTTTGCCGCCTTGATCTTAGCATCATCCCAGTCGGCCGGCGCTTCTGTAGGCTTGGTCCAGCCTATCTCCACAGCTTGCCACACTTTCTCATCTAAAGACTGTAAGAAAGTTCTCATGCATACTTTCCAGTATGCATAGTTAGTGCCATCAAATAAAAGAGGTATAATAAGAGATTGTCCTCTATCCATGACAGCAAGGGTCAAATGGATCACACACAATGGATTAAATCCTAATCAGAGTGTGCTTGCTCTAATACCAATTGACAGGCCACAAACGCGTTGACCCCTTGTGATAACTTAGATTAATTAAATTAGCCCAGTTATTAATTAATCAAATTAACATGCAATATCACGTGGTAGCACAAACAAATCACCGAAACTAAGATATGCAGTGGAAAATAAATAACACGGTGATTTGTTCACGAATGGGGAAAACCTTACGGTAAAAACCCCACCGGGTGATTTAAGGTCACCACTCCCGAAACTCCACTATTATCACAACAAGCAGTTACAAGCAAGGAATCCCAATTACCTTACCAACCTACAGTTGAACTCTTACCCCAATACCCAATTGGACTTGTTCTGTAGTGACAGTTTCTCCTTTTCAATGCACGGCTCCCAAGTACGTGACTAACCAGATGCGCGAATCCCAGTACGCGACTTCAAACACCAACTAGAGAGAGAGAGAGTTGTTGGCTGCAAAGTTCTTCAAATCATCAGAGATGAACTAGGGCAAGAACTTTGTCTTTCAGATCACAAATTGCATGAACAAGAAGTTTTGAATGAATGTGCAACTTGTATCACTTTTACGGCCCTTAAAATAATCCTTTTATATGTCTAGGGTTAGGAGAAAAGAAGTCCCAAAGACACATTCACGGATTAGACTTGAAACAGAACTGGAAATCTGTTTTCTTTAATTCTCGACAAATAGAGGTGTCGAGAGGTGTCGAGAAGCTGTTGAGGCTCGGGGCAAAGCAGCTTCTTAAGGCTCGATAGATGCATGTGTCGAGGTATGTGTCGAGCTTTAAAAACTGGCACTTCCTTGTTTGTTTATTGGACAGACTTTGACGGCTTCAACACTTAATCTTGAACCCAAGTTTCTTGAAGTGTTTAACACATCCTAAATCTACCCAATTACAAGTAAAGTGTGTTTTGTCTAAGGATAAGCCAATTACATAAAATAGCAACATATGTTCACATACTTGAACTACATATGTCCTAACAAAATGGACCGACAGCTTGATAGATATACCAAGTGAATTTACAGTATTCTCATATGCTCATGCAACAGATATTTTAATAAAAGAAGCCTTGACAGATACTCCTTTATTAATTATTAATTGTGGTAATTTCTTGAGTAAAGACAGATTTAATCTAGACAGATTTAATCTCTTGATAGACAGAATTAATCATTAGTCTCGGATAGACTTCTCTATTACAATAGTTGATGAAAGACTCTATGGAGAAGTTTTATTCTCGCAGAATGAAATATATAGAAATACTTATAAAAGGGATAAAATCATGACAGACTTTGTAAATTTTCTAGATTCCAGTTACTCCAATATTAATAGACTTCATTATGACTACTCTTATACCACTACCACTACTCAGCGAGAGCATGATGGTGTACAAAAAGTTTGTTGTTTCCTTATATATGCTTCAAACCTCAAAAAATATCTTCTTTTAAAGTATTTCAAAGGGAATTTATAGATAGACATTGGCCAAAAGATTTTAAAAACAAATTTGAAAAAAGCTTTGCAAGAAAATATTTATTTTCATGAAATTATTTCAAAACATAATCCTTTTACCCAATTGCAGACTAATATGGATAAAAGACCTTCCAGAGTAGACAGAAAAGGAAAGGGTAAGGCACCAATGGTGCAACCCAAAAGAAAAGAAATCTTTGAGACAACATCCTTACAAGATACATTGCTAGTAGAAGCAATGTATTCATGTAGTGGCAAAAGTGAAATTCTGCAAGAAGTGCTCTGCACTGATCTTACTTTTTAGGACGAAAAATTTATAGACCTCCCTTTCACATTAAAATACTTCTTCAAAATTTAAAGGCAGCCTTTACCCTCAAATAGAAATCCATATTCCAAAAGACCCTTAAGGCTTTGGAATTACATCTTGTTAACACCATTGCATTTATTGAAGCGCTTGGTTGTCAACTCCCTGGCAAGGAGGATGGAGATTCAAGCTCCACAAAGACAAATTCACAGTCTCTAACAAGCTATCTTATGGGAACAAGCTTTTCAAAGCTCCACTCTAAGATTCAGCAAAAAACGAGACTTGCCATTAAAATGTCGCCCCCAAAAATCCAACAGAATATATTAACTCACAGAGCCCTAACGAGTTTTTATGACAAATGGATGTATCTTTTTAAACTTTGTCTCTATAGCATTTATCAGGACAGACATGACAGATGATGTATGGCTATCCCATAAAGCCAAATGGTATGAAGGCTTTGGAGACACAAAAAGAGTTTATGATGGACAGCATCCCAGACTTAATTATATAAAGCTTACTATTTGGAGTACTCTTCTAGTTTGGGATACTGGCTAGTATATGGAAGCCTGTCCAGCGCATATTTTGGTTCTCATCAGTGACTTTAGTTGCAGCCCTGATCTTTATCGGTATACAGGAGAGACTTATTTATCACGTGATGATCCTCATGATCTGGCACAAGAATGGTCTAATTTTATGAACAATAAGATCTATGAGGTACAAAAGAATTAGATATTGATTTCCACTTATATGGCTACACCAATAGGATAGTTGTTTATGGACCAAGACCTCTAGCAAGGAGGCTCATTGGGAAAAGAAAGATCACTAAGGGCCATAGAATAATGACAAAGAATCATGCCCCTACCTTCCTTCCTATAGTATACTGTACTCTATGTGAAAATTATGGAGCATTCCATGAGCATACAACTAACTCTGATTCTGATCTGTTCAATTATGATAATTACGCGGATACAGATTGACAGACAGACTAGTCAAGATAGATATGCCGAGCAAGACAGAATACTTTCACAGACAAAAGTGGACAGACAAAAGCAGTAGATCACTATTCACTAGCATGCGCACTATTCTCAGACAAACTATGCCTAGACAGTCCAGACAGATTTTCAGTTAGACAGTCCAGATAGAAAAAGATAGAAGCAGACAGAAGAAGTTGATCACTATTTACAGATGACAGATAATAGATCACTCTTCACTAGCACACGCACTATTCTCAGACAAACTACTCCAAGACGGTCCAGACAGACAAAGACAGATGTTCATCCAACACAGTCCAAGATAGTACAAACAGACAATAGACAAACAGATATTTATCACTATTGTTTACTAGCATGCGTAAAAAGAAACTTGATAGATTCTCAGAAAGACTACTGTTTAGCAAGGATAAGCCTCCACCGACAGATTAACTTGAGTTAATTCTACAAACTCTGGTTACTTTTGAAGACTAACTATGGTGCATTTCATCTATAAAAGAGATAGACCTTGAAGACAAAACCAAGCCTTTTCAATTGCAAGCCTTAATTTCCTAGCCTTTTCATTTAGAAGAAAGAAAGAAAGCCTTTGATAGCCTTCCCTCTCCCTCTCTTAGACAGACTTTTGTAACCCTTCTCTTTTGTAATCTTGTAACTTTTAAAATTATTTTAGGAACTCCTTTTATGACTTTACTTTACCCCTTTTTAATTATAGTTGAAGGAATTAAAACTAATGCGTTGGGAAAAGACATATTCTTTAGATTCGTTTTACCACATGCATTAAAAGAAAATCACTCTTCCAAAAAGGTTACCATTCTGAAATATATCAATAAAAAGGAATCTATAGAACTAAAACAAGCTTTTCACCTTTAAAGACCGAAATATCACTTGATGACCATTGACAGTTAATGGCATAAAGAAGTTCAAACAAGATATAGAGACAAAGGTTTGTTTTCCTATCACCTTTTGGCACAAACATATAAAACAATTATCTTGTAGAAAAGAAAGAACTATGCTTACAATTTCCTTTAGTCAATATGAATGGACTGATAGCCTGATAGATATACCAAGTAAATTTATAGTATTCTCATATGCTCATGCAATAGATGTTTTAATAAAAGAAGCTTTGACAGATACTCCTTTAATAGTCATTAATTGTGGTAATTTGTTGAGTAAAGATAGATTTAATTTCTTGACAAATAAAGCTAATCATCAGTCTCTGACAGACTTCTCTATTACAATAGTTGATGAAAGACTCTATGGAGAAGTTTTATTTCACATATTCTCGCAGAATGAAATATATAGAAATAATTATAAAAGCGATAAAATCATGACAGACTTTGTGAATTTTCTGGATTCTGGTTACTCCAATATTGATAGACTTCACTATGACTACTCTTATACCACTACCACTACTCAGTGAGAGCATGATGGTGTACAGAAAGTTTGTTGTTTTCTTATATATGCTTCAAACCTCAAAAAATATATTCTTTTAAAGTATTTCAAAGGAAATTTATAGATAGACATTGGGTAAAAGATTTTAAAAACATATTTGAAAAAAATCTTTGCAAGAAAATATTTATTTTCAAGAAATTATTTCAAAACATAATCCTTTTACCCAATTGCAGACTAATATGGATAAAAGACCTTCCAAAGTAGATAGAAAAGGAAAGGGTAAGGCACCGATGGTGCAATCCAAAAGAAAAGAAATCTTTGAGACAACATCCCTTCAGGATATGTTGCTAGTAGAAGCAATGTATTCATGTAGTGGCAAAAGTGAAATTCTGCAAGAAGTGCTCCGCACTGATCTTACTTTCCAGGGTAGAGAATTTACAAACCTCCCTTTTCACATTAAAATACTTCTTGATAATTTACAGGCAGCCTTTACCCTTAGACAGAAATCCATATTCCAAAAGACCCTTAAGGCTTTGGAATTACATCTTGTTAACACCAGTGCATTTATTGAAGCACTTGGTTGTCAACTCCCTGGCAAGGAGGATGGAGATTCAAGCTCCACAAAGACGAATTCACAGTCTCTAACAAGCTATCTTATGGGAACAAGCTTTCAAAGCTCCACTCTAAGATTCAGCAAAAAACGAGACTTGCCATTAAAATGTTGCCCCCAAAAATCCAACAGAATATATTAACTCACAGAGCCCTAATCAGTTTTTATGACAAATGGATGTATCTTTTTAAACTTTGTCTCTATAGCATTTATCAGGACAGACATGACAGATGATGTGTGGATATCCCATAAAGCCAAATGGTATGAAGGCTTTGGAGACACAGAAAGAATTTATGATGGACAACATCCGTATCCGGGATTACTCATTAACGCAGCGACAGAAGACCCAGTGATCTGTGATCCTTCATGTTTATCTGAGATGCTAGAAGCAAGGTTTATTAGCAAGTTAATCCTAACTTCTGGAGATTAGATAAGTTTATTCCCTAGAATTATCCAAGAGGCAGCCGAATAGATTGGAGGACTTAATTATATGAAGCTTACTATTTGGAGTACTCTTCCAGTTTGGGATATTGGCTACTATATGGAAGCCTCGTCCAACGCATATTTTGGTTCTCATTGGTGACTTTAGTGCAGCCTTGATCTTTATAGGTATACAGGAGAGACTTATTTATCATTTGATGATCCTCATGATCTGGCACAAGAATGGTCTAATTTTATGAACAATAAGATCTATGAGGTACAGAAAGCATTAGATAATGATTTCCACTTATATGGCTACACCAACAGGATAGCTGTTTATGGACCAAGACCTCCAGCAAGGAGGCTCATTGGGAAAAGAAAGATCACTAAGGACCATAGAATAATGACAAAGAATCTTGCCCCTACATTCCTTCCTATAGTATACTGTACTCTATGTGAAAATTATGGAGCATTCTATGAGCATACAACTAACTCTAATTTTGATCCGTTGGATTATGAAAATTACACGAATACAGATTGATAGACAGACTAGCCACGACAAATATGCCGAGCAAGATAGAATACTCTCACAGATAGAAGCAGACAGACAAAAGCAACATATCACTATTCACTAGCATGTGTACTATTCTCAAACAGGCTACTCCAATACGGTCAAAACAGACAAAGAAAGATGTTCATCCAACACAGTGTAGACAGACAACAAATAGATAGACATTTATCACTACTGTTTACTAGCATGCGTAAAAGAAACCTGACAGAATCTCAGACAAACTACTGCTTAGCAAGGATAAGCCTCCATCGACAGATTAACTTGAGTTAATTCTACAAACTCAAGTTGCTTTTGAAGACTAACTATGGTTCATTTCATCTATAAAAGAGACAGACCTTGAAGACAGAACCAAGCCTTTTCAATTGCAAGCCTTAATTTCCAAGCCTTTTCATTTAGAAGAAAGGAAGAAAACCGTTGATAGCCTTCCCTCTCCCTCTCTCAGACAGATTTTTGTAGCCCTTCTCTTTTGTAATCTTGCAACCTTTCTCAGACAGATTTTACTTTGTAATCTTGTAACTCTTCAGACAGTTTTTATTTTCAAAGCTTGTATCAGACAGAAGTATTTTCAGTTTTAATCAAAGGCAAAAGTTTTTATTCAAGTATGATTTTATCAGTCTTTATGTTCATATTCCATATGCTGTTTTAACCTTATTTTGAATATATCTATTTTGCTATTTTCTTCTTTATCATCTATTTTATTATTGTTTATGCTTCCATATTATTGCTTTGCTATCTCCTGTTGTACAGAACTCTCACTTCCCATACAAGGGTAAAGAAGGGCTTTCCACCGTACAGCGTCTCTTCATGACTATAGCTTGGCTCTGTGTTTCCCTGTTGAGTGTAAGTCGTGGCAGCACCTTGCTAGCGTACGTTCGGATCTGGCAGCAAAAAGGCAGGTGTGATAGCGCAACAATAAGTAGGTGCAACACATCTGGGTGCATGAAGACACGTGACTTTGATAGGTACCTTGCTACTCCCTTTATTAGGTGATGGTAGGCCTTGTCTACAATTTACACCTAATGAGGTGGGGCAAATCCCTGCTGGGTAGTTTATAGTATCAGAGCGAGGACGTAATCCCTTGTATGGAACTCTCTACCGTACGGCATCTCTTTATGACTATAGCTCGGCTTTGTGTTTCCCTGTTGAGTGTAAGTCATGGCAACACCTTGCTAGCGTAAGTCCGGATTTGGCAACAAAAAGGTAGGTGTGATGGCGCAACAATAAGTAGGTGCGACACATCTGGGTGCATGAAGACACGTGACTTTGATAGGTACCTTGCTACTCCCTTTATTAGGTGATGGTAGGCCTTGTCTACAATTTACACCTAATGAGGTGGGGCAAATCCCTGCTGGGTAGTTTATAGTATCAGAGCGGGGACGTAATCCCTTGTATGGAACTCTCTACCGTACGACATCTCTTTATGACTATAGCTCGGCTTTGTGTTTCCCTGTTGAGTGTAAGTCATGGCAACACCTTGCTAGCGTAAGTCCGGATTTGGCAACAAAAAGGTAGGTGTGATGGCGCAACAATAAGTAGGTGCGACACATCTGGGTGCATGAAGACACGTGACTTTGATAGGTACCTTGCTACTCCCTTTATTAGGTGATGGTAGGCCTTGCCTCCCATGTACCACAGATAATTTATGTATGAGTTTTATTTCTTTGCAATTAAAAAGTTACTAGGAACATATTACTGCATAGCCACTACTTGCTCCTTGGTAGCATTGGTCAGCCTCAACACTCATTGGCAAACCATAGATTTGTGTTGGTCAGCCCATTTTTTGTTAGCTGAAGGATAGGCGTGTGTGTTGGGTGGTCCCACAATGGAGTTTCTCGGGGTGGTGGTCCAGATAGCAAGGTACCAGTGGTTAGTAATAGTTCTGCCAGTAATTATTAATTGTTTGGAAATAGAATAGATACGTTTATTGTTCATCATCTATTTGCATGTCCACACTTAGGTTAGGCATACACTAATTAGAAACATGGACTATGATGATATAGATTATGATGAAGGTTATAGAATGATAGATATAGATAATAATTGGTTAAATAATGATATGGATTATGAAACAAATTCTGATTCTGATAGTGATATGGATAATTATAATTATAACTCTAATAACACAAATAATTGGCATACATCAATAGGAGAGAAAATCAACAGACAGACTGATAGACACAATAACATTTCTTAGACAGAATAAATAAAAAATTAAAATCCTTAGAAAATATTGAAAGATCCACTGTTATAGAAAGAGAAAATAATAGAGATGATAGATCAGATAGTTTTTTGGAACTTTATGAAAAAATTAAAGCTTTAAATTCAGACTTTGAATCCCATCAAAGATCATCTTTAACAAAAAGCATGACAGATAACTAATATAATAGACAACAACAGAATAATTCAACAAGTACCGACAAATCAATAAATTTGATAGATATAAAGGACATTAGAAAAGATAGTTTAATATGTGATAATAGCAATAGTTTTCAAAATTCAAAAGTAACTGATAGACCTATACCTAAAACATATAAAGACAAAGAAAAACGCTTGAAAAAAGTAGACTTAAAGACAGATAAGAATGAAAGTCTTATAAAAATAATGCATGAAGGAAAAAGCATAAAAAGACAAAAGACCAATAACATGAAAGATGGCCTAATTATAAAAAGAACAACACGTATGGAAAATGAAGAAATATTTAAAAAAAAAAAGGAATAGTAAAAGCAATGATAGAAAAGATAGAAATGGAACATGGCAATAGTACTTTCAAGATAGTCAACTCAAAGGAGAAAGAAAGTTTGAAAAACCAAAAGAAACTCTGATAGAAAAGATAGAAAGTAACTCTACAAATATAATGCATAAAGAAAGAGACATGGCTATAGTAAAACACATGTCAAAAAAGGAAATAGAAAAGGACATGTTAAAACCAAAAGAAAATAGTACTCTTGAAGAATCTCTACATAGGAAATTAGAAGTAGAAGAAAAGATAGAACAAGAAAGAGAAATAGTCAACCAATGTAGGAAAACTAATAATAATAATGAAAAGAAGAATAGTGATAGTGTAGTAAAGGTAAAAGAAGTCAACAAAAGAGGGAAAATTGATATTCTAAAAGAAAAAATAGATGAAAGACTAAAGGCAATTGAAAGATCTATCATATATACCCAAAATGATAGCTTGACAGAAATAGTTAAAAGGATAGAACTTTTAAATTCACCTTTAGACAAAGGCAGGAAAAGAGACATAGCAGTTTTAAATTCTACTGAATTATCAGACAATGAGGAAGATGACAGACACACTAAAAATATTAGTTGTCATAAATGTAAAGAATATGGACATACAAAAAAGCAATGTGACAGACATAATAAAATTGTTAAACAAATTAGCAGATTACAATTTGAGACAGACATAATAAATGAATTGATGGAAATATTTAATGTTAAGCAAAATGAGATAGACTAGATAAGGGAAAAAGAAGAATTAAAACCAACCAACCCAATTAATGTTAATAAAAGAAAAAGAAAGTAAAAAGTCATAATAATGAAATTAATAGATAATCTACCTAATCATTTAAAAGATAAGACAGATTATTTACTAAGCTTAAAAGAATCAACAAACATACCTATTGTTTGTATTATATGTAGACAATATGGACATCATGTTAAGGAATGTAGAAAACAAGAAAAAGCCAAGAAAGAAAAAGATAAAAAGGAAAAGATAGAAATGACACAAAATGGAAAAGACGTAAAACCAGTAACTTCACAAAACTTAATTATAGAAGCAAAAATAATAAAGCAAGAGATTAAAGAAATTAAAGAAGATAATTTGACAGACATAAATGAACAAAATATTGTAGAAATAATAAATCTAAAAGAAGACTCTAAACCCTTAAGGACCCCCTTTCAGTAGAAAAAGATAATAATGATAGACAGAATTTCTTGAGTTTAATTGACAAAGTAATTTTTCAAAAATGGTATACCAAAACTACTTTAGTAGTTAATAAAGAGTTCTCTTTGACAGAAATTGTTTTAATAGATTATGGTGCAGATATGAACTATATACAAGAAGGATTAATACCTTCAAAGTATTATAAAAAATTATCTGAAAGATTAACACCTAATACTTACATATACAATGATGGAATATGCCTTAAGACAGACTTTGTTTTAATTAAAGACATTCCTTTTAAAATTATTTTAGGAACTCCTTTTATGACTTTACTTTACTCCTTTTTAATGATAGATGAAGGAATTAAAACTAATGTGTTGCGCAAAGATATATTCTTTAGATTCATTTTACCACCTGCTTTAAAAGAAAATCATTTTCCTAAAAAGGTTACTATTTTTAAAAGATATCAATGAAAGAGGAATCTATAGAATTGAAACAAGTTTTTCACCTTTAAAGACAGAAACCCAATTGTAGACTACTATGAGTAAACAAACCTCCCAGGCAGACATGAAAGGAAAGGGTAAAGCACCAACGGTGCAACCCGAACACTTCCCAAAGCCCTCAATAAGAATTTTAGACATGCATAAAGGCGTCTTGATAGAGACAATATCCTTCCAGGATACATTGCTAGCAGAGGCAATGTATTCATGTGGTGAAAAAAGTGAAATTTTGCAAGAAATGCTTCGCACTGACCTTATTTTTCGAAACGGAGAATTTACAATCCTTCCTTTTCACATTAAAATACTTCTTGATAATCTACAAGTAGCCTTTACCCTCAAACAGAAATCCTTATTCCAAAAGACCCTTAAGGCTTTGGAATTACATCTTGTTAACAATAGTGCATTTATTGAAGCACTTGGTTGTCAACTCCCTAGCAAGGAGGATAGAGATTCAGCTCCATAAAGACAGATTCATAGTCTCTATAAAGCTATCTTATGGGAACAAGCTTTTCAAAGCTCCACCCTAAGATTCAGCAAAAAACGAGACTTGTCATTAGAACCTTACCCCCTGAAATCCAACAGAATATACTAACCCATAAAGCTATAACAAGTTCTTATGACAGATGGATGGATCTCCTCAAAGTATTAGTCTCTATAGCATTAATCAGAACAAAAGACATGATAGATGATATATGGCTATCCCATAAAGCTATATGGTATGAAAACTTTGGAGAAGCAGACAGAGTTTATGAAGGAACCAGCGACAGATTCAATCCCTATCCAGGATTACTTATCAATACAGAGATAGAGGATTTTAGTAATTTGTGATCCATAATGGTTATCTGAAATGCTAGAAGTAGGATTTATTAGCAAATTAATTATTACTTCTGGAAAAATTTTGGAGGACAACTTATCTGTTAAGAAAAAAAGTGTTCTAAAATTGATTCCATTATTATATATGTATGCCTTAGTTAACTTATTACTTATTTTAAGTCTGTCGCCATCAGCCTGAGTTAATCTGTCTATGGCTGATTCATAATACTTAGAAGGTATTAATCCTTCTTGTATGCAATTCATATCAGCTCCTGAATCAACAAGGACAACAACTGTTAACAAGAATTCTTTATGAACAACTAGAGTTATTTCAGTATACCACTTTTGGAATATCATTCTGTCAATTATATTTAAAAATTCATCTTCATAAGAATTTTCTCCACCATAATTGTGTCTATTCATGTTAGGGGAGTCTACTGAAGATTCATTGCAGTATTTAATTTTATCTTTTATATTAATCACTTGTGCAGCTATCTGATCAACCATATTTTTTAAGATGAAATTTTCTAATTTTAAATCCTTCAGCTCATTTTTTAGATTATTAATATCTGTTATAGGTTTATTAGGTTTAAATCTATTAGTAATTTCTGCAAAATTATAAGTTGACTTATAATCTTTTAGGTCTATCTCAAATCTATCCAATTGAGTTAAAGATTCTTTTAATTTGGATAAATAATCTTTTCTAGACAGTAGATCCGGGAGTTTGTCTATCAGATCCATTGTTATGTCTTCTTGTGTTGTTAAGACACATATTTTTTATTTCCTTTTACAATAACAATTATCAGGATTATTATAGTCACATAATTTAGTCTTTCCATTATGTGAAGAAACATCTGTAGATGATGATGATGAGGTGGTATCATGATTATCTATCTGGTGAATTTCATTATCTGTTTCATCACTATCTGTCAGTGCTATTATATTCATTATTTTATCCTTTAATTTTCCTGATATATCAAGTTTATTTATCTTTCTTTAAAAATTGCAGTATTTACTAATATGTCCTTTTTTACCACATTTGAAGCAAGTGACATCATTTTCTTTATATCTATCGCTTTTCTTTCTTTTGGACTCTTCTTTCTTATCTTTCGTCTTACCTCTATGATATCTTCTACGATTATATTTGTATCTATCATCATTTCTTCTTTCTTTCCATCTTTTTCTAGAGGGAGCAATTAAAGGGTCAAAACCGTATTGCTCACAAAAAGTTCCTAGTTCTTTTTTAGCATATCTTTTTTCTTTCTCTATCTAATTTTTTAATATTAAATCATTACACAACCATAGACCTATTTTATTGATAGAAGATATTATATTGCCATAAGTTAAGTTAGGATATTCTATTGTGCCATCATTATTAGCTATATCTTGTCTAACCTTTTGTGCAAAGAAATAAGGTAAACTAGCAATAAATTTTTCTTTCCAGTAGGATTGTTGGCAATCATTTCTACTCAAAACTTTTGAAATAAAAACATCTTTATACCATCTAAAGTTTGAAAGTTGTGGGCATCTTAGATTAATTAAAACATCTGAAGCTCTTTCTTTATATTGATTAGGATCTCCAACAAAATGTTTAGTTATAGTGTAAATTAAAGTGTTAACGGCATCTTTTGAAGGTTGTCTATCTATCATTATAACACTTCCATCAGCTTCTTTTTTAACAACTATCAATATTTCATTTCTGTCTTCATCATCTAAATAATGATCCCACCAGCTTTTTAACTGGCTAGTGAAACTAGTGACAATTAAATGAGCTATTTGATGGTCACGTTTTCCACGATTCTTATAAACATTAGTAAGCATAGTCATTTCATGTAAAAGGTTTATTATTTCATATTCCGACATTCCATCAATATTCCATTCATAAATTAAATCTGGTGAATAAGATAAATTAACAAAAGTGTGTCTTTCTTCAAACTGTTAATCAGGGGGAGTGGGTTTAGGATACCAATTCTTTTTGAGATATGGTTCTTCAATTCTTCCTTTTTTACGGTCTTGTGATGAAGATGCTAAAGTTAATTTATTAATTTGTAATTTATCAGTAAACTGTGATTCTAAATTATCTATGTCTGATAAGTCTGTCAGGTCTGTCAATTGATTATCTTCTGATTCTTAATCCTCTGAAGACTTAGTTCTTCCTAATGTATTCATTATTAGGCCTTTGTTTTTTAGTGGCTCCATATCTTTTTGTGATTCTATTTTCATTAGGTCTAGCTTTTTATTTATTTCATCAAGTAGATGATCTGTTTTTTCTATCACAAGTCTCTTTAAAGGTGATCTAAGGTGAGGGGGGATTTCATGGGGAATAAATAAAGGGGTTTTAGACTCATTTTCCTTTTTTATAGAAGTGGAAGGGGGTATAATTCTGTTTTCTATCTCCTGCAACTTTTGACCAATTGATTTTAGATATATATTCGTATAATTATTCTATTGAATTATGCTGTCTAAATTTTTATTGTCATCACTTAGACTAGGTCTTTTGATAGGAGTAGCCAAAACCTGCACTCCATTACTTTGGCTCAGTATAACTGATTCAAAGGGTGGATAAGTTTGGTACACCTTTTCATGATTTTCTATCTTCGTCCATGACAAAGTTTTTTCTATTACACTTATCTTTTTATTATGATAATCCAAAAAGTGAAAGAAGCTAAGATGTGTTTGTAATTCTATCATCATTTCATAATACTTAGTTCTCAAATTATTTCTTTCTTGTTCATTATATTCTTTAAAAAATTGATTTTTTCTATCGTTATATTCATGTTTTAAGTAGTCATATCTTAATAATTCTTTATCTAAAAAATATTCCTTAGATAAGACATTAATTTGTTTATCATAATCAGTGAATCCTAATATGCCTGTTTAAGCAGGAGAATCAGGTTGAGGTTGAGGTTGGGGTTCATAAAGGGCTGATGAACATTAGGGGTTGGTTATGTAGTTCCTGTTGGATAATAAGCAGGTTCGGTCTAAATAGGGGTTCTTTTGGTGTTTATAGGAGAAAGGTGTATGACTGGAGGAAGATTCTGGGGAGGTAAAGGCCTAGAATTTGAAAAGGGTGACTTAGAGGAAAAAGAACTTCTAGGTGTGAACATCATAGGGGTTTTTTCTTCCTGAAGAGCTACTGGGTCTAATAAGGCTATCAGTATGTCTATCATTATTATTGAAAGAAATAATAACTATACCATTTGTCTTTTAGGCTATAAAATTTGGTTTTGTGTTTTCTATCTTTGGTGTGGGAGCAATGGCCTCTAGTTGCCATTTTTCAGGAAGGTTTATGTCTTTCCATTATATCTGTCGGGGAACATGAAGTCTACTATTTGGAGTTGAGGCTTGAAGAAGGAGAGTATGCCCTTTAGGAGATGGATCAGCTATGGATTGTGAGTCAAGGGTTGTTTTCATGAGTTTATAGTAAATTCTATAGGTAATGGCTAAAGGGCCTTCTTTCATATAATAACCATCTTTCTTAACATTCAAAGTTAAAGCATCCATAATATTTATGTCTGTTAGATTTAAAGCAAAATTAGGATAACAATTAAAGTATACTGGTCCATTATGCAAACATGTTTCCATCATTCTAGCAACGTATCCTGAAGGGATACTGTCTCTAACGAGATGCCTTCATGCCTGTCTGAAATTCTTACTAAGGGCTTTGGGAAGTGTTTGGGTCGCACCGCTTGTGCTTTACCCTTTCCTTTCATATCTGCTTAGGAGGTTCTTTTACTCATAGTGGTTTGCAATTAGGTTTTGGGAAAAGGATTATGTCTTGAAATATTATTTTGAAAATAAACATTTTTATGCAAAGCTTCTTTCAAATTTATTTTTAAAATCCCCTCACCAATGTCTTTCTATGAAATTGCTTTAAAATGTTCTATAAGAAAGTCATTTTTAAAATTTAAAGTAAAACATACTTTTCTCTGTACACCTTTGTACTCTTGCTGAGTAATAGTGGTATTAGAGTAGCCATGATGGAGTCTATCAGAATGAGTGGAATTCAAAAGATATTTAAAATCTGTCATGATTCCATTTGTGTATGTATTACTATATATCTCATTCTGCAAAAATATGTGAAGTAAAGCTTCTTCGTGAAATCTTTTGTCAACCACTATAATAGTTTGAGGAAAATCTGTTAGAGACTGATGATTAATTCTGTCTATCAAGAGATTAAATCTCTCTAGATTAAATCTGACTTCACTCAAGAAATAACCACAATTAATGATTAATAAAGGAGTATCTGTCAAGGCTTCTTTTATTAAAACATCTGTTGCATGAGCAAATGAGAATATTACAAATTTACTTAGTATATCTATCAAGCTGTCAGTCCATTCATATTGACTAAAGGAAATTGTAAGCATAGTTCTTTCTTTTCTACAAGATAATTGTTTTATATGTTTGTGCCAAAAAGTGATAGGAAAACAAACCTCTGTCTCTATATCTTGTTTGAACTTCTTTATGCCATTAACTGTCAATTGGTCATCAAGTGATATTTCTGTCTTTAAAGTTGAAAAAATTATTTCAGTTCTATAGATTGCTCTTTCATTGATATCTTTTAAAATAGTAACCTTTTTGAAAGAATGATTTTCTTTTAAAGCAGGTGGTAATATGAATCTAAAGAATATATCTTTTCCCAACACATTAGTTTTAATTCCTTCATTTATCATTAAAAAGGGGTAAAGTAAAGTCATAAAAGGAGTTCCTAAAACAATTTTAAAAGGAATGTTTTTAATTAAAACAAAGTCTGTCTTAAGGCATAATCCATCATTACATATGTAAGTATTAGGTGTTAATCTTTCAGATGATTTTTCATAATACTTTGAAGGTACTAGTCCTTCTCGTATGCAGTTCATATCCGCACCTGAGTCTATTAAAGCAATTTCTATCAAAGAGAATTCTTTGTTAATTACTAAAGTGATTTCTATATACCACTTTTGAAAAATTACTTTGTCAATTAAACTCAAGAAAGTATGTCTATCATTATTATCTTTTTCTAATGAAAGGGGGTCTGTAATGGGTTTAGAAAGTTCTTTTAAATTTATTATTTCTGCAATATTTTGTTCATTTATTTTTGTCAAATTATCTTCTTTGATTTCTTCTTTTACCATTTTTGCTTCTGCCATTAGGTCTTGTAAAGTTACTGGTTTTACATCTTTTCCATCTTGTGTCATTTCTATCTTTTCATTCTTATCTTTTCCTTTCTTGGCTTTTTCTTGTTTTCTACATTCCGTAACATGATGTCCATATTGCCTACATCTAATACAAATAGTAGGTATATTTATAGAATTTTTAAGCTTAGTAAATAATCTGTCTTATCCTGTAAATCATTAGGTAGATTATTTATTAATTTCATTATTATGTCTTTTTGTTTTCTTTTTCTTTTATTAACTTTAATTGGGTTGGTTGATTTTAATTCTTCCTTCTTAACTCGGTCTATATCTCTTTGAGTGACGTTAAATATTTCCATTAATTCATATATTATGTCTTTTTCAAATTGTAATTTACTTATTTGTTTAGCAATCTTATTTTGTTTGTCACATTGCTTTTTAGTATGTCCATATTCTTTACATTTATGACTAATAATATTTTTAGTGTGTCTGTCATCTTTCTCACTATCTGATAACTCAGTAGAGTTTAAAACTGCTGTGTTTCTTTTCCTATCTTTATCTAAAGGTGAATTTAAAATTTCTATCTTTTTAGCTAATTCTGTCAAACTTTCATTTTGATTATATATCATAGTTCTTTCAATTTCCTTTAATCTTTCATCTATTTTCTCTTTCAAACTATCATTATTATCTTTTTGTTTATTATTATTAGTTTTCCTACCTTCGTTGACTATTTCTAAACTTTCTAGACTATTACTATTATGTCTTTCTTGTTATATCTTTTCTACTTCTAGTCTCCTACATAGAGATTCTTCAAGGGCACTATTTTCTTTTGGTCTTAACATGTCCTTTTCTATTTCCTTTTTTGACATGTGTTTTGCTATAGCTATGTCTCTTTCTTTATGCATTATATCTGTAGAGTTACTTTCTATCTTTTTTGTTAGGCTCTTTTGGTTTTTTCAAACCTTCTTTCTCCTTTGAGTTGACTATCTTGAAAGTAATATTGCCATGTTCCATTTCTATCTTTTCTATCATTGCTTTTACTACTCTTTTCTTTAATATTTCTTCATTTTCCATACGTGTTGTTCTTTCTATAATTAGGCTATCTTTCATATTATTGCTTCTTTGTTTTTCTATGCCTTTTTCTTCTTTCATTATTTCTATAAGTCCTTCATTCTTATTTGTTTTTATAAGATCTAAGCCTTCTATAAATTTACTTTCCAAATAAGTCCATTATTATTTTTTTTAAGAAAAATAAGTTAGTCAATCAATACTTTATAATATAGATTTTCTTCCTTTCCAAGTTGATTTAGACTTCAAGTGATAACTCAATAGTAATTATATATATTTTGTGGTGAACCATATGTGTGGCTTGAATCCTCCCTCCCCTTCCCCAACTATATATATATATATATATATATAATCAAATTGATTCATTGCATTTATCATATACAAAATCCTAACAAGCCGTTTAGCCAAAAGAATCAAAAGTAGAAATCATATTATTGACAAAAATCATACTATAAAATGGTTACGGCATCAAAAAAAATCAATAACTGTTTTTGTGCATCCTTCTAAAATAAATATCATGTTGTGCAACCTGCACATTTAAAAAAAAAAAAAAAAAAAAAACTTTGTGTGTGCCAAGTAAGCCACCAATTCACAGTATTCACCATTATCACTCATTTCTTAGGGATAATCTTTTTTTTTTTTTTTTTCTATTTCCTTTTGCAGTGAAGATGCCATGATTAGTTATTTTTTTTTACATAAAAGAGGATTTGAACTTGTCATATCTGTTCAAATTGATGAGTTGTAGTGTTGGCAAACCATGACAAAACTAAGTCTCATTGAGTTAGAATCCTGTACTTTCAAGTCCAAGACAAAATAACTCAAGAGGATCATCAATGATAAAATAGATGATAAAGAAGAAAATAGCAAAATAGATATATTCAAAATAAGGTCAAAAACATAGATACATATGTAATGATTAGTTAAATAATTTCTCTCTTCTTTAAATATTTAGATAAGTTTGAATCAATATAGTTAATCATGATAAACTATGCACAAAATAAAATTGAAGAGAGAGAGAGAGAGAATATACCATTGAGAAGAAAAAGTTTACACGCAGAAGAACCCCTTGGTAACTCTGATATTATCTTGAAAATATGAAGACTTTTCTCCAAATCCGACAAGCCATTAAGAATGTCCATTCTTTCCAAGACTTTTGCATTCTTCAGAATATATCTTATGAGTTCCACTTCATGTTCCAAGCTTCTAAATTGCATGAGAGATATAGATAATAATTGGTTAAATAATGATATGGATTATGAAACAGATTCTGATTCTGACAGTGAAATGGATAAGTATAATTACAATGATAACCACAATAACACAAATAATTGGAATACATTAATAGGAGATAAAATCAACCGACAGACTAATAGACACAATAACAGTTTCTTAGATAGAATAAATAAAAAAGTAAAATCTTTAGAAGATATTGAAAGATCCACTTTTATAGAAAGAGAAAATAATAGAGATGATAGATCAGATAGTTTTTTGGAACTTTATGAAAAAATTCAAGCTTTAAACTCAGACTTTGAACCCCATCAAAGATCATCTTTAACAAAAACAATGACAGATAACCGATATAGTAGACAACAATAGAATAATTCAACAAGTACTGATAGATAAATCTGATAGATATAAAGGACATTAGAAAAGATAGTTTAACATGTGATAATAGCAATAGTTTTCAAAATTCAAAAGTAACTAACAAGCCTATATAAATAACATATAAAGACAAAGAAAAAGACTTGAAGAAAGTAGACTTAAAAACAGATAAGAATGAAAGACTTATAGTAATAATGAAAGAAGAAAAAGGCATAGAAAAACAAAGAAGCAATAATATGAAAGATAGCCTAATTATAGAAAGAACAACAAGTATAGAAAATGAAGAAATATTAAAAAAAGGAATAGTAAAAGAAATGATAGAAAATATAGAAATGGAACATGGCAATAGTACTTTCAAGATAGTCAACTCAAAGGAGAAAGAAGGTTTGAAAAAATCAAAAGAAACTCTGACAGAAAAGAAAGAAAGTAGTTAATGCAAAAAGAAAGAGACATAGCTGTAGCAAAACACATAAAGGAAATAGAAAAGGACAAGTTAAAACCAAAAGAAAATAGTACTCGTGAAGAATCTCTACGTAGGAAACTAGAAGAAGAAGAAAAGATAGAACAAGAAAGAGAAATAGTCCACAAAGTAAGGAAAACTAATAATAATAATGAAAAGGAAAATAATAATAGTATAGTAGAAGCAAAAGTGGTCAACAATAAATGGAAAAATGATAATTTAAAAAAGAAAATAGATGAAAGACTAGAAGCAATTGAAAGAAATATGATATATACTCAAAATGATAGCCTGACAGAAATAGCTAAAAAGATAGAAATTTTAAATTCACCTTTAGATAAAGACAGCAAAAGATACATATAAACTACCCAGGAGAGAGCACAGCAGTAATATGGAAGCATAAACAATGATAAAATAGATGATAAAGAAGAAAATAGAAAAATAAATATATTCAAAATATAGTTAAAACAGAATATGGAATATGAACATAGAGACTGATAAAATCTTACTTGTATAAAAACTTCTGTCTTTGATTAAAACTGAAAACTCTGTCTTTGATACAAGCTTTGAAAATAAAAACTGTCTGAAGAATTACAAGATTACAAACTAAAATCTGTCTGAGAAAAATTACAAGATTACAAAAAAAAGAAGGGTTACAAGAGTCTGTCTGTGAGAGGGAGAGGGAAGGCTATCAAAGGCTTTCTTTCTTTCTTCTAAATAAAAAGGCTTGGAAAATTAGGCTTTAAAGGAAAAGGCTTGCATCTGTCTTCAGAGTCTGTCCCTTTTATAAATGAGGAGAACCATATTTAGTCTTCAAAAGTAACCTGAGTGTGTAGAATTAACTCAAGTTTAACTGTCAGTAGAGGATTATCCTTAATAGTAGTCTGTCTGAATGCATGTTGATGAATAGTGATCTGTCGTCTATCATCTGTAAATAGTGATCTGCTACTTTTGTTTGTCCACTATTGTCTGTCTGTACTATCTTGAACTGTGTTGGACGAACATCTTTCTTTATCTGTTTGGACGGTCTTGGAGTAGTCTTTCTGAGAATAGTGTGCGTGCTAGTGAATAGTGATCTGTCATCTATCATCTGTAAATAGTCTGTTTCTAACATTTGACTTTGTCTGTCTATACTGTCTTGGAGTAGTCTGTCTGAGAATAGTGTACATGGTAGTGAACAGTGATCTGTCATCTATCAATCTGTATCTACATAATTATCACAATCCAACAGATCAAAATCAGAGTTAGCTGTATGCTCATGGAATGCTCCATAATTTTCACATTGAGTACAGTATACTATAGGAAGTAGGAGCATGATTCTTTGTTATTATTCTATGGTCCTTAGTGATCTTTATTTTCCCAATGAGCCTCCTTGCTGGAGGTCTTGGTCCATAAACAGCTATCCTGTTGGTGTAGCCATATAAGTGGAAATCATTATCTAATTCTTTCCGTACCTCATAAATCTTATTGTTCATAAAATTAGACCATTCTTGTGCCAGATCATGAGGATCATCAAGTGATAAATAAGTCTCTCCTGTATACCAATAAAGATCAGGGCTGCAATTGAAGTCACTAATGAGAACCAAAATATGCGCTGGACGGGCTTCCATATAGTAGCCAGTATCCCAAACTAGAAGAGTACTTGAAATAGTAAGCTTCATATAATTAAGTCCTCCAATTTGTTCAGTTGCCTCTTGGATAATTCTGGGGAATAAACTTATTTGATCTTCAGAAGTTAGGATTAACTTGCTGATAAACCCTGCTCTAGCATCTTAGATAACCATGAAGGATCGCAGATCACTGGGTCCTCTATCGCTGTGTTAATGAGTAATCCCTGATAGGGATGTTGTCCATCATAAACTCTTTCTATTTCTCCAAAACCTTCATACCATTTGGCTTTATGAGATAGCCATACATCATCTGTCATGTCTATCCTAATAAATGCTATAGAGACTAAAAGTTTAAAGAGATACATCCATCTGTCATAAGAACTGGTTAGGGCTCTGCAAGTTAGTAAATTCTGTTAGATTTTTGGGGGCAACATTCTAATGGCAAATCTCATATTTTGCTGAACCTTAGGGTGGAGCTTTGAAAAGCTTGTTCCCATAAGATAGCTCGTTAGAGACTGTGAATCTATCTTTGTGGAGCTTGAATCTCCATCCTCCTTGCTAGGGAGTTGACAACCAAGTGCTTCAATAAATGCACTGGTGTTAACAAGATGTAATTCCAAAGCCTTAAGGGTCTCTTGGAATAAGGATTTCTGTCTGGGGGTAAAGGTTGCCTGTAAATTATCAAGAAGTATTTTAATGTGAAAAGGGATGTCTATAAATTCTTCGTACTGAAAAGTAAGATCAATGCGGCGCACTTCTTGCAAAATTTCACTTTTGCCACTACATGAATACATTGCTTCTACTAGCAACGTATCCTGAAGGGATGTTGTCTCAAAAATTTCTTTTCTTTTGGGTTGCACCATCGATGCCTTACCCTTTCCTTTTCTGTCTGCTCTGGAAGGTCTTTTATCCATATTAGTCTGCAATTGGGTAAAAGGATTATGTTTTGAAATAATTTCATGAAAATAAATATTTTCTTGCAAAGCTTTTTTCAAATTTGTTTTTAAAATCGTTTGGCCAATGTCTGTCTGTAAATTTCCTTTGAAAAACTGTAAAAGAAAATCTTTTTTGGGGTTTAAAGCATATATAAGAAAACAACAAACTTTCTGTACACCGTCATGCTTTCGTTGAGTAGTGGTAGTGGTATAAAAGTAGTCATAGTGAAGTCTATCAATATTAGAGTAACTGGATTCCAAAAAATTCACAAAGTGTGCCATGATTTTATCCCTTTTATATGTATTTCTATATATTTCATTCTGCGAGTATATGTGAAATAAAACTTCTCCATAGAGTCTTTCATCAACTATTGTAATAGAGAAGTCTGTCAGAGACTGATGATTGGCTCTATCTGTCAAGAAATTAAATCTATCTTTACTCAAGAACCTACCACAATTAATGACAATTAAAGGAGTATCTGTCAAGGCTTCTTTTATTAAAACATCTGTAGCATGAGCATATGAGAATACTGTAAATTTACTTGGTATATCTATCAAGCTATCAGTCCATTCATATTGACTAAAGGAAATTGTAAGCATAGTTCTTTCTTTTCTACAAGATAATTGTTTTATGTGTCTGTTCCAAAAGGTGATGGGAAAACAAACCTTTGTCTCTATATCTTGTTTGAACTTCTTTATGCCATTAATTGTCAATTGGTCATCAAGTGATATTTTTGTCTTTAAAGGTGAAAAGCTTTTTTCAGTTCTATAGATTCCTTTTTCATTGATATCTTTTAAAATAGTAACCTTTCTAGAAGAATAATTTTCTTTTAAAGCATGTGGTAAAATGAATCTAAAAAATATGTCTTTTCCCAACACATTAGTTTTAATTCCTTTATCTATCATTAAAAACGGGTAAAGTAAAGTCATAAAAGGAGTTCCTAAAATAATTTTAAAAGGAATTAAAACAAAGTTTGTCTTAAGGCATATTCCATCATTACATATGTAAGTATTAGGTGTTAATCTTTCAGATGATTTTTTATAATACTTTGAAGGTATTAATCCTTCTTCTATATAGTTTATATCAGCACCTGAATCTATTAAAGCAATTTCTATCAAGGAGAATTCTTTATTAACTACTAAAGTAATTGCTGTATACCATTTTTGAAAAATTACTCTGTCAATTAAACTCAAGAAATTCTATCTATTATTATCATTTTTATCTAATGAAAGGGGGTCTGTCATGGGTTTAGAAAGTTCTTTTATGTTCACTATTTCTGTAATATTTTGTTCATTTATTTTTGTCGAACTATCTTCTTTAATCTCTTGCTTTATTTTTTTTTGCTTCTATCATTGAGTCTTGTGAAGTTACTAGTTTTACATCTTTTCCATCTTGTGTCATTTATGTCTTTTCTTTCTTATCTTTTTCTTTCTTGGATTTTTCTTGTTTTCTACATTCCGTAACATGATGTCCATATTGCCTACATCTAATACAAACAATAGGATGGTCTATAGAGTCTTTCAAATTTATTAAATAGTCTTTCTTATCTTTTAGGTCATTAGGTAAATTATCTATCAGTTTTATTATTATGTCTTGTTGTTTCCTTTTCCTTTTATTAATTTTAATTGGGTTGGTTGATTTTAATTCTTCCTTCTTAACTCGGTCTATTTCTCTTTGAGTGACGTTAAACACATCCATTAATACAATTATTATGTCTTTTTCAAATTTTAATTTACTTATTTGTTTAGCAATCTTATTTTGTCTGTCACATTGCTTTTTAGTATGTCCATATTCTTTACATTTATGACAAATAATATTTTTAGTGTGTTTGTCGTCTTTCTCACTGTCTGATAACTCAGTAGAATTTAAAACTGCTATGTTTCTTTTCTTGTCTTTATCTAAAGGTGAATTTAAAATTTCTATCTTTTTAGCTATTTCTGTCAGGCTATCATTTTGAGTATATATCATAGTTCTTTCAATTGCTTCTAGTCTTTCATCTATTTTCTTTTTTAAATTATCATTTTTCCATTTATTGTTGACCACTTTTGCTTTTACTATACTATTATTATTTTCCTTTTCATTATTATTATTAGTTTTCCTTACTTTGTTGACTATCTCTCTTTCTTTTTCTATCTTTTCCTTTTCTTCTAGTTTCCTACGTAGAGATTCTTCAAGAGTACTATTTTCTTTTGGTTTTAACCCGTCCTTTTCTATTTCCTTTATGTGTTTTGCTATAACTATGGCTCTTTCTTTATGCATTATATCTGTAGAGCTACTTTCTATCTTTTCTGTTAGAGTTTCTTTTGGTTTTTTTAAACTTTTTTTCTCCTTTGAGTTGACTATCTTGAAAGTACTATTGCTATGTTCCATTTCTATCTTTTCTATCATTGCTTTTACTATTCATTTCTTTAATATTTCATTATTTTCCATATGTGTTGTTCTTTCTATAATTAGGCTATCTTTCATATTATTGCTTCTTTGTTTTTCTATGCCTTTTTCTTCTCTCATTATTTCTATAAGTCGTTCTTTCTTATCTATTTTTAAGTCTTCTTTATTCAAACCTTCTTCTTTGTCTTTATATGTTATAGGTATAGGTCTATGAGTTACTTTTGAATTTTGAAAACTATTGCTATCATCACATATTAAACTATCTTTTCTAATGTCTTTTAATTCTTCCTTTTTAACTCGGTCTATATCTCTTTGAGTGACGTTGAATATTTCCATTAATTCATTTATTATGTCTTTTTCAAATTCTAATTTACTTATTTGTTTAGCAATCTTATTTTTTCTGTCACATTGCTTTTTAGTATGTCCATATTCTTTATATTTATGACAAATAATATTTTTAGTATGTCTTTCATCTTTCTCACTATCTGATAACTCAGTAGAATTTAAAACTGCTATGTTTCTTTTCCTGTCTTTATCTAAAGGTGAATTTAAAATTTCTATCTTTTTAGCTAATTCTGTCAAACTATCATTTTGAGTATATATCATAGTTCTTTCAATTGCCTTTAATCTTTCATCTATTTTCTCTTTCAAACTATCACTATTTCTATTTTTATTATTGTTATTAGTTTTCCTACCTTTGTTGACTATTTCTAAACTTTCTAGACTATTACTATTATGTCTTTCTTGTTCTATCTTCTCTATTTCTAGTTTCCTATGTAGAGATTCTTCAAGAGTACTATTTTCTTTTGGTTTTAACCTGTCATTTTCTATTTCCTTTTTTGACATGTGTTTTGCTATAGCTATGTCTCTTTCTTTATGCATTATATTTGTAGATTTACTTTCTATCTTTTCTATCAGAGTTTCTTTTGACTTTTTCAAACCTTCTTTCTCCTTTGAGTTGACTATCTTGAAAGTACTATTGCCATGTTTCATTTCTATCTTTTCTATCATTGCTTTTACTATTCCTTTTTTTAATATTTCTTCATTTTCTATACGTGTTGTTCTTTCTATAATTAGGCTATCTTTCATATTATTGCTTCTTTGTTTTTCTATGCCTTTTTCTTCTTTCATTATTTCTATAAGTCTTTCATTCTTATCCGTTTTTAAGTCTACTTTCTTCAAGTCTTTTTCTATCTTTATATGTTATAGATATAGGGTTGTCAGTTACTTTTGAATTTTGAAAACTATTGCTATTATCACATATTAAACTATCTTTTCTAATGTCCTTTATATCTAGCAAATTTATTGATTTTTCGATACTTGTTGAATTATTCTCTTGTTGTCTATTATATCGATTATCTGTCATGTTAGAGATTAAGAAAAGGCTATTTGCTTAGCAAAGGTGACTGGCTAAAAATCAAACAGAAGTTTAGGGATAATTAGGGAGAGCAATTATTACATAATCATACACTTAAACCTGTTTAGAGCCTTGTAGCTCTATTGGCATCTTCTGATGTTTTCAACGGAGATATCCCAGGTTCAAATCTCTCCTATTGGTCCTTTTAAATTGGGTTTTAGTGTGTGGCTTGGAGTGAGACTAAAATGGACCAATAAGACACTAGCTCCAATGAGCCTTGGGCTTTTCTGTCAACTCTTGACAAGTCCAAAGTTACTATTAATTATATTTAATATCACAATATAAATATAATTGCATTCTATGCCTTATTTATAAATTATATCCCAAGACTTTATTATAGATGCTACCCCTTCATAAAATATTCGTAATAATACAAAGCCATGAATGTAAATTGCCACTTTGAAGATTACTAGATCTTAATCCTTGAGTACCTGGTTTAATCCTTTAAGTTATTCATCATATATTTATGAAATTCAATTTCATAAATATATATATACACTTTAGTAACTCTTTACTAAAGTGGTTAGGCCTAACACTTTGAATAACCAAATCTATTACACTTATCTCAAGGGAATATTTTTTAACTATGTTAAGAGATTATGAATTCCATTTTGAGAATATATAATCCATCAACACTAAATGTCGTTGCCCAACAAACTAAAATTTTAATCATGACTTTAGATCTCACTCTTGATATATCGAACCAACCTATACCTTATGATCAGGTCCATTATTTTCTCAGGATTAAGAGTTCATGCAAATAGAAGTCGTGAGATTTATTATTCATTTGACAGTCGTTATGAGAATAATAAATCTCACAAGGATCCAGTTCAATATGTCTTAACTCTTAAAATATATCAACATATCAACTAGAAGTCTCCACTTTTTTTAAATTGTTAGTGCATATAAATTTGAAAAAAATATGTTTAATTATTATTTAATTATATTTATATATGCATTCAATGGTTGTTGTCTTATCGATCTTTAAACTATTAATAATTTTTTAGACTATTGTACAACACAGTTTGTGTATTAAATTGTATTTAGAATACTATTTTAGATTATTTTATATAATATGAAAGTTGTATATACAAAAAAAAAAAAAATCATTTTATTTTGTACTCCTACAATAAATTTATAGCTTCGACGCTATTGCCCTCCCTAGGAAAAAAAAATCTTGAAGCCGTCACTAGATTTTGTCACTAAGTATATTTTTACTTCTAATCCTAACAAAATGATCTAATTGATGCATTCATCGATCTCACCACCATGCCTCATGGCCAATCTCACCACTATAGCTAAATTGCTATTTTTTCTTTTTTAAGAATGCAACCTTCGTTGTAGCTTGCTTTTTAGTCTTTTAGATGCTAAAATAACATTAGAAGATTTATACAACATTTGTTACAAATGCTCTAAATAGAAGTGCACTATGCCTTTCTTAAAAAAAAAAAAAAAAAAAAAAGTGTACTATGCCAAATGCTAAATTCTTTTTTTTTTTTTTTTTGGGCAATGGGGTGATCTAAAATAGGGGTGTTTTTTTTATGTTTATCGTACTAAATGCTAAAAGTATATCATTTAGCATATTTAATGCTAGTGCTCTTAGCCATCTTATAAATTTATTTTTCAAATAAGCCAATCATTCTTTTCTTTTTTTAGAAAATAAGTCAGTCACTCGATACTTTATAATACAAATATTCTTCTTTTCTATTACTATAATTTCAAATTGATATAGAGTTCAAGTGATAACTCAGTGGTATATAATATATATAATCAAATTGATTCATTGCATCTATCATATGCAAAAAATCCTAACAAACCATTTAGCCAAAAAAATTAAAATTATAAATCATATTTTTGACAAAAATTATATTATAAAAATGGTTACAACATCAAAAAATTCAATAAATGTTTTTGTTCATGGATCTAAAATAAATATCATGTTGTGCAACATGCACATTATAAAAAATGAAAAGAAAATTACCAATAATTCATGGTATTCACCATTATCATACATTTCTTTGGGATAATTTTTTTTCCCCTACTGCAGTGAAGATGCCATGATTAGTTGTTTTTTTTTTACATAAGATAGGATTTGAACTTGCCAGGTCTATTCTATGCTAAATGTATTTATAATTATCATACACCAATAGATTTTCAATGAAAGCAGAATTTGAACCCAATTTGCCGATATGGATGATATCCCACCAAACGTCGAACCTGTATTTAACGCTGATCTTCTCAGTCTTAAAATTTAATAAGATTGGACTTGATTCTCCAAAAAAAAAATTGCCAACATTAAAGTTTCATTTAGTTTTCTGTGTGTGGGGCCATTGTGTCCCTAAAGTGACTCCCTGTATTCACTTACTATTAATTTGTCTTTATGTGTAGTTTTCCAAAGAAGTTTTACTCAAAAAAAAAAAAAAAAAAATCCAAAGAAGTTCAGTCAAAAAAAAAAAAAAAAAAAGAAGTTTTCCAAAGAATGACAGGTTTGTTGACTTGGCTGGCAAAAGAAACATACAGTATCAAATGCTTTTGCAAAAGCCATATCAACTTATCTTGAAATCTCTCTCTCTCTCTCTCTATATATATATATATATATATATATATATATATATATATATATATATATATATATATCTTGAAAGCAATAATTCAACGTGGACTAGTAATAGACATTGAGAGTCTGTCACATAACAAATTGGATTAATCCTATAAAAAATAACAAATAGATTAATTGTAGAAACCATCCCGAATTAGGGTTAATTTGAATTTTTCAATTTTGTTAAGGTTTAAATGCAAAATCCACCATTTTCCTCCTAGACTCCAAGCACTTTGTGCATAAGGAAATGCCAACAGAAAGCATTCAGTCCTCTAAGTTTGAAGTATTCAATAAAGGTCTCTCTCTCACTTTCTGTTAAATTTTTATTAAAAAAATTAGAAATTATTTTTTAATCATAATTGGTTTTTTTTTTTTTTAATTTGAAGAAAAACTACAACATTTAACAAAATTTGATGAAGAGACTTTAATTAAATAAACTTGAAAATTAGAGGATTGAAATGAATAAAAGCAAAGTTAAAAGACTAAAATAAATTATAGTAAAACTTAGATGGTGAGTTTTGTATTTTAAGTTGTATTTATGTTATGTATTTTTCAATTTAAACAATGAAAATTTGTTTTTAACCTTAATTATAATAAATCTTGAAAATATATAGATATACAATTGTTGTTGAATTCATATACAAAACACATATGTCATGAAAAAAAAAATGATGCATTTAACGAATATATGTAATAATTATTATTCAATAAAATAGATTTCAAATTCAATCTATGGGGTTTACTTTAGTCCCCTCAATTTATTATAGCTTTTTTTTAAAGAAAAAGAAAAGAAAAACCATAGCTATTTTTTTAAAGAATGACATTTTAGCTTCTAAAAGCTTCAATGTGAACTCTCTTTTAAAAGTAAGTTTTTCTAAAAGGTGCAAATATGTGAGTCTGACAATTGCTTGGAAACAAGTTAAGAACAGGATTGTCGTAGCCTGTAGGCTCGAAGCTATCATCTTAAACCAAAAGAAAATTGAAAAAAGAAAAACTTTTTCTAAAAGATGCAGAATGTGATCATTCTCCGACAATTGCTTGGAAACAAGTAAAGAACATGACTACAGTACGCTTAAAGCTGTCAACTTTAACCGAAAGAAAATTGAAAAAAAGAGAGTGGGAGTATTGCTCTCATATCACCTAAGTATTTCCCAAAGTCTACAAGCCCCTTAGTCTAAGTTGCTTTTTGCTTTATTCTTTTACTTTTTCACTTATTTTGTCAAAAAGGTTTATAAAATAATTTACTTTTATTGACTGTGTTTTTATTTTTCTTTATTATTATTATTTGATAAAAAAAACTATATTGAAACCAGCCTTCCAAGATACAAAACAGGGGCTGCCCTTTACACAGTTTCATATAATAACTATTTTCCCAAGCTAGAAGAGTACTCCAGATAGTAATCTTCATATAATTAAATCCTCCAATCTGTGCTGCTGCCTCTTGGATGACTTTGGGAAATAAACTAATCTGAATTCCAGAAGTAATAATTAATTTGCTAATAAATCCTATTTCTAGCATTTCAAATAACCATAAAGGATCACAAATTACTGGATCCTCTGTCTTTGTATTGATAAGTAATCCTGGATAGGGACTGTATCTGTCGCTGGTTTCTTCATAAACTCTGTCTGCTTCTCCAAAGTTTTCATACCATATAGCTTTATTGGATAGCCATATATCATCTGTCATGTCTTCTATTCTGATGAATGCTGTAGAGACTAATACTTTGAGGAGATCCATCCATCTATCATAAGAACTTGTTATAGCTTTATGGGTTAGTATATTCTGTTAGATTTCTGGGGGTAAGATTCTGATGGCAAGTCTCGTTTTGCTGAATCTTAGGGTGGAACTTTGAAAAGCTTGTTCCTATAAGATAGCTTTTTAGAGACTGTGAATATGTCTTTGTGGAGCTTGAATCTCCATCCTCCTTGCCAGGAAGTTGACAACCAAGTGCCTCAATAAATGCACTGGTGTTTATAACAAGATGTAATTCCAAAGCCTTAAGGGTCTTTTGGAATAAGGATTTCTGTCTAAGGGTAAAGGCTGCTTGTAAATTATCAAGAAGTATTTTAATGTGAAAAGGAAGGTCTGTAAATTCTCCGCTTCGAAAAATGAGGTCAGTGCAGAGCACTTCTTGCAAAATTTCACTTTTTTCACCACATGAATACATTGCTTCTGCTAGCAATGTATCCTGAAGGGATATTGTCTTTTTCTAGATGCCTTTATGCCTATCTAAAATTCTTATTGAGGGCTTTAGGAAGTGTTTGGGTTGCATCGCTGGTGCTTTACCCTTTCCTTTCATGTCTGCTTGGGCGGTTCGTTTACTCATAGTAGTTTGCAATTGGGTTTCGGGAAAACGATTATGTCTTAAAATATTATTTTGAAAATAAACATTTTTATGCAAAGCTTCTTTCAAATTTATTTTTAAAATCCCTTCACTAATGTCTTTTTGTGAAATTTCTTTAAAATGTTTTATAAGAAAGTCATTTTTAAAATTTAAAGTAAAACATACTTTTCTCTGTACACCTTTGTACTCGTGTTGAGTAATAGTGGTATTAGAGTAGCCATGATAGAGTCTATCAGAGTGAGTATTACTATCAAAATCTATCATGATTCCATCCGTGCATGTATTACTATATATCTCATTCTACTAAAATATGTGAAGTAAAGCTTTTTCTTGAAATCTTTTATCAATCACTATAATAGTTTGAGGAAAATCTATCAGAGATTGATGATTAATTCTTGCTGTCAAGAGATTAATCTGTCTTTACTCAAGAAATTATCACAATTAATGATTAATAAAGGAGTATCTGTCAAGGCTTCTTTTATTAAAACATCTGTAAATTCACTTGGTATATCTATCAAGCTGTCGGTCCATTCATATTGACTAAAGGAAATTGTAAGCATAGTTCTTTCTGTTCTACAAGATAATTGTTTTATATGTATGTGCCAAAGGGTAAAAGGAAAACAAACCTCTGTCTCTATATCCTGTTTGAACTTCTTTATGCCATTAACTGTCAATTGGTCATCAAGTGATATTTCTTTCTTTAAAGGTGAAAAAATTGTTTCAGTTCTATAGATTCCTCTTTCATTGATATCTTTAAAAATAGTAACCTTTTTGGGAAAATGATTTTCTTTTAAAGCAGGTGGTTAAAGAAAATATCTTTCCCAAACATAGTTTTATTCCTTCATCTATCATTTACAGTTCATAAAAGGAGTTCCTAAAATAATTTTAAAAGGAATGTCTTTAATTAAAACAAAGTCTGTCTTAAGGCATATTCCATCATTATATATGTAAGTATTAGGAGTTAATCTTTCAGATAATTTTTTATATTACTTCGAAGATATTAATCCTTCTTGTATATAGTTCATATATGCACCAGAATCTATTAAAGCAATTTCTGTCAAAGAGAACTCTTCATTAACTGCTAAAGTAATTTCTATATACCATTTTTGAAATATTCCTTTGTCAATTAAACTCAAGAAATTCTATCTATCATTATTATCTTTTTCTAATGAAAGGGGGTTTGTAATGGGTTTAGAGTCTTCTTTTTGAATTATTATTTCTGCAATATTTTGTTCAATTATGTCTATCAAATTATCTTCTTTAATTTCATTAATCTCTTGCTTTATTATTTTTGCTTCTATCATTGAGTCTTGTGAAGTTATTGGTTTTACATCTTTTCCATCTTGTGTCATTTCTGTCTTTTCTTTTTTATCTTTTTCTTTCTTGGCTTTTTCTTGTTTTCTACATTCCGTAACATGATGTCCATATTGTCTACATCTAATACAAACAATAGGTATGTTTATTGATTCTTTTAAGCTTAGTAAATAATATGTCTTATCTTTTAAATGATTAGGTAGATTATCTATTAATTTCATTATTATGTCTTTTTGCTTTCTTTTTCTTTTATTAACTTTAATTGGGTTGATTGATTTTAATTCTTCTTTTTCCCTTACTGGTCTATTGCATTTTGCTTAACATTAAATATTTCCATTAATTCATTTATTATGTATTTCCATTAATTCATTTACTACAATGACATTTTCAGGCTATATAATGTTCTAATTTTGTTGGAGAGAATCCTCTTCTTTGCTTATGTTTATGGCTTGTATTTTATTAATATTCCAAACATCTTCATCAAAATTTTGATAGGTTATATTTCAAATGGAAGAATTGAATTAGAAACTTTCTAAAAGAATTTTGACAAGTTTTATTTTGTACAGATTTGCCAATCTCATAATTGGCTTTGAGGAACTACACTTAGGAAAATCACTTTTTTAAAACTCATGTAACAAACATCTTTAAGAAATCTCAATGATTGGTAGCGACTTCATACACACTCTCACACTTTCACAAGTAGTGCAAGCAATGCACACACGATATCACTATAAGGCACTGGGGCCACCATCTCATCTCTCTCAAGCACAAGCACCTAGTTGCCACTTACCCCCAACCCATGGATATACTATTGGTTCACTGTAGTAGGATCCCCGTCGTGTGTGACAAATTGACTTTAACAACCTTGGGAAGCTAATATCACATCCTAGATCTTGAAAAATAAAACTCCAAAATAAACCTACTGGTTTTGAAAAGATTTCAACACTCACAAAATATATGCCAGGAACAAAGCAAAGAAAAAACTAAGCAAACAAACACAGAAACACACAAAAAGAGAATGATAGAAGCACACTAAAGTGAAATTGTCAGCATTAGGTTCAAAAAGTTTTGAACAATTAGCAAACCATGAACACAAACTTGTCTAGATATACATTCCTAATTAGTCTATAGGTTTGATTAGACAATACTTAAGGAATTACAAGTCAGAATACAAGAACATTCAAGCTGCAAAAAGAAGAATTCAATTTCTAAAGAGTTTGACCAATCGAGAAACAGGTTCAACCAATTGAAAGACAGGTTCTATAGAATTTAGTTAAAGCCCATCATCTCATTGGCCCATCAAGCGATTAGGGTTTCAAATCTATTTCACATAGTATTTAAAGGAAATCCTAAAGGCACATTTTGAGAAGATTTTAGAGGTGCTCTTGTAGATCTTAATGTGCCTTCTCCTTTCGAAGTCACTACCAAAAATCATTCTCATACTATTAGAACCAATAAATCTAAAGTTGTTGCTACAAGATCAACAACTGATGGTGATCTAAAACCTTTGAGTGATATCTCATGTACACTGTTAGACTTCTTAAACACAACCAGATTAACCTAGTTATTTAGCCAAGTGATTAACTTAGGTAAATTATGCAGATCTAGGTTAATACATGTAAATCATATCATTTAAAGCAGGGAAAAAATAAATAACATAGCATATGATAACCCAGGAAAACCAAACTAGTAAAAAACCTAGAGAGGATTTAACCTAACTATCCTCAAGGTAAAACAGCAAATCCACTATGAAAGAATTGAAGTTTGTACAACAGAACTTAGACCTCTAACATTCTATTGCTATCTCGAGTAGAAAACTTACTACCACGACCCCATGATAGCTCCAAGTCCACGAACTGCTTCGTTCTTTGGCCTTTGTAAAACACAAACACCCATGTTTGTGATTTTGAGATCCCACTCAAAGGTTTAGCAACACAAACTCTCATGTTTGTGACTCTAAGACCACCCTTGAAGGTTTAGATCATCAGCACCTTTGATGACTAGAGATGGTAGCAATTTCTACAACACCAGATCTTGAGATTCTTTAGGTAATAACCCTGGTAGAAGATATGAGAGAGCTTTTTAGGAACAAAACCTTTAATACAAAAGAGGCACACTCTTCTCTCTCTAAAAAAACTTATAAAAATTTGCTTAAGGTTTCCTTTATATAGTAGGAGAAGTAAATCTAAATGTTGTTTGGGCTTAATTAAAATTTTGCAGATACGATTCTCAATCAGTCGAGCCTGTTTCTCGATCAGTCGAACCAGGCAGATTCTGAAATCTTCTTTCTACAGCTTGTATGTTCTTGTGTGTTCATGATTTGCCAATTGTTCTAAACTTTTGTAACATAACACTCAAAGTTACAAATGTGGGAGTTTGTGTTCAAACAAATTCAAGATAGAAGAGTCTGTGGAGTCGGAGCTACATATGGTTGTGTTAGTAAATTCTACAAGAAGTACCCTTATATTTAGGGTTTAAATCTATTATAATCGTCCATTCTATCATGTAGATTTGTTTACCTTGAGGATAGTTAGGTTAAATTCTATACAAGTTTTTACCTTGAAACAGTTGATTTCATTGGCTTTTCTGGATGATCATATTACTGTCTTATTTATGTTTCCGCACTAAAGTAATATTCTTGCATGTATTTAACCTAGATCTCATAATTAACCTAAGTAAATACTTGGTTAATTTATTAGATTAAACTAATATGCTTTTTAGGGTAAACAAACAAATAGTCATGTTTAGTTTAAGCTCATAAATTATCAAATACACCTTGGAGAACTCTTGAAAATTAATGCTACCCACTCACAAAGTCACAATGGATCACGTAGATAGTGGCTCTGGTGGCTTCTGTCTGATTACGATGGCCTATTCTACAATTTGATGGCATATTAGATCTGTCACCTAAATGTTTCAGTTTCTAATTTAACTATATGGCTACTTTAGGTTTTAATTTTCTGAATATATTGTTTTAATTAGCTAATTATATTAGACAGGTTTTTTTTTTTTTTTTTTTTGGTCAAAATTTTCCATAAAAATAAAAGAGAAAAAGCAACTAAAAATCACATAGAATACTCAACATAATATGAGAAATAAAACGATAATAATAATAATAATAATAATAATAATAATAATAATAATAATAATAATAATAATAATAATAATAATAATAATAATAATAATAATAACAATAATAGCAACATACATATATATATATATAAAGCACTAAAATAATTTTTTTTGCAAGGAAAAATAAAAGAATTACCTCATAGTAAATGACTACTACTTCCTCAAAGAGAAAAAAGACAGCAGTTTTTTTTTTTTTTTTTTTTTTAAATTGATTAATCAGAGAGAGAGAGGCATTTTTTTTTTTTAAAAAAATTTTAGTAACTGACTTGCCGTTTAGTTGGAATAAGGAAAAATGGAAGTGCCTCATTTTAAGGGATATGGATAAATAACTAAAATTTAAGAGATTTTAAATTTGTACTTTTACACATATAACCATATTATTTAAACTTTCTAAAGATATAAAGGGGATAATTGGATAATTTGTGATTGGCTGATAATTAGTGTTTAAAATAGGATTGCTTGCATAGGAATAAATGGGATAATTGGATAACAATAAAATTATGGATAATCTGAACTTTATCAAGATTTATTTTAGAGTATTTATCTACAAGATAATTATTACTGAAAAGACCTGAATTATCCTAACAAGAGATAAAAATTTTAGAATACAGATTGAAAACACGTCTAAGTGCAAGGCCCAACTCAAGAAAACCTGAAAAATGAGTCCAAAACTTACCTGAACATGAAAGTGTGATCGGCATCCAAGAGTACCATTCGGCACTTTTGGGGTGCCGAATGGCACCCTTTTGGGCTTTGGCCCAACTCTCTACGGGTGATAATAAGGCATAACTTTTTCTACTTTCTCGTAGAAAGACATGTCTTGATTCGCATTCTACCCATCGTTGCTTATTTTTTAAGCACTCCAGCCTCTATAAATAGAGATTGGATCTCAAAATTCAGCGCACTCTTTTACGCTCTGAGAGAGACACTTTCTCACACACTCAAAATTCTCATAATTTTGATCTCCCTCTTTGATATTCTCTCTCAAGCTAGGGTTTTTATTTTCTAAGATAATTACATAAATTTTTTTGAACCCTAAAATATCCACTTAAGAAGAAGAGTGCTCCATGCAAGAGGCTGTTTTTGATTACCCTTTTATTTTCTTATGTTTCTTTTGTTGTGATGATGCATGTTTGTATAATTATTTCAATTGAATTGTTTCAAATATCCATAGCATGAATTGTCAATTAATATTGTTAAAGCAAGTTCTTATTTTTTTTTTTTTTTTTATTGTTGTGATCTCTTTCTTAGTTTCAAAAATCTGCATGTTATGAATTTTTTCTTCAAATAAAAATGGATTTGCATCTTCATTAGATGTAGATCTAAATTTTTCTAAAAATAAAGCGGGTCTGCTTCTTCATTAGATGCAGATCTGAATTTTTCTCAAAGTAAAAACGGATCTGCATCGTCATTAGATGTAAATCTAAATTTTTCTCAAAATGAAAACGGATCTGCATCTTCATTAGATGCAGATCTGATTTTTCTCAAAATAAAAACATATCTAAATTTTTCTCAAAATAAAAACGGATCTACATCTTCATTAGATGCAAATTTGAAATACTCTAAATAAAAACTAATTTGTATTTTCATTAGATACAGATTTGATTTTTTAACCTAGTAGATTTTTGGAAGTAAAAAAGGGTCATGAATGATTGTGTTTGTTGTGTTTGTCTTATTTAATACATGCATCATGAATTTATTTCATGAATGAATTCTCTTCTCAAGAAATATTTTTCGTATTTTTTGAACATATAAAAAAAGATCTAATTTTTTTTAATACACAAATTTAATTTTTCTTTATTATTACAAAATAGTTCTGATTTTTTACAAACAAACCAAAAACCAATTTTTTTTTCTTTAGTTCCCAAAAAACAGATCTAATATTTTTAGTCAAAAAACCTTTTTTTTTTAAATAAAAAAATAGATCTGATTTTTCTTCACAAAAAACTTTTTTTTTTTTTTTTTTTACATATACAAAAATAGATCTGATTTGTCTAAACCAAAATCAATTTTTTTTTAATCACAAAAACAGATCTGAATTTTTTTTTTTTTTTTACAAAGAAGAGGATGCATTCATAAATAAATTCACGTGATTTAGTTTTGTTCGTATGTGCAACATATCATTCATTTCATGCATTAAGGGTACATTGGTCATAAGAGTTTAGAAGACCAAACTCTATCTGGACAGAATGGGTGCCTAACACCTTCTCATTCCATAACCTAGCCTCCGAATCTAGTTCTTTTGGATAGGTAGATCTATGCCTTGTCTTTATTTTTGTCTTGGGTAGATTATAACTATGACAAAAAGCCATTTAATTATTTGGTAGTTTATAACAACTATGACCCAAAGCCATGTATTTTTCAATTTTTCAAATACATACTTTTTTTTTTCAATCAATGAGAATGGAACAATTCAGTCATGTATTTAGTATTTTTTTTCTTATTTTTTTGTATAAAAAATATGTGGCAACTCCACACCACTTACTCAAAAAGAGAGGTGCCCTAAAAAGCACTCCAAAAATCTCTCTTTTTTGAGAGGCACTTTCGAGGTCTCTTCACAATGGCGACTCCACTGGGCATGTCAAGGGCTAAGCTTCATGTTATACTTAAGTGACCGAATACGTACCCTTGTTTTTGCATGGTCTTGCGTGATATTGTTGTTTGTTTGTTTATTTATATTTGTTCTATATTTGTTGAGATATTGTATGATATTTTGTTGTTTGTATTTTTTGTTAAAAGCTTTCCCTAACTGTCATAGTATGTGCCATCCAAACAATTATGTATGCACCTCTTTCAACAACAATGTGGTGATGGTAACCATGGATCACAGGTCTTCATTAAATTCGGGTACCTAGTGGTGAGCTCACCAACTTATAGTCTAAGGTCACTGGATCATTTCCTATTGACTATAAAGGACAAACCATGTCGTTTGGACCAACGCAATGTTCATTACATTACAAGTTGGGAGGTGTAACATCCTAGCTATAGGAAACAATGAAACAACAAACCCACCCTACAATGTAATGACTTAGAACCTACCCTTAGGCCGGTCCCTATTAAAATTGCATTGCATGTTGTGTGTGTGTTTTTTCTTGGTTGATTAATTGATGTGGATAGGGTCTTAGCTTTGATTAATACAACCAAGCCTGTCCTTAAGGGAGAATTTGATCAAGATCTGAAGGAAGGTTGCATAGAGAACCTAAGCTCAACAGTCAAGCTAGTAGCTCTAGCTCCAAGCCCGTCACTCCCATTGCAGTATTGAAGCCCATAAGCATAGAAGAGACTCCACTACTACAACATTACAATCCCATCTTTGACCTACAAGGCAGTTCAAGACATAAAAAGTCTAAACCTCCCAGCACTATGACAGAAGAGGGAGAACAACCAAACACCGAGGAACCCATAAACACTCAAGAGCTACTCAACACCATGGTAGCTAGTCAATCCAGCTGAGAGTAGACATGAACCGTATGGTACAACAGTTTCAGAATATAAAGAGTAATTAAGGGGAGAACAAGGATGATCATGATCCACCAACCATGGAGAATGAGAAGAAGGTCAACTAGAGAATGAACAAAATGGAGGAGATGATTGTTAGGTTCTAAGGATTTAGGATCTAAATGTTTTAGAAATTCAATATGTAATGTTAGCAAACCATGATCAAAATTTAGAGTCTAGATTTTGGCTGCTCAAAGTGATGTATGTGTAAAGTTGGAATCGAGTAATTGCAGAAAATTACTGTTCAATTTCTACAAGGCTCGATCGATCAAAGCTCGTGCAGAATGTTTTTTCTGCAAAATTTCCAACTCAGCCCAAGCCTATATGACGTGTAGTGTTTTAAGATTTTCCTTAAGTATAAAAGGAAAAACCCTAGCCACTTTTGGGGATGTTGTTTATGTTGTGTGTGTGAATCTTTTGTGAGATCTAGAGGTGTTTGCCTTTATACACACTTAGGGTTATCAAGATTGAGATTAATGTCAAGAGCTTGGTGATTGTTTCAATTGTTGCATAAAGAGTTTCAATAAAAACAAGTGGTATACTTGTGGATGCTATGAATCTAAGAAAGAAGTAGTCCATGGACTCAGAGCTGTCACGTGGTATTGATAGTAAGTTTTCTACTCGAGGTAGCAATAGGATGTTAGTGGTCTAAGTTGCTATTGTAAAACTTCAATTCTTTCATAGTCGATCTGTTTTACCTTAAGGATAGCTAGGTTAAATCCTCCTCAGGTTTTTTACCGATTTGGTTTTCCTGGGTTATCATATCGTGTGTTCTTTATATTTTTGCATTACTTTGCATGATATGATTTACTTGTGTTAACCTAGATTTGAATAATTTACCTAAGTAATCACTTGGCTAAATAACTAGGTTAAACAACTTGTGTTTTAAAGGGTCTAAAATGTACAATGATCAGAAGAGCCAGTAAGATGGAAGACCTCATGGACTATGATTCCTTCTCAATGACGTAAGAATACCTCCTAAATTCAAGATGCCAACCTTGGACAAGTTTGACAGGACCAGTTGCTCGAAGTCCCATCTAAAGATGTAAATAAGGGCTATGCAGCCCCTAGGCACAACTAAAGAAATACTTGCTCAGATGTTCCAAAACATACTGACAAGAGCCGCTCTTAGGTGGTTCCTTAACCTAGATGATGCAAGAGTAAGAAGTTGGAAAGATATCTGCTGAGAGTTTCACAAGCAAAACAAGTATAATATAGACGTGGACATAACAAGGAGAGACCTCAAGACCATGAAGCAAGAGTCAAAAGGATCCTTTCTACCTTCATTACTAAGTGGAGAGCCAAGGTAGCACAAATGATGAATAGGCCAACTAAAGAAGAACAGATAGCTATGGTTGTAAAGAATTTATTACCTGTATATTATAATTACTTATTTGCACAATACTATCCTAATTTTAAAGCTTTGATTGCTACTAGAACCCAAATTGAGGATGCAATAAACAATGGCATTATAAAGAATGATGACCCACCGAGGTTTAAAAAGAATGTAGGATCTAATTCTAAGGTTGCAAAAATCTCTAATATTCATAAAAATGATCCTTATCAACTGATTGCACCTATTGCACCTGTGCAAGTATCTCAAGGACCTAGACCTAGGAGGGCATTTCATGAGTTATATATGACTATAAGCCAAGTGTTTGACAAACTAAAAGAAAAATGGTTACTAAATCCCTTAAACCCAAGACTAATTCCAAACCCCTTGACTTTCAAAGTTTGATGTGAATAAGAGACGTGCTTACCACCAAGGCCCTAGCCATGATACTGAAAATTATTTTGGCCTTCGTCCTGTAATTTAGGAACTAATAGACAACAAGGTGATTGCGTCGCCTACCAGGCCTAGCATCACTAATAATCCCTTGCCCAACCAATTTTGGGAAAGGACCAAGGATTAATTGCCTGATGACCGAAGAGGAAAGTAAGGAAGACCCATCTGAACTGATATATGACTTACCTGAATGTTTTATAATGGCATAGGAAGTATTAATGGATAGGACATCTACCACCACCACAGGATATGATATATGGAATGAAGAAGTACCAGAAACCAAAAATTACTCAACATCCACAAATGGAGGGAGACACTTCAAACCCTAGTCAGCTATCCAACACCCATAAATGGGGGGAGACACTTCAAACCCCAAGTAAACAACCAAACACCCATAAATAGGGGGAGACACTTCGAACCGCAATTCAGTAACCTGACATCCACAAATGGGGGAAGACACTTCAAACCCCACATTTGGAGACCGATAATCCAGTAAAAGCCTTGAACAGATCCACCCAAAAAACACCTGTTAAGGAAGATGAGGTCCTCAAGCAACTACAGAAGACACAAGCACACTATTTATTATTTTGACATATCCTTATGGGGTTTACTCATGGCCTCATACAAACACTGTCAAAACCTAGTAGACCTTCTCAACCAAATCCAAGTCCCTACGACCACAACCTCCCAAGATTTGAATGCTATGATTGGGTCCATAAATAGGGAACTCACTATTTACTATTTTGACAAGGATCTGACCAAGAAGGGGAAGCACCACAATGACCCGTTGCATATCACTATAGATGCCAAAAGGAAGAGGATATCGATGGTGTTCGTAGATGATGGAAGTGCATTAAACATGTGTCCTTTAAAGACAGCAAGTTGCTAGGGTCTAAGTGTTGAGGACTTTGTGCCAACTGATCAGCATGTGAGGGCATATGACAATAGTAAAAAAGAGGTCTTATGAACCACAACATTAGAGCTCACTATAGGTCCGATGATCAAGAAAATGGAGTTTCAAGTCCTTAACATAGTCTCATTCTTCAACATGCTCCTTGGGTGACCATGGATCCATGACACAGAGGCCGTACCTTCCTCTTTATACCAAAAGGTTCTGTTCTCACATGAAGGAGCTATTGTGACCATATATAGTGATGCTTTGACCATGGCTAAGCCTATCTTTGGTATCGATTTTGAGAAAGAGCCATTAACCTTGGATGGCTTTGAGATTGAAAGGTCTAGCTTTGAAAGGAGAGAGGAAGAAGTGGAGCAGATCCCAATGGCCTTTGCTCCCTACAATAATAACAATGTGGTAGCAATGATGAGAAGAATGAACTACCTTCGAGGGATGAACTTGGGGAGAACTGTGAAGAAGCCTATTGTTTGGGTCCCAATGATTCCTACTGCCACACCACGTTTTGGGTTAGGCTATAAGCCCACTAATGATGAATTGTTAGAGATGGAAGTGAGAAATATGGCCCAAGCCAAAGCCAAGGCCCAAGCCAAAGCCAAAGCAAAAGGACTTCCTTGTCCCCTGAAACACCTAAGGCCCTATTCTCCTACATTGAATGGGAAGTTTGTCAAAGCTGGAGATAGTCAATGCTATTGGGGATTCCTTGAGCCCAGATTTGATCTTGTGTGTTAGGACATATGTAGTTCAAGTGGTTATTGACATATGTCGCTATTTTATGTAATTGGCTTATCCTTAGACAAAACGCACTTTACTTGTAATTGGGTAGATTTACGATGTGTTTAACAGTTCAAGAAACAGTGTTTCAAGATTCAGTGTTGAAGTCATCAAGTCTGTCCAAGAAACAAGCTGGAAAAGTGCAAGTTACTACAGCTCGACACCTGGCTCGACACATTCATCTATCGAGCTTTAAGAAGCTGTTTTACCCCGAGCCTCGACAGCTTCTTGACAGATCCTCGACACCTCTATCTGTCGAGAATTAAAGAAAACAGATTTTCAGTTCTGTTTTAAGTCCAATCCGTGAATGTGTCTTTGGGACTTCTTTTCTCCTAACCGTAGACATATAAAAGGATTGTTTTAAGGGCCGTCAAACAAGATGCAAGTTGCACAAGTATTGAGCAATCCTTGTTCATGCAATTTGTGATCAAAGACAAAGTTCGTACCTTAGTTTATCTCTTGTGAAGAAGATAGTTCTGTAATGTGCACCGTAGGGTTTTGTGATCGAGCATCTTCTTGATCTTCATCGTGCAGATGATCTGAAGAACTTTGCAACCAACAACTTTCTCTCTAGTTAGTGAATTGAAGTCGCGTCCTGGGATCCGCACATCTGGTTAGTCACGTACTTAAGAGCCGTGCATTGAAAGGAGAAACTGTCACTACAAAACAAGTCCAATTGGGTTTTGGGGTAAGTGTTCAACTGTAGGTTGGTAAGGTACTTGGGATTCCTTGCTTGTAACCGCTTGTTGTGATAATAGTAGAGTTTCAGGAGTGATGACCTTAAATCACCCGGTGGGGTTTTTGCTGTCAGGTTTTTCCCATTCGTAAACAAATCACCGTGTCATTTATTTTCCGCTGCATAACTTAGTTTTGGTGATTTGTTTGTGCTGCCACGTGATTTTGCATGTTAACTTGATTAATTAATAACTTGGCTAATTAATCAATTTAATTAATCATAAGGGGTCAACGCGTTTGTGGCCTGTCATTGTGACAAGAACAGTGGTGCCCAAGTTTGAGTTACTACTTGAGTGCAACAAGATTCCAGAACTGAAGAAGCAAAACACAACTTGGGTTCCAACTAATTGGGTTGATTACATGGACCTTATTGCTATGACTACGCTCCTTGGAGATGCCATTTGCAATATAAAAGAAGAAGAATATTGTGAGACTTGCTAGTATGCATTAAGAAGCCCGTATAAACTAAGAACCAATGATGAAGATAACGAAGGGAGAGCAGCCCCTAGTGATGATGATAAAGGAAGCGAAGACAAAAGTGATAGTAATAGTGATAGTAGCGACAACGACAGCAACAGTGGACATGGTGATGATGACAACAACATAAATAGTGAAAGCAACAACAGTGCAAATTAGATGGCAAATACAGTGGCAATGATTGGGGTGAACCCTCTAGTGATAAAGAAGATAAAGACAGATCTTTGCTATGAAGAATATGATGATGATGTCAACTACTATGATGAAGATATTAAGGTTGATGCTGGAAGCTAACAGGTGGAGCGATACTGATAAAGACCAATATAGACAAGTGAACGTGTTGGAGAATGCAAGGGAAGAGAATGAACAAGCCAATGATATGTACTATGAGGAATACCCCTATGGGAACCTTTCAGATTGGAGCTGTATCACTGACGTCAGTTCAAGATCTAGTCCTTGATATGACAAGCATGGTAGAGAGATTCCAAAGTTGGGGTCATATTACGACTCAAAACCTAACTCATTGACCCCACAAGCCGAAGAAGAAGATGACATAGATGCGAGGTTGGCCACTCTAGATCAAAAACTGATGGCCCACAGTCTTAAAATCCAAACACTTGAGAATGTTGAAGATGAAAATGAGAGGATGGAAGGGGGCGAGCCAGAACCTCTCCCTCAACACACCAACTTAGGTAACAAAAGGAACCATGATTTATTTGATGAGTGGATGGATAACATAGGACGCCTGGATGCTTTTGTGACCGACCAGCCCATAGATGTGACAGACAATCCCATATACATGGAGATTGATGATGAAGCCACAGATTATATGGATGAAGACCGCGCAGTACTGATGCTGAGGGAAGAAGGAACTTATTGGGAGCCACCTACTATCATTGAAGCCACTACTGAGTTGAAGAACTGGGCATGGGAGGGAGCTACCCACCCCATGGAGGACTCCATAAAGAAGATCAAGACCGTCAAGTCAGTCACTTTTTCCAAGAACATTGTTTATCCCTATTGAATCTATTTTTGCTAATATTTCCATTCCTATTCCTATTAAGTCTGTCTATGATAGTATTCCAATTGAGTCTGATTTAGTTAATTCTTTCGAGTCTGTTGAGAACTCTTTTCCTTATAATATGATTTCTAATTCTGCTTATTTGCTGGCATTGAATGTTTTTATTTCTGAAATTGGTAAAGAAACTCTTGATAGTAAGGAATTAAAACATGGACACCTAGAACCCATAAAAGAATAAACCCAATCTATTAACCTGGGAACTGATGATGAACCTAAAATGATACAAGTGGACAATACCCTAACCACTTCTAAGAAAGATGCATTAGTGGCACTGTTGATAGAAAATAAAGAAGTCTTTGCGTGGTCATATGAATACATGCCTAGGATTGATACAGATACATTACAACATTGCATTCCAATAGATCCAACCATGAAGCTAATTAAGCAGAAGTTGAGAAGAATGAAGCTAGAGTGGACTCTCAAGATCAAGGAGGAAGTTGAGAAACAATACAATGCAGGATTCCTGAGGGTGGTCAATTATTCGGAATGGTTACCTAACATGGTTCCAGAACCAAAGAAGTATGGGAAGGTCAGAATTTGTGTAGATTTTCGAGATCTGAATAAGGCCAACCCAAAAGATGACTTTCCTTTGCCTCACATTGACATCTTGGTTAACAATACAGCAGGTCATGCCTTACTATCATTTATATATGGATTTTCAATATAGAATCAGATTAAGATGGCTCCATAAGATATGGAGAAAACCACCTTTATTACTCCATAGGGGACATATTGCTACAAGGTCATGCCATTTAACCTAAAAAATGCTGGTGCTACCTACCAACGTGCAGCCGCCACTTTGTTGCATGATTTGACCCACAAAGAAGTAGAAGTTTATGTGGATGATATGCTAGTCAAGTCCAAAGATCGTGAAAGGTATATACCGGCTTTAAGGAAGTTCTTCAAAAGAATCTAGTTCTACAAGTTAAGATTGAATCCCAAGAAATGCACTTACAGAGTCACATCCAAAAAACTATTAAGGTTTATGGTAAGCCAAAGAGGAATAGAAATTGATCTTGACAAAATCAAGGCAATTGTAGAGATGAAACTTCTAAGAATTGAGAAGGAGATCCGAGGATTTCTAGGGAGGATACAGTACATCAGTAGGTTCATAGCCCAGCTCACCATGGTATGTGAAGCAATCTTCCGACTACTTAAGAAGGAGGTTCCTACAGTGTGAAATGAACAATGCCAAGAAGACTTTGAAAAGATCAAGAATTATCTAATAAAACCACCAATAATTGTCCTACCAGTACTTAAAAAGCCGTTGTTGTTTTATCTCACCACTACAGATACAGCAATGGCGGCTTTACTTGCTCAATACTTAGAGGAGACTAAAAAGGAGAATGCTATCTACTACATTAGCAATAAAAGTATTCACCAATAAAAAAGACGTGTGTAGCACTTGTATAGGCAACCCATAAACTCAGACATTATTTGCTTGCTTACAAGGTCTTGGTCATTGCAAGAATGGATCCTTTGAAGTACTTAATGGAAAAGCCTGTACAAGATGGGAAGATAGCTAAATGGGTTCTGCTTTTGTCAGAATTTGATATTAAGTATGTGACTTAAAAATCTATGAAGAGGAGGGCAATTGCTGATCACTTAGCCCACTGTTCACCAGAAGAAGCTGAAGAAATCCAAGGAAACTTTCTGGATAAAGATATCATGGGGGTTGAGTTAGAATCATGGAATATGTACTTCGATGGAGCAACAAATCAAAATGGAAATAGTATTGGAGTTCTCTTAGTCTCCCCAAAAGGGACATATATCCCATTTTCTAGTAGACTCAACTTTCCTACCACCAACAATGCCATTAAATATGAAGCCTACATCATGGGGTTACGAGCAACCCTAGGCCTTGGAGTGAAAGAATTAGAAGTATATGGTGACTCAGCCCTAATAATCTCCCATATTCAAAATAAATGTAAGATCAAAGAAGAAAGGTTGGTGCCTTGTCATGAATGTCTTTAGAAGTGGGCCTCAGAATTCAACAAGGTCCAATACCAATATGTGCCAAGGATGCAAAATCAGATCGTAGATCCTTTAGCAATAATGGCATCTATGATGGATACGCCTAAAGAAGATCCAATAAGATCGATAGTGGTGGAACAAAAAGAGAAACTATCTTATTGTATGACAATAGAAAAAGATGAAGAAAAGAATGGAGAAGGTGAATGATATTTAGACATCTTACAATACCTCAAGGATGGGACATACCCACCATATGCAGACAAGAATGACCAATTGACCATCCTAAGGTTGTCCACGAATTACATTATTTGTGGTGAAAGGCTTTACAAAAGATCATATGATGGAATTCATCTCCTTTGTGTAACTGCTAAGGAGGCATAGCAAATAATTGAAAAGGTTCATGAATCAAGTTATGGGCCACATATGAATGCGCACATGCTATCAAGGGAGATAATGAGACAATGCTATTAGTAGACCATCATGGAAGCTGACTATGTGTCTTATGTTTAGAAATGCCATCAATGCCAAGTTCATAGAGACCTGAAGCATATGCCACCCATGCTATTACATACCATGACATCACCTTGGCCATTTTCTATGTGGGGGATAGGCATCGTTGGGAAGATTCTCCCAACTGCATCCAATGGCCATGAATTCATACTTTTAGTCATTAATTACTTCACTATATAGGTAAAAGTTGCCTCATACAAGGTTCGAAATTCAAAAAAAGTTTCTCAATACATTCTATCATCTGCGAATATGGGGTATCACATGAAATTATCTCTGACAATGGGCTACATTTTAAAGGTGAAATAGAAAAGCTACTGCGACAGTTTAACATTCAGCACCATAAATCTTCACCCTACCATCCTCAAACTAATGAAGTAGTTAAGGCTAGTAACAAAAACATGGGGCAAATTTTGAAGAAAAGCACAAAAAATTACAAGGGCTAGCGCCTACAATTACCCTATGCACTTTGGGGGTATAAAACATCAATTCGATCCTCTACAAGAGCTAATCCTTATTCATTGGTGTATGGGACGGAAGCAGTCCTTCCCATTGAAATAGGTGTCCATTCATTAAGGATGGTACTAAAAAGTGAAATCCCCAAAGTAGATTGGTAACAAAGTAGATTTGATTAATTATTCATGCTAGATGAAAAGAGACTCATAGCCTTTTATCTTATTCAAGGTTACCAAAGACTGCATAAGAAAGCTTTTGATAAGAAAGTAAGAAACAAAGATTTGAAATTGGGGGATTTAGGGTTGAGAGAAATCCGAGCCCCAGTTCAAGATGCAAACGGGAGGTTCAAGTAAAATTGGGCAGGCCTATACATTATCAAGTAGATATACTCTAGAGGAGCAATAAGGTTAATGGACTTAGATGCAAATCCTTTCACTGAGCCAACCAACATGGATTAATTGAAGAAATACCACGTCTGAGGTGGTAGTCTGAAAGCACCACATCTGAAGTAGTTGTAAATTATGCTATTTCCTTTCCTAGGGGTAAAAGAAAAGAAAACTCTCTAGGTTGAAAATCCGAAAGGGCAATCTAGGAAAAAATTAGAGCACAAAAAAAAAAAAAAAAAAAAAAAACAAAAGAAAGAGGTAGGTTGAAAACCTGAAAGGGCGACCTACGCAAAAGGAGAGTAAAAAAAAAAAAAGAGTGTGAGAGAGCCTGTTAGGCTAAAATCCTGAAAGGACGGCCTAGGCAAAAATTAAGACAAATAAAAAAATAATAAATAATAAATAAACTACGTGATGACCTAATCCTTCTACCAAGAAGTTACATAGGCAACCATGCATTAGTCCAGTCATAATTTCCCAAAACCACCATTTGCCCATTAAACAAAATTTTCCAAAAATTCAACCATTCCATTAAACCATGTCATTACACAAATTCCAAGAAACCAAACCCTAAAAAAAAAAAAAAAAAAAAAACCAAACCCGAAACTGAACCAAACCTCAAGAACCTAAAATCCTAAACCAAACCCTAAAAAAAAAAAAAAAACCCCAAAAACCTACATCTTAAACAAAATGCTTAACCTGCAAATCCTAAATATTTCCTAAACATAAGAGCTCTAACATCAACTTTAAAATAAACATGTTCAAAGCCGAGAATATGAAGGTCACTTTGTCTTCAGTCTTTTCTCTTTTGGCTAATCATTGATTTCTTCTGTGTTAGGTACTTTGTCATCCTTGTCTCTTCTTTTGATTTCATAGTTGTCTTCATCATATCTTTCTCGGTTATCTCTGAGAAACTGTTTTCTCATAGCAACCATCTCAGTTTCCTTATCAACAATCTTGTCCACCAACCAGTTAGAGTATTCTGTAGTCATCCTGTGAAAGTGAACCTTGACAAAAGACTGGTCTACTCGGTCAGCCATCTTCAAACCCAACAACTGTTCTTTATAGAAGTAGGATTTATGTCCACAGGAGTGAAAGGTCTTCTTCTTTTTCCACCTGGCATTCCTTGTTCATATTGGAACTGCCTCAAGAGTCTATCTACCTTATAGAAAGTGGTCCTTCGCAATCCAACAATGAAGATGGGATCTAATCTTGGAAACTAAAGTAGAGAGGGTGGGCACTTCTACCGATAACAATTCCATCTAATTGAAGAACTGGATTTCTTTTTCAAAAACTTCACCTAGTCACTCTCAGTTTGGCATTCAGTTTTGATGACAGTCCTGCTAGGAAAACTGCTAGGCCCATAATTACTAGTTATAGGCCTAGTAATCCTATCCAGTTGCTCCATCAGCCATATCTGCAAAGTCAAGGGACTCCCAAGAAAATTTTGAGACTCTCCACCATGAAACACAGAATCTAATCCTAGAAGAGTTTCTTCCAAGATTAGAGAAACAGGGTTATCACCATCCTTAATCTGACTCACAACACTTACGGCTTGAGCATCCACAAAACCGTGTCTTCTAGAGAAAAGAAAAATTCTCCCACAAAGCTTAGGGCCAAGCCGAAATTTTTCTGCATATTATCGGTCACTCCATAAGTGCGTTTTTTAATCAATCTTAAAACAACTGCACGAAGATTTACCATATGTCCTTCAACCATACTACTAGTGATGGAAGTAGGAAGACCGAGAGCATCAAACAAGGATTCCCTATGCCTTGGATCACAAGAAACTACTACAGATATTTTGCTTGGATCATAGCCCAGGATAGCAAAAAAATTCTTCAATTTTTGAATAGAGTTTAGCTGTTTTAAACCAGAACACGTGATCTTCGGGATCCTAGAATTTCACAGCAGCACAAAGGAAGTCCCACTTGTTTTTGACATTTCTCATAGCCTTAATTCCCTCTAATTTGTAGGTTGTAAAATTGGTTTTGGTATTGAAATCAAAGCTACGAACCAATTTGTTGTTATCATGAATTGTTGAATGAGGAAAATTGTGATTGCTAGCCATGGATGACTTTTGTGTATGAATATTGTGTTTTGCTAACCATGCAAAGAGTTTTTGCAGGGAAGATAAGATTGCTAAAATAGGCTAAATCAGTTTTTGGTCAGGTTTAAATAGGTTTCATAGAGTTTGTAGCTTAGTAGGAGAGTGTTTCATGATCATAAATGAAGAAAATGTTTTTCAAAAATCCCTAAAACGCAAAACTCGTGTCCAAAACGTGTAAAGAGTCGTCCCACCACAACGTAAGCGATGGGGCTTAACCAAGTGCCATTTAGCACTCTAAAATTCCCGATCGGCACTTTCAAAATGCCGAATGGCCCTCTAAAAGTGCCGAATTGCACTCCTTAAGTGTCAAGTGGCACTTAGCTCTGCCATCACTTATTCACGCAATTCCAAGCAATTTTGCAATCTTGACCTTTTTTTTTAGACCATTAAACACTCAAAAAGATTTTTTTTTTTATTAAATTGGGGAATTCTAATATGCCTAACCCATTTGTTTTTAAAAAAAAAATGATCAAATCAAAAGTTTTCAAGACCATTGGTTCATGTCCCAAACTAGGGCCATTGGACCATGCCTCATTCATTTTCAAAAAAAAAAAAAAAACCATCCCCATCTTTTCAAAAAAAAATCACCATCATCAAGATTTCCAAAAAAACCATGCATTCATTTCTAAACTAGGGACATTCGGCTCCGCCTCATTCAAGTAAATGCAGATTCCATTAGTGTCAATCAAGATAAGTTTAAGTTGGTACCACAAGACCTCATTAGGTGAATTCTAAGCTTGTCTCGGTTAAAGTTTCTACATGGTCAATGAAATTCCAAGGACAAAGAGCTAAACATGGAAATTAATACAAGATTGTCTAAGGAACACTTCCTTTTGTTTTGCAAGAAAAATAAAAATACAAATCAAACATCATTGGGACTCTAGGTCCTCTTGCAAGAAGACCTCCTCAATCCACCTCTAGAGGAGCCGCCTTCAGTACTTCCCTTTTGACTTGCATAGAATCGAAGATCATACTGACATTCCTTAAGTTCAAGGGTTCTAATCCTTTCCTCCAAATTTCTTCTGGCATAATCAGTAACTTCCATTCGATGTACCTGAAAAGTCAGAAAATCAAGTGATAATTCCATCATCAAGAAAGGTCCAAGCAAAAGACACTCAGAAAGCATCATTGCATACCCAGCTCGCCTCATTGAGCACATATTAGGAAGACTGGGTAGCAACTCGATTTCAAGGTTGAGAAGCCCCTTGATTTCCTTTGTCATTATCAAGGACCCTTGGTCGTAGACAGTTCCTTTTGCCAAGATCGAGATCGCAGACATTTCCTTCATCAAGATCAAAGTCCCTTGGTCGTAGACATTTTGTTCGTCAAGATCAAAGTTCCAGGCATTTCTTTCGTCAAGATCGAAGTCCCTTGGTCATAGACATTTCCTTAGTCAAGATCAAAGTCCCTTGGTCGCAGACATTTCCTTCTTCAAGATCAAGGACCCTTGGTCGCAAGCAATTCCTTCATCAAAATCAAGGTCGCAGACAGCTCCTTCGTCAAGATTAAGGTTGCAGACAATTACCTATCGTCAAGATCGAGGTCGCAGACAATTACCTTTCATCAAGATCGAGATCACAGACATTTCCCTCACTAAGATTAAGATCGCAGACAATTACCTTTCATCAAGATCGAGGTTACTAACATTTCTTTCATCAAGATCGAGATAGCAGACAAATCCTTTGTCAAGATTAAGGTCATAGACAATTCTTTCATCAAGATCAAGGTTTCTTAGTCTCAGACATTTCCTTCATCAAGATCAAAGAACTTGGTTGTAAACAGCTCCAGTTTCAAGATCAGGATTGAAAAGTCTCTTGGTCACTTCAGTTGTCAAGAATCATTTCCAAACTCATCAGCTATCAAATAGGTTAAGTGCTCACAATTCTCATTTTTTGTCAAAAAGGTAAAGCACTAGTTCTATGCTCCAAAGTTTTCAGTTCAAGGGCTAGGTAATTTTTGAAAATTCAACCTCAATTAAATCATGGCCTCTAAAATTAGTGTCTTTGTTTTACATTGACATTCACTTTCCAAACTTTGTCAATAAGGGGCATTCTATAAACACTCGATTTTGCACCCATGATTTAATCAAAGAAGATGACTGGAATGACCATACATGTACCCCAAAAATCATGATTGCATTACATACATTAATTCATTCATTTCATATGATAAAAATGATCTTGAGATTCTAATGGTCGTGACGATATGTCCAGTTTCCAAATTGGAACATTGAATCGAAAGATATCACATGATCAAGTTTGCACGGTCAGCATGCATTGTGTCTAGGTAGAGTCGACCAAACATGATTAATTTAAATTAATTTAGATTGGTTAAACAATTAAAATTAATTAAATAATTTTGTGATTGGTTGATAATTAGTGTTTAAAATATGATTGCTTGCATAGGAATAAGGGGATAATTGGATAACAATAAAATTGTGGATAATCTGAACTTTATTAAGAATTATTTTAGAGTATTTATCTACAAGATAATTGTTGCTAAAAAGACCTGAATTATCCTGAAAAGAGATAAAAATCTTAGAATACGGATTGAAAACATGTCTAAGTGCAAGGCTCGGCTTAAGAAAACCTAAAAAAGGAGTCCAAAACGCACTCGAACACGAAAGTGTGATTGGCGTCCAAGAGTACCATTCGGCACTTTTGGATGGCCAATCAGCACCTTCAAAGTGTATATTTTAGGCCCAACTCTCTTCAAGAAACGATAAGGCACATCTTTTTCGACTTTTTCGCTGAAAGACGCGTCCCGATTCGCATTCTACCCATCATTGCTTATTTTTTAAGCACTCCAACCTCTATAAATAGAGACTGGATCTCAAAACTCAGCACACTCTTTTAAGCTCTGAGAGAAACACTTTCTCACACATTCAAAATTCTCATATTTTTGATCTCCCTCTCTGATATTCTCTCTCAAGCTAGGGTTTTTAGGGTTCAAAGATAATTGCATAAATTTCTTTAAACCCTAAAATATCCACTTAAGAAGAAGAGTGCTCCATGCAAGAGGTTTATTCTGGTTACCCTTTTATTTTCTTATGTTCCTTTTGTTGTGATGATGCACGCTTGTGTATTTCTTTCAATTGACTTGTTTCAAATATCCATAACATGAATTGTCAATTTATATTGTTAAAGCATGTTCTTGATTTTTTTTTTTTTTTTTTATTGTTCTGATATCTTTCCTAGTTTCAAAAATCTACATGTTATGAATTTTTTCTTAAGATAAAAATGGATCTGCATCTTCATTAGATGCATATCTGAATTTTTCTTAAAATAAAAACGGATCTACCTCTTAGTTAAATGCAGATCTAAATTTTTCTTAAAATAATAAATGGATTTGCATCTTCATTAGTTGCAGATTTGAATTTTTCTCAAAATAAAAATGGATCTGCATCTTCATTGTATGCAGATTTGAATTTTTCTCAAAATAAAAATGGATCTGCATCTTCATTAGATGTAGATCTAAATTTTTATTAAAATAAAAACTGATCTACATCTTCATTGGATGCAAATATGAAATTCTCAAAATAAAAACTGATTTGTATCTTCATTAGATATAGATCTTATTTTTTTTAACATAGCAGATTTTTAGAAGTAAAAAAAGGATCATGAATGGTTATGTTTGTTGTGTTTGTCTTATTTAATACATGTAGCATGAATTTATTTCATGAATGAAATTTTCTTCTCAAGAAATCTTTTTCGTATTTTCTACACATATAAAAACAGATTTGATTTTTTTCAATACACAAATTTGATTTTTCTTTATTATTACAAAACAGGTCTGACTTTTTACTTACAAACCAAAAACAAATTTTTTTTTCTTTAGTTCCCCAAAAACATATCCGATATTTTTAGTCAGAAAACCTTGTTTTATTTAGTAAAAAATATAGATCTGATTTTTCTTCACAAAAACTATTTTTTTTACATATACAAAAACAGATTTGATTTGTCTAAACCAAAATCAATATTTTTTACTCACAAAAACATATCTGAATTTTTTTTACAAAGAAGAAGATGAATTCATAAATAAATTCACTTGATTTAGTTTTGTTCATATGTGCAACATATCATTCATGTCATGCATTAAGGGTACATTGGTCACAAGAGTCTAGAAGACCAAATTCTGTCCAGGCGGAATGGGTGCCTAACATCTTCCCATTCCGTAACCTAGCCTCTGAATCTAATTCTTTGGGATAGGTAAATCTATTTCTCATCTTTATTTTTGTCTTGGGTAGATTGTAACTAGGACAAAAAACTATGTAATTATTTGATAGTTTGTAACTAGGACCTAAAGCCATGTAATTTTAAATTTTTCAAATATGTAATTTTTTTTATTCAATCAATGAGAATGGAACAATTCAATCATGTATTTAGTATTTTTTTTCTTATTTTTTTTTTTGTATAAAAAATAAGTGGCGACTCCACACCACTTACCCAAAAAGAGAAGTGCCCTAAAAAACACTCCAAAATTCTCTCTTTTTTGAGAGGTACTTTCGAGGTCTCTCACAATCTAACATGGCCCAATACTATTGGATGGTGTAAATAAGGTCTTTTACATCATGTCCTTAATTGAATTTAACATTTTGGTTTTTTATAAGGGTTTGGTTAACAGATGTCTTTCGAGCACTTTTTAATACCCCATTTTAGCAAAGCTGCAATATCACTCTTATACGAAATATAAAAAGCTGTTAAAAAATTAATTACTTTTTTTTCCATAAAAAGTTTCTTAAAATACTTCCTAAACCATATTTTTAGGGCAACCATTAACTTTTTTCCTTTATATAAAAGGCTCTCAATCCCTTCATGGGAAAGTGTATAAACTATTCTAAGCAACAACAAAAATTCTATTGAATAAAGAACTTCTTTAGTTACTTTATTTGAGTATGGTGAGGTCAATGGTCACAATTATAAATTATGCATAAAGGAATATTAGAATATACCTAATTGAAATATGACATAGTACTATGCTTCAATTAGATATATTCTAATATTCCTTTATGCATAATTTATAATTGTGACAAAACTTCCGCAAACAAATTTCAACATTCTAATGATACAAAGAACAGAAAATCGGACTAATATAGTTCGGTGTATGTTACCATTTAATTTTGATTAAAACTATTTCTATTTCATCTAGAAGTGAGCTAAGACAAGCTGACTAGAGTCCATGTTGCGCCTAAAAACGTGCAGTGTGATATTAATTATACCAAACCAAGCAGGAAAATCATGGACTGTCACAACCATATTTCTTTTGAAGTAAAGAATTTGTGCAACCAAAATGACTTGGTGCAAGTTGCCCAACCAAAGTGCCAAGTTGAACCCTTCTGAGCTTTCCGTCTATGTATAGATCGAAATAGAATATGTTTGTTTCATTATGGTCAACAAATTGATGCAAATGACAAATGGAAGAAAAAATGCAAGTCCAAAATAAGGACTAGAAAATTTAATCAGAGCTATAAAATTATGTAGTATTGGCATCACACGACTTTTGAAATATTATTTGAGAGGAGGAAGAGAGATCGAACATGAGGCTAAGAGTCTTGTTTGGTAGCTAAGGATGACTTGCCTGCTGCTCCAAGGGGTTTCAATTATTGAGTCTAGAAACTCTTGCGTGGTTCGTAAGCAATCTCTCCTTGGCTAATCTGGCAAGCTCTTCTTTCTCATGCTAGGCCTTCTCTTCTTCTAATTGTAAGCCTTCAACATTATTTTGCAAGCATGATTCGTACTAGAATGTTGGAAGCATGAGTTTAAGATCAGGAATAAAAGTACATGAAAATGAAATTCTTATTAATGGCTTGCCTTCTCCTCCAAACACGTTTAATTGTATGGCTATGTACTAATTAATCTCTCACTCACTACGCTAATAGGCTATTCTTGATCTCTAATTTCAGGCCATCGTTTGCAACAAGCACCAGCTCTTACTTTTGCTAGACAAGTGTGGATTGGGCATATATATATATATATATATATATATATATAATAGGTAAAGCTGAGAGAAAATCCAATTAAATTTCAAATTGAATTTTAATTGTTGTCGAATTTTGCGCCATGTATCCTATCTATATATTTTTTTAATTTCTATGTGAGTTAATGTTGTACAAAAGATGAAGAGTCTAATATAAATAAACCATAAAAATAAAACAATAAAAAATAAAAACCCAATAAAAAAGAGTAAACACGTGTATATCCAAAAAATAAAATAAAATGAAAAAATGAAGAAGAAAGAATGAGTAAAACTCATGTATATATCTAAGACTTAAATAATGTATAATTTGAATCCATATATGTGTAATTGTATTATTTTTAATTGTACCGTGCATATACATAGATTATACACTAGTTGTAGTAATAAGAGATGCTCAACTCAAGGAGTATGTATGGCATCATTTTGCAAACAACATACGTGCAAAAAGGGCTAGCACCGTCAACGTGAAAGAGATAGATTCACAAAAGTTATTCCAAATCAAATGAATTGATTTTCAAAAAAAGAAAAATCAAATGTACATGGAATTAATGGACGGACAAAGTTTGGCTACAAGTCCACTCAATGTCTTTTTATTGGATATAAATTTTGACAAACCTACTATTGGATTATATTTTCTTCTTATATCCTTCATATATACTTACAAAATTTTCAGAAGATCAAAGATTAATAAGTATGTTGTCAATTAAATATTTATATTTCAAATTTTTGTATTCTAAAATTATGTATAGAAAAATAAGTTAATGGATCGAATAAAAAATAATATCTAATTATTATGAAATTTGACATACGTGTTAAAAACATAAAAATCAATAAATTATGGTCTTCCATTTGTCAACTGCATCAATTAGCTGACCATAATGGAATATATTCTATACAAAAAAGGAAATCTGAAGAAGACTTCAACCTGGCAATTTTTTGATAGGCAACTTGCACCAGCTCAATTTTATTGCAATTTTCTACTTCAAAGGAAACAATGATGTGACAGTTAGAGATTTGCCTGCTTGGATTAGCATAATTATATTGGGCTGTACTTCTGCACGTTACTACGGTGAAAGTAAAGTTTTAACTGTTAAGAGAAGCACGGACTCAAATCGGCTCGAGGATTATTTATTTATGAGAAGGTAACGTTAACTACTTCTGGAGGAAAAGAAATAGTTTTTTAACTAAATTAAAAAGGCAAGTGTTTTCATGCCCCTAACTACATGTGAGTCCGATGAATTGCTACTTTTTTTCTTTTTTTTCAGAATGTTGAGACTAATTGTGCTGTGGAAATTCACGTGCTAGCATGCTACAATAACACTTTCACGTGTAGTCTACTCTAAAGGAACACACGTAAATACAATTGAAAATCAAATTTAAGATTTACCGGCACCCTCCATGCTAGCTAGAGTCGGTAATGAATCTCAGCAAAGAACAGTTTTGGCCCTTCTTTTTTGGCCTTGGTCCATGTAAACTCCTAGTTAATTTTATTTTATAATGAAATTAGAAAACCTTGAAAGATTTAATCCATTCAATGAAATATACATGGGGGAACTTGTTTTAATGGCCATTTTCTTTCTTTCTGCTCTTTTTCAACAAGTTAAGAAATACAATATTTTTTATAGACCATTGAGGCCGGTATCATGGTACAAGTGTCAATAAAAGTAACGTTAATAATGAATTAATGTGAAAATGATATTATCTCAATTTCAACTTGTCACGACAACAATAATGGTAATGAAATCAAAATTGTGACCTTCAAAGGGAGGAGTAAGGATTATTTTTTAATAAGTGATAGTAGTTATAAGCAACGTTGACTTCTTAAGAAGGAATCATGAAACAAGAGTTTCATACTTAGGGTAAAGGCTGCCTATTAATAAAATCCCTTTAGGATAAATATTCAACATCTTAATTCACTCATTTCCAGAATTCCTGCCCCTCACTTTGTGGGCTCATGATTCTTCTAGCAACGTCAAGAATATAGAGTCAGTGCTTTCCAACTAAACACAGATTTTGTTCCTGACATTGTGCTTTTAGGCCACATCATGCATTCTTATTTGAAACCTTTTTTTTTTTTTCAAGAATATGGTAAAGGTTTTTTTTTCTTCTTCTCTTTTTTGCCATGCATAAGGATGGGCTTCCAGCGCATGTTGCAATTCTCTATATTTTAAAATAGAAATTCTATCTTTCTTCTCAAAAAAAAAAAAAAAAAAAAAAAAAAAAAAAAAAACAGAATAGCAGTAATAATTTCGATATGTTGCCCTCTTTATTACCAAATATGGCAATATTATTATGCTATATGATGCTTTCGTTATCTATTTTTGACCAGAATATTGTAGGTTCACTATTCTCTCAACTAATAAGAATATTGTAGCGTACTCAAACAAGGTTGATAAGCGGCAAGAATCTCATAATTTAGTAACATAGTTTGTTTTACTTTATGTCTTACTCCATGAACAGAATGAGACAAATTGACATGAATGTGAATTGGGTGTCATTTTCCTAGTTCATGCCATGAGGGATACTAGAGTATCAACACCATATGTTATTATCACAAAAACAAGTCGACCTATTTTGAAATTCTGATTCAATCTAATAAGGGTAATTTCGATAATCCTAAAAGCTGACGAGCCCAAGGCTGACGACCCTGAAGCTGACGACCCAAATTCTCGTTAGTTATGAAGCTGACGACGTTAACCTACAAGCCAACGACCTTAGAAATATGTGGAGTTAGGCTGACGGGAGTAGGCTGAAGAAGTCAGTCTTGGTCCCATCCACACCCTTACTTGACCACCACGTATACGTATGTAAGAAGGATTCTTGCATTACACGTCTAACTCAAATTAAGAAGATTCCTATAAGGAAAAAGAGTCGAAGGGATACGTGAAATCCAAGAGTTACTCTCCTATAAGGAAAAGACTTCTTGACCAAGGCATGAATTTCGGCTCTACGCTACTATAAATACCCCAAAACCCTCTCAAGGCAAGGTATACATAATTCACCTCAGCTCTAGCACTTTAGAGTTGTGAACAAGAGATTTCTCTAACTTGACTGTCGAAGGGTATTTGGCCGGCACCACACCGGTACCCTTCTTAAAGTCTTCAGCTTTTGTATTGTGCAGGTATGTCATCAAGAGCACGTGAGGACCGTATGGCTTACTGACGATTTTGAGCATCATCAGTTGGCACCATCTGTGGGAATCGAGTGTAATCAGCCATTACCTTATTCCTAAGACAAAAAGTTGCATGGTACTCACCAGATGGATAGCAACAACCAATAATTTAGGCGATGAACCGCACGGCACAGCGCTGGAAAGACAAGTACAAACGCTTGCAGTGGCCGTTGAACGTCTAACCAAACAAAATCATGACTTGGAGGAATAGTTACGTTAGAGGACTGCACATCCTGGCACGCAAGAAGAAGACCAGGAAGCAACAAGGGCAAAAAAGAGGACCCATGAAGGACCCGAGGGTGGCAACGCTCCAACCAGACTGGAGCGGTTGAACACCAGTCAGCCGGCTATCTCTAACGCACTACCACCTCACATCACCGTGGAAATGCAGGAGATGCGAGAGCGAATGGACGTGATGATTAACGCCTTCAAAGGAAGGGTATCTAGCAACCTTGACAACCTAGTTCAACGAACTGATTCACCTTTCATGGCGCATGTCACTTCATGTCCTCTTCCCCCAAAATTTCGCATGCCTTAGGTAGAAAGCTATGATGGGTCTAAGGACCCCTTGGACCACTTGGAATCCTTTAAGACTATAATGCACCTTCAAGGAGTGCCAGATGAAATCATGTGTAGGGCTTTCCCTACTACGCTGAAAGGATTCGCGAGGGTTTGGTATAGCAGGTTGACACCTAATTCAATTAGCACCTTTAAGGAGTTGGGTGCTCAATTCGTTTCACATTTCATCGGGGGTCACCGATACAAAAAGTCCACAGCATGTTTAATGAGCATAAGATAACGGGAGGACGAAACACTTAGGTCGTATAAAACAGTTCAACAAGGAGGTTCTCTCAATCGATGAGGCGGACGACAAGATACTAGTGGCAGCATTCACCAATGGGCTACGGAAGGGTAAGTTCTTATTTTCCTTATACAAGAACGACCTGAAAGCCATGCAAATGTGCTCTACAGGGCGACCAAGTATATGAACGCGGAAGACGCTCTGATGGCTCAAGAAGAAAGGCCTAAGAAAAGCGAAAGGCAGGAAGACACACGGACAGATAGGGGGCAAAAGAAGGCTAAGACCGAAGAGCGACGGGACGATCGTCGCTCCAAGCCACCCGCAGGGAAATTCACGAGCTTCACGCCGCTGACCGCCCCTATCGACCAGGTCTTAATGTAGATCAAGGACGAAGGAGCCCTGACTTTTCCCGGCAAAATGAAGGGAGATCCCAACAAGAGGCCGAAAGACAAATATTGCCGCTTCCATCCAGACCATAGCCACGATACGACTGATTGCTACGACTTGAAGCAGCAAATAGAAGCTCTAATTAGGCAAGGAAGGCTGCAGAGGTTTGTTAGCAAAGAGAGGACAGATCCACCGCAAGACCAAGCTCCCCGACGGGAGAACGAACGCCCCAAACAACCCGTAAGCGATATAAGGATGATTGTGGGAGGCACCGTAGCCACCGGGTCATCAAAGAAAGCTCAAAAAACTTATCTCAGGATGATTCAAAACATCCAGTTGAGGGGGTCCGTACCCAAAATGTCGTAGACTGATAACCCCCTCATTGGATTCTCAGATGAAGATACACGACATCTTCACCACCCCCATGATGACGCGCTCGTCGTCACCCTACAAGCGGGAGACTACAACATGCATCGAGTTCTCGTTGACAATGAAAGCTTGGCGGACATCCTCTACTATCCCGTGTTCCAACAGATGGGAATTGATAGGAAGCGTCTAGTTCAGACTAACGCCCTGCTGGTCAGCTTCGGAGGAACAAGAGTATTTTCCCTTAGCGTCGTCACCTTGGTAGTAACCATTGGAGACTACCCTCAGTAAGTTACCAAGAATGTAGCATTCCTTGTAGTCGACTGCTCATCAGCTTACAATGCCATCATAGGACGTCCCACCCTTAACTCGTGAAAGGCTGTGACCTCAACCTACCATTTGATGGTAAAACTCCCGACTGATTACGAAGTGGGAGAATTAAGAGGAGATCAAGTGGCCGTGCGCAAATGTTATGTAGCCATGATGTAGATGGATGACCACCACCAATCCATGAGCATAGAAGAACAACGTACAGGGACGGAGCCCGTAGAAAAGCTTGAGGACATACCCCTCAACGACTCCCAACTAGAGCGGACAACCAAGATCGGCACCCTCGCAGACTCGACAGTACGTCAAGCACTCGCAACCTTCCTCAAAGAAAATTGGGACGTGTTCGCATGGAGCCATGAAGACATGCCAGGAATCGACCCATCGATCATGGTACACAGGTTGAATGTATCCCCATCTTTTCTGCCTGTTCACCAAAAGAAAAGAGTCTTCGCCCAAGAAAGAGATCGGGCAGTGGCGGAAGAAGTCCGCAAGCTACAAGAAGCGGGCTTCATTAAGGAGGTTTACTACCCTGAGTGGTTGGCAAACATTGTCATGGTAAAAAAGAACAACAAATAAATGGAGAATGTGCGTAGATTTCACAGACCTAAACAAAGCATACCCCAAGGATAGTTATCCTCTACCAAGGGTCGACCTCCTGGTAGATTCTACGGCCCAACACTAGCTGTTAAGCTTCATGGACACATTTTTAGGGTATAACCAGATCCTAATGGATGAAGCTGATCGGGAAAAGACTTCGTTCGTGACAAGCCAAGGCCTTTTTTGCTACAAGGTCATGTCGTTCGGCTTGAAGAACGCAAGTGCGACATACCAAAGGCTCATGAACAAGATGTTCGTATAGCAAATTGGGAGAAATGTGCAGGTATATGTCGACGACATGCTAGTGAAGAGTCGAAAAGAAGAAGATCACCTAAGGGACCTAAAGGAAACCTTCGATACACTTCGCTCCTACAACATGAAGCTTAATCTAGCCAAGTGTGCCTTCGGGGTGACAGCTGGAAAGTTCTTAGAATACATGGTGTCCCAAAGAGGTATTGAAGCCAACCCAGATAAAATCCGGGCTATAATGGAGATGACACCTCCAAAAAACGTGAAGGAAGTACAGAGCCTTAATGGCAAAGTCGTCGCGCTTAGTAGATTCGTATCCAGGGTGATGGATAAATGTCTACCATTCTTCCACACACTGAAGAAGTCTTTTGAGTGGACGGACGAATGCCAGCAAGCATTCAACGACCTAAAGGCCTACCTATCTTCACCACCACTCTTAACCCCTTCCCAACCAGGTGAAGAGCTATTCCTCTATTTAGTAGTTTCGCTGGCAACTGTCAGTGTGGCCCTAGTCAGAGAAGATGACAAGGTGCAAAGGTCAGTGTACTATGCCAGCCAGACACTTCACGGCGCAGAAGGAAGATACTCACTGATGGAAAAACTGGCCTTCGCTCTAGTAACGGCAGCCCCCAAGCTTAAGCCGTACTTCCAAGCCCATATAGTGGTTGTATTAACCGACAAATCTATACGGCAAGCGATGAGTAGCCCAAAAGCTGCGGGACGCATGGCCTTGTGGGCAATAGAGTTAAGCGAGTTTAACATAAAGTATTGCCCACGTACCGCCATCAAGGGACAAATGCTCACTGACTTTATTGCAGAGTTCACAAATGGAGAGGGCCAGGGGCAGAGAATCCTCAATGGATTGTGTTCACCGACGGGTTGTCAAACAATAGAGCCGATGGGGCAGGGGTCGTACTTCGATCTCCAGAGGGCAACGAAATCAAATGCATGATTCGGCTTAATTTTCCTACAACTAACAACAAAGCAGAGTATGAATCCCTTATAGCAGGCTTAGATCTAGCCAAGGCTGTAGGAGCCGTAGACACAGTGATCCATTGCGACTCTCATGTCATCACTAATCAGATAAACGGCAACTATGAATGTAAGGGAGAAAGGATGAAAATGTACTTGGAACAAGCAACAAGGAGGGTAAACGAGCTTCAGGCAAGAGTCATTCAAATTCCAAGAGGAGACAATGAGCAAGCCGACCGCCTCGCTAAAGCCGCATCCGCGGAACACGTGATCATCCCCAGCAAGGTACTATCTTTTACTCAAACCGCACCACTAATAGATGTTGGCAATATGCAGGAAGTAAGATCCGAGAACAATTGGACCACCCCTAGTTACTTATCTCAAAGATGGCATCCTGCCTGAAGAAAAGGAAGCCGCAAGGAAGCTGAAGGTCCAGACGGCCAGATTTGTCTTGATAAGGGACATCTTATACAAAAGAAGTTTCTCGCGACCGTGCCTAAGATGTTTAGGACTCAAAGAAACAGATTATGTCATGAGAGAAATGCACGAAGGGATCTGTGGCAATCATTCAGGATCACAGTCATTGGTCCATAAATTAGTTCGGGCCGGATATTACTGGCCGACCATGCAGAAAGACGCCCAAACGTATGTCAAAATATGCAACAAGTGCCAAAGATTCAGTAACATTATCAGACAGCCAGCCGAAGAGATAACCACAATAACCGCTCCGTGGCCATTCGCCCAATGGGGGCTGGACATCATGGGCCCATTCCCAACAGCAGCAAGGCAGCTGAAGTTCCTAGTAGTCGGCATCGACTACTTCACCAAATGGGTAGAAGCTGAAGCCTTGGCCACAATCACCGAGAAGAATGTACGAAGCTTTGTTTGGAAAAATATCATTTATAGGTTCGGAATTCCAAGGGTCCTGATCTTGGACAACGATAAGCAATTCGACAATAACTCCTTCCGGGACTTCTGTTCAGAATTAGGAATCAAGAACCACTATTCCTCCCCTGCACATCCCCAAGCCAACGGACAAGTTGAAGTCACGAACTGATCCTTGCTTCGAATAATCAAAACTTGGCTCGAGGGGGCAAAGGGCATATGGCCGAAGGAGCTACCCAGCGTACTATGGGCATACAGGACAACCGTCAGGACCCCCATAGGAGAAACTCCATTCCGGTTAACGTACGGGAGTGAAGCAGTCATACCAGCTGAGGTTGGACTCAGCAGCTACAAGGTGGATAATCACGACGAAGGAAGAAATGACGAAGCCATGCGTCTACAGCTTGACCTAGCTGACGAAGTTAAAGCGACGGCTGAACAGAGGCTCGTGCGATTCCATAACCTCATGGCCAAACACTACAACTCCCGAGTCAAGCATCGAGACTTCGAAATTGGAGACCTCATTTTGAAAAAAGTGATGGGCACCACCAAAGACCCTACATAAGGAAAACTCGGCCCAAATTGGGAAGGACCCTACAAAATAGCATCATGGCTAAGGAAGGGAACCTACCACTTAGAGACGCTGGACGGATAGAAACTACGCCATCCATGGAACGCCGAGCACCTCAGAAAGTACTACCAATAAAAGATAGCATAAAGAACGTTGCTCCTCACCTCCAATTTAGTTCCTTTAAATCATTTGTCTTTATTAATTTTGTACCTACAAAACATTTTAAAGCTCAAAGGGCTGAGTTTTATTCATTTTAAGCAATTTACTACTTATGCATATGTTCATGATAATAAGAGGAGTTTATTCAAAAAACAACTAGAAAGTTTGATTATGTAGATTCCACAAAGTGGACGACCTAAAGTCCACAAAGTGGACAGAACTACTAAGTCCACAAAGTGGACAGAAATACTACAAAGTCCACAGAATGGACAACCTTAAGTCCACAAAGTGGACGGAGCTACTAAGTCCACATAGTGGATGACCTTAATACCAAGTCCACAAAGTGGACGGAACTACTAAGTCCACAAAATGGACGACCTTAAGTCCACAAAGTGGATGGAAATACTACAAAGTCCACAGAGTGGACAACCTTATGTCCACAAAGTGGACGGAGCTACTAAGTCGTGGATGACCTTAATACCAAGTCCATAAAGTGGATGACCTAAAGTCCACAAAGTGGACGACCTTAAGTCCACAAAGTGGACGGAAATACTACAAAGTCCACAAAGTGGACAAAACTACTACAAAGTCCATAAAAGTGGATGACCTAAAGTCCACAAAGTGGACGGAACTACTACTAAGTCCACAAAGTGGACGACCTAAAGTCCACAAAGTGGACGGAACTACTACTAAGTCCACAAAGTGGATGGAACTACTACAAAGTCCATGAAGTGGATGGAACTACTACAAAGTCCACAAAGTGGACGACCTTAATACTAAGTCCACAAAGTGGACGACCTTGAATCCACAAAGTGGATGGAACTACTACAAAGTCCACAAAGTGGACGACCTTAATACTAAGTCCACAAAGTAGACGGCCTTAATACCAAGTCCACAAAGTAGACGACCTTAAGTCCACAGTGGACGAAACTAATACAAAGTTTACTAAATAGACGACCTCGTCAAATTAAACGAGTCTACCATTTGAATACGAAGCTTTTACAAAAATCAAGATTGACACCATAAAAACATCAAGTATAAAGCAACACAATTGGGAGTAATAAAGATTAAATACTACAAAATAAAATTGTCTTTACAAAAGCCCAAAAACACGGGCGTCAAGCATTAAAGTTCATTACAATTTGAAAATAGAAGTACCTTTAGCGTAAAATTCATTACAACACAAAATTCATAAGGCTGAAGGAGTGGCTGACAGAGACAAAGTAATGATTAGGGTAGAAGCATCCTCAGCGTTGGATTTTTCCACTTGATGGTCCGTTGACGGAGCTAAGGTGACAGACTTGTCTACAGCAAGTTGGGCAAGGATGAAGCTATCATCCCTTGAGTCCACCATGGGCTGGGTAGTCTCGTCGGTCTCCTCAAATACGGAGCCACCTGCCGGGGTTGACGGTAGGGGTTCATCCATGCTGACCCTGGACAAATCCAGGTCGGGATAAGCAAACCTCACTTACTTCAGGCAATCCTCAAATTTGTCAGCATAGTAGATGGCACAGGCATCTATAAAGGACTGAGAGTCTTTAAACTCTGTCATAGCGTCAGCCCTGGTCGTCTCCACTTGACTTAGAAGTCCTTTTAGTTCCTTCTCTGCCGTCAGCTTTGCCTCGTCAGCCAAGTTCAGCTGACGAGTCTCCTCCTCCAACTTCGCCTTCAGCTCTTTCACCTCTCTGCCAAGAAGCTTGTTGACCTCCTTGTACTGCTAATGCGCATCTACCAAGTTCTTGACGCGAACGTGCAGACGAGTGACCACCGCCTCCTTCGCAACACACTTATCCCGCAAGAACTTCATTCGAACCATGGCCTGCAAGACATAAAAACGGCATCAGTTCTCTATAAGTTCGTCCGAGTGATGGAACATGAGAAAGAAAAGTATACCTGAGCAAGGTCAAATAACCCTGACGACCCTATCTCATCCGTCGCCTGCTCATCGCATAGCTCCATCTCCTCTTTCTTTAAAATGGACTCCGCCACCTTCACAGCATAGTCCTTGTGGGTAAGGAGGTGACGAACAGGGTCAGGACTAACGGCCTCTAACGCCGTCACCAGGCCTTTGCCAGCCCCATGGGAAGCTTTTTGAGGTGACAGCTTCTTGGTGGATTTAACCCCAGAGGAAGGGACCACCTTCTTCCCTGAACGACTATCCTTCCCGTCAGCCTTCCTTTTAACACCCACTTTCCCAATGGACTTAGGAATTGACGACGGTGTCGCCTCCCCTTTAACTTTCTCCCCTTCTTTCTTCTTGGTGGCAGCAGCCGCACGAATCCGTTACTTAGCCGTTTCCATTTCTGTTGAAAGATAAAAAGTGAGGGAAGGAAAACAAGGTAAGAAAAATGACAGAAGTAATTGAGAGATACTCACGCCGATGAGAGAATTCGTTCAGCCTGCGAGCCTCTTCCGTTGGTTCCGGACCACCACAATACAAATGTAGGGCGTCAAGGGTAATCAAGTCCCGACACTTTCTCTCGTCCAAAGGGATAGACGTCACCTGACGAATAAAATCCTCTTGCTCTACAGTCACCCATGGACGGACGTTAGCTGAAAAGGAAGAGATGGGGTTCGGAGTCAGGTAAAAAAGCCAAGTAAAGAAATTGACGGGGTCAACCTGAATCCCTGACGTATGCCCAGGTGTTGTCAAAAAAGCCATGAGGCATTGACTCCCACTTATCCTGACGGCATACCCAGTTAGTCTCTTCTACAAAAAAAATATCTGTCTTTCCATTTTCTGTTGGAGTCGGGCATGTCCAACACCAATTTGAGTTCTTTCTTCCTCATTGAAAAATGATAAATCCCCTTTGACGAGGAGATGTGCTGAGGACAGTAGCACCAAAAGAACTCATCCAAAGTTAGTTGACGGTGTCCACTGCTCAGATGACCCCACAAGATTTCAGCACCAATAAATGTCCGCTAGGCGTTTGAGGCAATTTGACTGACGAAGATACCCAAAAAATTGGCTAACTAACGATGCAATTCCATCAGTGGAAATCTTAACCCCGCAGCAAACATGGCATCATACATGCCAACATTTGCGATTCGCCCTGAATAGCACCTCTCATCCTCCTCAGGGAGACGGATCGAGGTATCGTCTGGAATCTGGTAACGGGCCCTTAAGTTGTTAAAGACGTTCTCTGAAATCGTCGGCAAGAAGCCGTTGACAGACCATTCCAAGGGTAGGATGAAAGGACAGTCATCACCAGGAGCTCCCGAGGTGCTCTCTAAGGTCTCCTCGGCACCTTCATCCTTATCCCGGTCACCTGTTCTCTCTTTTTCCTCTCTACTGTCCCCTTCCTCGCTCACCTCACCTTCTCTACAACTTCCTTCCTCTTCGTCAGAAGAATGGGCTGACGTGTCCCTTTCTGACGACCAAGATAAGCCCTCCTCAGGCTCACGACCTGATGGAAAGACCTCGTCATAACCTGCTCCCTCACGGACCGATGACTATTCACTCGACATCTGACTACCTACAAACGACGGTTTTATTCTAAGAACCTAGGCCGACGACCTCACTAAAGGTATTGGGTAGAAACATAAAAAGAGAATAAAAGAAGAAAACTTACAAGTAAAAGGTCTTTTGACGTGAGATGACGGTCCCGAAAAGGTGACGGCTGCAAAGTAGACGAAGCTAGCAAGTAGAGGACGTGATGCTTTATCTCTCAAAAAACAGCAAATATTAGAAAAGTTTAAAATGAGGGGAGTGGGATATATATATATTTATATAGGGAAAAAGGGCACGGAAGACGAAGCGACATGCTCGTCCAAGATCGAGGCAAATCAATTCAAGCCACGTGTCCTAGCATTTAATAGGGGCCGGCTGTAGGCGTCATAACTTCTTCAAAATGTATACTCCATAACCCGTCAGGAAAGATTGACGAGGCTATGGAGTAAAGGGCAGTTGATAAGGGTAATTTCGGTAATCCTAAAAGCTAACGATCCCAAGGCTGACGACCCTAAAGCTGACGACCCTAATTCTCGTTAGTTATGAAGCTGACGACGTTAACCTACAAGCCAACGACCTTAGAAATATGTGGAGTCAGGCTGACGGGAGTAGGCTAAAGAAGTCAATCTTGGTCCTGTCCACACCCTTACTTGACCTCCACGTATACGTACGTAAGAAGGATTCTTGCATTACACCTCTAACTCAAATTAAGAAGATTCCTATAAGGACAAAGAGTCGAAGGGATACGTGAAATCTAAGAGTTACTCTCCTAAAAGGAATGGACTTCTTGACTAAGGCATGAATTTCGGCCCTACGCTACTATAAATACCCCTAAAGCCCTCTCAAGGCAAGGTACACATAATTCACCTCAGCTCTAGCACTTTAAAGTTGTGAACAAGAGATTTCTCTAACTTGACCGTCGGAGAGTATTTGGCCGGCACCACACCGGTACCCTTCTTAAGGTCTTCAGCTTTTGTATTGTGCAAGTACGTCATCAAGAGCACGTGAGGACCGTGTGGCTTACTGACGATTTTGAGCATCATCACAATCCATTCTCGTGTAACTACAATGACATTACCTGCAAGCATTTTCTGGATATAGAATGGTTTAATCGTGTTGGACAAAATGCTCATATTCAATTACGTTCGTGCATGTATTTTTTAATCTCCTAATCCTCTTCTTGTAAACTAAATTGTGATTAGTATTATTCAGATGAAAGATTAAATTAGAAACTTTCTGAAAGATTTGTTACAAATTTTGATAGTACATACAAATTTACCTATTTCATGATCCTCTTCTTATATGCCAAATTTGACATCTTTTATTTTAGATGAAAGAATTGATTTCTTGCTTTACTCTATTGAAATCCCAGTTTTTTTTTTTCCACTGAAAAATAATAAATTTCAAATGTCTTTAAAATGCAGAAATTCTGTTTAAAATTTTGCCAAGATCTTTCTCCTAATTTTCCATTGAAAATGTCTAAAACTCCACAACATTTTCCAAATGCATAAATTCTATTTAAAATTCTACTAGATCCTTAGTTTTATGATTTTCAACAGGAAAGTCTTAGGGCCTGTTTGATAGGAAAATTTTTGTTTTTGTTTTTGTTTTCAAAACAGTATGAAAACAATTTTCAAAAAATTGAAATTAAAACTAGTTTTCAAATAATAATTTTTATATTATATGTGTTTGGCTCCCACTTTTAAGAATAATTTTCAAAATCCTGAAAAAAAAAATTTGGGAAACCATTTCTATTTTTGATATTTAAAAAAAAATTATAAAAAGTAACATGTAAAATCTGTAGATTACTTTTTTTGAATAATGAGATTAGTGCTTATGTATCTTTTTTTTAATAATAATGATAAGTGTCAAATTTGAAGTATGAGAATTTTTTTGTGATTAAGATAAGTTCCTTAATTTAAGAAAAATAAGAATTTGGACAAATCTATGGGGTCCACTATTTTTAATTTATTTACAACTATGCCATTAAAAACATTTTTTGCATTTTGAAAACATTCTTTCAGCCGTTTTCAAGATCCTATGCTGAACGAGGAAAAAATTATGATACAATGTTCTGAAAATTGTATTTAAAAAATATTAACCAAAAAATAAATTCAAATGTGGGACCCACTAGAGTATGAATTGCAAAACAAAAAACTATATTGAAATACTCTTATTGAAAATATTATGATACAATGTTCTGAAAATTGTATTTAAAAAATATTAGCCAAAAAATAAATTCAAATGTGGGACCCACTAGATTATGAATGGAAAAACAAAAAACTATATTTAAATACTCTTATCGAAAAAGTCCTTAAACTTAAAAAAAAAAAAAAAAAAAAAAAAAAAACTAACTTTAAAAAACTCAAATCATGGTTATTAGGAAAGCCTCAAGGAAGGTGTTTCCCTTTGTGTGATCCCCTAGTTTAAGCTTCATTAATAGACGAATTGCATCATTCATCATGAAATGAAGAGATCCTAATGATTGTTAGAATCCTCCCCAAAATTACTACAATGCGCACTATTAAGATTTTAAGTCTATCTTGACACCAAGCCTTTGACAGGCAAGATTGTTTTTTTCTTTCTTTCTCTCTCCAAAATAGATTTTTAGCTAAAACTTTTTTTTTTTTTCCATTTGAATTAAAACCATTGATATCAAGTCTCACTTATAATTTTTGGTACATGTTTGATGTCATTGGATATATGCCCTAAAAGCATGGTTTTGAAACATGGATCGTTCAAATAACCAAAAAAGAGTAATGTTCAAGGTTTTTGAGGTTGGACTGGGGTTCAACCGAAATAGAACCGTAGTGAAATTATGAATCATTTTTAATAAATATAATTTTAATTGCATATAAATATAATAAGTGTCCACCCTTGACCAATAAAATCATGTAGCCTAGTTGATATCAACCAGGACCTATTATGGAACCTCTAGAACTGCCAACAAAATAGTGAACTGGGTGAAAACCAGGCTTTGGGCTGGTTCAAAGTTAACCAAGTCACCCAATTCGGTTCGGGTTTCAAAACAGTGCCTAAAAGTTGGGCAATTATTTTTTTTAATTGCATTCACACATTTTTAAGGGATAATTGAAACTAGGTATTAACAACGGTTAGATGTTGTGAGGTGCCTAACATCTTTCCTATGAGTAATCAAACCCCTGAATGTTTTTCTAAACTAGGTACTAACAAGTAAGGGGATTCTAGCATTTTACCCTCATTTTTAAAAAAATTTGGCAATATGCCCCTGTTTCAAAACTATTTAGGTCTATGCCCCTATTTTGAAACTCGATTTCCTCAAAATCGAGTTTCAATAAAGAACTCGATTTCCTCAAAATCGAGTTTCAATGAAGAACTCGATTGGTTTAAAATCGAGTCATGGTCATGTCTGACCAAAATTTAAAAAAAAAAAAAAAAAAAAAGCATGGAACTCAAGTTCCAATGAAAACACCGCTATAGGTTTTGGGTTGATCATACTAAAAAAAAAAAGCATGAAAACGCCGCCATAGGTGTTACCGAATTTCGCTATAGGTTTTAGGCTGATCAAACTTAAAAAAATTGCATGGAACTCGAGTTCCATTGAAAACACCACTATAGGTGTTACCGAATGCCACTATAGGTTTTGGGCTGATCAAACTTTTAAAAAAATTGCATGGAAACACCGCTATTGGTATTACTGAACGCCGCTATAGATATGGAACTCGAGCTCCATAAACTCGAGTTCCATGCAATTTTTTTTTTTTTTTTTTTTTTTTTTTTTTTTTTTTAAGTTTAATTGCCCCATACTCGATTTTCTAGCAATCGAGTTCTTCATTGAAACTCGATTTTAATAAAATCGAGTTTCGAAACAGGGACATAAACTTAGATAGTTTGAAAACAGGGGCATATTGTCAAATATTTTGAAAATTAAGGGTAAAATGCTAGAATCTCCTAACAAGTAATAATAATCAAGCCACTTTGTCAAAACTCTAGTGACCAATCACACCTTTAAGAAATTCTAATAATTAGTGTCAACTCCATATGCTTATGTACCCCCAAGTAAATAGTAATGCAAGCATCGCACACACAACATCACCGTAAGAGAATGAGACCACCACCTCATCTCCCTCAACCACATGCACCTAGTCGTACTTAACCCCAGTGGGTATGTTGCTGATTCTCCGCAGCGAGATCCCCAATGCCGACGCCATGTATAACATATTGGCTTTTACAACCTAGAGATGCTAATATCACATCCTAGATCTTGAACAACTAAATTTCAAAATAAACCCACCGATATTTGAAGAAATTTACAAACAAACACAAAAGATACCGTAATAAAATTGTCATGTTTAGTTTCAAGTTTCAACCCCATGAATAATCAAATACGCCTGTGAGAAGAGAATTCATGAAAGTTAATTCTACCCAGTCACAAGGAATCAAGTATATAGTGACTCTGGCTATTTCTGTCTGACTCCAGTGACCTTCTAGACTACTCCAATAGTCCAACGGCATCTCAAATCTCTGGCATAATTATAATAATTTAATAAAAATATTTAATTTACATAATTAAAAAAAATTATAAAAATCGAGAAGATGTTATGGAAATGACCTTTTTTAAATATGCCATAATCAGTTGATCGACAGATGACTAAGTTGAACATATTTAAGAATATTATAAAAACAAATGCACACCCTCATTCTATGGAACACTTGTAACATTAAGTTTAACTTACTATTATATATAATTTAGAATTGTAGATTTTTTTTTCTTTCCAAATATAAGTATAATGCTTATAATCTTGAAACTTGAATTTTTATTTTTATTTATTTTTTAGGAATATTTATCATTTATATTGCTTTTTAGGACTCATATCTCTAATTTCTGATGTCTATTTATTTGTATTTCTTAATCAAGTATTAAAGAGTTCGGTCCAAATAGAATAAATTTTCATACTTTTGAATCTAAAAATTAAGATTAAAAAAAAAAAATTGAGCACAAAACTGAAAAGACAGCCAAAAAAAGAATCAAGTTAAGGCCCAAACATTCTAAAATGGACTGAATTGACCAAAGTGGACTGAAGTGGACTGAATGGACTGAAGGACTGGACTAAATTGGACCGAAGAGGACCAAACTGGACCCAATGGACCGAAATGCTAACTGACTACATTATCACTAAAAAAAACTACTTAGGAATTTGTTTATTGTGTTGTTGATGTGAAAATTACCAATCATGTCACATTAAGAGACTCTAAGATGCAATTAAACCCATTTGGAGGAGAAATGCAAGTCATTAACAAGAATTTCACTTAATGTACCTTTATACGTAATCTTAAACTCACGCCCCATATGTAGGATATTTTCCAACATTTTGGTACGAATCATGCATGCAAAATAATGATGAAGGCTTTCAATTAGAAGAAGAGAAGGCCCAACATGAGAAAGAAGAGCCTATCAGATTAGCCAAGGAGACTGCCTACGAACAACACAAGAGTTTCTGCTCTCAATACTTGAACGTTGAAACCCCTTGGGAGAGCAGGCAAGTCATCCTTGGCTACCAAACAAAACTCTTATCCTAATGTTAGATCTCTCTTCCTCAAAAATAATATTTCATAAACCTAATGGTTGATGCAAATACTACATCTTTGAGTCTTCATTTATAGGAAATGAAAGAATCAAAGTTGGACCACTACATAATTTTACATCCCTCATGCTAAATCGCCCCTTCCTTATCTTTGTCTTGCATTTCAGCTTCCATTTGTCAACTGCCTCAATTAGCTGACCATAATGGAATATATTCTATACAAAGAAAGAAAGCTGAATAAGACTTCAACCTGGCACTTTGGTTAGGCAACTTGCACAAAGTCAATTTGCTTGCACCTTTTATACTTAAAAGGAAATGTGGTTGTGACTAGGCAATTTAGTGAGGGATGTAAAATTACATAGCAATACAACTTCAATTCTTTCATATTCTATAAATAGAGAGTCCAAGATGTATTTGCAGCATCCATTGGGATTATGAAGTGTTATTTGAGAGGAAGAGAGATCTAACATGAGGATAAGAGTCTAGTTTGGTAGCCAAGGATGACTTGCCTGCTCCTTCAAGGGGTTTCAAGTATTAAGTCTAGAAACTCGTATGGTTTGTAGGCAGTCTCCTTGGCTAATCTGACAGGCTCTTTTTTCTCTTGCTGGGCCTTCTCTTCTTGTAATTACAAGCCTAAGCCTTCAACATTATTTTGCATGCAGGATTCGTACCAGAATGTTGGAAAATATCTATACATATGGGGCATAAGTTTAAAGTCAGGAATAAAGATAGGTACATGAGAGTCATGACTTCCCTTCTCCTCCAAATAGGTTTAAGTGCATGGCTATGTAATCTAGTAGAGTGTCTAAAAATTGTAATCTAGTAGCTGTTGCCGTAGCAATTGAAAGCAACCAATCAAATTCAAAGGGACTTCACAATATAACGGAAGAAACTCTCCCCTGCATTATAGTTTCAACGATTTATAAAAACTTGGCTGCTTACAATAAATTTAAAAAATATTTTTTTGTTGAGAATATAATATAACATATATATATATATATATATATATATATATATGTTGAAATTGAAGTATTTTCAAACCGACCAAATATTGCTTATTGGTATAGTAAAAAATGTATTGTTGAAGGGTGGAAAAGATTTTGATGAAAGAAATATACCCACAAAAGTGAGACAAATTTTAATGAATTAAGAATTGATCGAATATTGAAATAGGACAGTTAAGAATTTTTGGTCAAATTGAATTATAAGGAAAAGTAAATCTCCATGGAGTTGACTAATTTGGGTTTAGCTTACTTTCAGTAATTTTTTAACTAAAATATCTTTTTGTTTTAATGAGAAATTGTCTCACCTACTAATCAAATGAAAGATAGAGATTATAACCTACTACCACTTGCCATTGTATATTTAAAATAATAGAAGATATCCAGTTAAAAAAGAACCGGAGGTGAGTCAAACTCGACTAACTTTTTATGTACAAAGAAATGCCGAATCGGAAAATGAAACTCCTAGATTAGTGATTAATCACAAACCATTAAATAAAGCTCTTAAATGGATATAATAAATAGCAAAAATAAAACCCTAATAACAGATACCAAGCCTAAAGTATCTAGAATACTTGCTCTCTGCATCAATCCCAAAGGAATGAAACACTTCAATTTTAATAACTGGACCAGTATGCAACATGCCACCAATCTACTTTGTTCTTTAGCTTATGATTTTGTGGGTGTTGAAATTACTTGGCATATCTTCTTCTTTTTTCGTAGATTTTCAACTAATTATGGTATCCATTCCTGAAGATTACTCTTTACCATCAGACAATACACCAAATGATTTTTGTTATATGCAGAAATTGAACCTCATATCACTTATTCAACCATAAGAGTTCTGCTTGTGTAAAGTTGAATTTATTCAACTATGTGTTGCCTTTATTCCATGCTAAATTTGCTTGTAATTTAGCATTTAGGAACCGAGTATTTAGGTGGGAATAATGTAAGGGTTGTGTGTGAAGGAGTGTGAAGAATTGATTAAGTGTGTGTAACAAGAAGCAACTAGCGACTGGAACTCGTGACTGACTCACAAGTGGCGACCCGCCAAAATGTGGCACACGTGTGAAGCATGCAAGAAGTTGAAGGATCACAATAGCTGGATCACTACAAGACAAAAAGTACAGTCTGGCTTTTCTGTTAATTGGCGACTGGAACTTGCGACTCATCTCAGTCGCGAGTGACTCGCCAGTGCACCTTGTTTTGCTGAAAAAAATGACTTTTCACATTCCATCTTATACCCTACTATAAATACCCTTATACTCACGAAATGTAAAGAGCTTCTAGAGAGAATTTTGAGAGAGAAACCTTAGAGAAAATCAAGATTGATTCATCCACAATCTTATACATTTGATTCTCCAAATTCCTCTACTCTCACACTCTCCACTGTCATACTCATGAGAGGATTATAAACCAAATCCTTACCTCACCAAATACAGAGAAATGAGAAGGTTCTTAGTGTTTAAGAAGCAGTTCAAGAGAAAACCAATTCATATTAGTTGATGCAATGGGCTAACTACGAGATCCAATCAGCTAGAGAAGACACATTTCGGCGTAACCTTGTTGGAGCAAGAAACTTGGAGGGATTAGGTGCATCAGGTAGATTAGGCTTAGAGAATCTATTGCTATTCATGTATCCTAACTAATTTTCTAGTGAATCATTTACCGCTTGGAGGGCGACGAAGAGGTTTTTCGCCGAGTTCTTCGATTTCCTCTACGATAACACGTGCTGATGTTATCTTGTGTTTCCATATCTCTTTCCCTTACTCTTTTCTTTTAATTACTATTGTGTTGTGATTAAAATATGGCTTAAAGTAGTTTGATAATTTGAGTATTGCTTATAGTTCATATTCCGCACATATATTGTTTGGATATAAGCTTGCTTTGAAAATTTGTGTTTGGGGGGTCTAAACATTCACAAGTGTTATATATACTAAGTGCGCTTTCAGCTTGGAATATTGTCGGCCTTATTTTGGAGTCCTATTGTTGAAGATATAGCTTGGTGGTATTAAATATCTATTTGTTTCAACAATAATGTTTTTTAGAGAACAAATTATTTTTCAAAAAGTATTTTCTATATAACTATCTCATTTTTCTATGTTTGGTAGCAACCTTAAATGACTTGAAAATAATCTCTTAACTTCCCTTATTTAGCTTGGTGTAAGATAGAGTTATTTTCCAAAAAAATTTAGTAGAAAACAATCTCTAAAAATATAATCATATTTTTTCTATTGACCAAAGATTATTTTCATTTGACCCATTGTTTCTAGTGCTATCAAACAATGGAAAATAAAGAAAATTATTTTTACACAAAGTTTTCCATCTAAGCAAATAGAGCGGCATTAGAAGGGAAAAAAATTCACTCTCAATTAATGAACAACTCCAAGGAAAGGGGGGATCCTATACTAAGTACTAATACCCCGTTTATTACCCCACGAACACAATGGGACAAGTTCATATGAATGTGACTTAGGTGTTAAACAAGTTCATATGAATGTGACTTAGGTGTTAATTTTCCTTGTTCATGCCATGAGGGACCGATTTTGAATGTCCACTTCCATTCATTGTGTACAGTTTTTAGACTCCTTAAACACAAGTTGTTTAACCTAGTTATTTAGCCAAGTGATTAACTTAGATAAATTATTCAAATCTAGGTTAACACAAGTAAATCATATTATTGACAAGTGCAGAAAATAAAGAACGCAACGATATGATAACCCAGGAAAACCAAACCGGTTAAAAACCTGGGGAGGATTTAACCTAACTATCCTCAAGGTAAAACAAGATCCACTATGAAAGAATTGAAGTTTACACAATAGTGACTTAAACCACTAACATCCTATTGCTACCTCGAGTAGAAAACTTACTATCACAACCACGTGACAGCTCCGAGTCCACGAACTACTTCTTTCTCAGATCCACAGCATCCACAAGTACACCAATTGTATATCTTCAAGCTCTTTATGCAGCAACTAAAATGGTCACCAAGCTCTCGACATTAATCTCGATCTTGATAACCCTAAGTATGTATTAAGGCAAACACCTCTAGATCTTATAAGAAATTCACACACACAGCATAAAACAACTACTCTAAAATGTGGCTAGGGTTTTCCTATTTATATGAAACATAAAGCATAAAACCCTACACGTTAAACGGACATGGGCTAAGTTGGAAAATTCTGCAGAAAAACAATCTGCATGAGCTTCGATCGATCGAGCCTTGTAGAAAGTGAACAGTAATTTTTTGCAATTACTCGATTCCAACTTTACATTAAACATACTTTAAGCAGCCTAAATCTAGACTCTAAGTTTTGATCATGGTTTGTCAACATTACACATTGAAATTCTAATTCATTTAGATCCTAAATCTTTAGAACCTAATAAACTCCCCATTTAGCAATCTGTGACAAAACACAAAATAAACAAAAAGCTCAAAGTTACAAAAACCATCCTAACCAAACACAATTCAACCTAATCACTATCTATCAGTTGCAAATGTAGACAGCAGCATGACTGAATCAACATGTATATTCCTGAAACACTTAACACATAAATGCATGTGTGGAAAATACAATTAAAACAAAGTAAATTCTTGATTTCACATAAAATAAAATAAAAGACATATATCATGAATAACCTCATAAATATAAATCAATAATCAATGTAGCATAATGTGAAACAAGAAACTGAAATAAAAATATAATATCTCCCCCTATCATATACAACTCATAAAAAGGAAAGACAACAAAAATTAATACAACATGAGCCAAAAAGAATAAGCACAAAATGAAGCACCTAAATACAAACTAAAGCTCAAAAGCTCCAAAACTACAAAAATCTCCCCCTATAACAAAAATCACCCCCTTATCTCCATCCATATGTACTCCTTCTTTTTGTGAGGAATTGCCAAAGGGCAATCAAGACTCATCATCAAAAGGAGGTGGTGGAGGGGACCGTTTTAGGCTTGCCAACTCTGCACGTAAACCCTGAAGCTCTGTGAGGACATCCACCACAAACTGACCATGAGCTACTTGAACAGTCATGACAGTGTCCAACATACGACGAATGCTAGAATCATCTGAAGTAGAATGGGAAGGATCAGCAACAGCAACAGTAGTCAGATCAACAAACTCCTCAACATCGGGATCACCTGAAGAAGAAGGAGGAGGAGGTGGAGGTCCAACACCCAAAGACGACTCAACTCTAGGGCGCTTAGAGCTAGCTCTCATTTGAGTAGCCCTCTGTCTAAGGAAGGTGGCACCTATAGGAGCTATAATGTATACGGGCTCAGAAGTAGGAAACTCATCCCTAGATGCAACAAAATCTAATGAATAAAAACCGGGAAGAAAAGAGCATGAGAAGAAGAACTACTCCTACGGACCTCAACTAAAGATCGAATGAAAAGATGAGGAAAACTCATAGAAGCATCAGTGACAAGGGCATACAAAAATGCACATCTCTCTATATGAATTGTATGCAAATGAGATATGGGCCAAAGAGAATGGCAAGAAATTCAGAAAAAGAGATAATAAATCTTGGTCAACTCATAAGAAGTGATTCGAGGATCAAAACCCCACTGGATAGAAGTACCAGTGATATAAGACATGATATCATCAAAAGGAGGTGACTTATCATAAGGATACATAGGATGTTGTACCAAAGGCACCCCAAGAGCAAAAGCCAATACTGAAGGAGTAATGGTAAACTCATTTGCCCTTATCCAACTCTTCACAAACTGAATGTTGGAAGAAGTGGAGTGAACAGAGAGGTTCGAGTAGAACTCTCTGATCAAGGTAGCTGAAGGGGGGGTGATCAATATCCATCAAAGGCAACCATCCCTTACGCTCAAAATTTCTCCTAATCTCCGAATCAAGCTCATCTAATACAACTTTCCTCTCAGCCTACACAGATCTAAGAAGGTTCAACTTCTTATACATCTCTTGGTTTTTCTCACTCAGAAACCTCTCTGTATCAAAATAATGAGCAGAAGAAGAAGAGGAAGTCCTATGGGCTCTAGTCTTCCTAACCATGATTCTAAAGATCAGAAAGGATAGACAGAAGAGAGACCAAATAAAAAGAACTAAAAGAAAAACCCAAGGGCAGACTACATTAGACACAGTTAAAGCAACAGCAATATTGAAAATAACAATCTATATGATACATGAACATAATAAACACATGATGCATGCTCTAATGTAGTGAGAATAGTTCAATTTTACTTAAAAAAAAAAAAACACACAGAATTTGACTTGAACATAGAGTTTATATCAAAAACCCTAAATTTTGAAAACCCACTTTTAAAAATCCCAAAAAATTGATCAATTTATAATTACAAAACTTAGATAACAGTATATAATGACAAAATGAATCAATAACACAAGCTAATTTCATCAAATTATGCTTAATTGAACAAAATCCCCAATTCGGATAGTTTCAAGCCCTAGAAATTTTAATTTTTCCCAATTCATCAAATTGATCAAATTAAACCATGAAAAACATGTTTAAATCATCCAACAACAAAAACCCATTGATCCATTTTGAAATAAATCATTGAAATAACAACAAATCCCAAATTTCTATAGGTTCGAATTTCTCCCTAAAATGCTTGAAAAATGAAATAAAACCAAAAAAGAGAGGGTAAAAGGGTCTTACCGGTGCTAGAAGACAAAAACCTTTGAAGAAAATTAAGGGAAAATGACAAAAAAATAAACTTTGAATATGGACCGGTCGAAGAGAGAGAGAATAGCTTTTTGAAACTTTTAAAAAAGTGAAGAAGACATGAAAAGCTTATGTTTTAAAAAACTCTCTTAACGATTTTCAATCAGTCGAAAAACAGGTTTGATCAATCGAAAAACAGGTTCGATGGATCGAAAATGCATTCGATCGATCTAGCATCGATCAAGCAGCAATCGAGCCACGCAAATTCAAACCTAATTTTTAATCGTAATTTCGATCAGTCGAGCAACAAGTTTGATCGATTGAAAATTTGGAAAAAAATAAATTTTTGAAAAACAGAGCAATTTTATGTAGATACTCCTCAAAGCACAGTATTTTATGAATGAAATACATGAATATGAGTTGAAAAGTTTTTCAAAAACCCTTGAATTTAACCCCAGATCTTCCAAAAATAAGATTTTCAAACAATTTGTCCTCAAAAACACAAACTTTAAACACATTTTGCATCAAAATCAAGGTTCTTTCAATCTTGGATGGCCACAACAAGATCACACACAATAATATGTACCAAGTTTAGCAAAGAGTAACTTGTGAAGTGTGTGCAACTAGCAAAAAGCTTGAGATACATGTGAGGTGATAAGTAGATAGTAATCAATCACAATTTCTACAAAATTCATCACATAAATTTGAAAGAGACTATCACTTAAAGAGTTACATAATATAACTGTCGCATCTCCTAGAATAAAAGCTTTTGCAATCATGGAAGTTTCTTGAATTTACCTTATATTGTACACACCAATTTTATTTGATTGTGAAGTTATTATAGCCCAATAATGTACACACTAAATTTTATTATTTAAACCAAGGCTACACCTTATGTTCTTTTTGTGCATGTGCTACACTTTCTCAAGCACAAAATCTTATGATATGCACTAAGGTGTTCATAATTGGCTAGTAAACAGTGGTGAGATGGTTATTTATGCCTTTTTCATTAAGTTTAAGTCCAACAATCAAAGGTATATGACTTCAATATCAAGATCATGTGATCAAAAACTATAGACAATTCTCACACAGCATGCACTACAAAGCTCAAACTAGTAAAGTGCAATAAAATTAGCTCATCCAGCTAAACAAAGTACATAAACATGTAATGCAAAGATGGTTTGGCCAACCTTGATTTCAAAAACGAAGAAAAATAGTGCATGAATGTTATGTAATGCAAATCCTAAAAACAAAAACAAACCAAAACAACAAAAGAAGAATGGTCACAAAGATTAGAGAGATGAAGCACAACGGCCATGTTAGAAAGACTCAATTAGATTGAGCCTTTTGGCATCCAAAGCTTTTTAGATGAAACTCTAGCATTGGTGTTATTATTCTGATTAGAATGATGAGCAACTCAAGGATTGGAATAAAGGTTTAAAGCATTTACCAATTCACCAATAAGTATCATAGAATTTTGTGCTTAAGGCATAGATACTTTTAGCTTATTTGCTTGCTTAGCAGCTTGCAGCTTGAAATAGTTTGGACGAATGTACCCAGACTTTCCAAAAAAATGACAAACTCATGTAGGTCTATCATGCAACTTATCCTTAGGAGGGTTAGGAGTCTTAGGCTTAGACTCTTTGAGATCAATCCTAATCTTCCTAGGAGGAGCAACTTCCACTAGTTTGACAATCTCACTCACGGGGGGCTCAAAAGAAAGAACAAAATTTGTGGAATGTGTTTGTTCTCTAGCAACGAATAATTTAAGTTCCAAGTTCTTAATTTTATCAAGCAATAGCATGTTCTCAGTCTTCACATTATTTAACAATTCATTAGCATCAAACAGTTTCAACAACAAATTTTTCTTATCAAGTTCAAAAGATGCAATTTTTATTAAGCCTAAATCAACATTCATGGCATCCTTTGCAGCAACCTTGCAAAGCTTATTATAGGTTTCTTGCAAAATTTGCATCCTTAGAGAGTTCCCCATCAGAAGGGTTCTCTTCAACAGCAATACTTTCATCAACTACAGCAATAGTTGTGAAAGTAACGAAGTTTCCATCCTTATCACTACCAGACTCATTATCAGAAACTTCATCATCACTAAGGGTTATAGTCATAGCCTTACCCTTAGACCTCAAGAATGTAGGACATTCTGATTTCACATGACCATACCCTTGACAACCAAAACATTGTTGACCTATAGACTTATTAGAAGTTTGACCTACTTTCTCTTTAGGTTTTTCATTATTGCTCACCTTAGTGAGTTCATTCCTCCTAAAATTTCTAGGTTCAGCATTATTTTTACCTCTTGCCCTTCTGTTATTGTTCCTAAGAAAATTTCTAAAATTCTTGACAAGATAAGCAATCTCTGTAGCAAAGAGCTCGTCATCAAATCCATTCCCTTCAACATCATCAACTAACTTCGGAACCATCAATTTGGAATTGTTTGTCTTGGGTAGGTCTAACTCATAGGACTGGAGAGATCCTACAAGTTCATCAACAGGGATGGAGTCCACATCCTTGCTTTCAGTAATGGCAGGCACTTGGGTCTAAAGTTCTTAGTCAAGGATCTAAGTATTTTCCTAACAATCTTCAGTTGATCATAGATTTCACCCAAATTATAAGCAAAGTTAACAATATCATTCAAATTAGCATAGAATTCATCAAAAGATTTATTATCAGACATTCTAATACTTTTAAATCTAGAAGTTAACTACTGCAACTTATTAATTTTGACAGCCTTTAGAGAATATTCCATGCAGTATGAGCAACCTCAAAATTAGAGATTTTCTTGAATTCCTCTATAAAAACAACATTAAAAATAGCATTTATGACTTTGCTATTAAAAGCGGCTTCTTCTTTCTGAGAAGTTTGCCACTCACTAACAAGAGTAGTGGGCTCGTCCCATTCATACTCAATAGAATTCCAGACTCTCTCATCAATAGATTTCAAGAATGCTTTCATCCTTGCTTTCCAATAGGCATAGTTGTTCCCATTAAAATGAGGTGGGATCACAAAAGGGTGACCGTGTTCCATGACAACAGGGGTCAAGGATCAACTCATAGATCAAAGGATCTAAACACAAGAGCTATCCTGTTTTGATACTACTTGTACAGTTTTTAGAACCCTTAAACACATGTTGTTTAACCTAGTTATTTAGCCAAGCAATTAACTTAGGTAAATTATTCAAATCTAGGTTAACACAAGTAAATTTTATCATTGACAAGTGTGGAAAATAAAAAACACAACAATATGATAACTCAAGAAACCAAACCAATAAAAAACCTAGAGAGGATGTAACCTAGCTATCCTCAAGGTAAAACAAGATCTACTATGAAAGAATTGAAGTTTACACAATAGCGACTTAGACTACTAACATCCTATTGCTATCTCAAGTAGGGAATTTGCTACCTCAAGTAGGAAAATTCTAGGCTGAGTTGGAAAATTCTGTAAAACAGGTTACTTGTAAAACAGACTTGGGCTGAGTTGGAAAATTCTGTAGAAAAACAATCTGCACGAGCTTCGATCAATCGAGCCTAATTTTTTATCGATCGAGTCTTGCAGAAAGTGAACAGTAATTTTCTGCAATTACTCGATTCCAACTTTACAATAAATATACTTCGAGCAACTTAAATCTAGACTCTAATTTTTTATCGTGGTTTGCCAACATTACACATTGAAGTTCTAATACATTTAGATCATAAATCCTTAGAACCTAACACATTGTAGTATAGGTACAATGATATTGTACTGCAAACATTTTTCTGGCTATGTAATGCTTTAATTGTGTTGGAGAGAATCCTCATCTTCGCTTATGTTCATGGCACGTACATTTTATCAATCTCTTATTCCACTTCTCGCAAATTAAATTGGGATACATATTATTTCAGATGAATGAATTGAATTAGTAACTTTCTAAAAGAGTTGTGGCAATTAAGTTTCATTTCATACAAATTTACCTATCTCGACTATCTCTTCTTATATGCTGAATTTGAAATATTTAATTTTAGATGAAAGAATTGGTTAGAAACCTTTTTTTTTATTCTACTAAAATCCTGATTTTCTGATTTTGCACTAAAAAATCATAAATTTTCATTTCAGTTTTATAATCTTTCCTTGAAAAGTCTTAAACTTTCAAAAACAAACTTTTTTAAACTCAAATATTGGTTATCGAGTTTTTAACATCAAAGCCTCATTGGCAAATGAGATCATAACAGATGTTTTCCTTCGTCTGCTCCCCTAGTTTAAACCTCTTCAATAGACGAATTGCATCATTATTAACCATGGAATACGATGAGATCCAGATGATAGTCAGAATCCTCCTAAAATGACTACAATGGACACTATTGAGATTTCAAGTCTATCTCAACATCAGGTGGTCAAGATTTTTTTTTTTTCCCAAAACTTTTAAACTAAAACTATTTTTCCTTTTTTCTCTGAGCTTAATCGGTGACAGTTGAGCTTAATCGATGAAGGTGGGAGCTTAATCAGTGACGGTGGTTCACATGCGGTTTAGGTTTTGACCGAAATGGCTCTTGGTTTTTTTTTTTTTTTTTTATTGAAATGGCTCTTGGGGTATTGAAATGTTTTGTGGTTTAGCTGGGTATTGAAATTAAGCTTTAAGTTTTTAGCAATGAATTTGAGTTTTATCACTAAAGACCGGGCTTTGTTAAGATTTTTAGAGATGAAAGTCACATTTTGTCGCTAAATCATATTTTTAGTGACGAATTGTGATTTCGTCACTAAAAACATATAAGTGCAAAACTATTATTATTTTTAGTGACGAATATTTTTCGTCACTAATTCTTCTTTATAGCGATGAAAGGATTTTCGTCACTAATACTATCCACAGCAATACCTACAGTGACGAAATATTTCATCACTAAAAATTTCAACTTTTAGTGACAAAATATTTCATCACTATAGATTAATTAAACTAGCACCAAAATTTCCCTCCATTGGCGCCCATTTTTTAGATCACAATAGCGACGAAATTTATTTTTTGTCGCTAAATGTTATAATTTTTTTCATTATTAGTGACGAAATTCATATTTCGTCACTAAAGTTGTATTTTTAGTGACGAAAAATATTTCCTCACTAATTTTCATCGCTAAAAATACATTTTGTTGTAGTGCATAATGAAAGTGTGATTGTGTATTTGTGTGTATTAACCTTTATTCTATTATTTACAAAAATCTGTCATGACACAATACTATTGGATGATGTAAATAGGACATTTTATATCATGTCTTTATTAAATTTAATCTCGACTTTTACATAAAGGGCTCTCAATCCCTTCACTAGAAAGTGTATAAAGTGTCAACAAGAATCTCTTTAATGAAACTTCTTTAACTACTTTATTTGAGTATGTTGAGCTCAACGATATATGTCATACTTTGGTTTATTCTATTTGTGTATGCAGAGTTTATAATTGTGACAAAACTTCCACAGACAAATCTCAACATTCATTATAGAGAGAAAGAAAATTGGAATAACATAGTTTCGGGTATGAATACATTTACCATTTATTTTTGTTAAAAATTCTTTTTTTTTTCTTGAAGGTAGGCTGAGACAAGCTAACTATTGAGTCCATATTGCCCCTAAAAATTAATGCTTTAAATTTCACAATAATAGCGTGCAACACAATATTAATTATACCAAGAGTTGCTGCCTAACCAAAGTTTCAGATTGAAGCCTTCTTTAGCTTTCCTTCTTTGTATAGAATATACTCCATTATGGTCAGCTAATTGATGCAATTGACAAATGGAAGGAGAAATGAAAGACCAAGATAAGTACTAGGCAGTTTAGTCAGAGGGATGTAAAATTATGTAGTGGTCCAACTTCGATTCTTGCACTTCCTATAAAAAGAGTCTAGTTTGGTAGCCAAGGATGACTTGCATGCTCTTCAAGGGGTTTCAAGTTTTATGTCTAGAAACTCGTGTGGTTCATAGGCAATCTCCTTGGCTAATCTGACAGACTCTTTTTTCACTTGTTGGGCCTTCTCTTCTTGTAATTACAAGCCTAAGCCTTGAACATTATTTTGCATGCATGATTAGTACCAGAATGTTGGAAAATGTCCTACATATGGGGCATAAGTGAGTATTAGGAATAAAGGTACATGATAAATGAAATTGTTGTTAATGGCATGCCTTCTTCTCAAATGGGTTTCAAGTGTATGGTTTTTTTATAATTTGATTGATACAACGAAGGAAAGGAATTTGAATTTTAGATGTCTCCGTTAAAAACATCACGAGGTGTCAATTGAGTTATAAGGCTCTGAGCAGTTTTAAGTGTATGATTATGTAATAATTTCTCTCCCTAATTATTCCTGAACTTTTGTTTGATTTTCAGCTAGTCACCTTTACTAAGCAGATAGCCTTTTCTTCATCTCTAATGTTACACCTTGTTTCACGACAACCTCATGACTATAACTATCTGTGAAGCGCCAGAAAAGTATTTGTGTGAGAAAAATATGTGAAGAAATGGCAGACAAATGCATATAATAGTGCTTGCTGGTTCCTTTTTGGGGGGTGGGGGGGGGGGCAGTGGTCTTGAATAAATGTCATGGTTACTAGTACTCTCTACATTGGTGATTGGAATGTATAACCTTTGAGAGGTCTCAATATTGCTAATACTTAATTTATCATTTATCGTTTTGTATTTGATTTTATTTTTGAACCTTTGGAGTTCTTTACACATTCCCTACTCGTAATCAAACCCTGGATCATTCCTCCTCTTTTTCTAGTTCTAAATGTTAGGATCACAACTTATTGAAATTGGCTAATCCTTTGACAAAATGCACTTTACTTGTAATTGGATAGATCTAAGATAGGTTTAGTACTTTAAGAAACATGTTGTTCAAGTCAAGTATTTAAGATATGAAGATTGGTCTAAGAAACAAGTGAAGAAAAGCTGTTCATTAAGTCCAAACAGATAACTCGACAGATGCCTGCTATCGAAACTTAATGTGAAACTCAATAAATAGCTCGACAACAGCTTGATCTATCGAGAATTATGATTTCAGAATTTTCAGATATGAAATTTGGCCTAGTCTTGTGCATTTATTTGGGGTTCTATTCTCACAACCTTAGACATATATAAGGCTTTTTTTAAAGGCCGTCAAACATGGATACAAAGACCAAGAGACTTATTTTCTCTATGTGAAGCTACTGCATTTGTACCCCATAGAGTTTTGTAACCAAGTGCTTCCTAATCTTCAATGTTGATGAAGTGAATAACTTTGCAGCCAATAACATCTATTTAAGTTGCTGGAGTTAGTCACGTACTAGGATCTGTGCAAAGGGTTAGTCACAAATTAGAGGTTTGTATATCAAAGGAAAGAAGGCCAATACAAGATCAAGGCCAATTAGGTATTGGAGCAAAGGTTCAACTGTAAGTTTGTATTTCGGGATAGGCTAGGGTAGTTGGTAAGATTCCTTATACTTGTAACCACTTGATTGTTTATTAGTGAATTATTGGGAGTGGTGACCTTAAAATCACCCTTTGGGGTTTTTGCCTTATGAGGTTTTTCCCATTTGTTAACAAATCACCGTTGTGGACACAAGGGGTCTTTCGGAGTAGTCACATAGTTATATGGTATAGGAATCATAAATATAGCATCCTTTCAAGAAATGACCTTTAATCTTAGTACCAAAGTTTAGGTTCGGAGTTTAGGTACGTTCTTGGGAAACTATAAGTACCCAAGATTGCCTAACACTAAGGTTGGTCTCCCATCATTTTGTCCTATATCTTAACATCATTAAAAACATACTCAACACTTGTATGTATACTCACACACACACTAGCATACATCTAAGCATACAATCATGGCATCATTCATCCCAAAACATGTACTTCTCCATCTATCCACACAAAAAGGAGCCAAACATATTGAAGAAACCCTAACATTCATCTAACATATGAAAACTCTATCATATATCTAAAACAAACCAGCAACTTGTACATGGCAAAGCATATCATCATAGCAAGGAAAACCTATTACAAAGCCCTAATCATACATCTAAACATGTTCCATCACAGAGTAAAACCCAAACACAAATGCATGACCATTGCTAATGCATGACTTACCCTTTACTTACCTCTTAACAACACAGCACCTATGGCATCAATGCATTAAACATGTGAATGGATGGCATTAAAACTAAGAAACTCTAATCTAGACATGTGATAACAAACAAACATGCTAAAAGGTAAAAAAGAAAATATGGCACTTAAAAACATGTGAAAAAGAGGCTACACAAATCAAACATGTGAATACAGGAAAAAAAAAAAAAAAACTAAGGTTTCTGGGTAACGGTATCATGCACGCTAGAACAGGTTTACATACGCATGAGCTCAGCTTACGTGCACAAGCTAGATCATGCGCACGCAAGTCCTTATCTAGAAAACCTAATTAACACAAAAATAGAGTAGAAGCCAAAAAAAAAAAAAAAAACGTGAACCTAGCAGCCTAGCATGCTTAAAGACATAAAGAAAGCCTAAACTAACCTAAACAAACATAAACTAAAAGAAGAAACAGATGATTTAAGGCGAAAAAGGAAAAAGAAAAGTTCAAAAGAATACCTCAAAGCAAAAGCTCCTAGGCTTGATTTTTTACCATTCCCTTAGTCAAATCTATCACAATTCAATAAAATAGTGATTAGCAATCTTAAACTTAAAAGATTGAAGCCAAAAAATGTCCCAACCAAATAAAAAATGACTTGAGAGTGTTTTGTGAAAAACTCCCTTTTGATTCATAATTTGCTAGTGAATCTTAGGTTTTTCCCCTAGGATTTCTGTGTCAAAAATGAACCGTGTAAGGCTTTTTATAGTTGAAAAAAATGGGGTTTGGAACAGCTCTCAGATGATGTGGGATTCGTTCCAAACCTCAGCCATTATTGTAGAAAACATGAAGGTCTTATGCTTTGAAACCCTAACTATGTACATAGGAAGTGCCTGCGTACACATGCTTTAGCTCATGTACGCAAGTCGTGACTCACTTGTGTAGGCCGAGGGCTACTTTGGTCATTTTATTTTCAAAAATAAATTTTTGTTCATTTAAAATGTTATATTTTTAATCTTTACATTCCTCAAGTCAATTTAACATCTGATTGGGCTCTAAACTAGCCTTGGGCCTTAAAGCTCAAGCATCATTGGGGAAAGAGGGTCCAAGCTCTAAGGAGTACAAAATGCAATGTCTACAATCATATCTAACTTATTTTCTATTGCGCTTAGTATTTTTAGTGATTTGTTGGTGCCTTTACAATTTGCATGCAATTGAATCTAAGTAATCAAATTGGGTAATTTAATTAATTAACCAAGGTCAAGCTATCTTAACCCAACAAGTGGTATCAGAGCAAGCATACTCTGATTAGATTTTAATCTCTACTTTGTGATCCATTGACTCCTGTTATCATGGAAACTCTTGATTATTTTGATTTGCATGATCTTGTGTTGAATTATGATGATGATATTCAAGATGCCTATTGTAAGCTTTATAAACTTTGTATGAAATCTTTTAAAAGTTCTACAAAATTAAAAGCTAAATTTAAAAAGGTCAAACTTGAAAAAGATGAATTGATTACAAAATTGGATGAAGCAAATAATTTGAATGAGAATTTAAAGAATCAATTTTCATCTCAGGTGAACAAAATTAAGAGTTTGGAAGAGCAATTAGTTGAATCTAAAACTGAAATTAAAAAATTAACTAGTTCTAAACTCGTTGTTGAGCCTAACTCAAAAAAAAAAAAAATTTATATTCCTCCATTTAAAACGAATAACAAAGAGTTGAAGGCTAATATTGCTAGGATAGACAAAGGTAAAAAATTTCATTTTTATGTTGAAGTTTCTAAACCTATGTCTAAACTCCTTCTAGGTTGAATAAAAAATCTGAATTTGTCCCCACTTGTCATCATTGTCATATTAGACGAAATTGTCCAAACTTGAGATCTCTACCAACTTCTAAGGTTAGACCTCCTTCTAGAAAGCCTAGTAGTTCTAAAACTACTCATGTTTGCCACCATTGTGGTCTTTCCAGTCACAAAACTCACCCTAATTGTTTCAAGCTATTTCCTCATAAACAAGTTTTCTAAAAGGTCTCATCCTTTGTCTAAAGGCTCTGTACCTATTCTTGGTGAGTTATTAAAAACTTTAAGCTTTTTAACTCAATTTCAAGGAAATTTCAATTCCTCTATGTCCTTTAGTAGTCATACTAAGACACATTCAATTTCATCTTCACAGCCAAAGACTCGTGATGTATGGGTGATGAAGGATCCTAAGGCTTGATTGTCCTTTTGTTTGTCCTCTACTTTAATTCTTTCTATCTAAAGTAGGACTTTCTTGCTTGATTTCTTATTTGTTTTAGAATCATGTATTGCATTGTTTTGCATTTTTTGTTTTTGAATTTTTTATTTCTTTTATTGCTTTCAAGAAAAGAAAAGAAAATTTTGAAAAAATACAAAAATAGTGTGTTTGTGTATATCGGTACTTGTATACCTTGGATGGCCATTAAAACAAGGTTTCTCAACTTTGTATGACTTGTAGCTTAGATGAGCATCTTCATGCACAACTAAGCAATGTGAGTTTTGGGGCTCTTTTATGTGATTTGTATGATTTGGTTGATCTCTTATCTTTCATATCTTAAATCACTCTTTTTGATGAGAATGGCTAGAAAATCCTTAGAGAAATGCATAAATAACCATCTCACCACTAAAACTCATCAATCATAAAAACATCTATGTGCAATTCCTAAAAGCTATGCTCGATAAGGTGTAGCACTTGCACAGCAAAATTAGGATGTTCAAGCTTACATAATTGAGTACTTTCTTTTCTCTCTTATATGCCCATGCATAATATGCTTTAAAAAAAAATATGCAAAGAACATGAAAAGCAAAAAGAATCAAGTTGATTTTAATATGGTTGCAAATGTGTTTCTAGGAGATGTAGGAGTTATATGCTATACCTTGAAGGTGATAATCCCCATCAAACAATTATGATTATATATAAATGTATTTGATCCTCCTATATCATTACTTTTCACATGGTGATGTACTTATGCTCTCTTGTAAAAGTTTCACACACAACACACATACTCTTTGCTACCTTTGATACTGTTGTATAAGTACAATGTGATTTGGCCATCAAAAGAAATACATGTGGTAGTATATGCTCTTTAAACTGTCTAAACTTGTTTTTAAAATAAAATTTGGTTAGACTTGTTTAGTGTGTTTTGATCTAGGAATGTTTTGCATCTAGAGTTGAGGCTGTGTTTTTGTGCTTAACATGCTCTTTGAATGATTGCTCTGTTGGTTATTTTGGTTGCATTCATCTTGTGCTATTTCTCCTCCTTGAAATCTCTTATTCAGGACTCTCGACAGATAGCTCAACACCTCCTCAATACCGGCTCAATAGCTCCTCAATACAAGCCTCTTCTATCGAGTTTTCTGAGTTTCTCTCAATACCTCTCAATAGATAGCTCGATTCATCAAGCCAAATTCTTTGTGGTCCCTGTTTGCTCGATAGCTTCTTGATACCTTTCTCAATCTATCGAGTTTTTTTGCCGTTAATACCTCCTCGATACCTCTCGATTTATCGAGCTTTTGTTCTCGATACCTCCTTAATCTATCGAGCTACATTTTCTATATATATTCTGAGATCTGACCCAATTTTGAACCATTTCAAATATCTCGATCTCTCTCTCTCTTCTCTCTTCTCTCTTGACCTAAAAACCTTCTTTACACCAAAATCACTCTTCCCATCATATTTTCGGCCTAATCCAAGCTTCCGTCACTTGGTAAGTGTTATTAATCTCTTCTTTTTCTCTTTCTTCATGCATTTCATGCATTTTGTGACCTAGGTTTAGTTTTGGGAAAATTTCTGGTCTTTTGTGATTTTGTCAAAAATTTTGGGTTGGGATTTGTTAATTTGATCTTACATGATCATTCATTGCATTCTAAGTCCATTATAACTCAGTTTCATGCATTCTAGGATTGTGTGACTGATTATATCTTGTGAGTGCTGTTAGATTGGATTGGTTTTTGCCCATGATGCATTTTTTTGCACGTAACATGTTCATGCATTATCATACATTGCACATTATCTTTTTTCCTTCTTTCCTGTGCCACGAAGTTTCTATTGTGACTCTCTCTCTCTCTCTCTCTCTCTCTCTCTCTCTCTCTCTCTCTCTCTCTCTCATTTAGTCTTCCTATCATGGCATCCAAAAATTCTATTCCTTCTTAAAACCCAATTCTTCGTGGTTCTTCTTCTTCTTCTTTTCCCCTTGATTCTATTCATTTCCATGATGAAAAGGCACGTAGTGACTTCTTTGAGAAATTTTTTGAGCGGGCAATTCATTCGGAACACCAGGTCATTCTGTCTGTTTTCCCAGACAATCCTCTACCCAGTGCAAGTAGCTCTCAAGGATGGGCTTCTCTTTGTGAAAAACCCTCGTGGTGTCCCAATGTGTTCATATAGAAGTTTTACTCCAATATACACTCCATTAATACTTTTATGCCTCGGTTTACTACGGTATTTCATGGTACACGTATCATAGTCACCTCGAACTTCATTTCCGAGATGCTACAGGTTCCTAAGGTGGATCATCCAAATTACCCTAGTCATCGTCATCTCTCTTCCATCTCTAATGACGAATTGGCCTCACTTTTCTATGAGAAGGCCATGTTGTGGGGAGGTACCCTTAATTTCTCCATAATCGAGTTCAATAAGGGTCCATGGATCCTTAACTATAACACTATCACCGAACCTCGTGCTCGTTTCCTTCTTTCTTTCATAAAAGGTCTTTCTATAAAATTTCCATCACACATCATAGAATCTATTATAGATTGTTATCGAGACATACTACACATGATAAGCTCATCTTTCCTTTGGATATCACGCATCCTCACACACCTTCACATCACTATTATTCTCTCTCCTTACTTCTATGTCATGGGTGCCATTAGCAAGAAGTCTATTCGAAGGAGTGCAGCACAACTTGCTGCAAAGTAGCCACATGTGGAGCATCGGATGCAGCCCTGCTGAACCTGTAACCCCTTCCACTCAACCCTCTTCCCCTTCTTCCTCATCTTGGGCAACTCTCTCCTTTGTTGACATCATGGAGCAACTTCATCACGTGTGCTAATTTTGGTAGTCGTCTAGACCATCTATCCAATGAGATGTGTCAGATAAACACCAAAATTGGTCACATCGCTCACCGCTAGTCTCACCTTGGTGGTTTTGGGCCCTCACCTTCACCTGAGCATGCTGGGGAGTCTTCTTCTTTAGATGGTGGAGATGGTGATGGTGATAATGCTTCTGGCTCAGAGTATGATAATAAGATGACGACCTCTCAATGATACACCCATTATCACTCTTGACAAAATAGGGAGTAGTTTTGTAGATGAGAGTAGTCTAGGTGTTAAGGGGAGAGCTAGCATCAGATATACTAAATAGTGGGAGTGTTTTTTAGGGATGTAGTGAGGTTTTGATGTATTTCTTATTACATGTACCATGGTCTTGTGACCTCTTTTATTACATACATTGTATTCTTTGATATGTGTGTGTGTGTGTGTGTGTGTGTGTGATGATGTATGTTTTCTTCACCTTTGTCTCACATGTGTTGTTTCTTTTCTATCTTTATACATATGTTTTTTCTTTTATACAACATGTTTATCTTTCACACTTGATGCCTTGATGAATCTTATTTAAGTGTTTCAGTTAAGACAAGTTGCAAGTCAACCATGCCATGATCTCTCTTCTTGCAAAGTTTTTCAAGAGTTCGTGTTAAGGTTAGACTTATGTACTTTTGTAAATTATGGGATAGTTATGTTAGACTTCTCTCATAATTGCTTTTTGTTGTTTTGTCACGGATTGACAAAGGGGGAGATTGTTAGGGTCATAATTTATTGTAATTGGCTAATCCTTTGACAAAATACACTTTACTTGTAATTGATTAGATATAAGATTGGTTTAGTACTTCAAGAAACATGTTATTCAAGTCAAGTATTAAGGACATGAAGATTGGTCCAAGAAACAAGTGAAGAAAAGTTGTTCATTAAGTATCGACAGATAGCTAGACAGACGTCTGCAATTGAGACTTAATGTGATGCTCGATAGATAGCTCGACAACAGCTCGATCTATTGAAAATTACGATTTCAGAATTTCTAGATTTGAAATTTGGACCAGTCTTGTGTATTTGTTTGGTGATTCTTTTCTCACAACCCTAAACATATATAAAGCTTATTTTAAAGACCGTCAAACATAGATACAGAGACCAAGAGACTTATTTTCTCTGTATGAAACTACTACATTTGTATGCCATATGATTTTGTAACCAAGTGCTTCATAACTTCATTGTTGATGAAGTGAAGAACTTTGCAGCCAACAACATCAGTTCAAGTTACTGGAGTTAGTCACGTACTAGGTCCATGTAAAAGGTTAATCACAAATTGGAGGTTTGTGCATCAAGGGAAAGAATGCTACTACAAGATCAAGTCCAATTAGAAATTAAAGCAAAGGTTTAACTGTAGGTTGGTATTTCGGGAGAGGCCTGGGTAGTTGGTAAGATTCCTCATACTTATAACTACTTGATTGTTGGTTAGTGGATTCTTGAGAGTGGTGACCTTAAAATCACTCGGTGGGGTTTTTTCCTTACAAGATTTTCCCAATTTGTCAACAAATCACCGTATCTAATTTATTTTCTGCTGCACTTGGTATTTTTGGTGACTTGTTAGAGCCTTCACGATTTGCATGCAATTGAATATAATTAATCAACTTGAGTAATTGAATTAATTAACTAGATCCAAGCTATTTTAACCCAACACTAAACATAGTTTTATCTAGTACAGGCTTTAAGGAACTACACTTAGGAAATCCACTTTTATAAAAATCATGTAACAAACATCTATAAAATAATTGGTAGCAACTTTATACACACCCCCCACACTATCACAAGTAGTGCAAGCAATGCATGCACGATATCACAATAAGGTGATGGGGCCATCATCTCATCTCTCTCAAGCACAAGCACCTAGTTGGCTTTAACCCCAACCCATGGATATGCTATGGCCTCACCGTAGTAGGATCCCAGTCGTGTATGACAAATTGACTTTAACAACCTTGGGAAGCTAATATCACATCCTAGATCTTGAACAATAAAATGCCAAAATAAACCTACTAGTTTTCAAGAAATTTCAACACCCACAAAATATATGCAAAGTACAAAGAAAAGAAAAAAATTAAGCAAACATAAAGCACACAGAAAGAGAAAGACAGAAGCATACTGAAATGAAATCATCATGTTTAGCTTCAAGCTTATGAATTATCAAATACACCTAGGAGAACTCCTGAAAATTAATGCTACCCACTCACAAAGTCACAATGGATCAAGTTGACAGTGGCTCTGGTGGCTTCTACCTGATTGCGGTGGCCTTCTAGACTCCGATGGCATATTAGATCTCTAGCTGTGTCACCTGAATGTTTCAGTTTCTAATTTGATAGGCCAAGAATGTATTGACCCGTTTGGTAAATTAAATCAATTAATTTAGTCAAGTAAATTAATTAGATTCAATTTCATGAAATACATGTGGTAGCACAAACAAATCACCAAATAACTAAATACAGCAGAAATTAAATTTAACACAAGTGATTTGTTTACGAATGGGAAAAGTCACCAAGGCAAAACCCCATCGGATGAATTTAAGGTCACCACTCCTAAGAATCTACTATTATCAAAACAAGCAGTTACAAGTAAAGGAATTCTAGTACCTTACACCAACATACAGTTGAACCCTTACCCCAATACACAATTAGACTTGTAATGTAGTGACAATCTCTCCTTTCAATGCACGGCTCCTAGTATGCGACTAACCAATCGATTTACGGATCCTAGTACGTGACTTACTCACCAATTTAAGAAAGATGTTGGCTGCAAAGTTCTTCAGTTCATCTACACAATGAAGATCAAGAAGCTCCTTGGTTACAAAACTTTACGACATACAAACACAGCAGCTTCTTCAAGAGAAATATGAACTAGGGCAAATTGTCTTTAGTTACAATATGCATGTAACAACAAGTGCAACAACATTTGCATCACCTAAGATGGCCCTTAAAATAATCCTTATATAAGTATTGGGTTGTGAGAAAAGAAACTCTACAAAAATAGCTTGGATATGCATGAAAAATAGATCTAGAAATCTGATTTTCATAAATCTCGATAGATAGGCTATCTATTGAGTTTCGGGCAAAAAGCTTCTTTTAAACCTCGATAAATACAATCTGTCAAGTTATCTGTCGAGCTTTAAAATACAGTAATTCTTCACTTGTTTCTTGAACAGATTTACATGACTTTAACTCTCAACTTAAACACAAAGTTGCTTGAAGATTTAAACCATCCTAAATCTACCCAATTACAAGTAAAGTGCATTTTGTCAAAGGATTAGCTAATTCTAAATGATATATGTACAAAACAATTTCCACATATGTCTTAACATAATTCTATATGGCTACTTTAGGTTTTAATTTTCTAAATATATTGTTTTTAACTTTTAATTATCTAATTATATTAGATATTAATTATTTTATTTAGAAAAATCTGACATGGCCCAAAGCAATTGGATGGTGTAAATAAGATCTTTTACATCATGTCCCTAATTGAATTTAACCTATTGGTTTTTTTTTTAATAACTTAACCGGATGATTTTAATACAAGGGTTTGGTTAACAAGTGTCTTTAAAACACTCGTTAATACTTCATATGAGAAAATCAATTGCATTTTTCCTATAAAAAGTTTCTAAAAGGTTCTTAATCCTTCGCAGGAAAGTCTATAAAGTATTCTAAACATCCACAAAAATTCTGTTTGATAAAGAACCTCTTTAGTTACTTTATTTGAGTAGGGTGAGGTAAACTGTCAAGCATAACATATTTGAATTAGATAACTTCTAATATTCCTGTATGCAGACTTTATAATTGTGATAAAACTTCCACGGACAAATCTCAACATTCTAATGAAACAAAGAACAGAAAATCGGACTGATATTGTTTGGGGTATGCTACCATTTAATTTTGATAAAAACTTGTCTTTTTCATCTAGAAGTGAGCTATGATGAGCTGACTTGAGTCCATGCTGCGCCTAACAACGTGCAGTGCGATACCAAACCAAGCAGGAAAATCATTGACTGTCACTACCATATTTCTTTTGAAGTACAGAATGTGCAACCAAAATGACTTGGTGCAAGTTTCCCAACCAAAGTGCCAAGTAGAACCCTTCTGCTGCTTTCCGTCTTTGTATAGAATATGTTCCATTATGGTCAACAAATTGATGCAGTTGACAAATGGAAGAAAAGTTGCAAGTCCAAAATAAGGACTAGAAAATTTAGTCAGAGCTACGTAAAATTATATTAAAGGGTCCAAATTCAATTCTTTTATTTCTTATATATAGAGACTCTAAGATGTAGTTTTGGCATCATACATTTGAAATATTATTTGAGAGGGGGAAGAGAGATTGAACATGAGGATAAGGATCTTGCTTGGTAGTCAAGAATGACTTGTCTGCTCCTCCAAGGGGTTTCAATTATTGAGTAGTCTGGAAACTCTTGAATGGTTCACAGGCAGTCTCTCCTTGGCTAATCTGACAGACTCTTCCTTCTCATGCTGGGCCTTCTTTTCTTCTAATTGCAAGCCTTCAACATTATTTTGCAAGCATGATTTGTACTAAAATGTTGGAAGCATGAGCTTAAGATCAGAAATAAAGGTACATCAAAATGAAACTCTTGTTAATAGCTTGCCTTCTCCTCCAAAACGGTGTAATTGTATGGTTATTTACTAATTAATCTCTCACCCACTAAACTAATAGGCTATTAGTGTATAGTGTGTGTGTGCGCACGCACATGTATAACTTTTATCTAAATAAATTTTACAAATTTTTCATTCTCTTAAAAAAGATTATTATGATAATCAAAACTCATAACAAACTTATATTGAATATATATAATTTATTCTCTAAATTTATTTTAGATAATTTATTCTCCCTAAAAATTAAACAATTTCAAAAAGTAATTTTCATCAATCTATTTTTACAAATATGTAACTTTATCATTTTTTATGTCTTTGATTGATATTATTCTTTTCTAACTATTGTTAATATGCATTATATTTTCCTAATTTCTTTTGATACAATTGAAATTTTTAAGTTTCAAAATTATTATTCAAATTCTCATTTTCTTAAGAAGATTATTATGATAACCAAAACTTATCATATAATTGCAATTGATATTACTCAAATAATTAATAGTACTCGCAACCCAAACTTGTATTTTGTCATTCTTAAGTAGGTACACCAAATTGGACCAAAGTGATCTGAAATGGACCAAATAGACCAAAGTGCACTGAATAGATCTAATTGGACCGAATAGACCTAAATGGACTGAGTAGACCGAATATAACTAAGTGGGCCATATGAACCAAATTGGACCAAAGAAATCGAAGTGGACTGAATTGACCAAATTGGACCCACGTAGACCGAATTAGACAAAATAGACTGAACATGATTAAATTGACTAAAGTAGCCTGAATGGACCAAAATTGACTGACTAGACTGAAGCAGACTGAATAGACATAATTGAACTGAAGTGGACCAAAGTAAACTGAATGGGACCAAAATTAACCAAAATGGACTGATGCAGGCTGAACCGAGCCGAATTGAGGAAATGGACCAAAATAGACCGAATGCTGCTCTGTTATTAGCATAGCCAAGATTGTATTTTGATATAAACTCAAATACTGACTTCCAAAATAATCAAGTATTAACTCAAACAAAAATCAAACCAAAAATATAAGAGAGAGAGAGAGATACTACTTGTGATGGGGAACTAAAAAACACAACACCAAAACGCATGAACACAAAATAGAGTTTTAAAAATCACAATAATTCATCAATAAAAAGTAGAGCTGCAAGAAAGAATAAAAATGAAGAGATAGAGAAAGAAGAACCACTTTTTAAGAGAAAATGTGAGAGAGAATAATAAGAAATTTATAGAAAATAATATGAGAAGAAAAAAGTAAAAATAAAAAATATTGTAATAAACACAAAATTTTCCAAGTCATGTTATGTTACCTAATAAAGTAACATGATATTCTTATATATTATCTTTATATATAATCCAATAGGATAACATCTATGAAATCAAAGAGAAGAAAAAAAATAATAACTTAATTACATCAACCCAAAATAGAGTTCCAAATAATACAAAAATTTATCAACCTAAAGTAGAGATGTAAAAAAATAAAAATAAAAAATTCACCAAAAAATGAAGAAAAAAAAATTGCGAGAGAGAAAAAAACTTTTGTGTGTGGGAAAACTTTGTATAGAATGAAATAGAGAATTTTAAATTTATAGTAAAAGGAGAGGAATAAGAAAAGCCAAAAATAATTATAGGAAGATTGATATTGAGATAGATAGTAGAGGGGAGATGAAAAGGTAAAAGGGGGAGGAAAAGGTGGAGAAAGTATAATATTAAGTTAGGAAATTAATAGGAAAAAAGAGAGTTGAAAACAAAAGAGAGAATGTTGGGAATAGGTGGATGATGTGGAGAAAGTATAAAATTAAGTTGGACATTTTTTTTTTTAAGAAACAAACACACAGGCACAATGAGTTTGGACATTGAATGTACACAATTGTTTGATTTGTGGATATTTTTCTCCACAATATAGAGTGTAAAGTCTGTACAATTATTGTCCAAATCTTAAAAGAATGTACCCAAATTTGTACATTTAATGTCCATCCCTTCAAGAAATGTATAAAAGTCTAAATATTCAAAGTATAGAATTGTTTGATATGTAGGCATTTTTCTTCACAAATTATTCAGAATATAGTTTGTTGTACATTCAATATCCAAACCATCAAAAAATGTAAATAATTTAATACATTTTATTTGTAACTTTTAAGAAATGAACACAATTCTATACATTCAACATACCCAATTGTTTCATTTGTGCATATTTTTTTTCACAATGCAATAGTGTATAGTCTATACGTTCAACTTCCAAGTCTTCAAAGAATGTACACAAATCTTTACATTTAATATCCAAACCTTCAAGAAATGTACACAAATCTAAACAGTCAAAGTAAAAATTGTTTTATGTGTGAATGTTTTTCTTCACAAATTATTAAGAGTGTAATGTCTATATATTTCGGTTATTTTTAACACAAGAACTTGTGATGCTAAGAGCTTTATAGTTTAGTGACATTACACAGTACATGGTCATTCTTATAAGGATCAGAGAAGGCAAGCATCAATAAGAATTTCATTTTCATGTGCCTTTCTTCTTGATCTTAAACTCATGCCCCATTAGGATCTTCCAACATCCTCGTACGAATTATGCAGGCAAACTAATGTTGAGGGGTTGCTTAATAGAAGAGAAGGCCCAGCATAAGAAAGAAGAGCCTATCAAATTAGCCAAGGAGACTGCCTACGAACCACGTAAGAGTTTCCAGACTAAATACAATTGAAACCCTTTGAAGGAGTAGGCAAGTCATCCTTGGCTACCAAACAAAACTCTTATCCTCATGTTAGAACTCTCTTCCTCTCAAATAATATTTCATAATCCAATGGAAGCTGCAAAATACTACATCTTAGAGTCTCTATTTATAGGAAATGAAAGAATTGAAGTTGGACTGCTACGTAATTTTACACTCCTCTAACTAAATTGCCTAGTCCTTATCTTGGTCCTGCATTTCTTCTTCCATTTGTCAACTGCATCAATTAGCTGACCATAATGGAATATATTCTATACAAAGAAGGAAATCTGAAGGAGAATTCAACCTGACATTTTTTTTGATAGGCAACTTGCAACAGCTCAATTTTATTGCACCTTTTCTACTTCAAAGGAAACATTGGTGTGACAGTTAAAGATTTGCCCGCTTAGATTAGCATAATTATATTGCGCTGCACTTCTTATTATGGTGAAAGTAAAGTTTTAATTGTCAAGAGAAACCCAGACTCAAATCAGCTCGAGGTTTATGAGAAACTTACGTTAATTGCTTCTGGAGGAAAGGAAATAGTTTTTTAACTAAATTAAAAAGTAAGTGTTTTCATGCCCCTAACTATATGCGAGTCCGATGAATTGCTACTCTCTTTTTTCTGAATGTTGAGACTAATTGTGCTGTGGAAATTCACATGCTACAATAACATTTTCTCTTGTGGTCTACTTTAATGAAACACACGTAAATACAATTGAAAATCAAACTTAAGATTCACCGGAACCCTACATGCTAACTAGAGTCGGCAATGAATCTCAGTAAAGAACAGTTTTGGCGCTTCTTTTTTGGCCTTGGTCCATGTAAACTCCTAGTAAATTTTATTTTATAATGAAATTAGAAAACCTTGAAAGATTTAATCCATTCAATGAGATATACATGGGGGGAAATTTTATTAATGGCCATTTTCTTTCTTTCTGCTGTTTTTCAACTAGTTTAGAAATACAATATTTTTGATAGACTGTTGAGGCCGGTATCATGATACAAGTGTCGATAAAAGTAATTTTAATAATGGGTTAATTTGAAAATGATATTATCTCAATTACAACTTGTCACGACAGCAATAATGATAATTACAAAATTGCGACCTTCAAAGGGAGGGATAAGGATTATTTTTTAATAAGTGATAGTAGTTATAAGTAACTTTGACTTCTTAAGAAGGAATCATGAAACAAAAGTTTCATACTTATTGTAAAGGCTTCCTATTAATAAAATCCCTTTAGGATAAATATACAACATCGTCACTCATTTCCAGAATTCCAGTCCCTCGCTTTGTGGGCTCTTGATTCTTCTAGCAACGTCAAGAATATAGAGTCAATGCTTTCCCACTAAACAAAGATTTTGTTCCTGACATTGTGCTTTTAGGCCCACATCATGCATTCTTATTTGAATTGAAGATTTTTTTTTTTTTTTCCTTCTCTTTTTTGCCATGCTTAAGGATGGGCTTCCAGCGTGTGTTGCAATTCTCTATATCTCAGAATAGCAATTCTATCTTTCATCTCAAAAAAAAAAAAAAAAAAAAACAGAATAGCAATAATAATTTCGATATGTTATCATTATGCTATATGATGCTATCGGTATCTATTTTCGACCAGAATATTGTAGGTTCACTATTATCTCAACTAAAAAGAAATTAGAGGAAGGATAGAAGATAACATGATTCTAAAAATAAAATTAAAAAAAGATAGAAGATAACAAAATTACGTATTCGTATGTGGTTGATAAGCAGCAAGAACCTTATAATTTAGTAACATAGTTTGTTTTACTTTATGTCTTACTCCATGAACAGAATGGGAAAAATTGACAGGAATGTGACTTGACTATCACAACCATATTTCCTTTGACGTAACAAAAGGTGCAAGCGGATTGACATTGTGCAAGTTGCCTAACCAAAGTGCCAGATTGAAGCCTTCTTCAGTTTTCCTTCTTTGTATAGAATATATTCCATTATGGTCAGCTAATTGATGCAATGGACAAATGGAAGGAGAAATGAAAGACCAAGATAAGGAGTAGGCAATTTAGTCCGAGGGATGTAAAATTAGGTAGTGGTCCAACTTCGATTCTTTCACTTCTATAAATAGAGACTCTAAGATGTAGTATTGCAGGATCCATTGGGATTATGGAGTATTATTTGAGAGGAAGAGAGATCTAACATGAGGATAAGAGTCTAGTTTGGTAGCCAAGGATGACTTGCCTGCTCCTCAAGGAGTTTCAAGTTTTATGTCTAGAAACTCGTGTGGTTCGTAGGCAGTCTCTTTGGCTAATCTAACAGGATCTTTTTTCTTTTGCTGGGCCTTCTCTTCTTGTAATTACAAGCCTAACCCTTCAACATTATTTTCCATGCATGATTAGTATCATAATGTTTGGAAATATCCTACATGTGGGCATGCGTGAGTATATCAAGAATAAAGGTACATGAAAAATGAAATTGTTGTAAATGGCATGCCTTTTACTCAAATGGGTTTAAGCGTATGTTTTTATTTTTAAATTTGATTGCTACAATGCAAGAGAGATTTGAAGCAGGGATGTCTCTGTTAAAAACATCAAGAGATGCCAATAGAGCTACAAGGCTCTAAACAGGTTTAAGGGTATGATTATGTAATAATTTCTCTCCCTTATTATCCCTGAACTTTCGTTTGATTTTCAGCCAGTCACCTCTGCTAAGCAAATAGCCTTTTCTTGATCTCTAATGTTACACCTTTCACAACAAGCTCATGACTATAACTATCTAGGAAGCGCCAGAAAAGCATTTGTGTGGGAAATATATGTGAAAAATTAGCAGACAAACGCATGAAATAGTACTATCACTAGTTCTAGTTTTTTTTTTTGGGTCTTAAATAAATGTCATGGTTACTAGTACTCCCTGCATTGGTGATTAATTGGAACGTATAACCTTCAAGAGGTGTCAATATTGCTAATACTTAATTTATCATTAATCTTCGTATTTGGTTTTATTTTCAAACTTTTTGCAATGTTTGTGGGACTAGAAGAAGATGGAGAAGAAATTTCATTTTAGACCTTTATTATTTTATATGGAAAGTAAAAAGAAATTTTGATTGCTTGTTGACTTTGATTATTTTAAAAAGAAACTGTGATTTATTAAGGATTTTTTGTATATTATTTTTTTTTCTTGACAAGTTATAATTGGTAAAATATAAAATGAAACACAAAAAATGAAATAGAACTATAGAAGATTTTTATTCAACCAATAGTCAAGCCATACAAACTGCATAATGTGTTGTTCTTATGTATAATAGCTAGTTACATTTTATTAATCTCTTATAAAATTCTCATCATTATTATTTAGGGGGTAATTATAGTAAACTTACTTATAGTTTGAACTTTTATCACTCCTCTATTAAGACTCCGTAATTCACCTCATCACTTCAGCATTAATAACAGGAGAAAATAAACAAATAAATAATGAATAATCAAAAAGTTAGAATTTTGTAAAAATCAAGAACAACTCCAAAGAAAAAAGAGATGTTACTAATACTTTATTTCTCTTACTCCATGTGGAGAATGGGCCAAATTGATAAGAATGCGATATTATAGGGTGGTCATTTTTCTAGTTCATGCGACGAGGGGATCTAGAGTATATACATCATAGGTTATCATAAAAGAAATAACAAGAGGACCTATTTTGAATGTCCACTTCAATTCATTCTAGTAAAACTACAATGACATTAATTGTAATCATTTTCAGGCTATATAATGTTTTAATTGTGTTAGAGAGAATCCTCATCTTTGCTTATTTTTGTGGCATGTATCTTATCAATATTCTAATCATCTTCGTCTAAATTGTGATAGGTTATATGTCAGATATCTAAATTCAATTCTTTTAACGATAAAAGAATTGAATTGGAAACTTTCTGAAATAATCTTGTCAAGTTTTATTTCATACAGATTTGCCTATCTCATAATTGGCTTTGAGGAACTATGCTCAGGAAAAACCACTTTTTTAAAACTTGTGTAGCAAACATCTTTAAGAAATCTCATTTATTGGTGGCAACTTCATACACACTCTCACACTTTCACAATATCACAGAAAGAGAAAGACAGAAGTATACTGAATTTAGCTTCAAGCTTATGAATTATCAAATACACCTAGAAGAACTCCTCAAAATCAATGCTACCCACTCACAAAGTCACAATGGATCACGTTGACAGTGGCTCTGGTGGCTTCTGTCTGATTGTGGTGGCCTTCTAGACTCTGATGGCATATAAGATCTCCAGCTGCGTCACCTGAAAGTTTCGGTTTCTAATTTAACTATATAGCTACTTTAGGTTTTAATTTTCTGAATGTTTTAGCTTTTAATTATCTAATTATATTAGACAATAATTATTTTCTTACGAAAATCTGACATGGCCCAATACTATTGGATTGTGTAAATAAGATCTTTACATCATGTCCTTAATTGAATTTAACCTGTTGGTTTTTATTTAAGAGTTTGGTTAATGGTTGTCTTTAAAACATTTGTTAATGCTTCTAAAAAGCTTCTAAAAAGGCTCTCAATCCTTCATAGGAAAGTAGTGTATAAAGTATTCTAAGCATCAACAAAAATTTTGTTTAATAAAGAACCTCTTTAGTTACTTTATTTGAGTATGGTGAGGTAAACGGTCAAGTATATCATATTTGAATTAGATTTATTCTAAAATTCCTGTATGCAGACTTTATAATTGTGACAAAACTTCCACGGACAAATCTCAACATTCTAATGAAACAAAGAGCAGAAAATCGGACTAATATAGTTTGGGGTATGTTACCATTTGATGAGGCCGAAGTTCACCAGTGAACTGCACGGTCTAATACGGTGGGAGATAAGGACCTGCGAGATAACAAGAGAGGACCTGAAAAGGGCACCGGTGTGGTGCCGGCCCAGAACCCTCCGAAGGTCAAGTTAGGAACCTCGTTAATAAGTCAAGAGCGCTGGAGTTTAACTGATTGTGCGTACCTTGGTTTGTGAGGGTTCTGGAGTATTTATAGTCGCATAGACCTAGTGAGCCTTTTGGCACGTAGGGGTACCCTATCCTCTGGGCCTAGGCGTGTGGATCAAGCAAAGGGCACAGTAACCCAAATGGGCCGCAACCAGGTTTGCATAAAAGGCCTTGGAGCCCAACACATGATGACAAACCCCATCACATATTTTTCTCTTCAGCTGCCCCCCATTCCATGAATCCGTCACCCCACATGACGGGTCCATGGAATAAGTTGCTTCGATCATCTTAGCCCGTCGCTATGCCTGACGGATCAACGGGATACGTTGATCTGTCCTCGTACATCCGTCATGATCTTATCGCGGGTGAACTGCCAGGTTGGAATAGGTATAAATGCTCGAGGACACGTGGTGGACCTCGATTGACAGCTAACTAGAATCGAGGCGTCTCTTCGTTAGTCGCGCCACTGCCCCTATATATTCATCCCTTGCTCCAGTCATTTTCGCATTTTGGAGAAATTTTTGCTGGTCAAAGCACATCCGTCATCTTTGCGATCATCGTCACGTAGATCTACCGTTCAGTCTTCACTTCAACTTTCTACCGTCATCTATCTACTTGTAAGTCTACTCCTTACTCCTTGCACCCCCCCCTTTTCTTTTTGAACGTTAGTCCGTCGTCAGTGTAGATACAGAGTCTTAGGTTTCCCTCCCCGTCCTTTGTAGGTGTCCAATGTCTAGTGAAGCTTCCAGCGGTCAATCTTTTGTCCGTGAGGGAGCAGCCTATGAGGAGGTGGGCCCGTCAGGTCAGGGAGACCAAGGCACCTCCGTCGAGGATAGAGAACCGTCATCCAGCTCTCCTTCCTTCACGGAAGAAGAAGGGCAAGGAGAAGACGGGTCGGAATATGACTCAAGTGAGGGAGTAGAAGTTGTAGACCTTTCCGTTCGATCCGTGATTGGCAAGGATGGTCTAAGGGAATTCATCCTGCTTCCAGAGTGGACGGTGAAGTACTTCACGTCCTCTATCAGTCTGCAACACTTCAATTCACTGAGGGAAAAATTCCAGATCCCAAATACAATTCCCATCCGTCTACCCTTTAAGAACGAACGGTGCTATCATGAGGGGCTAGAGGATGTCGGCGTGTACGAGCAAATGCTCAAGGCCGGCCTTCGCTTCCCTCTAAGCGCCCTACACCGTCAACTTCTCCAATATCTGGGCGTGTCCGTCACCCAGATCTCCCCGAACGCCTGGAGGGTGTTCTTAAGTGTAGAAGTCCTGTATGGCGTCATGTTCAATGGTACAAGGCGGTTAACAATGGAGGAGTTCTTCAACTGTTACCGTCCGGACGAAATTGCTGAATCAAAGGGAATGTACAGCTTCGTGGCAAGAAGCCCGTTGCTTAGATTAGTGTCCGAGACCCCAGACTCCAACCGGAACTGGAAGAGTAGGTACTTTTTCCTACAAGGGGACGAATGGATGGGTCGTCCTGACGACCCAGACTTCACACTCGTCGATAGGACATGGGGCATAGTATCTCCGTCCGGTATGCGTCTCTACCTGTGTCCGTCTTATGCTAACTGTGTTGGTTGTTTTAATCTAACCGTCTATCTTTGCAGCTCGCCGCCGTCCAGACGTTACCGTCGAGCAGTTCGGCTTTCTGGAGTCCATTTTCCAGAAAACTCAGCTATCAGAGAGGACTTGGGCCAAGCTCGTCACATTAAACACCATCCATTGGTACTGTGACGGCCCCGAACCCTCAGCTGCGGCCATCAAATACGACGAGGGAATACGCAAGCGTAAGTCCGTCCCCTTTTGAATGTGTGATTTGTCCGTCGTATGTACTCACCGTTCGCTTGTTGCAGAAATGGACGACGCCAAGAGACGAGCCCTTATCAAGCAGCAAGCTGCCAACAAGAAGAAGAATGGGGGTGATCTCCCCCCTAAGACCCTCACTCCGTCTGCGAAAAAGGGGCCCGAGAAGACGGACCGTCCGTCAAAGAGGCAGAGGCTGGCGACGATCGGTCTGCCGGCCACCCATGATACCACTAAGGCTCCGTCGAAGCTTGGTGTCGGCAAAGGCAAAGGTCTCATGACCAACCCCAACCCCACTCCAGAGAAAACTGCTCCCGTCCTGCTTAGGGAGGACTCGCAGTATGCCCTCTCTCAAGTCACTTCCATCATTAAAGAGGAGGACTACGAGGACCTCTGCAACCATGCGACGGAGGCAATGGGGGAGACGGCTCTGTTTAGCCTGACCCAGGTAACACGTTCGTCCACTTACTCATTTTGACGGGTTATGTGCTTTTGTGCTAACTTCCGTTTGTTTGATGCAGACGGTGCTAATGGCAAAGGGGCTGATGGACCGTTGCTTGGCTCGTGAGAAATCCTTGGAGCGTGCACGTGCCAAGGCTAGGGCGACGGGGGAGGAGCTGGACGAGCTAAAACTCTAGAGGCTCCGTCAAGAGCAGAAGCTAAAAACGTCCAAGCAGGCTCGTGAGGCGTTGGAGAAAGAGGTGGAGGCCTTGAGGGAGGCGCTGAAAGCTAAAGACGACAGCATCCGTCGAGCCAGGGCTGAGGCCGTCCAGGAGTACCGAGAGTCCGAAGCATTGCTGACCGAACTTGGTACTTCCTTTGCTGACGGATTCGACGACTGTCTCCTTCAAGTGAAGGCGTCGTATCCCGACCTTAGCGTCGGGCACATCAACATCGATGCTAGAGGTCAAACCCCCGCTCACACCGTCGAGTCCGGGGAAACCGCTGATCTTTTTGGTGAGGTGCCTGATGATGGCGGAGCCCCTCAAAACAACCATGACGATGCCCGTCCTCCCGAGCCCGACGGTGTCGGAGTGCCAGCTGATGCCCCCCAAGCTGAATAAGTTTCGTTTTTGGTGTATTTGGAAAAAGGTTGTAATTTTAAGAACAATTGGTTATGTAATTTTAAAACCGTCATGTGTATTGTTATAAACAATTTATTTGAGGTCAATATTTATCCGTCGCATGTTTTTCATGAATGCTTTAAGTGCTTTTCACCGTTTTGCGTATGTTTTGAATAACTATCCGTCCACCGCATGTACTGCAAGTATGATCCGTCCACCTTATGGACGGGCGAATTAACCATTTTAGATTGCCCGTCAACTCTGTGGACTTTGGATTTACTTCCATCCTTTAGACAGATTGCCCGCCTTGTAGACTACCAATTATATCCGTCTCTACGAGGGTCCGTCCGCTTTGCGGACATCGCAATTAAGTCAATACCTCGGACGGTTCGTCCACTTTGTGGGCATTAGTAGATTACATTTTTTGGATTGCCCGTCCACTTGGTGGACTTTGTAATTGTTTCCATCTCTTGAATGGTTCGTCCACTTTGTGGACTTAGAAGGTTATTTCCATTACTTAAACGGCCCGTCCACTTCGTGGACTTTGTAGATTATATCCATTTCTTAAATGGTCCGTCCACTTTGTGGACTTCGTTGATTATTTACATTTCTTAAATGGTCCGTCCACCTTTTTGGCCATAGTGGATTATATCCATTTCTTAAACGGCCCGTCCACTTCGTGGACTTTGTAGATTATATCCATTTCTTAAATGGTTCGTCCACTTTGTGGACTTAGTGGTTTAGACCCATTTCTTAAACGGTCCGTCCACTTCGTGGACTTTGTAGGTTATATCCATTTCTTAAATGGTTCGTCCACTTTGTGGACTTAGTGGTTTAGACCCATTTCTTAAACGGTCCGTCCACTCTGTGGACTTAGTGGATTATGTCCATTTCTTAAATGGTCTGTCCACTTTTTTGGCCATAGTGGATTATATCCATTTCTTAAATGGTCCGTCCATTTCGTGGACTTAGTAGATTATTTCCATCTTTCAGAGGGCCCGTCCACTTTACGGACTTAGTGGATTATGTCCATTTCTTAAATGGTTCGTCCACTTTTGTGGCCTTAGTGGATTATGTCCATTTCTTAAATGGTCCATCCACTTTGTGGACTTGGTTGATTATGTCCATTTCTTAAATGGTCCGTCCACTTGTTTGGCCTTAGTGGATTATATCCATTTCTTAAATGGTCCGTCCATTTCGTGGACTTAGTAGATTATTTCCATCTTTCAGAGGGCCCGTCCACTTTGCGGACTTAGTGGATTATGTCCATTTCTTAAATGGTTCGTCCACTTTTGTGGCCTTAGTGGATTATGTCCATTTCTTAAATGGTCCATCCACTTTGTGGACTTGGTTGATTATGTCCATTTCTTAAATGGTCCATCCACTTGTTTGGCCTTAGTGGATTATATCCATTTCTTAAATGGTCCGTCCATTTCGTGGACTTAGTAGATTATTTCCATCTTTCAGAGGGCCCGTCCACTTTGCAGACTTAGTGGATTATGTCCATTTCTTAAATGGTTCGTCCACTTTTGTGGCCTTAGTGGATTATGTCCATTTCTTAAATGGTCCATCCACTTTGTGGACTTGGTTGATTATGTCCATTTCTTAAATGGTCCGTCCACTTGTTTGGCCTTAGTGGATTATATCCATTTCTTAAATGGTCCGTCCATTTCGTGGACTTAGTAGATTATTTCCATCTTTCAGAAGGCCGTCCACTTTGCGGACTTAGTGGATTATGTCCATTTCTTAAATGGTTCGTCCACTTTTGTGGCCTTAGTGGATTATGTCCATTTCTTAAATAGTCCATCCACTTTGTGGACTTGGTTGATTATGTCCATTTCTTAAATGGTCCATCCACTTGTTTGGCCTTAGTGGATTATATCCATTTCTTAAATGGTCCGTCCATTTCGTGGACTTAGTAGATTATTTCCATCTTTCAGAGGGCCCGTCCACTTTGCGGATTTAGTAGATTACGCGTTTTGGATTTAGATGTCGTGCAAGTGTTAAGACATTCCAAAACTTCTACTATTGCGATGGGTACGTAGAGCTTTGATCAAAAACATGAAGAGTAGCCTTTAGGCGATATGGAAGTACTATAAGAACAAGAACTACAATTTTCACAAAAAGATACAACAATGTTGGTCATTGTTCTCTTCTACTGATAATACTTCTTTAGGTGCTCCGCATTCCAGGGGTGGCTTAGCTTCTTTCCGTTTAGGGTCTCTAGGTAGTACGTTCCCTTCTTGTGCCATGCTGTGACCCTGTATGGTCCTTCCCAGTTTGGTCCAAGCTTCCCTTGGGTGGAATCCTTCGTAGCGCCAAGCACTTTCTTTAGGACCAGATCTCCGACCTGGAAGTTTCTGTGATGAACTCTAGAATTGTAGTGCTTCGCCATTAGATCCTGGTACCGTGCTATTCTTTGTTCTGCAACCGCTCTTACTTCGTCCACTAGATCAAGCTGTAGTCGCATGGCTTCGTCGTTTTTGCGTTCGTCGTGGTTTCCAACTCTGTAGCTTGTAAGACCTACTTCAGCTGGTATGACAGCCTCAGCTCCATATGCCAAACGGAACGGCGTCTCTCCAGTCGGTGTTCTTACCGTTGTTCTATACGCCCACAAGACACTCGGTAGTTCGTCCGGCCATATACCCTTTGCCCCCTCAAGCCGAGTTTTGATGATTTTGAGCAAGGATCGGTTTGTAACTTCAACCTGTCCGTTGGCTTGTGGGTGTGCGGGTGACGAGTAGTGGTTCTTTATCCCCAATTGGGAACAGAAATCCTTGAACGCCTCGTTGTCGAATTGCTTGCCATTATCCGACACCAGGACTCGTGGTATGCCGTACCTGCAAATGATATTTCTCCATACAAAGCTCCAGACATTTTTCTCTGTGATGGTTGCCAAAGCCTCAGCCTCCACCCACTTAGTGAAGTAGTCGATGCCGACCACTAGGAACTTTAGCTGCTTTGCCGCTATCGGGAAGGGGCCCATGATGTCGAGTCCCCATTGTGCGAACGGCCATGGGGCTGTTATGGGCGTAAGCTCCTCTGTAGGTTGCCTGATGAGGTTGCTGAAGTGTTGGCACTTATCACAAGATCTGACGTACGTGTTGGTATCCTTCTGCATCGTTGGCCAGTAGTATCCCGCCCTGAGAAGCTTGTGCACTAAGGACCTTGATCCCGAGTGATTCCCGCAGATTCCCTCGTGGACTTCTCTCATGACATAGTCTACCTCTTCAGGGGCAAGGCATCTCAAATAGGGTCGAAAGAAACCCCTTTTGTACAGCACACCTTTCATCATGACGAATCGGGATGCCTTGACTCTTAATTTCCTCGCATCCTCCTTATCGTCTGGTAATAGGCCGTCCTTCAAGTATGCAGCTATCGGAGTGATCCAACACTGCTCATCGTTTACCTCCTGCAGATTCGTACCGTCGACTATCGGTGACGTTTGGGCGAAGGATAGTACTTGGTCGAGGACAATCATTGGCTCGGCGGAAGCTGCCTTGGCGAGCTGGTCAGCTTCTTGGTTTTCTTCCCTTGGCACTTGAATTAACCTGACCTGGAGGTTGCTCATCCGATTCCTCACCTCAGTGAGGTACTTCTTCATTCTCTCACTCCTGCACTCGTAATTGCCATTAATCTGGCTCGTGATGACTTGGGAGTCGGAGTAGACATCCACTCTCTCCGCTCCAGCTGCAGCGGCGATGTCTAGCCCTGCTATTACGGCTTCGTATTCTGCTTCATTGTTCGTGGCTGAAAAGCACAAGCGGATCATGCACTTGATCTGATCCCCTTCTGGCGTGTGGATCACCACACCGACTCCTCCTGCGTGCTTGTTGGAGGATCCGTCCGTTTGAACCCTCCACACGGGGAGCTCACTCGTCCCCTGGTCTGTTGTGTCGGTGAATTTTGCAATGAAGTCCGCCAGGATTTGTCCCTTCACCGCGTTTCGAGGTTGATACCGAATGTCGTACTCACTTAGCTCGATTGTCCACAGTGCCATTCGTCCCGCGGCTTCTGGACTACTCATAGCTCTTCTTAGGGGCTGGTCGGTCAGCACGTTTATTACGTGTGCTTGAAAGTACGGTTTTAGCTTTCGAGCCGCGGTCACCAATGCAAAGGCCAATTTCTCCATCGGGGGGTATCTCTCTTCTGCCCCTCTGAGCGCTTTGCTTGTAAAGTAGACGGGCTTCTGAATCCTGTCTTCTTCTCGAATAAAGGCTGCACTGACAGCCGCCGGAGAGACGGCAATGTATAATAACAGCTCTTCACCCTGCTTGGATGGGCTAAGTAGTGGAGGGGAGGAGAGGTATGTTTTCAGGTCTTCGAAAGCTTTCTGGCAGTCGTCCGTCCATTCAAACGATTTCTTCAGCGTGCGAAAGAATGGTAGGCACTTGTCCATTGCCCTTGAAACAAACCTGTTCAAGGCCGCTATCTTGCCGTTTAAGCTTTGGACCTCCTTCAGCGTCTTCGGGGGGGCCAAGTCCACAATTGCCTTCACCTTTTCTGGGTTGACCTCGATGCCCCGTTGAGATACCACAAAACCCAAGAACTTCCTGACCGTCACCCCGAAAGCACATTTACTGGGGTTCAGCTTAATGTTGTAAGACCGAAGGGTGTTAAAAGTTTCTTACAGGTCATTCAGATGGTTACATTCGCGAGCGCTCTTTACCAGCATGTCGTCCACATAGACTTGCACATTCCTTCCGATCTGATGTGCGAACATCTTGTTCATTAATCTCTGGTACGTAGCCCCGGCGTTCTTGAGTCTGAAGGGCATCACTCTATAGCAAAAGAGCCCTTGGCTGGTGACGAACAACGTTTTCTCTTAATCTTTTTTGTCCAGCTTGATCTGATTGTAGCCGGAGAAGGCGTCCATGAAACTTAATAGTTCATGTCTTGCAGTCGAATCCACTAGCGTGTCAATACGCGGCAGAGGATAACTATCCTTCGGGCAGGCCTTGTTTAGATCCGTGAAATCAACGCACATCCGCCACTACCCATTCGCCTTCTTGACCATGACCACATTTGCAAGCCAGTCTGGATAGTGTACCTCTCGTATAAAACCTGCTTCCTTCAATTTTTGGACTTCTTCGGCGATAGCCCGGTCTCTTTCTAGAGCAAATACTCGTTTCTTCTATCGGATTGGAGGGAATGATGGCGATACACTCAGCTTGTGTACTATGACCTTCGGATCGATCCCCGGCATGTCCACATGACTCCAAGCGAATACTTCCCGATTCTCCTTCAAGAAGGTGGTTAGGCTTTGCCGCGACGAGGGGCCAGTCATTGTGCCAATCCTCGTGGTCTGTCCAGGCCTTGTGTCATCAAGTACTACTTCTTCCAGTTCTTCAACTGCTTCAGCTGTGACTCGCTACCCCTCAACGTTTAGTGCTTGCAAGTGATCGTCCATCTCTGTCATGGCGACATAGCATTCTCTTGCCGCAGCCTGATTCCCATGGAGCTCTCCGACTCCATATTCGGTGGGGAATTTAACCATCAAGTGGTAAGTCGATGTCGCGGCTTTCCACGCGTTGAGGGTAGGTCGCCCAAGGATCGCGTTGTAGGCGGATGAACAATCTACCACCAAGAAGACCACGTCCTTGGTGATTTGCTGTGGGTAATCTCCCACCGTTACGGATAATGTGACGGTCCCAAGGGGATAGACTCTTGTCCCCCCGAATCCGATGAGGGGGTAATTAGTTGGGACGAGCTGATCTTTATCCATTCCCATCTGTTGGAACGCAGGGTAATAAAGAATGTCCGCTGAACTTCCGTTATCAATGAGTACCCGATGTACGTTGTACTCCCCAGCTCGTATGCTGACCACGAGGGCATCGTCATGTGGATGGTGAAGGTGTCGGGCATCCTCGTCGGAAAAACCAAAGGTTGGTACTTCTACCCGCGTGAACTTCGGGGTCACGCCCGTCGTCTGCACGTTCTGCACCATCCGTAGGTAGGCTTTGCGAGCCCTTTTGGACGGTCCGGGGGTACCCCCCACGATCATCCTTATGTCCCCAATGGGTGGTCTTGGGCGCTTGTTCCCTCGTGGGTGGGGCTGGCCCTGTGATGGATTCGTTCCTTCCTTACTGACAAACCTCTGTAGCTTCCCTTGCCTGATGAGCGCCTCAATTTGTTACTTCAAGTCATAGCACTCAAATTTATCATGGCCGTGGTCACGATGGAAGCGACAGTACTTGCTTCTCGATCTTTTGTTGGGATCCCCCTTCAACTTTCCGGGGTACGTTAAGGCTTCCTCGTCTTTTATTTGCATTAATACCTGGTCGATCGGGGCCGTCAGAGGGGTGAAGCTGGCAAATCTCCCCATGGGCGGCTTCTGGCGTCTATCCTCCCTTCTTCCATCGGTCCTAGGCTTCTTTCGTCCTCCCTCTGACCGCGTTTCCTCCTGCCTATCCCTTTTCTTTGGCTTATCGTCTCTCGCTATCAGTGCATCTTCTGCGTTCATGTACTTCGTCGCCCTATAAAGTACCTCGGACATAGTTCTCAGGTCATTCTTATATAAAGAGAAAAGGAACTTGCCCTTCCGCAGCCCGTTGGTAAAGGCCGCTACTTGAATCTTATCATCCGCTTCGTCTATCGAGAGAGCCTCTTTGTTGAACCGTGTTATGTAGGATCTCAGTGTCTCGTCTTCCCTCTGTCTGATGCTCATCAAGCATGCTGTGGACTTCTTATACCGGTGGCCCCCTATAAAGTGCGACACAAACTGGGCGCCTAACCCTTTAAAAGTACTAATTGAGTTAGGCGTTAGTCTGCTGTACCAAACCCTCGCAGATCCCTTCAACGTGGTGGGGAAAGCCCTACATATAATCTCGTCTGGCACTCCTTGTAGGTGCATTATGGTCTTGAAGGACTCCAAGTGGTCCAAGGGGTCCTTAGTTCCGTCGTAGCACTCCACCTGAGGCATTCGGAACTTTGGGGGTAAAGGGCACGAAGTGACACGTGCCGTGAAGGGTGAATCGGTTCGCTGGACCAGGTCGTCGAGGTCACTAGATACCCGTCCTTTGAGGGCGTTCATCATCACGGCCATTTGTTCCCGCATCTCCTGCATTTCTGCGGCGACGTGGGGTGGTAAGATTTCAGAAGGGGTCGGCAGATCGGCATCCCGCCTTTCCTGTCTGCTTGGTGCGTTACTTCCCTCTGGGGCCTCGTCATCCCTCCTTTCCACGCTTGTTCCTTCCTCTTGCCCTCCCGGGTGTCCATCCTTCCGACGTAACTGTTCCTCCAGGTCATAATTCCGTTTGGTCAAGCGTTCGACCGCTGCTACTAGCGTTTGGACTTGTCTTTCCAGTGCGGTTGGGCGAGGTTCGTCGCCTCGGTTGTTAGTAGTTGCCATCGACCTCGTGAATACCATGCAACCCTTTGTCTTAGGTGTAGGACAATGTTTGATCATCCTAGCGTTTCCCACAGACGGTTCCAACTGATGAGGCCAAAGTTCACCAGTGAGCTGCACGGTCTAATACGGTGGGGGATAAGGACCTGCGAGATAACAAGAGAGGACCTAAAAAGGGCACCGGTGTGGTGCCGGCCCAAAACCCTCCGAAGGTCAAGTTAGGAACCTCGTTAATAAGTCAAGAGCGCTGGAGTTTAACTGATTGTGCGTACCTTGGTTTGTGAGGGTTCTGGAGTATTTATAGTCGCATAGACCTAGTGAGCCTTTTGGCACGTAGGGGTACCCTATCCTCTGGGCCTAGGCGTATGGATCAAGCAAAAGGCACAGTAACCCAAATGGGCCGTGACCAGGTTTGCATAAAAGGCCTTGGAGCCCAACACATGATGACAAGCCCCATCACATATTTTTCTCGTCACCATTTATTTTGATAAAAACTAGAATTTCTTTTTCATCTAGAAGTGAGCTAAGACAAGCTGACTTGAGTCCATGCTGCGCCTAACAACGTGCAGTGCGATATTAATTATACCAAACCAAGCAGGAAAATCATTGACTATCACAACCATATTTCTTTTGAAGTACAGAATGTGCAACCAAATTGACTTGGTGCAAGTTGCCCAACCAAAGTGCCAAGTTGAACCCTTCTTCATCTTTCCATCTTTGTATAGAAATAAAATATGTTCAATAATGGTCAACAAATTAATGCAGATGGCAAATGGAAGAAAAAATGCGAGTCCAAAATAAGGACTAGAAAATTTAGTCAGATCTACGTAAAATTAGGTAAGGGTTCTGAATGTTCAAATAGTGTATAAAACACCCATGAACGTTTAGACCCTCAAATCACAAATTACCAACACAAGCTTATAATCAAACAATGTATGTTCGGAATATGAAAATAAGCAAAAAATAGAATTGGTAAAACAATCTAAACTGAAATTAATCACAACCACAGCAATAATTAAAAAGAAAAGATTGAGAAAAGAGAGATGCAAACACAAAAACAACACAGCGATGTATTATCGAAGAGGAAACCGAAGTCCTCGACAAAAAACCTCTCTGCCGCCTTCCAAGCGGTCAATAATCCACTAGAGAATAAAGTTGAGATACATGAATAGCAAAAAACCCTCTAAGCCTAATCTACCCAGTGCACCTAAGCCCTCCAAGCTTCTTGCTCCAATAGGGTTACGCCAAACCTTGTCTTCTCTAACTTACCGGATTCCGTAATCGCCCATTGCATCAACCAAAATGAATTGGTCCCTTCCTAATGTCCCTCTCAAAGATGTAACAAAAGAGAAGATAAAAGTAAAGGAATTTAGAGAATCAAATGATGAAGATTGTGGATGAATCAATCTTATTTTTCTCTTAGGTCTCTCTCTCAAAATTCTCTCTAGAAATTCTCTACATTTCGTGGGTATAAGGATATTTATAATAGGATGTGTATGGAATGAAAAGAGTCAGTTACAGTCAAACAGGGCATTCTGGTGACTCAAGCTCGCGATTGAAATGAGTCGCGAGTTTGAGTCAAGAGCTAACTGCCTGGCCAGCTGGAGGTTTTGTCCTGTAGTGCAATAGCTGCCGTGACCCTTTAACTCCTCCTGCATGCTTCACACGTGTGCCTCCTCTGGCGACTCACCAGTCCCGAGCCAATCACGAGATCCAATTGCGAGACCCTTCTTGAATGCACATTATTGAACTTTTCTTCATACTCTCTCACACACTACCCTTACATGATTCTTACCTAAATACAGGGTTTCTAAATGCTGAATTACAAGAAAATTTGGCATGGAATAAAGCTAATAAAATGATTGAATAAATTCAACCTTATAGGTCCAAATTTAATTAATCTTTCATTTCTTATAAATAGAGACTCTAAGATGTAGTATTGGCATCATACAATTGAAATGTTATTTGAGAGGAGGAAAGAGAGATCGAACACAAGGATAAGAGTCTTGTTTGGTAGCTGATAGGCTTAAAAATATCCTCGTCCAGAGAAAAAGACATTAGACGAGGGTAGTCTCAGTCTTCGTCCAATATGGCTTCCGTCTGACGAGGAAAAGGTCATTCATCCACAATCAATAGTGAAGCATTACACAATAATAATGAATCTCTTTATCATTAACACCTCATCCAGGCGTTACAAGTACCACCTTGAAAGCCACTATCAATACACCTCCAACAGCTAGGAAAAGAAAACAGGTATATATACTAGAACCTCAAACTAGAGAAGGTATGGAATTTTAACCCAGAATCTCTGATATTTTGACACTAAGCATTTCTTTCCCCTTCTCAATTACCTGACTTTACCATCAGAGGTTCTATGGCCGGCACCACACTAGTGTTCTTTTATCTTATATTCTTGCAGGACTCTGGACGATCTTGGTCAGCTATCCTCCTAGACGATCATTTAGATTGACGATCTCAGTTTGGCGTCGTCTGTAGGGACACACATTTTCGCACTTAGTTTCGGAAGTGTAGTTCCATTCAATTTGCAAAAGTCTAGATGGAGTCCAACATTCCCTAAGATCCTGTAGTGTTAGCCCTGTAAATCCAAGCACTCACAGCCAGCGTAGAATAGCTTACTAAACAAAACCAGGAAATGAGGCTGCAACTACAGCAGGAGAACAATCGTTTCGAGACCAACCAGGATGATGATGGGGACAGTCAAAGAAGGGAAGATCGTCGACAATAAGAAGGTGCGAGCTCAAACCTTCTCCGAGAAATGAGAAAAGAGATGGACGAGCTGGAGAGTGCAATCAAGGAAAAAACTGATCAGAGCTTAGACCGAATGGTCAGGAAGACAGATTCACCCTTCACCACAGCAATCTTGGAATGACCGGTACCCTCAAAGTTTCGTCTACCAAAGCTTGAACCATTTGAAGGATTGAAGGATCCCTTGGATCACCTCAACACCTTCAAGACAACTTTGGGCCTCCAACAGCCTTCTGAAGAGATACTATGTCGTGTTTTTCCCACCACTCTCAAAGAAGCAGTAAGGGAGTGGTTCACTAAGCTACCAACATCATCCATTAACAACTTCAAGCAGCTAGGCAATTCTTTCCTCCATCACTTCATTAGTGAACAGAGCCCGAAAAGGCCAGCAAACCATTTGCTTACCATCAGACGAGAAGAAAAAGAGACCTTGAGGTCATATGTAATGTGTTTCACACAAGAAACTTTAGAGGTGGACAAAGCCGATGATAAAGTACATCTGACAACCTTCAAAGCTGGATTAAAGCCTAGGGAGTTCGTGGTCTCTCTCACGAAGAATCCTCTTAAGACGATGGTAAAAATGCTCTTGAAAGCGCAGAAGTACATGAATGCTGAGGATGCCTTAGTAGCAATAGAAGAGGTAAAGAAGCCTAAGGAGAAGAGAAAAGAGAAGGAGGACGACTGAAGAGGGCGAAAAAAGGAACGGACAGATCGTTAGAATACCGAAGGGAATAGACGGAGAGATGATAAAAACTCTCGGACAGTAAAATTCACTTCTTTAATTATGCCCGTTGACCAAATTTTAGCACAGATTAAGGACAAACACTAACTCAAATGTCCTAGGCCATTATACTCATTGCCCAACGAGCGTGAGAAGAGAAAATACTCCAGTTTCCACAAGGATCACAGACATTACATAAAGGACTGCAAGGACCTGAAGAAGCCAATAGAAAAGCTCATAAGAAAAGGGAAACTATAGAAGTTCATAAAGAATGGAGATTCTATCAGATCCAGGGACAATAACAAGGGCCAACACGAGGCTTCTCCAAAGGATGAGGACCATATATCCCTTCGTCCACAAAGCACCATAAGAGAGATAAAGACAACCATAAGGGGACCGTCCACAGAAGGATTGTTCAAGTCCCTCAAGAAGTCATACCAAAGGCAATTGAATAGCGTTCATAAGATACCACCTCTGAAGCAAAGGCAAACGGACCAAGACATTTTGTTCTCAGAAGAAGACACGAGAGGAGTGAAACAATCTCATGACGTCCCATTGCTTATTATGCTCATGATTGAAGGATTCAATACCAAAAAGGTGTTAGTAAACAATGGGAGCTCAGCAGATATCATTTATCTTTCTGCCTTCCAACAGTTAAAAGTAGACCTGAGAATACTTCATCCATTTGAATCCCCCCTCGTCAGTTCCAGTGGAGACAAGGTGTATCTGAGGGGAATAGTGACGCTAACGATCACAACTGGCTCATACCCCCTCCAAGTAACCAATCGACACAACTTTTTAGTAGCGAACTCACCATCTTCCTACAATATGATCATAGGAAGGCCTACCCTCAATCGTTGGAAACCAGCCACCTCCACGTATTGCCTAAAGGTGAAGCTCTTAACAAAACAAGGGATGGGGAAATAAAAGGAGAACAGGTGCTGGCGCAAGAATGCTACCAGACAGTCTTGGAATCAAAAGAAAACCATACATGGATAATTGAAGAAAAGACACTAGAAATTGCAAAGAAACTAGAGACAATTGAGTTAGTCGAAGGAGATCACACAAAAACGACTCAAGTAGGAACGAGTTTGAACCCCCAGACGAAGAAGGAAATCATCAGCTTTCTGAAGGATAAACTGGACGTATTCGCCTAGAGTCACGAAAATATGCCTGGCATACCAGCAAACATCATTCAACACCACTTGAATGAAGATACTGAGAAGAAACCTGTCCAGTAGACAAGCTGCTCACTGCTAACTTCATCAGGGAAGTCTATTATCCCGAATGGTTGGCCAACGTCATCATAGTCAAAAAGGCAAACGAGAAATGGAGAATGTGCATCAACTTCACGGATTTGAATAGCACCTGCTCGAAGGACAACTTCCCTCTGCCTAGGATTGATCAGTTTATGGACTAAACGGTCGAGCACAAGCTTCTTACCTTATAGATGCCTTCTCCGGATACAACCAAATACAGATGGCAAAGGAGGATCAAGAGAAGACCGCCTTTATCACCACCCAAGGGCTCTATTGCTACAGGGTCATGCCTTTTGGCTTGAAGAACGCAGGAGCCATATACTAGAGGTTGGTAAACTAGATGTTCAGCAAGCAGATTGGGAGAAACGTAGAAGTATATGTGGACGACATGCTCTTCAAAAGCAAGGAAGAGGAAGATCACCTCAACAATCTCAAGGATACGTTCAACACACTCAGGCAATATAGTATGAATCTGAACCAAGCCAATTGCGCTTTTGGGGTCTCCTCTGGAAAATTCATTGGCTTCCTGGTATCACAGAGAGGAATAGAAGCAAATCCAGAAAAAGTGAGATCCATCCTCAAGATGTCCTCCCCGAAGATGATCAAAGAACTGTTGTCCGTCACGGGAAGGGTGGCAACCCTCAACAGGTTCGTCTCCAAAGCAACAAACAAATGCCTTCCTTTCTTCAAGTCCTTAAAGCAGGCCTTCGTCTGGGCAGACGAGTGTGAAGCAGCATTCCAGGAGCTAAAGTGCTGCCTGAGCAACCGCCCACTCCTAAGTATGTCCAAGGAAGGAGAAGACTTGTTCCAATACTTAGCTGTGTCTACAACTGCAGTGAGCGCAGCCTTGATCAAGGAAGAAAACAGGATGCAACACCCGGTGTATTACATCAACCAGGCTTTCTAGGGAGCTAAAGCTTAATACCCACTTATAGAAAAGATCACCTTCGCCCTGATAGTGGCCTCCAGAAAGCTTCGTTCGTACTTTTAGGCTAACTCGATCATAGTAATGACAGATCAACCCTTTAAGAAAGCAATGAACCCGAGGCTGCTAGACAAATGGTATAGTGGGTCATCGAGCTTAGTCAGTTTGATATAGAGTACCAACCCCAAACAGCCATAAAAGCCCAAGTATTGGCAGATTTCATAGCCGAGTTCACCTCCCCCGAACACAAAGATAGCTAGGAAGAATCAACTCTCTGATTGATACATACAGACAGGTCATCCACTCAAAAGAAAGGAGGAGCAGGTGTCGTCATCACCTTTCTAAAAGGAGACACTTTGAAATATGGAGTTCAACTTAACTTCCTTGTAACTAACAACGAAGCAAAGTACAAGGCCATATTGACAAGGCTAAAGATTGCCCAAAAACTTGGTCAAGAACTGCCTTACTAAAAAGCGATTTATAGTTCGTCATAAGGCAATTCAACGAAGAATTCAAAGCAAAGGAATCGAGGAAGCAGAAATATCTAAAGTTGACAAATCAGTTAATTGGCGGGTTTGATCGGATAAAATTTGCTCAAATCACACGGGATCTAAATGTTGAAGTTGACGAAGTGGCTAGGAGTGCGTCATCAGATGACCAGATGAAGACGACTGATTGGAAGCTAGAGGAACAGAAGTCCCCCAACATTGAGGAATTCCAAACATTTTCGATATTAATCTCTGATATTAATTATACCAAACCAAGCAGGAAAATCATTGACTGTCACAACCATATTTCTTTTGAAGTACAGAATGTGCAACCAAATTGACTTGGTGCAAGTTGCCCAACCAAAGTGCCAAGTTGAACCCTTTTTCATCTTTCCGTCTTTGTATAGAAATAGAATATGTTCAATAATGGTCAACAAATTAATGCAGATGACAAATGGAAGAAGAAATTCAGAGTCCAAAATAAGGACTAGAAAATCTAGTCAGACCTACGTAAAATTATGTAAGGGTCCAAATTTGATTAATCTTTCATTTCTTATAAATAGACACTCTAAGATGTAGTATTGTTATCATACAATTGAAATATTATTTGAGAGGAGGAAAGAGAGATGGAACATGAGGATAAGAGTCTTGTTTGGTAGCCAAGAATGAGTTGCCTACTCCTCCAAGGAGTTTCAATTATTGAGTCTGGAAACTCTTGTGCGGTTCGTAGACAGTCTCTCCTTGGCTAATCTGACAGGCTCTTCTTTCTCATGCTAGGCCTTCTCTTCTTCTAATTTGCAAGCTTTCAACATAATTTTGCAAGCATGATTCGTACTAGAATGTTGGAGTTAATGTCTTATACATGGGGCATGAGTTTAAGATCATCAGGAATAAAGGTACATGAAAATAAAATTCTGTTTATGGCTTGCCTTCTCCTCCAAACAGGTTTAATTGTATGGTTATGTACTAATTAATCTCTCACTCACTACGCTAATAGGCTATTAATTCTTTATCTCTAATTTTAGGCTACTTTAGCAATAAGCCCCAGGCCCTGACTTCTGCGAGACATGTGTGGATTAGGCATTGTAACAACAAGAGAGGCTCAACTCAAGGAGTGTGTATGGCAGCATTGTGCGAACAACGTGAAAAGGGACTGACACGGTCGACTTGAATGAGATAGACTCACAAAAGTTACACCGATTCAAATGAAGTGATTCATCAAAAAAAATCAAATGTACCTAGAATTAATGGAAGAACAAAGTTTGACTTCAACTCCACTTAATGTCTTTTTATTGTATGTAAATTTTGATAAATCCACCATTAGATTACATTTTCTTCTTATATCCTCCATATATGTTTGCAAAATTTCCAAAAAATCAAAGATTAATAACCATATCATCAATTAAATATTTATATTTCAAATTTTTGTATTCTAAAATTATGCATAAAAAATAAGTTGATGGATCGAATAGTACATAAAAATCATGTAATTCGACTGTTAGATTTTCAAAATATATATATCAATATTAATTTTTTTTAGTAAGAGATAGAGCCAAATTTTGTCCTTAATGGATAAACAGATAAAAAAGGAAATTCAAGAATTTTTGGACAAATAAATTATAAGAAAAGTAAATATCCATGGAGTTGCTTTACTTTTTATGTGGAAAAAAAAAAAGCCAAATCGGAAAATGAAACCCCTGGGTCAGTGATTAATTACAAATCATTAAATAAATTGCTTAAATGCATACTCATACAATATCCAATACCAAAAAAAATAAATAAATAAAGACGGGGGGGGGGGTAACAGAAAACCGCCCTAAATTATATATGCAATACTTGCATTTTGCATCCCAAAGTCATCAAACGTTGTAATCAACGCCATGATTTTAATAAGTGTATGGTTTGTACCAATATGCACCATGCATGCCATCCAAATAGGGTTAAAAATTAGATTAAATTCAAGAAGAAGACGGTGTAAAAACCTCCATTCATATTTTCCAATATTATTATGTCACACCGTATTTTTGTAAATAAAATAATAAAGGGTAACACACAGAGTCACACTCTTTTTAAAACTTTATTACCTAATATAATCATGAAAATTAAAACCCAAATTTGTTGTACAATTTAAATCCCAAACATTAATGGCCTCTTTGGAAGTTTAGAGAGGAAGGAGAGTAGAGGGAAGTAGAGGGAAGGAGAGTAGAGGAAAATAGTTATCATCCACCTTATTTGGATGTTTTAAAAATTAGTAAAGGGAAAAGGAGTAATTAGCCCTTCCTCTTGTTTAGATATTTTAAAATTAAGGTGAAAAAGAAAGGAAATGATTTAAATAAGACAAATTTACCCCTATTTGAAAATAGACTTGCAACAATGGTTTATGATTAATTTGTTAAATTAAAAATTATTTAATCAACATTCTCATTCCACAGGGAATTTCTTAGTTTTCTTTGTTAGGGAATTTCTCTCTCTGTTTCTTTGTTGCTCTCTCTGAGTTTGTTACAATGCCGAGCTAATATCCAGGAGCTCTGACCTAGGACTAGGAGCCAGTGGTGCTTCACAAGAATAGGACCAGGGGTTCAAGATCATGAGAGGAAAGCGGTGAACCAGGCGTTGCAGACCGGGGCTGTGGTGCAAACCGTGAAGAAGGCGAAAGTCGGTTCGAATAAGAAGGCAACTCTAGTTGTGAAGGCGAAGAAGCTTGACAAGGCAGTTGAGTCGGCGACGCTAGACCGGGTCTCAATGGAGGTGAAGCAGTTGATATAGAAGGCGCGACTAGAGAAGAAGATGAGCCAGGCTGAGCTGGCCAAGCAGATCAATGAGCGGCCTCAAGTGGTATAAGAGTATGATTAATTGGCTACATATTACTGTATTTGGTTGCCTTGAAAGTTGGAGCAATAAAATCAAAAATTTCAAGTTATTAGTTGATTTTTATTTTTTATTTTTTCATTTTCGTTGTCTTTTAATGGTTTTTAGCGAAAATGACATGGTTAAGTATGTAAATAAAGGGGGGGTTGTTTAGCTTCAATGTCAGTGAAATAGTGAGAATCAATTTTTTTTTTCATTCATCTTAAATTTTCTTAGGAAACAAACAAAGATTATTTATATAATCGTTTTGTAGTTTTGTTAATTTAGAAAGGGTAAATTAGGGAATTCATTTTGGTCAACAATTTATCTACTTTACTATCCCTCCAAATCTCTCTAATTTGAGGGAATTAAAAATGAGGGGTTAGAGGTAGTTGAAACCACTCCAAACCCCTCCCCCACCTTCCTTAAAAAACTTCCAAATAAGGTAATTGAATTACTCTCCCTCCCTTTACTTTACTCCCCCTCATTTTCTAAACTTCCAAACAGGCCATAAGGCAATGCTGCAAAACATCTGCGATGTCTTTGGAGTCAGGGAAAAGTTGTTGGAGCCACCAAAGTCGTCATCTACATGATTCCTTATGCCTTCGATTGAGCGAGTTTGGTTCAGGTGGATTCAGGTTGGACGAATTTGTCAGGTCTAGCGTCTAGGTCGTTGTTGGAAATCTTTATTTGGGAGAAAGAAAATTAAACCATGAACAATTCCATTGTAAACGTTGTGTGGTTGGATTTACTTTTATGCAAGTTTTACATTTATTAGTTTAGTCATTTTTGTATTGTATCATAATTATTGAATGCTATTAATCGTGTTGTTTATATTTATTTATTTATTTATTTGATAGCTATTAATCGTGTTGTTTATATTTATTTATTATTTATTTGATAGTATAATAATTGGAAGCGAAGGATTTTGTTTTGGGAAGAATCAGCTAGAAAGGAGAAGTGATTCGAACCATGATTTCTTTTAATAAAATAAAATTATGTTACTAAACAATAAGGTCCTAGTCAAAATTTCTTCTCAATAAAAGGAGAAATTATAAGGTCCTTATAGTGGACAAGTGATGTGTTCCACCATTTTACTAATAAAAGACTCTCACCTGTTTAAAATTGCTGAGTTAGAAAAAAATTTTTAAACAGAAATTAATTACTAACTCTGCAATTTTAGACAAATGAAAGTTTTTTAGTGGAATGGTAGACAAGTGACATGGTCCACCAAATGACTGTATAATTTCTCCAAAAAAAGGTTCTAGCCAAATTTGCCAATAGCACAATTTTAGAAAAAATTTAGGAAATACGCAACTTGACAAAGTTATTTAGTTATGTAGCACATTTTTAGCATGTCAAACTCGAGTTTCAAGAAATTGTCAAACTCAAGTTCCAAGCAACTCACCACCACCCCCCTTGGTGCGGTGATCACTCTACAAGTATAAATGCTTGTGGGGTGTGGAGGGTTAGGGCCGGAATTCAAGTTTTCAGGAGGAAGTTTCACACATATATACACTTAAATTAAGCTAAAGTGAAAATTCTATCTTCTATCAAAAAAAAATAATAATAATAATAAATAAGTTTCAAGCAACTCGTTTGGCACACCAAGTAGTAGAGTCCATATTGTTTGGAACTCGAGTTTGCCAAACTCGGGTTTGAGTTAGAACTCAAGTTCCAAAAAATATGCTACATAGCTAAATAAATTTTTAAAGGTGCTTTTTTCTTAAAATTTTGCTGAAATTGTGCTATTTGACGAATTTGGCAATAAGGTTGTTGCCGCTTATCAATCGCGTTCAAATAAGTAATTTTGTTAGCCTCTGTCTGTCTTTGTTTTTAATTTTTTGAGAATCATGTTATCTTCTATATATAAATCCTCTAAATTCTTCTTAGTTGAGATAATAGTGAACCTACCTTATTCCGTTCAAAAATAGATACCAATAACATCCTATAGAATGATAATATTGCCATAATTGGTAATAAAGAGGGAAACATAATTATGCCTATCCAATCAGGCATATCTTTCTATCGTTTGTCTCAAATAAAATAAAAAATAAAAATCAGGCATAACTTTATCTGTCACACCAATGTTTCCTTTGAAGTAGAGAAGGTGCAATAAAATTGAGCTGGTGCAAGTTCCCTATCCAAAATGCCAGATTGAAGTCTTCTTTAAATTTCCTTCTTTGTATAGAATATGCTCCATTATGGTCAGCTAATTGATTTAGTTGACAAGTGGAAGAAGAATTGCAAGACCAAGACAAGGATACGCAATTTAGTTAGAGGGATGTTAAAGCGGTCGAAATTACTTGATTCTTTTATTTCCTATAAATAGGGAGTCTAAGATGTAGTATTTGCAGCATCCATTGAATCATGAAGTACATATTTGAAAGGAAGAGAGTTCTAACATGAGGATAGGAGTTTTGTTTGGTAGCCAAGGATGACTTGCCTGCTCCTCCAAGGAGTTTCAAGTATCTAGTCCTGGAAACTCTTGTGTAGTTCGTAGGCAATCTCCTTGGCTAATCTAATAGGCTCTTCTTTCTTATGTTAGGCCTTCTCTTCATTTAAGCAACCCCTCAACATTAGTTTGCCTGCATAATTCGTACAAGGATGTTGGAAGACCCTAACGGGGCATGAGTTTAAGTTCAAGAAGAAAGGTACATGAAAATGAAATTCTTCTTGATGCTTGCCTTTTTCCTCTAAATAGGTTATGTGTATGGTTTATCTTTATTAATTTATCCATGAAGGCTTGAAAACTCTCTCTCTCTCTCTCTCTCTCTCACATAAATTACCCCAAAAATATTGTTTGATTTTCAGCTAGTCACGTCAACTAAGCTGATCACAGGCCCCCCCCCCCCCCTCCCCCCCCCCCCCCCCCCTCCTTTTTTTTGTTGATACTTTATGGCCTGTTTAGATAGAGGGGGAAAGAGGGAGAATGAAGGGGAGTAAAGTAGAGTTGGTTAAAAATAAGCTAATTTTGTGCTAAATCTACTATACTCTATTCTACTCTACTCTCCCTCCCTCCCCCTTAATCCGAACGGACCATTAGTGTTATAGTTTGTGGGGAGGGGAGATTTGAATGTGGTTCTCCGATCCTTATAAGAATGACCATCATCACAAGTTCTCTTGTCAAAAATAACTCATATATACAGACATTACACTCTCAATAATTTGTGGAGAAAAACATTCAAACATACCAATTTTTACTTTGAATGTTCATATTTGTGTATATTTCTTGAAGGTTTGGATATTAAATGTAAATATTTGTGTATATTCTTTGAAGACTTGGAAGTTAACCGTATAGATTATAAACTTTTTGCAATGTGTATAAAAATATCCACAAATCAAACAATTGTGTATTTTTAATGCATAGAATTATGTTCATTTCTTAAAAGTTACACATTAAATGTATTAACTTATTTACATTTTGAAGGTTTGGATATTGAATGTACATAGCGTACATTCTGAATAATTTGTGAAAAAAATGTCAACATATCAAACAATTGTGTACTTAGAATATTCAGACTTGTATGCAATTATTGAAGGGATGGACATTAAATGTACAAATTTGTGTGCATTCTTTTAAGATTTGGACATTAATTGTATAGACTTTACACTCAGTATTGTGAAGAAAAATATCTACAAATCAAACAATTATGTAAAATTTTGTACATTCAATGGCCAAACTCATTGTGAGTGTGTTTGTTTCTCAAAAAAAAAATGTTCAGACTCATCATTTCATGATCAAACAACGTTGTTGTGTTTTTTTTTTTTAATTTTAATTAATACATTTCCATCTAAAACAAATAAACCAACATCATTGTGCTAATGTGTCTGGAAAACACATGGAAAAATACAGTTTTGTATCTCATACAAAAACACAAACAACGGAATATAAACAAAACCACTTCATTCATGTGAGATAATATGCAACATCTGAATTTAGAAACAAATAATAAGAAGGCGTGCCTTGGTGCAACGAAATTCAAAACAATTGAAGATCGAACTTGGGAAAACTTTTAATCTTCACTCCAATTCCACAATGTGTCCAAGATGTATGGTCTCTCAATCAGTTCTATACGTATTTATATAAAAGAATAACCAAGTGTCTCTTGAGAAAAGACTCAATCTTTCTCTTTTAATCATATGTATATTTTTGCACTTAGCAGTTACTTTATTTAATAATTCTTATTAAATAAATAACTGATTATCTAATTGGGTTAACCTTTTTGGGCCAACTCGATTGGGCTTAAATGTGTGGCTTGGAGTGGAACCAGAATGGACAAATAAAGCTCTAGTTCTAATGGGCTTTAGACTTATCTGTCAACTCTTGACAAACCCAAAGTTACCATTAATTATAATTTAATACATCTATGTATATATAATTGCACTCTAGGCCTTATTAATAAATTATAACCAAAGACTTTATTAAACATTTAACCCCTTTAATAAAATATTCATAATAATACAAAGTCATAATATATAACTGTCACTTTGAAGACTACTACATCTTGATCCTTGAGTACCCGATTTAATCCTTCAAGTTATTCATATATATATATATATATATATATATATATATATATATATATATATATATTATGAAATCTAATTTCATAAAATATAAACTTTAGTAACTCTTTACTAAAGTGGCTAAGCCTAACACTCTAAATAACCAAACTCATTAAACTTATCTCAAGTAAATATTTTATATCTCTATAAAGAAACTCTGAATTTCATCTTGAGAGTATGTATTCCTTCAACATTACATGTGTTGCCCAACGTACTGAGTTTTTGACCATTTGTTTAGATCTCACTCTTGATATATTAAAGCAACCTACATTTCATAATCAGGTTCACTATTCCCTCAAGATTGAGAGTTTATGTAAATGAAAGTCGTGAGATTTATTATTCATTTGACAGTCATTAATAGAATAATAAATTTTACAGCAGTCCAGTTCAATATGTCTTATATACTTAAAACATATCAACATATCAATTAGAAATATTCACTTCCATGACCAAGACAAATTATCTTAATTAACATGTTATAGTCTCACAGATAAAATGCTCAATTTCATCACTGACTACAAACTAAGATTTTGAGTTTACAAAGAATTTGTAATTTATATCTTCTGTGACTAAATCATATACTATGCATCTCAAGGACTATATGATAATGTCCAAATATTCATGTTACCATTATTTTAGATAATAATAAAACAACTTTATTACATATAATATAATGTCACACATAGCATACAATAAGATTTTAGAGCACTAATCCTAACAATCTCTCACTTACCCTTAAAGACTATTGCGCACTAATCTATCTCTCATTCCCTCCTAGTATGACTCAAAAGTCTTTTGGGACAAAGCTTTGTTGCACTATCAACCTTTGCTACTACCACATCTCTTCAAGCCATAATGTCTTGAATAATAAGGCACTTTCTTTCTATGTGTTTTCTTTTCTTGTGATTCCTTGGATCTTTGAATTGTGCATCTGCTCCACTGTTATCAAATAACAAAGTGATTGGAACTTGCTACATTCTCATAACACCAAGATCATAAAGGAATTTCTTGAGCCAAACAGCTTCCTTTGGTGCTTCACAAAGAGCAACATATTCAGCTTCCATGTTGGAGTCGGCAATACAAGATTGCTTAACACCTCAAACACCCCGAACTTTAGGGGATAAAATCCAAAATCTGAAACTTTAAGGTGTAAAATCCAATCACCCTCAAATTTTAGGAGTGTAATTTGCAATTTACCTTTATATATATATATATATATATATATATATATATATATATATATATATAAGCTAAAGGCGTAACATTTATTATTATTACACTTATGTTAAGCCACATTCGGCTACATTATACACTCATTTCCAACATTCTCTTTTTCTTATTAATCTCTCAACTTATTATTATACTTTCTCCAACTTTTCTCCTCCCTTTTACTTTCTTTTCTCCCCACTACTATATACATTAATATCACTTTTCCTCTAGCTTTTTATCTTCCTTTATTTTTCAGCTTTTCATTTCCTCTCCTACTATAAATTTACAATTCTCTCTCTCATTTTATACATATTTTTTCCACACACAAAAGATTATTTTCTCTCGATTTCTCTCTCTCAAAATTTTGGTTTTCATTCTCTCTCTTTTTATACTTTTTTTTCTTCTCATATTATTTACTATAAATTTCTTATTATTCTCCCTTAAAAAGTGGTTATTCTCTCTCTCTCTCTCTCTCTCTCTCTCTCTCTCTCTCTCTCTCTCTCTCTCTCTTCATTTTTATTCTTTCTTACGACTCTACTTTATATTGATAAATCATTGTGATTTTTAAAACTCTATTTTTTGTTCATACGTTTTGGTGTTGTATTTTTTTAGTTCCCCATTACAAGTACTCTCTCTCTCAATTATGGTTTGATTTAATACTCGATTATTTTGGAATTAATAATTTGAGTTTATATAAAACACAAACTTTGCTATGTTAATAACATATTGACATTTAGTCAATTTCGGTCCACTTCATCAACTCGGTTCAATTTGGCCTACTTCAGTGCAATTCAAATTACTTCAGTCCAATTCAGTTCAATTAGGTTCATTCAGTCTACTTTGGTCAATTCAGTCATGTTCGGTCTATTTTGTTTAATTCAATCCATTCGTTCTACTTCGGTCCAATTTGGCCCATTCAATCCACTTTCAGTCCAATTTGGTCCACTTAGATATATTTGGTTCACTTAGGTCTAGTTGGTCCAATTAGATCTATTTGATCCACTTTAATCTATTCGGTCTATTTGGTCGAATTCAGATCACTTTGGTCTAATTCGGTTTACCTACTTAAGAATGGCAAAATACAAGTTTGTGTTGAGAATACTATTAATTATTCGAGCAATATCAATTGTAATTATATGGTAATTTTTTGTTATCATAATAATCTTCTTAAGAAAATGAGAATTTGAATAATTACTTTGAAACTAAAAAATTTTAATTGTATAAAAAAAATTAGAAAATTAGAATGCATAATAACAATAGTTAAACGAATATGGACCATTTCAAAAAAGAATAATATCAATCAAAAATGATAAAATTATATATTTGCAAAAATAGAGTGATGAAAATTATTTTTTTAAATTGTTTAATTTTTAAGGAGAACAAATTATCTACAATAAAATTTAGAGAATAAATTATACATAATTCAGTATAAGTTTGTTATGAGTTTTGATTATAATGATCTCTTTTAAGAGAATGAAAATTTTGAATAATTTATTTAAATAAAATCACACGCGCGCTCATGCGCGCGCGCGCACACACACACACACACACACACACATATATATTTTGCACTTGAAGTATAATCAACCTCATCAAATTCATTTAAAAGTAATAACATTAAAATTAATGAGTAACTTCCTTATAAAGATTAGATTTTTATATTCCTAGCCTTAAGGTTTAGGAAGACTTTCACTTAAATTTAGCCAGACCAAAGGTGGACTGAAATGCTATGTTAATGTGGCTCAATAAAAGTATAACAATAATAAATTTTGTGCTTATGATTTTAGATATTACTAGTTTAAGATCTATATTTTTTTAAGTAAATTTAGATTTATAATAGGTACTCTCAACTTAAACATATATTTTTCCTATCGGTAAGCGTACAAAAATAGACGGAAGTAGACCAAAATAGACTAAAGTGATTCGAATGGAATGAAGTGGACTAAATAGATAGAATAGGACCAAATGAGAATGAGGTGGACAGAATAGAACCGAAGTGGACTGAATAAAGCATAGTGGACCAATGTGGACCGAAGGTGACCTAAGTGGACATAATGGACGAAATAGGACCAATATTGACTAAATAGGACCGAAGTCAACAGAATAGACCAAATAGGACCAATGTACCCCGCATAGAACCAAAGCGGACAAAATAGACCAAATAGAATTGAAGTGGATAGAATAAGACCAAAGAGAACATAATGGACCGAAGTGGACTGGATAGGTCTTTTGAATATTTATCATTTTTATTGCATTTTTAAAGCTCATATTTCTAATTTCAAATGTTTATTTTGTTTGTATTTTTTAACTCAAAACTAAATATTTTAGCCTAAATATAATAAAATTTTATACTTTTCAAACTAAAACTAAGGAAAAAATGAATTTTTGAGCTAAAATTGAAAAGAAAACTTAAAAAATAAAATCAATTTAAGGCCCAGTTAGTCCAAATGGACCAGAGGGGACTAATTTTGACTGAGTGGATCAAAGTGGATCAAATGGGACTGAAGTGGACTGAAGTAAACCTAATTGGACTAAATTGGACTGAAGTAAACCTAATTGGACTGATTAGCAATTTTTTAATTTTTTAGGAGAAATTATCTTTAATAGATTTTAGAGAACAAATCATACATTATATTATAGTTACAAAAAAATTATTTATTTCCACGCATCACGTGGGTCAATGACTAATGAAATATAAAACCCAAAACATAATAAAAAACCCCAAGGCAACAACCCAATGAATCTTGATGCAGTGACATGCTCAGCACTTGATGCTGTCTTTACCACCAAACTTCCTTCCATTACCGATTCTGCCACCATAGAACCCTAATTAATTCTCCCACTGCAATATAGAACCAAAATAAATCTTGATTCGGTAACATGCAGCATTGTTTTGGCTAGAATTGCTCTTGGTACTGATCTAGGGATTCTAGGCACTAATTGAAGCTCGTGTTTTTGTTGTAGGCCTTGGATCTCTACAGGCAGGATGAGCATATCCATGGGCATTAAGTGCCTGCTGCCTGATGTATTGCAGTTGGTTACAAGGCTCAACAAGTATAGATCACCAATGCAAATAAGAGCTTCCAATAAGAATCAAAGCCTGCATCTTAACATCAGACTAGAAACCACCAGTACTTAGTGAACAACAACACTAAATATGCCAATTCCTTGAACTTTGTGAACGCATTATGAATTCTTGCACATCGATTAGGGATAGAACTTATATTATGAATTTATCCAAATCAGAAGACATTCAAGTATGAAGAAAAAAATTGTATGTCACCTCATTTTTTTAATAAAAAATACATAAAATAATAGTAGGATTTTTCTGATGAGACAACCAAAAGTAATGAACCTTTAAGATGAAAAATAAAATGAGAGAATAAGCAATCATATTTTAACTTGCAATAATATTAGGCTAATAGCGCTTGTCAGATTGTGGGTTTGAATTCATATATATAGTTTGAAAGCCATTCAATGGTAAAGGCCCTAATCAATTTATGAAAAAAATATTATGAAATTATACAAAATCATTCTAATAAATAAACACTGAAAACGAAAAGAAATCTTTGCCACACAAAGTGTACATAAAAAATTAGATGATTTGCAAACAACAAGGAGGGGAAGCAGGACGCAGCTATGTTCAAGGGTCCCCCCCCCCCCCCCCCCCCACCAACCCCCCTCCCCAAAAAAAAATTGAAATTATTTATATATATATATATATATATATATATAATTATTTTAATATTTTCAAAATTTAGTCTACAAAAATAAGAGTTGGGCTCCCAAGTATTTGAATTAGTCCAATGATGCTCTTAAAAAAAAATTGGTCTAATTGTTATGGAGACATAACTTTATTTTTTGCAATTCTATTTTTTATTGTAAAATATGCTTTTACATCTATTAAATATTTGATAAAGTTTGACCTCAAACATGTTTGAATCTATCTTTTTCAGCTTGTTATGTGATGATTAACAAATCATTGACTCCTTAAAAATATGTTGGAGCCTAACTTGTTCTTCCAAGTTTTGGATCATTCATGTTTTTGAAAATTTTATTAATTCAATTAAAAGATTTTTTATTTACTTTCGTATAAAATTTGATGATTTGTATCAAAAATGAAACTTTTTAAGAATTTCACTATATATGAAAATAGTAAAAATGAATTTTATTTTATGAAAGATTGCTATCAAATATAATTTTGATTGAAAATATTAAACTCTTTTTTTTTCTTTTTGGTGTGTGTATATATATATAACTTATCAAGTAAAAAAGTGTGTATAATAAAAAATGTATATACATGTGTGTGTGGAAAATTGTCTTGATAAATATATTAGTACTATAACTTGGCTCCCAAACAAAAATTCTCAACTCTGCCCCTGAGGAGAAGAATAGTGCAATATCTTAAGGAATATAAAATTGCGGACCAAGAAATTACCAAATTTTGTTGAGTAAAACTAACAATCTAAAGAGGGTTTAGAACTTTAGATCTTTGTCAGCGATAACCACATGAAATTTTTTACATTTGTTCCTTCACGCAACCTTTCGAAAATCGTTTTACTGAATAATTTCGGTTCCAACTTCACATGTATAACAATCCAAAAGGAAAGTCGCGTACTACCTCAAGAGAAGCCTGGAGAGGTGATGAAGGGTGTGGACCATTTCTCCATCCAAAGGTTGTAGCATCGAATTAATGTCTAAACTAGGGCGAAAGCATGATTTTATGTTTGTTGGGCCAAGTTTTGTTATTGATATATTAGACAATGACAATTTCAATTCTAAATTTTAGTTTGGATAACAGGCATAAAAACCTGTCAGATTTGGATATTTCTAAGATAAAAATTCAATAGAATTCATGTTATACAGAAATCATGTCTTAGAGACACTATTTCACTTCTATATATTAGTTTGGATATCTCTTACGCAAAAATTTAATAATATTCATGATATACAAAAATCATGTCTTAGAAACACAATTTTGGTTTAACATCAAAACCTAAATAGTGTAAACTGTAGATGCTTGGGAAAAGTGATGGTGAAATTAGAAGATTGTTTCGTCACATTAGTATAGATTTTTCTCTTTCCATTACCCTTTCAGAAAACCAAGAATACCCAGTTTGGATATCTCGACTTTCTTTTCATTGCATTCCCTCAAACCGGAAGCTCAGTTGGACCATAATAGCACATCTCTTGAAAAGCTTGGCTGGACCCTTGGGGTAAAGGAGAGGGTTATGTCTTCGGCTGAGCACACCTCTTCCCTTGCCGCTATAGCCTGCCCATGCTTTTCAAGAATATAGCCAACCTCTATTACCCATGCTCTTCAAGAACCATCCGCAGTGAACTTGGGAGAGAGAGTGAACTTGATTGACTTATTCTTAGATAACATGAAGAATGCTTACCTGGAATTGGGATAGCTGAGTGTATCATATTTTATTATTTTATTTAGCTGTGTGGCCTTTATGTGTATGGGTATGTGTGTATTTCAGTGTGTGAAATAATCACTGGCCTTCGTTGATATATCAAAAATGTTATTTCATATAAAAGCCACTAGAAGAAAGTTGGTAATCTAGTAGACAAGCAATCCTGAAAAGGTGGTCGTGCATATTTGCGTTGTGTGGTGGATATAGGCCAATAAATAATCGAATATAGGATGAACCTGCGAACATATCATCATGGTCCAGGGGAAAAACAAACGGGGACTAGAACCAGCAGCAAGCACTATGCGTTTGTCTGCCAATTCTTTACACACACATATATACCATGTAAATGTTTTTCTAGTGCATCAAAGTTATGATCAAGTGCTTGTCGCTAAAGAAGCCTTAGAGATCGAGAAGAGCCTGTTAGCTTAAAGAGATAGAGAGAAATTATTACATAACCATGAAATTAAACCTATTTGGAGGAGAAATGCAAGTCATTTGAAAGTTTGTTTAAACCCCTTATACAGATTGTTTAACTTAATTTATTAACCAAGTGATTATTTAGATTAATTATTCAGATCTAGATTAAACAAAAATAAATCACATCATGCAAATATGCGAAAAAGTATATAACATCACGACATGATTACCCAGAAAAACCTATGAAACTAAACGTTTTAAAGTAAAATCCTGGATAGAATTTAACCTATCTATCTTCAAAGTAAATTAAATCCACTATAAGAGAATTGAAATTTTTACAAAAGATTTAACCCTAAATCCAATGTTACCTCGTGTAGTAACAAACTGACACGATCACATGCAAGCTCCAAATCCACGAACTCCTTTTCTTCTTGGATTAACAGCAACACAAGCACACCCTTGCTTGTGACTTTGAGATTCCACTCAAAGGTTTCAAATCACTTTCAATAGTTGATCTTGATGCAGCAACTAGCTCTACCAAATCTTGAATGTAATTTAAGCTCCAGTAGAATTTTGTGTAGTTAGAAGGTACAGAATCTCTCAAATCTCACAAAGAGTAATATACAAGTCTTTCAACCCTAAAACATAGCTAGGGTTTTCATTTTATATGTAGAGAAGTGTAAGTGAAACCCTAAATGTTTTTATTTTAAATGGACTAAAATAACCTTTTGCAGAAAAACCTTATCTGCGATTTTCGATCAATCGGGTCTATTTCTAGATCAGTCGAGAATGACAGAACTTTAATTACCTTTTCTGCAATCAGCTAGACTTTGCAATCTTGAAACACACTTATTTAAACACACTCTAAACACTTAGACTAGACTAATTTTGCTCTCGGTTTACCAACACATTACAAACATGATTCCAAACATTTAATCTAAATCTTTAGAACCTAACATTGTTAACAAGAATTTCACTTTCATGTACCTTTATTCCTTTTCCTAAACTTATGCCACATATGTAGGATATTTTCCAACATTCTGGTACGAATCATGCATGCAAAATAATGTTGAAGGCTTGCAATTAGAAGAAGAGAAGGCCCAGCATGAGAAAGAAGAGTCTATCAAATTAGCCAAGGAGAGACTGCCTACGAACCACACGAGTTTCTAGACTCGATAATTGAATGTTGAAACCCGTTGGTGAAGACGGCAGGTCATCCTAGGCTACCAAACAAGACTCTTATCCTAATGTTAGATCTCTTCCTCACAAATATATTTCATAAAATCTCTCTTCCTCACAGATAGTATTTCATAAACTCAATCGTTGCTGTAAATACTACATCTTAAAGTCTATTTATAGGAAATGAAAGAATTGAAGTTGGACTGCTACATAATTCTTCTTTCATTTGTCAACTGCATCAATTAGCTGACCATAAGGAATATATTCCATACATAAAAGGAAATCTAAAGAAGATTTCAACCTGGCATTTTGGATAGGCAACTTGCATGCACCAGCTCAATTTGATTGCAACTTTTCTACTTCAAGGGAAACAAGGGAGTGACAGTAAAGTTTGTATTGGTTGGATTGGTATAATTAATATTGTGCTGCTCGACTGCACGTTATTGTGGTGAAAGTAAAGTTTGTATTGTTAAGAGCAGCACCGACTCATGTCAGCTTGGATTAATTACTTAATTTACTTCTAGAGGAAAAGAAATAGATTTGTGTTAACTAAATTAAATGATAAATGTTTTCATACCCAAACTATATTAGTTTTTTTTCTTCTTCTCTGTTGAGATTTGTCAGTGGAGGTTTTGTTACAATCTGGGTTTAGGAATAGAATATTTCTAATTCAAATATGATATATATAGTTGACATCACTATACTCAAATAAAGTAACTGAAGAAATTCTTCATTAAAGAGAATTTTTGTTGATGCTTTAGAACACTTTATACACTACTTTCCCTTGAAGGGATTGAGAGCCCTTTACCAAAAAGACAAGTGATTAAATTCAATAAGGACCTCATATAGGAGCATCCACATCAATGGATGCAAATTTTCCTTCTATTTTGCACAAAAAAACTTATTTTTTCTATTTTACACACTCATTTTTACAAAACACCCACACCAGTTTGTTTATTCTACATCTTCTTTTATTTAAATAATATTTTTCTTACATTTTCTATAATTTCACAACTACCCATGGCCCCACCAACTTTAACACACACACCAACTATATCTATCTCTCATCTCTATCTCTTTCTTTTTCTTTTTCTCTTTCTTCTTTTTTTCTTTTCCGTCTCCTTCTTTCTTCTTCTCCATTTTTTCTTCTTCAACATCTTCTTCTTCTTCTGCTAAAAAGAAGCTAAAGAGAGAAAACTCTTAGTGGGTAAGCTTTTTTTGTTTTTGGTTTTTTTTTTTTTTTTTTTTGGAGAAGATGGTGGGTAAGCTTAAAAAGAACATAAATTTATTGTTTTGGTCTTGGTACATTGAAGAGGCTGTGATGAAGTACTCAGAGATTTTGAGTTGCTACTGAGGAACACTAAAGCTGCCATTAGTGATGCTTATTCTTCTACTATTTCTGCATTTTCTTCTTGTTCTTTTGCAATTCTGGTTTGATTATTTATATGGGTACGATGATTTTTTTTTTTTAGGAGAGAGTTTGATGAATTTGGGATCTTGATTTAGATCAAGTTTGAAGAATTTTATGATTTGTTGTTGGATTTAAGATAAGATAAAAGGATTAAGAGGGCAGAGGAAGATAGAGATCGAATGAGAGAGGAGAGATAATCAGATGAGAGAAGATAGAAGGGCTACAATAATCGTGCATGTATGCACGGTTACTATAGCAATTGTGCATAAATGCACATTTTTACACCCACTGATGTGGGTGTTTTTTTGCTCAAAATGTGTAAGATGAGCAACTTTTTCTATTTTGCAAGATTTTACACTTACTGATGCTAATGCTCTAAGGGTCCGTTTGGATACCTCTTATTTTGCTGAAAACTGAAAATAATAAAAAAATAATTTTTTGTTACTGTTCACTTTTAAAATTACTGTTCATTTGCCTCTGTGCACTGTTCATAACCCTTAAATAGTGTAAGAGGTGCTGCACTTAAAAAAAAAATGCAAAATGCAAAACGTGGAACGTGGAAGCTGAATCCAAACACTACCTAAAAGCTCCAATATTTACCCCATCCAAGCATTGTGTCTTGTTAGATTTTTGTAAATAAAAGAACAAAGGCTAATTTAACAATCACAAAACTCTCTTACATCATATAATTAGATAGTTAAAACCAATATAATCAAAAAATTCAAAACCTAAAGTTTGTGTACAAATTAGAACCTACAACCTCAACTATAGCTCAACCGATCAAGCTTCACTTAAGCTTCGGGGTGTGCAGCCAACCCACTAAAACCGACCCAACCCGACCCAACTCACACGGGTTGGGTCTGTTTTTAAGGCTTGGTGGATTGGGTTGGGTTGGGTTACAAAAAATTTTTTGATAGTGAGTCAGATTGGGTTCAGGTCATAAAATTTCAAACCCGCTAAACTCGACCCAACCCACCCATATATTTAAAATATATTATATAATTAATAATTAAAAAAAATAACCAACTCTTCCTATCCTATATAAAAGCTAATTAGTTCACACAAATCCTAGCAAATTACTATTATTGTTTAGTCATTAGTGTTGTTTGCTTTAAGGAGTTACATTAGTACTAATCTTTTGAGTTTTTTTAATATATTTATATTTTTTTTTTTTTTTGCTCAATTTAATAATAATAGTTGTAAGAACCAAGGATTTGGCTGCCCAAGCCCACTTAGAACATTAGTGCCTTGTGCTTCAATCCCAATCCAAACAATAGAAGATTATTATATAGAGGGTAGGAAGACAGTTTTGGTGTAGTTGCAAGTTAAGTTTAGGGGTAAGGTCGTGGAGCCCAAACAAGGAAGAACAAATCACGCAATTATTGAGAATAAAGCTCTCCTCGGTCAGTCTCGATGAGGAGTTCTTATATATGATTGACAAAGGTTTCTGTGAAGTAATACACTATTCACTTTCTAATTTCCCTTTTTTCTTTTTTCAAAAAAGGACCCCCTCACTGGGAAGCTTTTTCCCTCTTATATATCCCCCTTCTTTGGATCTTAGCCCCCCATTTATATGCCTCAAGGCTTTTCTTAGGATACTTGTCCCATCAAGGCTTTGTTGAAGGTGGTAAAAGAGTTTGTTAGCTGTGAAAATATGGTTCATGGGTCATTTCCTCATTAATACAGCTGATAAAGTTGTTCCAGAGCATTTAATGTGGAGGGCAAAGATATACCCTTTCAGGAAGCTTCCTCCCACCATATTAACCCCTTTCCCAGGCTCTATTCCTCTCAATCAAGCCTTCATAAAATGCTACATCTCATCTCTATCTCTTTTCGAGTCAATAAAGTCCTCGGGTCGAATGCACTCTTACAAGTGGTATTGTGTATGATGCCCCGCCTCCTATTCTCCTAAATCCTTGAACACCCCCACAATAGCAATAAAAAAAATTGTCCAACCCATGGATTCAACCCAACCCAACTTAACCCATGTGGGTTAGGTTGGGTTGGGTCGGGTCGGACTTATGTGATGGGTTGATTTTTTTTTTTAACCCACCATGGTGGGTTGGGTTAAAAAATCTCTTTAACCCGACCCAACCTAACCCATGCACACCCTAATCTTGACACTAACCTCAATAATAATTAACGAAACTTAGTTTTTCAAATTTAGGCCCATGACGACCCAAGCCTTAGGATTTGTGCTTTAAGTCAATGAGAACATATAAAAGACTTGCTTAGGTCATTATTATTTTATTTTTTTATGCATGCTTTGGTCATTATGAACATAAAAGATAAATGAGATATTGTTCTGTGTTTGCGTCAAAGGCATGGTTTTGAAACCCGGACCGTTCATTGAACCGTAAAAGGGAGAGGTTCAAGGTTTTTAAGGTCCAACCGAGGTCGAACCGTGATGACATCATAATTAATTTAATAATTATTTTAAATATATATAAAAATATTAAATTAATAAAAAATAGAAAATTAACCAAAATAGTCTAATTCATTTAGAGATCTATCTTTCAAATATTTTTTATAGCATAACTTTCACAAGAAAAATAAAAAATGTCAAATCCTTAGCAAATATAAACATGAATTACTCAATTAATCCATAAAAGTACAAAGTAAAAATGCATAAACAACTACAAGTCTCCGACTTACACATTGTTTCTTACAAAAATACATAAAACTGATTTCTAAAGAACAAAATAGAACTTCAAACTCCAAGTTACACACTGTCTTACAAAAAGATAGAAATTATCTCTAAAATCCAAATTCAAAGTTCAAAGTTTAAACAGAATTATTATGATCATAAATCATCAATGTCATCAAAATGCTCATCATCAGCGCCTGAAAATCCAGGAGGAGGGTTTATAGTTTTTCCAAATGTTCCCAAATCAACTCCTTCAACCTCACTGCTATCATCTACACACAAGTTTGAACAAAATAAAAAGAAAAATCATTATAATGTTTACACAAGTTTAAAAAGAGTAAAAGAAAAATCACTATAGGTTATCAAATTGTTTACATATAAACTAACCTTCAGTATTAGAAGAAGACTCTGCACTTGCTGGATATGCACCCTCTTCATAAATTGCATTCTCTAACTCTTCATATCCTAGATATGGGTCTTCCTCTTCCTCAAATACCCAAAAATCAGTTTTATCGATACTTGCATAATCAATGGGGTCAAAATTAAACTTTTTGTTGTAAAGCCTGCATCATAAAATGTCATCCTCATTATTGGAATTTGAACATAATTAGTAACTAACAATTACATTATATAAATGACTTCCTAAAAATTAATGCAATGACAAGATATAGCATTTAGTTACCTATGTTTCAATCGCAAGTTATGATGAACAAACACAAGATCATTGAGCCTTTGATGCTCCAACCTATTTCTCCTCTTAGAATGTATTTGTTCAAACAAACTCCAATTACGCACACATCCAGAAGAGGCGGAAGTTTGGCTAAGGATTCTAATTGCCAATTTTTGCAAGTTTGGAGCATCAGCTCCCCACAACTTCCACCATTCATCTAAGTTTCATAACACAACATAACTAATATTAATTAACAAAAAAACTAAGATTTATTTAAAGTATTAAAGTAAAGTAATTACTTCTCACCTGGATAAGTGGTCTTGCTTGTTGACAATGCAAGATCTCTATCAAAGCTCCCAATACGGTCTCTAAAAAATTGGGTTTCCTTAATTACCTTTTCTTGGTCATCATCGTATTTTTTCCCAATGTAGTCCAAAACAGCCATATTTACTGCAGGTTTTCGACAAAAATTCTCCTCATCATATTGAAAAGCGGGATTTAACCAATATGCAGCAACATGAAGATCTTTACGCAAATGTTTATCCCAACAGTTTTTTATAATTGAGATGTATGGCTTGTACAACTGCTTCTTCATTCGGAAGATCTTCTTGATTCCCAACCGTGCTCTATACATGCCCTCATACACATATCCTATTGCAGGCCTTTGATCAGAATCAACAATCCGCAACAAACGAATGAGTGGTGATGAAATCTTGACCATAACATTAATATCATCCCAAAAAGAATTATCCAAAATGATAGAAACTGCCTCTTTAGCCTTTAACTCTTTTGCCAATCTATTGTCCACAAAGAACTTGCTAGTCACTAGGGCTTATGCTTATGCACATGAATGCTTCCAAATGCAAGGAAAGTAGTAGCAAATCTTATTGCTCCCGGACGTACAATTTCTGTCCAACCAGGTCTATTCCTCAACCAAGCAAGCAAAGCCACATGATTATAAATAAAAACAGTAATTTTGGAAGCACGTTCTTTGAGCCTATTCACATGACGCATATCTCCCATATCTTTCAACACAAGATTCAAGTAATGTGTTGCACAAGGAAACCAAGTAATAGTTTTATACTTTTCACACAATAACTTACCAGCAGAAAAATAGTTGGAAGCATTATCAATAACTATGTGAACTATGTTTTTTGGACCAACCCATGTAATCACTTCATCAAACAATTTAAACAAGTTTCTAGAACTCTTCACAATCTCTGAGGCATCAACTGATTTTACAAATACCATTCCCCTAGGACAATAAACAAGGAAATTGATTAATGACCTATGTCTAGTATCTGTCCAACCATCAGCCATAAGTGTACATCCAACTTCTGCCCAATGCCTATGTTATGAGTCAACCAACAATTGAACCTTTTTTCTTTTGATCCCTCAACAAAGAGACCCGTATAGCATGATAAGTTGGACCTTTGTAACCAGGACCAACAACAGCTATAGCATCAATCATCATTTGGTAGTACACTGAAGTCACAGCATTAAAAGGAATGCAAGTGTCATACATCCACCTTGCAATAGCCATATCAGCTTGCCTCACCTTTTCTTTGCTTTGGAACACACTTTTAAGAGATGGTTGAGCTCCTGGAGTAGTTCTTGGAGCAAAATAATTACCCATTGGCTTTGTACCCTTTCTTTTACCTAAAACAGTTTTTTTAGGCAACCCACTACTAAATACTTCTTAAACATCTTCATCTTCTTGCACATCACTATATGCAAAAGGCACACTAAACATTTCTTCTTGACGTTGTTTTTCAGCCTTTTTTTTCAACTCAAACTCCTTCAAATATTCTAACATTTGGTACCTCACATCATGAGAAACCTTTTTACATGATCCAATATCCCCTTTTATCCCCGCAAGGTGTCGTTTCATCCTATTAATACCCCCACCGTTATATGTTTGCCTACAATACACACATGTAAAAGTATTCTGTCCCTTCTCATCCGTCCCAAGGCTAAAATGTTCCCAAGCCGGATCAACCTTTTCCCTTACTCTTGAGCTAGACTCCACTACATTAGAATCACTGTCATGTGATGGAGTAGACTCAGTCTTGTTTCCATTTTAATCTAAAAGACTAAACACCCAGTCAAACACTTATAGACCCATCAATTTTTGAAATATAGAGAGTCAAAGAATCACAACTTAATACTGAGAGTCAAATTAACAAACTAACATACATAGAGTCATAGAGTCAAAGAATCACAAATTCACAACCAAAGGTTCATAATTTACAATCAACCAGCTCACATGTTTTCAATTAACATTTAGCATTTCTTACAAATTCTAAACTAATAAAAACAGAACAGTCCTAGCATACAAATTCAAGCAAAACTTCAGTGATATTTGTTGCTAATAACCCACATACACATACTGCATATACACAAACAGAGATACATACGTACATAATGTATAAAAATTAAAATTGTTGGATTACTCAACTGTAAGGAAGATGAGCCACTGGGAACAGAGGTACCAAAAAGGCTAAATTGGCACCAAAATATGAATATGCTTCACTGCAACAAATGACCACAACAAATCAAATAGAAATTTGATATGCACCAAAATATAAATTTGTGTAAATACAGAGTATAGAAATTAAAAAAAAGAATAACAAACGACCACAACAAATCAAATAGAAAATGCACCAAAATATGAATATGCCCCACTGCAAGTGAAAGAATAAAAATAAAAACTAAAAATTAATATACAAACAGAGATGCATCAAGTTCATAAGGTCAAAATATGAACTCAGGTAGGTACTAACCATCTACAATGAAAAATCATAAAAACTCGCATTTTCTCTTTGCCAACTGAGTATTCCTCTATTAACCCCACTTGTTGATCTAAGGATATAGCAACTAGGCATCTTCCTTGGTTTGTTTCAAAAGCTTTACTTATTTCCCAAGGTTAGCAAAATCACTTGAAACAGGGGTGACCCCTATATAGAAAATCTGCTGGTTGCCAAGTTGAAAATCCCAGTGTGTTTCAATTTTCAATCATTGCCAATATGGCAATATTCCACTCCAAATATATATATATATATATATATATATATATATATATTGAGTAAACAAAAAATAAATAGAATACAGCTAGTGGTACTGTGGTGTGCACAAAATAAATACACAAACTATAATCAAGCAACCAAGCGGTTCAGATAACAATAATCAAAATATTGAGCTGCGAGGTTAATCAAACAATAACCTAGAATTTCCACTTGATGGTGTCGTGAACAAGTGAGGCTGAGCTGCGACGGCGACGGCAACGAGAGTGAGCTGCAACAAGGGAGAGAGGCAGAGATGAGAGTGACAGAGAGAGAGGCAGAGTTGCGCCGGCGATCTGGGCTACGACGCGATTTGGGCTGCGGCGCGATCTGGGCTGCGACGGCGACGAGATGAGAGAGAGGCGGAGCTGCGACGGCTAGGGGTGTCCATCCAATCTAACGACCCAACCCACCCGAAGGATCCGACCGGATCCAGCCCGAAAACCATCTGACCTGATCAAGTCACCGGTCAACGGCAGGTCTTTTGTTCCAGAAACTGCCGACGGCGGGTCGGTCTTGGTTTGCCTCTCCAAGACCCGAAAAAACCCGATCCGACCGATTACTAAGAATGTCCAAAAAAAGTTTCCAGATTTCGGGGACTTTTTCCATAATCCGGCGATTTTTTCCAGATTTCGACCTCAAATTTCCAGATTTCGACTTCAAATTTTCAGATTTTGGCAACAAATTTTCATATTTCGGCGACTTATCAAGTAGATCGAGTGATATTTTGTCCAAATCTAGTGAAATCTCACCGAATCTAGCAAGATCCCACCAGATCCGGTGAGATCTCCGCCGAAGTTGACGTTTTTTCGCTTGAAATCAATGATTGTGGCACGATTTTTCATCGTGGAAGGTTCCGACCGAACCGACCGTACTTCCGGTGCAAAACTAACCACGCCGATCCGATCCGATGCAAACCGACCCGTGGACACCCTTAGCGACGGCGAAGAGATGAGGGCGAGGCAGAGATGTAATTGAGATTTGAGAGAGAGTGAGGGTGAGGCAGAGATGTAATTGAGAGAGTGTGAGGCTGTGAGGGCGAGGCAAAGACTAGAAAGTGAAGGCGAGGCAGGTTTCAACTTTCAACTTTCAACATTTAGGGTTGCTCCAAACGACGTCGTATAGTGTGGGGGGGGAAAAAAAGGCAGGAACGGCGACATTTAAGGCTGGAAGCCTGGCACCCATGTGAATCGTGTGAACCGATCATGGTTCACAGAACCGAACGGTCGGACCGCAGTTCACACGGTTCCATGCTTTTTTCGCATGGAACGGTTCTTCACCCTAAATAGACCGTAGATCTAAATGGTTCGAGGGTTTCCCGGTCTGACCGTACGGTCCGGTCTAGGTCTAACAACTATGGTCAAAGGTTTCAAGTGGAAATTGTTGCATCGACTATAACAATCAAGCTGTTGTTGTGGTATTTGCCACAAATATGATATTCTTGCACTGGAGAAATTTGCAAAGGTAAAAGAGTTCAACAAGCATGTGATCACTTTAGTAAGTCCTATCTTCTTTACCATATATATCGTTGTGTTTTTAATTTTCACTACATACTCTTTGTAGCAACAATGGTTGCTACACCCGATATTGGTTGGTCAGTGGCGGTTTTTACTTTTTACTATTTGAGACCCGATTGGGCTGATCCAACTAAAAACACAGCCATCCTCATTCTCCTTTACTCACCGTGATCCATGTCTTTAAATAATGTTGTTGATCCTTGCATATTTGGTGAGATCTCTAGTAGTTCCTAAAACTTTATGATATATGTAAAGTTATAATTTACAACTATTTTGTGTTGGTTTTAATTTCATGCCAAATTTGATTGTAATTTTATTCAATCATTTTGCCCTGTATTTATGTGGGGTTTTTAATTGTAAGGGTTGTATGTGTGTGAGTGTGAAGACTCAAGCTTAAAGTGACGAATAAGTGGATTTCATGAGAAGCTCACAAGAAGCTATCTTGCGAAGTAGCCATGTGCAAAGCACATGACTGGAATGTGAAAAAGTCATGACAGCTTGGAGTTTTCGCGAGTGTCTCATGGGTAAGGTTTTCTTACGAAATACTCGCGAAACATTCTGTTTGGCTATTTTGTCATGTTTGCTTTACCAAGTCTTTACCCACACTATATATACCTTTATTACCCACATATTGTAAGGAGAGCTTTTTAGAAAGAAAATCTTAGAAAATACGCTTGAGAGTTAGAGATTGTTATATCCATAATCATCTACACATTTCCTTATGGTTTTTCTTTACTTCTATCTCTTCATATCCAAATCCTTGAGAGATTGATAGCCCAAACACTTACCACACCCAATCTGAGTGTAAAGTGAGGTTTTGGTGCTGCTAGGAAGTATTGGAAGAAGCCAATCATTGGCGGATGCTATCAGGATGAATTGCAGGATCCAAGAAAGTTAGAGAAGACAAGGTTCCGAGAAGCCAGTTGGTAGCAGGAGCTTGGAGGGCTCAAGTACATGAGATAGACTAGACTTTGAGGGTTTTTGTTATTCATGTACTCCAACTTATTCTCTAGTGGATCGATTTACTGCTTGGAGAGTGCCGGAGAGGTTTTTCTCCCAGTTTTTCGATTTCTTCTTCGATAACACGTCTCAGTGTTATCTTGTATTTGCATATTTCTTCCCTACTCTTTAAGCTTTCATTTTATTGTTAATATTGGTTGAATATGGCTTAGAGTAGTTTCATTAGTTGTTTGTGCGCATTTACTCTTATTCCGCATTTAGTTTAAGATAGAGTAAAAGCAACCGAGTTGTAATTTTTAATTGAGGGTCTAAATAAGCTCTTGTGTTTTCACACAAATTCGAGCTTTCACTATACATGTGAGCTCATGCATTCAAAACCTCTAGCAAGCATCTTAGGCACTCCCAAGGGGAATACAAATCATATGTACCATTTTTGTGTTCTACTTTACACTCTACCGATTGTGGTATACCATGTGTCTAATTATTATTTTTATTTTAATCTTTAGCTATTTTATATAGAAAGTAAAAATGAATACATGACAACTTGTGATTATTTGGAATATAAAGTGAAGTAAAAAAAAAGTGATATAAAGAATTTATATTCCTTTGAAATGATTCCTCTTTATAATAACTTGGTATGTGAGACAGTTAGGTATTCAAAGAACTCAAAATACTCGATATAATAGTTAGTTGTTCGTCTAGCTCTAAAACCCTTAAAAATAAATCAAGAACTAGAGTAATTGGAAAATGGAAGAATTCAAATATAGACCCAAGAGCATTCCCATCAACTTGTATAAACATTTTTGTCTATTTTAACATAAGAACCTACCTTTTCTATATTACACAATCACTTTTCAAAAACACTCATATTAGATTATCATCCTACACTATATTTCATTAAAATAGTATTTCTTTATCAATTTTTTATTACTTTCTCTCCCTCTCTATAGCACACAAATAGTAAGTTTATGAATATTTATACGGTTACTGTAGCAACAATCTAAATTTATACAAATTTACATGAACTGATGTGTGTAACTTCTCCTTTAATAACTTGGAACGTGGGACAAGAGATTACACAAACTCAAAGAAATAGTTAGGTATTTAAAGAAAAGTAATGTTACAAGTACAAACTATATTATAACTTTTTTACAAATTGTTAATGTGGTAAATTTTTACTGGTTCTCATCTAGGTTCACAACTAAAATCATATTTTTACTTATTAATAACCACCTACCACATCAACAATTTGTAAAAAAAGTTTGTAAAATATTTTGTGGCTTTAGCATTTTCCTTCAAAGAACTATGAATATTTTGATAGAATAGTTAGGTGTTCAACTAGCTCTAAAACCCTAAAAAAAAATCCAAAAAACTAGAGTAATTGGAAACAAGAAGAATCCAAAAATACCCCTAAGAGCATATACATCGACTTGTGCAAAAAATTGTCTATTTTAACATAAAAACTTACCTTTTGTTTTTTACATAATCACTTTTCAAAATAGTCACATTAGATTATTTATTTTACACAAATTTACATAAATTGATGTAGATGATTCCTCCATTAATAACTTTATGTGTGAGACAAGAGATTACATACACTCAAAAAAAAAAAAAAAAAAAGTTAGGTATTTAAAAAACGATGATAGACTATCTCTAAAACCCTAAAAACACAATCCAAGAACTAGAGAGTAATTGGAAAAAGGAAGAGCCCAAGAATACCCCTAACGGTTCATAAAAATAACAAACAAACTTGAGCTTTCTATCTTTCAAGCCTTTTCTCCCGAAAAACCAAATCTCCAATATATATATATATCTCTCTCTCTTTCCATCGACCGCCCGATCCCAAATCCCCCAACCTCACCGAAAAATAGCCCCAAAAACACATATAAACCAAACAAACAAAGACAAAACACTCTTAAACCAGCAACAGCCCCCTCTCTCTCTCTCTCACAGACAACACACTTAAATACTATACACCCACCCAGAGACTGAGAGATGGAGCACGAGCACGATCCAGAAGAGCACGAGCACGAGCACGAGCACGAGCACGAGCACGAAGTGTACGGTGGTGAAATCCCCGACGAGGGCGAGATGGACGCTGACGTCGACATGTCCGCCGGTGGTGATTACGAACTTCAGGAACAAGAAGATGGTCCTGACCCTAACTCCAAGGTCCCCCCCCCCTTGTTCTTCTTCTTCTTCTTCACTACTACCACACACTCTCTCTCTCTCTCTCTGCTATCTTTCTTTTTTGAGATTTTTTCTTTTTTTGTTTATGTATAGGACTTGGAGGACATGAAGAAGAGGCTGAAAGAGATCGAAGAAGAAGCCGGTGCTCTTCGCGAAATGCAGGCCAAAGTCGAGAAAGAGATGGGCGCCGTTCAAGGTCTCTCTCTCTAGATTTGCATACATTATAATATTAGTTTCTTATATGAGTGTTCATTCAATAATTTATGATTTGAGTGATGTAATGTAATCCTACTGTTATCTAGTTTTGATGGGTATTTGTATGCCCTGCCTTTTTTGATTGAACTATATTTAATGTTGTTGTTGTTATGTACTTTGTGCTCTGGTTGGTTGTCATTTTTGTCAAGGAAAGGTGAGTAAAGGAAATAAATTGAAATCCTTTTAAGGCGAAAATGGTATGGAATAGAATTTTAGAGAAGATGGGTAGCTGATTATGGTGGGGATAAGATAACGCTTTTGAAGAGTACACTTTCAAGCTTATCTATGTACTATCTCTTTTTGTTTACCATCCCCACTTGTGTGGCAAATGGGGTAGAGAGATTATGGAGGGAATTTTTGTGGGGTGGTTTGGGAGATGAGTTCAAATACCATTTGGTTCGGTGTGATTGAGTTTGCTTTCCTATTGCTAATGGAGGGTTGGGTTTAGGGAAGAGAGGAACCTTCAATCAAGCCTTATTGCGGGAAACGTATATGGTGCTTTGGGACGGAAGATACAAATTTATGAAGAAGGGTAAGGGCTACAAAGTAGACTTATGGACGGCCTGTGGAAAAGCATTAAGGTGGGATGGGACAAACTTCTATATTATGTGCACTTTGATGAAGGAGATGGTAATAAAGTACAATTTTGGCACACATGACATCTGGTGTGAGGATCATCCTTTGAAGGTTTTGTTTCTAGAGTTTTATGCATGCTCCATAGTTAGAGATGCATCGGTTTATTCTGTGTTGGTTAGTCAAATAGATGGGGAGTTGTGGTGTTGGAATGTCAGATTTCGTAGACTTTAATGATTAGGAGTTGGAGTCAGTGAACTCCTTTCTAAATCTTCTTTACTGAAATATCACAAGGAGAGAGGATTGTAATAGAATTAATTGGAGACTAAAAGGGGGTGGTGAATTTGATGTTTGCTCTTTTACGCTGCCTTATGGGGTACCTGTGCACTTTCTTTCCCGTGAAAGAGTATTTGGTGTATTAAGGCTTCAAGGGAGGGTCTCTTTTGTATGGACAGCAACTTGGGGAAAGATCCTTACATGTGACAATCTCGTTATTTGAGATTTTTGTAAGTAGAATGGTGTCGTATGTGTCAGTGCAGCAGGGAGATGGTGGATTGTTTTACTGTTACTCTACACTATTGCATATGACCTGTGGAGTTTTGCTTTTAGATCTTTTGAGGTTTAGTGACTGTTGCTAAAAATGGTGTTGCCGTGTTGATCTTTTATTTGGTTGGAAGAACTGGGTTGGAAAACATTCATAGGATATTTGAAATGTAGTCTCTTTATGTTTGATGTGAATATTGTGGAGGGAACAAAATCGTTGTACTTTTGGGGATGTAGATAGTTTGGTGACTCAATTGCAGCATTTTTTATTAGATCTTTGTTTGATTGGTCTCGTGCATGGGGTTTTACCAATTGTAATTCCATTGCCAATTTTAAGAGTTGCTACACTTCTGTATACAATAATTTATTCTTCGTAATTCTTTGTAATTCTTTAGACTTCTTTGTGCCCATTGTATATGTACTTGAAGAAGTCCTTTTGTAATAAAATATCTTTTACTTGTTTAAAAATAAATAAATAAATAAACTTTTATATGTATTTTAAGGATTGGAACATATACTAAGATTTACTTTAGTGGATTCTTTACACATGCAACTAGGTATTCTTGAACCTGTGTCTCATCCTTCTCTTTGCCCTTACAAGGGGAGGAGGTGCCATTTGAGTAGTGCTCCTTGGCTTACTTACTGGTTTCTTAGGAGAAACAAGCATGGGAGAGTATCATATAAAAGTCTATGTACATGGACAATTAATGTTAATTGGGTTGTCACATTTCTAATTCTTCCTTTTATTTTTGGGAGGGGGATAAATATGATTTAATGCAAAGCAAAGAGGGTCATTATACAAAGCACCACTAGTACTGACTTTGACATCCATCAAACAAAAGCTAAGGCACCTATAAACTCAATGTGGCAAAGTAAAACCACCCATCTTACAAGTAATAAGTAGCTATTTTGTACACCCATTACTGACACTATAGTTATAGAAACTCCCCACTTTTCATATATAGCCCTTTTACAGCTAGAGTATTTGATGCATGAACTCAAAAGTTTAGATTATTGTTTTGTAAAGGAAGATGGGGGAGGTTATACATCGGAGGGGGAGGGCTGGTGGAAGTGCTTCAAAGGAGAGAGGGTGTGGGAATTATGAAAACTAGAGGCATGAATTGTCTGTGAGTTGCTGATTAATGATTTAAGGCTGGTTTGATGAATTAATAGGCAGCTATTAGCCAGAAATAACTTCGTGGATTTAGGGGTTTAAATGATGTAAGAGAGGGGCTATGGATTTGGGGTTCAAACAAGACAAGGAAATATCAATTCTGGATGCTGTGAAAATGAACAAAGCCCAAATTTTGTAGTCTCAAGTACTAGGATTGCTTTTTTGATGAGCCTGACAAACTGTAGGTTTACTTGATTTATGTAATTTTTGTATTTGATTTGTATACCCCTGTATACTCCCTACGTACTTGGGCCTTTTTTTGATAAATAAATCTTTATTATTTAACAAAAATAGGGTTATTTTGTCTAGCCATCCAAGGGCTATATTGGTCCTGATGTTGCTGATCAATTGGTTGACAATATTTAATCTTACCATCTTTTTTCTTTTACAAAATTTTTAGACATATCATATAATACTTTTATTCTATTTAATAAGCATTTTTCTTCTATAGCTTTAGGGTACTTGGCATTGTCCTTTATAATTAAGTTTAAAGAATAAAAAGACTTTTTTTTTTTTTTTAAGAAAAAAGGATCCTGCTTTACAGAATTCAGGACACGGGCAACATCTCTATATGAACTTGATGAATTTGGAAGCTTATGCTACAAGAGATAAACATGAGCATTCCTAGCCAACCTTGCAACCAAATCAGTACATCTATTACCCTGCAAAATAATTTTTGGCCCATGCGAACCAATTGACCTACCTCAAATTTGCTTGCCTTTTATTTACATGCTTGAAAATGTGCATTTGAAAATTAAATGATCTCAGGTTTCAATAACAGCTCTGCAGAACATACTACAAGAGTGTCCTTTAAAATCCCCATTCAATCTGTTTGTCTTTCATAGTAATCTCTACTGAATAGCTAACAAGGAAGTAAAGCTGTGTCTAAGAATAGCTCCTAGAATCCATGCCAGATGAAACCTAATCAACCTGATTTAATCTGCTCCTAGCAGCCTCCAAAGTCTATAAAGTAAATTTGGATCTATATTACAAATGGATTAAACTATAGTTTAATCAGTTCTCGAGAAGTTTGAAACTATATCACAGTAAGCAGACAAAATTCTAAAGTTGATTAGTATGTGTACCCTCAACTCTTTTGGCTTATTTGATTGTGTACAGCTTTTTAAGCCTCAGCTTTTTTATGTGTACCCTCAGCTTTTTATGTAGACAGCTGCTCATTGTTAGATTCTAACCTTGGATAACCTTATGCTTCGTGGTCGCCTTTTGGCGAATCGTTGTTGTATGTGCTGTTGTAATGCGGAATCTATGGATCACCAGTTAATTTTTTGTCCGATAGCTCATTCTTTGTGGATGTATATGCTTCGGTTGTTTGGGGTCGATTGGGTCATGCCAAGTTCAGTTTGGATTTATTATTTTGTTGGTATCATTGGCTTGGGAAGCATACTTCTGATATTTGGAATTTGGTTCCAGGCTGTTTAATGTGGACTATTTGGACTGAACGGAATCAGCGGTCTTTTGAGGATGAGGGGAAAACTGTAGTTCAATTATTAGAGTTTTGTTAGCAGACCCTCTTTTGTTGGTCTCGATGTTGGGGTTTCTCGGATTGTTCTACCCTTATGGGTTTTCTTTCATCTATTAGAATAGATTAGGGCTGCTTCTGCCTTTTTGCTTATTTTTTTCCTTTGTTCACTACCGTGAACTCTTTGTGCTTTTCTTGCTTTTCTTTTATAAATAATATTCTCTTTTTACTTATCAAAAAAAAAAGTACAGCTTTTTAAGCCTCATTTTTCAAGGTACAACCATTCGTTAACCAACTTTCAGCTAATAAGCAATCAGCAAGAAGCTGCATCCAAATGTTCAACCACAAAAAAAGTTTGCTTATCTTTAGCATCTGTGTTCTGAGAAAGGCCTTGAAAGTTGTCTAAGGTTAAGGGTCTTTCTCTAAGACCAGTGTACTATCCACTGATTCAGTCACATCCCAAAAGCTTCCTCCTCTTCTAAGCATATCTGTTTTAATTCATGAAACTGAAGTCATTTATCATGAGCAAACTGCAGCCATTTATGCTTTAAAATGGAGTCATTAAGCCCCTCGATTTTTTGATTTTATTCAAGCTCATCTTCCACTTGGAGTAGGCAGCGATTCTTTGTGTTGGGGTCTTAATACAAATGGTTAAGTTTGATACCCCGTTCCTTTTACAATGAGTTAAGGGCAACTCCCAACTCTATCTTCCCTTGGAAGGGCTTTTGGAACGCAAAGGTTCTCAAAAGGGTGGCTTTTTTTCTATGGATTGCAGCTTATCATAGCATTCTTACATTGGATAATCTCATGCTTAGAGGTCACCTTTTGGCAAACCGTTGTTGTATGTGCCGGTGCAGTGGGGAATTTGTGGATCATCTCCTTAGTCATTGTCATGATGCGAATTCTTTATGGGTTTTTATGCTTTAGGCTTTTGGTATTCAATGGGTCTTGCCTAGCTCTATGGCAGAATTATTATTTTGTTGGAATCATTGGCTTGGGAAACATGATTAAGATATTTGGAATTTAATTCCAGGATGTTTGATGTGGACTGTATGGATGGAGCGTAATCGTCGGTCCTTTGAAGATTCTGAGAAGTCTTTGTTTGAGTTAATAGGCCTATGCCAAAGAAGTCTTTTTGATTGGTCTCGGTGCTGGGGTTTTACAGAATGTTCTTCTATTGTTTAGTTTTTTTCTGCTCTTAGTTTAGTGTCTTGATTGTTTTCTGTTGTGTTCTGTTTTGTGCTTTTCTGTGTTCATTCTCATGAACACATTGTATGTTTTTTTCTCAATTTTCATCAATAATAATTCTTATATTACCTATCAAAGAAAAAAAAATTAAGCCCCTTGATTTTGGGACTATAAATTATCTTCCAACTAAACTTTTACCCTGTTGTTTTATCATAACAATCTTCCTATAAGAAGTGGCATTGAACTCTGTTAAATGGGAGCAATCACCCTGCTAAGAACTGCAAAATTATTAGACAAATAATCTGGAATCCTGTATAGAACAGATTGTATAAGTTGTCTTCTGGCATCATAAAGATGTTTAGAGGATCAAGGCTAAATTCTGCTTGAAATCTTCTAACTAAAAGACTTGCAACTGATGTCATGGTGCTAGTAATTGGAGGCACTCCCAAGTTTCTCGCTCAGAGTTTCCCTTGCCCATACCGCAAGATCTAAATAATCTGGTCCCTAAAATGTGTGTCGTTTATCCCTATATACAACACTGAATTTTGATTAGCTTTTTACCTTGGATCTTGTGAAATTGCTCCTGCACATCCATTTTAAATGGTCGAAAAGTTTTAATATTCATCAAAAGGCAAGTCTAATTTATAATCTTGGGAATGCCATTAAAAATACGAAGAGCCAAGAACACAAATGATGCGAAAATGACTTGAACTTGAAATTTCATCCTAATTTGAAGATATATAAGTGATTGTGGTTTTGTTTCCCTCTTCTAGCTATATATTAGGACCATAATATTGTATCTTTAACTGGTATATAAAATATAAATTAGCCTTTTGCTTCTGCCTAGGACATTCAATATAATGTCTAGATCAGTTCATTCTTGTTTATATTAGAAAGCTTATTTCTAATGAATCAGTGGGGGAAAGAAACTGAATTTATCATCCTTGTTAGTTGTTATGGGTTGGGCAAGTATGAATTTCTAATTAATAATTTCAGACTTTCATATCTAAGATGTATTATATAATCTATAAGGAGTCATAGCCCAGTGGTAATAGTATCCTTTGTGGTGCCCCATGTCTGTGGTTCAAACCACATCTCCCCTTCCCACACTGCCTAACTATATATATATATATATATATAAAATTGCTACATTTTTTCGATAAGGTAGAAAGTCATTAGCAAGTGCAAAAGGAGAGAGAGAGAGAGAGAGAGAAGGGGGGGGGTGGGGGGGTTTGCAAGTCTGGTGCATGAGATCTATACAAGAGAAACACCAAGATAAAGGAGGAAAAACCTATATATTCTAGCCTCCGAATTCAGTCGATCTAAGAAATTTATCAGAGAAGTAAAAGTAGAGAACCAATTACAGCATCTAATCAAAAAGCAATCTTAAGAACATAATTGCTAGGTCTTTTCATACAAACCTATGAATTGATCTACATTCTTGTTGATTTTCATAGAATCATGCAATAGGCCATTGGATCAAAAGTCATTTTGAACCATAGATGGCATGTATGATTGTTGTTTTCTGCACATTTCCTCTTGTTGTCTTGTGCTGGATGTAAATTTTCTTACAATATTGACTCTTTAAGTAAGCATATTTGTAATTTTTAATTAATTAATATGTTCATTTTTAATATGTATGAAGATTCATCCGGTTCTTCTGCAACTCAAGCTGAAAAGGAGGAGGTGGATGCACGGTCTATTTATGTTGGCAATGTGAGATTTTAACAATCCCTTTATTGCCCATTTTGATTCCAATGCTTCCAAATTGTATTCTAAACAAAGTTCAATATTAATGCTATATATCTTCTCTCCATTTATTTGACATATTTATATAGAGTATCTTTTGTACCAGGACATATCAATTTGAATGGTAACTGATTGGATTTTTCCTTTTGGTGCTGCTACCAAGTTGAAAGAAGGAAGTTTCCATTGAGAATATAATAGTGTTAACTTAGTAGGCATAGATACCAATATACTAGATTGGTTTAGAAAATGGTCCTTATCTGTCATTTGTTTTTTCACTTGATATATTCTATTTTAAATTTCATTATCAGGTTATCTTTTGTGGGTATATCTCAAGTTTTCATTTCTCAAGACCTTATATGAATGGATGTCATCAGCGGCTCACTTTTACTCCTTGTAGTCCATTGGACTTGATGATAATGTAGCCTTCACATATGATGGGATTGTGCCTCTTGTATTTTTGAATGAATTTTAGTTACTTTTTAAGAATGAATAAATCACTGTTTAAGGTATATTGATATTTATGTTGATCCATTAATCAAGTAGTTTAAGTTATTACTACATGCAGAAAATACTCTTCTCTCATAATGAACCCCCTTCATTTTCTCAAAGTTTTATTAGCTATGCTTTGGACCCTCTCAAGTGAAATTACATACTTTTGTATATTTGAAGAAACCAAATGTTAGCACTTGGTTGACACATGCATACTTTATATGGAGCATGTTTAATTTGTTTAGGGTTATTTTGGACTTCAATTACCATTTTAAGAATAGTTACAGTGACTTTCATTTCTAATGCTTCATTTGTATAATGCTCTTGGAAAATTATGAGACTTGGAGTGCACATTAATTTTGGTCTTCTATTATCAATCAGGTTGACTATGCTTGTACGCCTGAAGAAGTCCAGCAGCACTTTCAATCTTGTGGAACAGTAAACAGAGTGACGATTTTGACTGACAAGTTTGGGCAACCAAAAGGATTTGCATATGTGGAATTTGTTGAAATCGATGCTGTTCAGAATGCTCTTCTGTTAAATGAGTCGGAGTTGCATGGTCGTCAATTGAAGGTCTTTCAATCTTCTTTTGTGCTATTGATTACTTCATGAATTTACTTTTTTGATCATAGTTGGAGGTTTTGGTTTTGTATAGGTCTCTGCTAAGCGAACAAACGTTCCTGGAATGAAACAGTATCGGGGAAGGCGACCTAACCCATATTTAGGTTTTCGACCCCGGAGGCCCTTTGTGCCTGTCTATACTCCATACGGTTATGGGTAAGCACTAGAATTTTACTGAGTTTGGTTGTGAGGAAGGATTGAAAAGAAATTAACATGGGAATTTAACTTTTTCACTGAAATTGAATGGAGTGTACTAACTTTGCTATCTTTTGGCTTCCAGTTTGTTAAAGTTTTAAATGCATTGTAGCTTACATATGATTTATTAAATCTCAGATGAATTATTTCTTTTGCCCAGTTCATTTCATTTGTGAGGGAAAAAGATCCGCCTTTGGTTAGCAGAATCAATTTGTTGCTAGAATAGTAGTTCTGACTAATGTGGTTCATATTGTGTATGGTCCATGTGGCAAAGAGAGAGAGAGAGAGAGAGTCCATGCTAACAAGAATGCATGTAGGAATATGGTCGTGCAAATCTCTTTATGGCTGTTTTATTGGTGTCTGTACCTTCTTTTTAATCCTTTTTTTTTTTTTTTTGGGTACATGGTTTTAGGCTGTCGTCTTTTCCATTATCAATCTAGGCACGCTTTGCTTCCTAGACACAGAATCTGCCTGTTTCATGACAAATTTACCAGCCCCTTTATATATAATATACAATGCAACAGCCAGCTTAAATTGCAAATTTACAATTGAGACCATTCATATAACTTGTTCATTTATTTGTACTTTTGTCATTGCCTCATTGGAGTGGCTACCTTAGCCTATACTTCCCCGCATGATTTTTATCTGCACCAAAATTTCATGTTGCTCAATGTGATTTATTCATTTGTCCTTATGTGCAGAAGGGTTCCAAGGTTCAGAAGACCCATGCGGTACAGGCCATACTAATGCTGAATCTTACTTTACTGGTGGCCACAATTGTGAGAAAAACCATTACTATACGCTGTATAATGGTTATTATTGGTTAATGTGATCTTCCTTCCTGAATTTGAGCAAGTAGTATCATTATGTTTATCATATTGTACAATTACCTGCTTTGGAGGGGATAAAAAGAGGCAAAGATTTTAAATATTTGTTGTAGTGAAGAATTTTTAGGCCTCTATAAGTTCTGCTAGATTTGTAATTTTCAATTCAGTTTGGATGAGCTCAGACATTGAAGAATTCAAGCTCACGAAAAATTTGACTTGAATGATGTACTCTAGTTGTGAATTATGGAAATTAGTTTTGCCAAATTTATTATGGTAGGCATGTTCATCAAAAGGAAGAGCTATCTTGTTATTGAATATGGTATGAGATTGTTGTGTAACATGATCTGAACTCTGGACAGGGTTCAATTTTTCATTATTTATTGCAATCAGAGTCCAGATGTGTGGGAAAGTATCATGATATAAGTCCATATAATAATATTATCCGCACCTTTGACATTAAGGTCCATAGAAATGATCTTTGGATGTGGTTTTGAGTTTGATGTTAGGATGTGTTTTTTGTCTGCAACCCCAGGGTAAAAATTGAGTGAGTTTTTTGAGAGTTGTAAACCATTACTCCTTTTATCCTAGCCATATTTAGCTCTATTCTTATTGGAACCTGGCATGATATTCCCATGATGGCATAAGAGATTATGGTAAAAAAATAAAATTGAAAGATGAGCTGGGGGAACAATTCTAGTTAAGCTCGTGTATTTGTTGTAAACTAAGATTGGCAAATCATGGAAGGAAGCCTAACTGAATGGCAAATGAGACACTTTTTTAGTTTGAGAAACGAATTTGGTTTCAAATCTCTGACAATTATAACAATTATATTGCAATTTTGATGCTATTTCTAGTTCAAAGTTTACTTAAATGTATCAATTATGTAATTCCACAGGTCAGAATATTGGTCATAATGATGGAGAATATAGGTTTAGTAATAACAACAAAGTTTTACTCCAAAATATGGGCTTAACAATAAGAGAAAAACTCATGTGCAATTCCTCAGTTGTTATGGCTTAAGTTTACCCAACTGATTCAACCATGTAATTATTGATCAATGTAAAGCAAAAGGTGTTATCTATCATTTTGGGATTCAAGTAATAGCCTGGTGGCATTGACTTCCTTTGTGGTGCTCAATTTTTAGGGTTTGAATCTCACCTTTCCACTCACCTATTATTTATCTAGCCAAAATAAAAAATGTGTTACCTTAATAATTGAACCTAAACTCTTCCCCAAGAAAAATAAAATCGAAACCTTTATGACTTTGTCATTAGCAACCGTATTTGTGGCATATTTGCCTTTGTTTTTTTCTTTCATTGTTTATGAAAAAACATTAAAACCTATAAAATTTTGATATTTATGAAAAATGTTTCTACCAATGATCCAATGATCAAGTTAGTCTAACCCCATTTTAGTAACTCTATTAAGAATGTTTTTTTTAAACACCTTTTTTTTTTTTTTGGATCTTAGGATACGTTTGGATCCTCCATTCACAGAATCTTTTCTAAAAAAATACATTATGACATAATATACATTTGGTAACATACTAAAAATTTAATGAAATTGTGTTTGGTTATGAATGGTTGTTGAATTCAATTTTTTGACTATCTACCTTTGCTTGAAAGTTATCCTTGGCTTAACTAATGGTACGTTTTCAATAATGTTAGATAGGAAAAGTATAGTATATTTCAATAAACTATGTCAAAGTGAGATAGAAAAAAACACTCGAGGGCGTAACTTAGTGGTAGAAAGTTCTTGTGACCAATCACACCTGCGAGTTCAGAAGTTGTGAATTCGAATAATGACAAGTCTCACTATTGTTCAAGTGGTTCCACACCATGCATGGTAGGGTTTAAGCAGGCGGAAACAGTGACCACACTCATGAGCTTCTTTTTTTTATTATTAAAAAAAAAAAAAAAAGTGAGATTGGAGAGAGAACAACATGGTTACCAGGGTCTTCTCCTTTTCTGGCCTTCAGGCCCCTATCAAACAATTGGACCAGTCCCTCCCCGGCCCAATTGGCTTAGTTGAGAGACTTGAGAATTTGAGTTCAGACATGTAACTTAAGAAACGAGGTTATTTTTCTCTTCAGTTCACTTGAAACTTGGAAGTACATTACAAAGGTTTTCTAATATCTCTCTCTCTCTCTCTCTTTCTCTCTCTAGACACAAGTGTTTTTAAGTAGAGATAGAATACTTGCGATCTCTCTTTCATATATATGTTTTTGTTTTTCTTATAGTGAAGGAGGGCTTCAGTTTCAATCAATGGCCTCTATTAAAGAAGAAGAAGAAGATGATGAAGCCTCTACTCCTTCCTCGTAATCATCTCGCCCTTTCTTCTTTTTCCTTTAAACAAAGCAAATAATTTTCTTTTCTTTTTTTTTTCTTTTTTAAATTTTATATGAATCCCATGAATAAGTAGGGAAAACTCAGCCGATTTAAGTCTTAATAGTTGTGTTAGTTTTAGTTTATTAATGGGTCTTTTTATTTTCTCAGGTAAATAGCAAAAAATTATGACATTCAAAATTTTGTTGGATTTAAAAAAAAAAAATTTTAAATTTTTTCTCAGCAAGCAAATCTATGGAATTCTGAGAGAATTCATGGGTAATAGTTAGTTTTTTCTGTTAATTATGTAAGTTGGTTTTAACTTTGTCCTAATGATTGTAATGGGATATTAAAGTTTTAACTTTGTCCTAATGATTGTAATGGGATATTAAGGAATTAACAGTTTAAGGTTCTTTTCCTTTGCTGCATGACTTTTTTTCAGGCCAACGACTTTATATAAAGATCCAGATGATGGGAGGCAGCGGTTTTTGCTTGAATTGGAATTTGTCCAATGTCTAGCTAATCCCACCTACATCCACTGTATGTGTTCAGATTTGTCAAAAATTTTCACTTTTCTTTCCTGTTGAGTGCCTTATACAAATACAATGTCTACATATTCAGCATTTGTGTACTAGAATTGTCACAACCTGGGGTTTCACAATCTCCACCACTTAAAACCCTGCAATGCCCTGAGTCATACTCGGGTTAACGTGGGACTCAGCACATGTCTGCAAAACATACAATCTAATCAAGGGGTATCGTAAGAATACTCTCTTGATCTTTTTTTAGTTTCTCGTTATTCTGTAAAAAGGAAAAGGAAATGGAAATTGGAGTTTTACAACTGCTACTTTGGGAACGTATTCAATGGCGGTGATTGCTGAGGCCTTGATTGGTTTGCACTCACTTCAAGCCTAGGCAATTAAAAACTGAGTGCATAAGCATTTGTTTAATGCAAGTGCATTGCATATTTAGCACTCATGTTATATATGGTAGGAATTTAAGTGGGTCTTTTAGATTCGTTAGGATGTCTTGTCCGTATATATTTATTTTCCCCTTTTTCTCCTTCAGAAAATGATATGAATTGAACCTCTGGCCCCAGCCCCACCCTTTAAGATGTCACCCATAAGTTTTTTTTTTTTTTATTCCAGATTTTTCTGAATAAACAGGATGGTTAATACTTTTGAGTATGTCTGTGTCTGAGAGAGAGAGAGAGAGAGAGGTAGAAGTTTTGGGATCTTGGGACAGATGAGGCTGCAAGTGATAGTATCATGTTGGAGTTATTGTGAAAAGGAGTGAAATGTTATGGCAGCTTCCCCAAACGAGAGTCAAAATTGTAAAGTGTCAACTAGGGTCACAATTTTTTTTTGGATGCAAAGAATATTCACTCACACGCACACACTGCACAGACAAGCACATGGTAGGTAGTGTTTGTGGTTCCTGTTGGCAATGATCACCTCTGTTAATGGTTAGATACGTTTTTCTTTTTGTTTTTCTTTAAAATTCTTTTAAGTTTCTAGAGATCTAAGCATTGAATGTTGGTGTTTCCTTTTTGTCTCTTTGTGTGTGTGTTTTCTCTCTCCCTAATGCCTTGTTTTGTTTTTTGGATGCAAAGAGTATTTACACTCACAATGCGCAGACAAAGCCAGATAGTGTTAGCGGCTTAGTGCTTCATATTAGCAATGATCACCTCTGTTAATGCTTGGATAAGTTTTTCTTTTTTTGTTCTTAAAAATTATTTAAGTGTGTAGAGATGTAAGCATTGAATGCAGATGTCTCCTTTTCGTGTCTCTTTGTGTGTGTGTTTTCTTTCTCCCTGATGCCTTGTCTGTTACTCTAATGCAGATTTGGCTCAAAATCGCTATTTTGAAGATGAAGCTTTTATTGGCTACCTAAAATACCTTCAATACTGGCAGCAGCCTGAGTACCTAAAATTTATAATGTGAGCTTTGCCACCTTTTTTTTTTGGTGGGGGGGGGGGGGGGGAGTGTCAGGAAGAGTGTTGCTTTTCTTAATGATTGAATGGTCCATCATTTTTTATTATAATTCATTTGTGGATTTACATAATTATTTCCTAACAATATCACAGGTATCCTCATTGCTTATTTTTTCTAGAACTTCTCCAAAATGCTAACTTCCGCAATGCAATGGCACATCCTGGCAACAAGGTTAAAATCTTCTGTTTTCATATTGCCCCTCTTAAATGAAATCATGTAATTTCTCCTTTGAAATTTCCATGGTGATTCAAATATATTTCTGAGATCAGCAACATGATCCTCTCAAAAGTCACATGTTATTTGCATTCCTTTTTAGATCTCTTAATAATGCTTAGGCATTCATGTTAGCTCTTTTAACATTTTTTTTCTGTACAATCGTATAATGTGAGTTATGATTTATACTTTATCCTATAATTGGTGATGCAAGTTTTTTTTAAGTAAATTTACCCATACACCTAGTGGGTCATGAACCAGAACCTCACCTTCCACCTTGCTAAAGAGAGGAGATGCCATTTGAGCTAAAGCTCAACAGCAAGATTTAATCCATCTTTATTATTATTTTGACTGGAACCTCACCTTCGACCTTGTTAAAGAGAGGAGATGCCATTTGAGCTAAAGCTCACTGGCAAGATTTGATCCATCTTTATTATTATTTCTCAGGAGATACTCTGAATGATAGTTTAGTTATAACCATTGTCAATGTATCTTCTCTTTCAATCAAATGTTCTATTGAAAGTTGCTTGATTGGTGTGTCACATGTCTGCCTGTTGCATTTTAAACCTAGCACAGATCAAATTCATCAAACCAAATAACTTAGCATTTTAGTAAGGATTTCTTTTGAATTGTAACTCAGTGTCATTAATTTTAGTAAGTAAAAATAACCCCTGCCGAGAGCCTTGTGAATTGTAACTCAGTGGCTATGATTTGGCCTCATTTGTGAGGAGAAACAGGGTTTGAACCCCCACACCCCCCCCCCCCCCCTTCCCCCACTTGCTGTAACAATTGAATTATAAAAAAATTACCTTTTCATGAAAGAAGATGATTCCAATACACACATGAGGAAGTTATGGTGGAGGTGGAGGTACATATCTTGACTGTTTAGTAGTTACCTGAACAAGATGACAACTAAAATATCTTAATGGTCCGCAAGAGAGATTTTTGTATTTTTCCTCTTCTCATCCCTAGTAATTCATAACGATATATTTATACAACTTCTCAGATAAATTCAAAGTCAGTTGAAACTTCTTGGAACTTTTCAGGAATTGGCACATAGGCAGCAATTCTACTTCTGGAAGAATTATAGGAGCAATCGATTGAAACATATTATGCCAAGACCCCTTCCTGAACCCGTTGTTGCACCCCCTGCTTCTGCTCCACCTCAGCCACCTGTACAACCTGTGCCACCTGCTCCAGCTACAACAATTGCCGTTACGGCACCACCTGCTCCAGCCCCTTCTCCTATGCAGTATGCTATTCCCCATGGATCTGCTCTTGCAAAAAATGATATGAGGAGTAGTGGGGTAGAGCGAAGAAAAAGAAAGTATGCAACTTAAATTTTGGCAGATGATAAGATTATGGAGCCTTTATCTCTTTCAGTTCAAATATACATATTATCTACATACTGCTCAAAGGACTTTGAGAGACCAACATTCTGATATGTATATATATGTTGATTATTACAGGAAAGAAGGATAACTTGCCTTCTGTCATGTAATGACAGAGAAGGGGAACCAGAGGTAATGTTCATGTCCCTCCATATTTACGCAATTGAAGAGGAAACTGATGCTACTTTTCTATTAAAAATGTTGATACTATGATTGGCACCTTTGTAATAACATAAAACCCACTTGTTTCCTATGTATTAATTATTTATTTAGATATAGCATTTTGTCAATTCTGAATACACGCATTTACTAGATCAAATTTATGCTTTTTGAATGATGTTCAAGTATTTCATGATAGTCCTTCTCCATGCACCTGTTGTCTGTGTCTGTGTCTGTGAATTACAAAAATGATAATACAACTGACACAATCTTTGATACTTCTCTAAAATGCTTGAAATTGTATGTATGGAGGGGTTGAATTCCATGATGACAAAGCTTGGGTGCAGAACTCTAAGGAACTTGGGCACTGTGTTTTTCACAGTTTTTTGTTTACTCAATTTTATTTTATATGGAGTAAATTTACTTTGAAGTTGTGGGAGGGAGCTTGGGGACTCACATCTAGTGTCTCCCTCCCAACATTTTTAGGTTCCCTTTCTTCTTGTACATAGCTTTGAATTTTTTTGTATTTTTTTGGCTACCTCATGTTCTTTTTCCATGTAGTAGTCTTTTCTTTTTTAATGAAATTTTATCTTACCTATCAAAAAAAAAAAATTTGAGAGAATCAAATCTTGATAGCCAGCTTTCTCACTGTAAATTTCACCCTACAATAATTACATCCTGATGTGGTATAGAAGCTATCTCACTGTAAATTTACTATTACAGCGAGGGATGAAGAAAAATCTAGAGCTCTGATTCAAAATTTTTTGGGCAACTGTCTTATTAATACTCTTCGGTTTCAATAAAATGTTTTTATGTATTGCTTATGTCACAAATTATATTGAGCTTAAACTGTGGGAAAGAGACCTATGAATAAAAACACCCAAAATTACTATATTTGCAACAAGGGTGATGCCATAGAGAGCCTTTTCTCGTATGAGAACAAGGTCTGGATCTTAAGATATGTATGAGATTGGAGTGTGGAAACAGAGGTGCAAAATGCTCAGTGTAATTGACTGTAAGTGGCATGATATCTATAGAGTAGGTTAAAGTTTACAAGGAAAATCTGTGAATTTATCACACTTAAGCATGCTCGATTTTTTTCTCTTTTTAATATTATTATTATTATTTTCTTTTGGCCATTCTGTTTCATGGGACTAGTTTCAACTTTTCAAAATCTAATTATGATTCATCTAGTTTCTTGAGAAATTAGACCCCCCACCATATGATTTTCATAGTCTGTGTTTGTTATATCGTTAGAAAAGCATTGGAACTTCGATACCGTCCTGCTAGATTAACTACCATGCGGTCTTGTTATATGGTCTGTTTCTTGGCTAGATTGGTCTTTGCCAGGATGAATGTTTTGAATTACGTGTAAAATACATACTTCCTGTTAAAATTTAGTTGGATTTTTGTATTAAGTTTAGTAGGAACAAAATGTTATCATTTTCTTGTCAATTATGTGATACCAAAACTTCTCCCAGGGAAGTCATAGTGTTAAGACGCATTAGATATTCACGTAACTCAAAACTTATTCCCATTTCAGTTCAACACTCTTTTCAACACTTTTTTTACGTCGTTATGCCATATGTCATTTGTCATGTTACATACCTACACTTCATACCTGCACTCCTCTTCGTTGAACAAAGATACTTCTTTACACGGTCTAACCTGATCACTAATCCATGATGAATTCTCGATAGTTGTACTAATCTATCTCAATGCCTTGCATTGATTTTTTTTTTTTTTTTTTTTTTTTCTTTCTTTTTTTCCCGAGAAAAATAGGTAGGAGGGTATCTTTTTCCTTTTTCTCTCGGGGGAAAAAAAAAAATAAAGGTAGGAGGGGTGAATCCGCAATCGAAGGTGGCTTTCCTGCCTAAACATGATCATAGAAGCATTGTTGCTCCTCTTTTATGTTTTTTACACAAGTTTTTCATCTCTCATATACAGTTGGGAACTTTTACATCTCTCATATAAAGTCGGTAACTTTTACATCTTTCATATAAAGTTGTATACGCATAGGCGCACGAATGTTAGATTGAAAAACACTGGAAAAGGAAAGTGAAATGAAGTATTGTTAAACAACTCTGATGATGTTTGGTTCCTAAATATTTTTGGGATGGGTTGAACTTACAACAATAAGATGTAAAAATAAAATAAAATAAAATAAAAATCATTGTTATATAGAATTTTCAATATTTTTTAATGGTTTGAACAAAATGAACTATGAATGACAGTTGAGTAGCTATAATATTTGTGTATGTCTTAATTAATTATATGGACAAAACTTAAGTATAATATCTTAGGTATTGTTTCTTAAATTTCACACTTAAAATCGAGTCATGTGGCTACTTAACTAAAAAATACAATTCAAATTATATTAAAAAAAAATTTTAATTTAGTGTAAAAGTGTTTATTAGTACTTGAATTTAGCTTAATAGTATTTTAAATGTTCAATTTTAGATTAACTCAATTCATTTTGACTCGTTCAATCCAATTGAAAGATAAATGGGATGAATTTGCAATGATATTCTTAAAATTGAATAAAGTAAATATTAAATAGATTTGGATTTTGAAAAAAAAAAAAAAAAAATCTCATGTTCAGAATCCAGACCCATTGCTACTCACAGGAAAGCCATTACTTAAAATTTGGGGTGGCAAATAGATGGGTTTGGAGTGGGCATAACTGGGTTGGGTATATAAAACCCAACTATCTATTAAAACTCATTTAACTAATTGCTTCTAACTTAAATCCAATCCAACCCAATTATTATGGGTAAACTTTAACTCACCCAATTACCCAATTATCAAAATTACCAAAATGCCACTATAGTGAAAATGACCAAAGTACTCTAAAATCTTAAAAATGATCAAAATATCCCCAAATTTAAAAAATGACCAAAATACCCCCAAAACCCGTAAAATGACCAAAATACTCTCTGAAACCCAAAAAATAACCAAAATACTCCCAAAACCTATAAAATTACCAAAATACCCCCCAAAAAAAAAAAACCCAAAAAATGACTAAAATAATCTCGAAACCCCAAAAATGACCAAAATACGTCCAAAACTTTAAAAATTACCAAAATACCCCCGAAACTCAAAAAATAACCAAAATAACCCCAAAACCCAAAAAATGACCAAAATACCTCCGAAATCTTAAAATTACCAAAAATACTGCCGAAACTTAAAACATGACCAAAATAACCCCGAAACCCAAAAAATTACCAAAATACCTCCGAAATCTTAAAATTACCAAAATACCCCTGAAACTAACAAAATTACCAAAATACCCCCGAAATCTAAAACAATGACCAAAATAACCCAAAACCCAACAAATGACCAAAATACCCCCAAAACCTTAAAATTACCAAAATACTCCCGAAACTCAAAAAATGACCAAAATATCCCCCAAAACCTTAAAATTACCAAAATACTCCCCGAAACTTAAAAAATGACCAAAATACTCCTGAAACCTAAAAAAATGACCAAAATACCCCCCGAAACCCAAAAAATGACCAAAATACCCCCGAAATCTAAAAAATAACCAAAATAACCCCAAAACCCAAAAAATGACCAAAATACTCCACCACCCAAAAAATGACCAAAATACTTCCAACACCTTAAAATTACCAAAATAGCCCCGAAACCTTAAATTTGCCAAAATACTCTCAAAACTAGAAAGTTACCAAAATAACCCCCCTAAAACCCAAAAAATGACCAAAATACCCCTCGAAACCCAAGAAAATAACCAAAATACCCCCCAATACCCAAAAAATGACCGAACCAGTTATAAATTTATAATGGAAGATTTACATTTCTCTAATTTTATTGATTATTAATATAAACATAGTGGTCATCCATAAATTATTGATTATTCTATACCCCAAAAGCACGTACAAACTAAAATGTTAGCAGGCTCTGCCAATTAGGAACAAAATTCCTAGACCAAAGCCATGACAATTTATATACACAAAAAATCATAGGCATAGAAATGTGCTTTGGTGTTCAACATGAAATACAATAAAGTACAAAACTTGTTAGCCTATGTTGTTCCATTTCATGAAATACAATAAAGTACAAAACTTGTCACAACAATGCATCTGACCATCTTAGTCATATTATCCTCCAAAACCCACAAGCCAAAATCCAGTAACTAACAACCTTACATACAAATTGCAAATAGATATTGAAATGTTGCCGATGATAATTGCATTAGAATATATTCTTCGACATAAATAAATCAGAATTCTATTTAATGAGCACAAGAATTACATCTTATATTCTAGAACATATATTCTAGTACAAGAAAAAACAAAATGTAATGAGATCAAAAATGAGCCTGCACAAGAACAAGCAGATAATTGGCCAATCACATTGCAATAAGCAATAGAAACATTTTAGCATTTCCTATCCTTTTCAATAAAGCCAATAGATAGTCTTTTATGGCTAATAATCAATTATATCCAGTCATCAGTGCCTTCGTCACTTGCATAAGACTTCACAGGACTATGAACTTCTGCAAAATCTACTTCCTGGTCTTTAATAACTACTTCCTCATCCTCCTCAAGTTTTTCTGCCTCTTGCAGACACATCAAAGTATATTATTATTGTACATAAGGGTGCCAAGTAGCATCAGGAGTTGCGGGCATGGCATAACCAAAGAACGATGACACTTTGCTATAAAAGCATTAACCATAACCAGAACTAGCAAATAAGTATGATCATTTCATATTTAAACTTCAAATATCTAAACAGTGCACTAGCACCAGGTCTGTCACAAAGACCATTTGTATGTTAGCAGAAGGTAGAAGAAAAGATTACCAAAATGCTTCCATTAGGTTCTAATAAATAGAAAGTAGAATGTTGCATAAGAGACAGTACAATAAGCCAAATGATCTAAATATAGATTCAAAAACTTTTTGCTTGATTGAAATCAGCAAAATTCAAATGATCTAAATATAGTGCACACTTGCTGAAGTTACAACATTTGGTTTCTCAGTATGTAATAAAATTACTTCAGTACTCAAAGACAACAAGCTCAAATTTCTACAACAAAAGCCTAGTTAAACTCCAAAATTTCATCAGCAACCCAACAGTAAATAACTACACATTCCACAACCCATTAGCCACCAAATGAGCAAATAAGCAAACTTATCCTACATTTTCAAATCAACCAAACAGTAAACAAAAAAAACCCAAATTTTAAAGCTTTCTAAGCAAATCAAATAGAAAATTCAACCTTGTCAAAGGCAACAGGAACAATCTTCAAGCTCTAGGACTCTTTATCAAACACCCCAAATGCAAAACTACAGTGGATTCACCAGAATAGCTAGACCCAACAAAATCCACATTAGAAACAGTTGGGGTTACCACCATCTCAACCGGTGCAAGTAAAAAATGAGAGAGAGAGAGAGAGAGAGAGAGAGAGAGAGAGAGAGATTGTGCTCACCTGAGTAAAATACAGCAGCTAAGAGATGGAAAACCAAGAGAAAATCGAATGGAGGCAGAGAAAATGAAGGAAACTGCGAAATCTGAATCAGCACGAACAAGATTAGTAATCAATTCGAAGAACCACAGCAAACTTACTGATTAAAACATGATTGGAGGCTGAGAAAATGAAGGAAAATTTGAAAACCCTAGTCTGAAGACTGAGGAGAGAGAGTCGAGAGGCAGAGAGGGGCTAGCTTTTTTTTTTTTTTTTTCGGATGACAAGGGCTGGGTTAGATTTGGGTTTATTGTTTTCGGGTTAAATGGGCTTCAATGGGTTTTTAGTTAAAATTCAATAATTACTGGATTTAATTAGGTTGATGTCTATTTAACTCAAATAATAATTGAGTGGATTTAAGTTTAATTAAAGCAGGTGGATTTGGACGAGTAAGTGGGTTTGAGCTTATTTTGCCAACCCTACTTAAAATGTAATAAGAGAATCATAATTGAAAAAGAAGAAAAAAAAAAAAAAAAAAAAGAGAGGAGATGAGACTACCGGTGAGAGAGTGGAGTTTGATAAAGCAAACAGTAAATATAATAAAATATTAATATTTGGTTTTATAATTAAGTTACAGTGCGATTCTACATTTAGAATTGTACTGTAGCACAATTGTATTTTTTTTTTTTTTTTGGCAGTAGTTACAACTTACTGATTCTAATGGAGCAAGCAATTTGGGCTAAATGGCAAAACAAGCTTACATTTGGGATTCTCACTCTCCAGTTTGATGCTCTTAGGCCTCAACATGAATTTGGTGCAATTCTCTTTGATTTAGCTTCCCAAACCTTCTCAAAAAAGAAAAATTTATCTAAATCTTAGAAAGTAAGTTTAAAAAAATAAAAATTAAATAGTTACAATATGAGAAAGGGAATCTAAACCCTAAACATGTCCATTGAAAACGTTACTAGGCATAAAAGAAAAATTAAAAAAAGGAAGATTTTGGAAACAAGGGAAGATGGGGTGTAGATGGTTAATTTGTCATTAGGCATGGGCTAGATGAGAATTTGCTTACAATTGGATTTGGGGCATGTGATAGGATTGCATTGCTTGTCACAGGTTTCAAGTTTGAGGGTTTATTACAATTAATATTCGACAGCTTAGAGAAACGTAAACGATTTCATACTTTAGACTTTAGAGTAAAGAAGCAAGTATATGTTTGACTAATTAATTGCTTATTATAGAGAGTTAAGTAGATGAGGCTTGTAATTAAGTGGGAAAAATGCCCTGATACCTCTCTAAACTTTAGAATAGTTGCCATGACACCCCCTAAAATTTTTATTTTAGCCAATTTAGTACTTAAGTATTTAACACATCTGCCAAATTGCTACATCTGTTAAGTTTGCTGTTAATAAACTGGAAACCCCAACTCCGTCTTTCTCTCTATGTTTTCTTTTCAATTTGTTTAATCTACAATTTCCACATCCACGCCCCACACCAGGTGGCTTTCTATGGCTTTTGATCTTCACTAGTCACCAATTACAATGTCAATCATAAAAAATAATAGCATCCAACTTTCCAAAGCACACATGCCTTACTACAAAGGGCTCATTTCTTCGGTGCTTAACACTTTTAGCTTCGATGTAAGTAAAAATTAAAATATTTCTTCCAAACCAGAATTTAGTAAATTACACTAGTGAGGAAAGTAGGATCTGCTGTTCTAGTCGATTTCTATGTAACCCAACCAATTTAAACAAAATATTGAACATTAGAACCAACTCTTCTATGAAACGTTTTTTTAGGTAGAACTCTTTTACGGAACGTGAAATAGCATAGGTGGTGCTTAAAGCTGTGAGAGAAGAATTAAGCATAAGCAACTTGTAATAATAGATTGAAAATAAAATAGAAAGAGAGAGACGGAGACTTGAAGAAGGGTTTGGTCCTTGATCCCCACAGAAATCTGGTTTGATTTCTTTCTCCCTTGCACAAAAAAGAACCCACGAACTCCAGCTCTGGCGGGACCACTATTAGCAAGCTTGGATCTTCTCTCTCCTAGGTCTCTCTCTTAAAACTACCATAGATTTCTCTCTCTTAATTGGTTGCAAACAATTGAATTTGGTTTTTTTTTTTAATGTCTGCATGCTTCTCATGTGAGTAAACCATCAGTTTATTAACAACAAACTTAACAGAGGTAGCAATTTGGCGGCCATAATAAGAAATTAACAATGGTTTTCAAACATTATAATTAGTAGGTACTGTTTATAAACTATATTTTTTACTAACATTTCGAGTCTAAGGATCTCAATTTTGGGGGCCAAAATCGAGTTTCAAATACTCGATTTTCATGTTTTGACCACGTTTGATGTGGCATTTTGTCCACGTGGCGTCCACCTGGAAATCAAGTCTTAGAAACCCGATTTATAAACAAAAAAATTTCAAGTCTCCAGTCTCTCATGTACAAGCCAAGAAACACAGAAATCCCAAAAATCCCAGCACAATGAAATACCAAAAAAAAAAAAATCTCATCGCCGGGTTGATGCCTAGGTCGTGTACAAGCCCAGAAACACAAAAATTCCAGCACGCCTAGGTCGCGCCGCCTAGGTCGGCAACAATCGATCTGTGGCGGCTGGGCTTATGCAGATCAGCATGGAGGAAGAAAGAAGAAGATGGAGAGGCAGTGAGGAGAGAGACACAGAGAACAGATGCACAGTGGAATAAAAAGAAGGAAAAAGCAAAGTGGAGATATAAATCGAGTCTTAGAGACTCGATTTCCAAGTAGACGCCACGTGGAAAAAATGCCACATCAGACATGATTGGACATGGAAATCGAGTCTCTTAGACTCAAAATGTTAGTAAAAAATATAGTTTGAAATCCTTGCTTACTAATTATATTGTTTGAAAAATAATGTTAATTTCCCATTTTCGCCCAATTTGGCATGTGTTAAGCTTACGTACTAAATTGGTTAAAATAAAAGTTGACGGGGTGTCATGGCAATTATTCCAAAGTCCAGAGAGTGTCGAGACATTTTTTCCTAATTAAGCTTAAACCTAAGCTTTATCTCTAAATAAATACTTTTTTTTAGTAAAAGATAGAAGTAGAACCCTAAATTAATACTCAAAACTTTTAAAAGAAGAAACTCTATATATAACCTTTATAATAAAGCCTTATGGATAGAAAATTTTGTAAAAATATAATTGACAGCTGTAAGGAAGCATTTTTATATAAGAAGAAAGGGGTAGGGAAAAAAAAAAAAACATGTTCACGTATCTTTGCGTAATTAGATATATATGTATGGTTGAACATAATTGAATCAACTTAGGTTGGCTATGCACGAAATTGGATACATTGTACTATATCTGTTTAAGATTTGCTTATTTTGCTAAAATTGAAAATTTTTTACTGGAAGTATTATAGATAAAGGTAAAAGTTAATTGAAATAAGTGTGATCCATGAATAATATCAAAAAGTGCAGTGGGACCTATGAATAGTAGCAAAAATAAGTTAAATAGTAAAATAAATTGGCAAAATTAATCATGCCAAACCAACGCCTAGTCTCAAACAATTCACATTACTTTGATTATTGATTATCATAATGCTCGTTTTTTCTAAGTACAATTGGTCCAAGGGAGTTCATGCATGCCATGACAGAAACACGAATTTCATAACAGCTATTAGTACCTTACAATATTAGTCAATAATAACACCTAGATTCAATCCATATCTGTAATTCGTCGCTTGTAATTCTAGCTTACGGTCTTTACTTTAATTCCTTTGGTTCACTTTGTGTAATATTGCTTTTATATACTTAACAGTTCTTTATATGTCCTTTTTTTTTTTTTTTTTTCATTTCCCTGTACAATGTGATTTTTTAAGTGACATGGACATAGTTTTAAACACTAACCTAAAATTCTTATTGTACTTAAAGAATACTACTCAAATTCTGCATTTGAGTCCTCGTAAATATGAGTCCTATTATAAATAAGACATGGGAATTCAAAGTCAGATGATTGATGTGAAATATTGTTCATCAAATTTATTTATTCCGAGTGTTTTTCTCCCATTAAAACCTTGATGCTAAATACTTTAAAGATGGAGGCCGAAGGTGATTTATTGGTGGTAAGATAAAGTTGAGCCACAACAAAGAAGTCACAGATCCACAAAATGAGGTTCTTGTCCTTGATGGCCCACCATATCTTTGAAACTTGTGGGATGATCGATCTCAAATATATAAACAAAAAAGTGAATTATCGGTGGGTCATTGCCCACCTGTTAAAGATATTGAGCAACATCTTTAGCGCCATTGCTCACATGTTTAAGAGGAAAGCTTCATTTCATTTCTTGAGCATAACTAAGAAACCTGTCTTTCATCCGCCACATGTTTAGTAGTAGAGTGATATTAAGGATATTACAAATTTTACTATAAAAATCTTATAAACTAGTATGTCACAACAAAAAATTTAAAAATATTTATTTATTATGTACTTGAAGTCCACTCATAACATTCATTGCTACATTATTTTGTAAGTTTTATGTAGAAAAATTTATAATAGCTTTAACATATTCATTCTCAATACTGTCCACTTGTCTTTCACTTCTTTAATATTTAATTAACAAAATTTTTTAAAAGAATCATTAAAACTTAAAAAGAGCCTCTCCAATCTCCATGACCATGAGACTCCGTGAGTCTGTGTATAACTCATAGCGATTCCCTCCTTCCTTAATTTTTTTTTTTTTTTTCATATATTGACAATTATGGGTGGAGAGATTTAAACCATGGATATCTCCATTGAAAATACTAAAATATACTAATTAAACTACAAAGCACTTGGCAAGCCATGATAATTCTATTCAAATCATGATAATTCTGTTCAAATAGAAATTTATTATAATGTCATGTGTAAGTATGCAATCTATATGCAAGACAATAATGTCAAGTGTAAGTAATTATTCCATGAGAACCTTAAGAAAGAGTTGTTATAAAGAAGTTTAAAAACTGAACTTCTTATCTTTAGTGTAGGTTACATGGTAAAAATAACTATCTTCTTACAAAATGTCACAAAGGACTTGGAAATAGAGAGGGGTAGTTTGTATGAAGTTAAAAAACTACTCTATTGCCTTGTGGAGTAGTTATTGGTTAGAAATAACTATATTTTACCAATAAAATCTATCCATGAAAAAGGGATCATAAATCAGTCACAATCCAACACCAACACTTCAACATGCTATATTTTATCTTAGGAGTAGTGTAGTTCATTTGCATTTCCTTATTTCCATTCATTTAGTGTCAACTCTTGCCTTAGGCTAGTAAGGCAATCATCTAAGGCCCCCAAATTTTATTCAATTAGATTAGTTCTTTGATTCCCAAAAAAAAAAAAAAAGTAAATTATGTAAAATGAATAAATTAAACCTCAAATATAGCCAAAAAATAAGGAAAACAAACATCTATGTGAAGAAAAAAATGGAATACAATGCCAAAAATATAGCCAAAAAATAAGGAAAATAAACTTCTAAGAGAGAGAGGAAAAAAAAGGGGAAAGGATGCCAAAAATATAGCTAAAAAATAAGGGGAAAAACGTCGTAGTGGGAGGAAGGAGGCCAATGAATTATACCGAACTATAAAAACAGGATAAATATTTTTTTTGACCTAAAAGCTAAAACCTCTCTCCTTCTCTCTTTCTCTCTCAACAAAACAGAACAAAAACAAAACATAAAAATAAATAATAATAAATAATAATAATAATAATAGAAGCTCAAAACTCTATTCTTTTTTGGGGTTAATATCGCTGGATTTAAAAATAATAATAAAATAAATGGCTTTTTTTTTTTTTTGAGGGGAATAAAATAAAATAATTGGCTTAGGCCCTAAAATGGACAAAGTCGCCCCTATTCACTTTAATGCAAATAGGAGTAACTTAATTTTGTTATTTCATACTTGTACAACATTTTTCGATAATGCAAGTCATGATTCCATTTGCATTAAATTGAATGTGTGCTATATAATATCACTTTATTTTAAAATTCATATTAATTGGGACGTTAAGCTAATCCACATAATTCACTTGAGTTGTTAGCTTCCTTGCGTTAGATTTTTTTTTTTTTTTTTTTTGGGGGATAAAATAGAGATATTTATAGATAAAAGAGTGAAGTGTATGTATAGACTTTCACTTTAGATCAATATAGATGTTGAGTGTGTGATTTATTTTTTATTTTTAAATTAAATTCATGTCTTTCGGTAAAGCCGTTTATTGTTGAATAAAGAACTTAAATTGGAATGTTACTTACACTAAAAGATGTCTACTAGTGTCTTAGTCTAATGGTAAATATCAATCATGGTGGGTTTTGTCCAAATTAATAGCAATTTTTGGACAAACAAATTACCCTATTTCGATTTGAACCAATCACAATTATGCCCCGTAAGTTTTCTATTGTTAGATCAGACTCTCTAAGATTTGGACTAAAATGAAATAATTAGGAATACTTTGAACAGAACCTTAATGATTCATTTGTAATCCAAATTTTAGAGAGTCAAATATAAAAACTGAAAACTTGTAAACCAAATTATTATAGGGCCAAATCATAATAGGGAAAATTATACTGCAACTAAAGAATTATACCTAAATTTTTTAAATAAAAAAATAGGGAGAATGCTTGACAAATTACATAGGTTTTTTTTTTTTTTTTTTATGAGAGACAAATTATAGTTGTTTGGCTAAAAAATAAGAATGATGATACCAAAGGCCTTAAAATTCAATATTGTTAATAAAGATCTTTTTTGCTAGAAGAGTTAGAATTCAAATCTCCATTTACTTTAAAAATTAATTTAAAAAAAAAAGAAATAAAATAAAATAAAGCAAGAAGAGAAAGCATGGTGAAAACTAATATAATATTGATTTCTGTCAATTACTCATAGTCCTAGGGAAACCAAAAACTAGTCATACTCACACAAGTAAACTAATCTAGTCATACTCACACAAGTGAACTTTCTTTTTTTCTACTAAATAATGTAAAGTCTCACATAAAGTATTGTGAGTGATAAAACATAGAGATAAGAACATAAAGTGTGACATGGCTGTGGTGTGGTGCCACCTCGTAAACAATATATTTTATCCTATTTTTGCTTTTTTTATAAATGAGAAATGATATGTTCATAATATTTTCATAATATTTTTACAATAAATTTTAAGTGATAAGTTATTACTAGTTGTTATTGTTGAGGAAAAAAAGTAATCTTCTTGTTAAATTCAAATTTAAACCAATAACAACTAACCACCTATAATTTGTTGTAAAAATATTATGGACGTAGGTATCTCTTTTTTAATATTTGATTTGTTAGTCAGAGTAAAGCTGGCAAGCTCATCTTCCAGTCCACGTCACCAAGACGCGGCGAAACGGCCAAACCCCTAATTTCGTGGAAAGCTATTGGCCGCGGCGCCTCGTCACAGCCTCCAATGTGTGTAAGATTACATTACCTTCCAAAAATAACTTTCAAAGAATCAAATGCCACGTGGAATAAAGTGATTGGCAGTTACTTATTTGGTCAAAGCTGACAGCATCATATGAACGGTCCAGATCTTTCCCAGCTACATGGAAATGACCAGACACACCACACCACCACCTTTGCTTTGTCTTCTCGAATTTATGCGGCTTCCAATTTGGATGGCTTTACTTACGTGATTCATCTTTTTCCCTTTTTCCACAAACAAAGAAAAAGACTACTACCCATCAAAAAAAAAACTACCAAACAAAAATCTATTAAATTCCCATATTTACCTCCACTTTTCTTCAAATTTTCATCAAGTTTTTTAAAAAAAAAAAATTAAATGGAATCATTCTAAATATTTAATTGTTAAGTTTGAAACAATAATAACTAAACTAAAAACATATAATGAATTCTAAATTTTGTCAATTCTTCATCATTATAAGATATAATGCTTATGAGATATATTCTCCTCAAACTATTTCCTCTAATATTAGGTATCAACTCTTCCCTTTCTTACGTTGCACTTCTCTTATAATTATAGTTAATTGATTAAATTCATTATTTTTTAATAATTTAAATTTTTATAAGAATCGATAATTGAACATAATATCAAAATAAAATATCATAAGTTCGATCATTGTCTCGGATTTACCTCCCTTAAAAAGGGAAAATCTCACATTTTGTGCCCATTTTAATAAGAGAAGTGTTACATCAACAAAATTACATTAAGAGAAGTTGTTATTAATTTTAATTTGAGTTCATAATTAAAAATTTTTTTCCACTAACAACAACCAATAACAATTTACCGCTTGAAAATTGTTGTGAAAGTTTTATAAACACAGTATTTCTCTTTAAATAAAGCACAATCTAGACTAAAGAAATGAGTGTTAGAATTATGATTCATTGGAGTGACAAGAACAATAAATGTAGTTATCTAGTTTTTCTTTTTTAAATGGTGTGATTAGGATTTCTCGTATGAATTTTTTTAAGACATAGTAAAACATAACCAATAAATTTCAAAAAAAAAAGGGGGGGGGGGGGGGGTGGGGGTTAAGACAAGGGCATTATTGTAATGTGGAAAAATTATCTTGATAATGATCCAACTTGGAAGTTTATGGCAACATCATCCACAAGTATTAGTCACCATATTTAGCTTTTCCTCTCTCTCTTAAACTCCCACCAACTTCACACGCACACCCATTGAACTAGTCTCTACACTTTTCCTTCCCAATCTATCTTTCTATATATATATTCCCACATTACACACTCGCACACGCATTCATTCTTTCTCAGTCCAAATTTCCTTCTTTTACTCTCTCACTATAATTCTTCTCTCCTTTCTTTCTTTCCTAGCCTTTTCTTTCTTCTTCCTCTCCTCTCAAATTTTCTACCAATCCAACAATGAACGCTCTAGCCGCAACCAACCGTAATTTTCGCCATGCTTCACGTTTACTTGGGCTGGACTCAAAGATTGAAAAGAGCCTCTTGATCCCATTCAGGGAGATCAAGGTTTGGAGAAATTTTTTTTTTTTTTTTTCTTTCAGTTCATGGGTATTGTTTGTTTTCCAAGAAAATTTAACAGTTGTGTGTGTGTGTTTTATTATGGTTAGGTGGAGTGCACGATCCCCAAGGATGATGGGAGTCTGGTATCGTACATTGGGTTCAGAGTACAACATGACAATGCACGTGGGCCCATGAAAGGAGGGATCAGATATCATCCCGAGGTCTGTGTTCTCACTTCTTTTGGTTTCTGTTCGAACTTCGTATTTTTTCTTCTTGTGTCGGTTCTAAGATTTTTGTTTGTTTCCAGTTGATATTGATGTTAACTTGGTATTGTTTCTTAATCTTTTTCTGAATCACTGGATCTTGGTTTTCCGTGTTTTTGGATTTTGGGTCCTTTTCAGAAAAAAATTTTTTTTTATCAAACTCTATAATTTAATCTAGGGGTCCTTTGAAATAAAGTAATAAACCATGACATTAAGTGTACTTCACATAAAGGTTTTTTTTGTTTTTGTTTTTTGCTATGGCTTCACAAAAAAAGTTAAATCCCCACTTTTTGGATGCATTATGCTAATAGAATGGAGGCTTAGTAGATGGGTTGATTACAAATTTGGTAGGGTTAAACTTTTCAGTTGCTTTATTAGATGTATGTAAAACTTTGTAAAACAGTTTATGCGTACTAAACACTACTCAATAATGTAGGAATTGACGGGGTAAAAGTAAAATTGACTCCATTTTTTGAGAATCATAATTTGGATACAAAACATCAGTTCGATTTCTTGAGGAACTAGGAGAACATGTTGATTTACAAAATGTCTTATTCTATAAGCTCTGCCTTTGAAATCAAATTTTGATTAAATGAAGTAGGATGATTTTCTGGGTTTAATGCATAGCTTGGACCTCTGCTATATTATATTAGGATTGTGAGACAGAGAATTTATATTTGAACATAAGAGATATTGTTCATTGATTATTGTACTGCATAAACAGTATGTTTACAGCTGTGGCTTTATATAAATATGCCATATATAAAGTTAAAAGTTGTCTTTTGTTTGGTTTTAAATGTTATTGTGGTTGCCAATGGCCTTTCTTTATGCCAATGGGCACTTCCCTCCCTAGTGGAAGGACATGTCTGGTGGTCAAATCCCCCCAAGAGTTTTACCTAGCAGAAAAGAAAAATTGTCCTTGTGGTTTATATTCATTCTCTTGAAACATATGTGGTGCAAGAGCAATTATATAATAATTTTTGTTCATTAGAAGAAAAAATTTGTTGGATCAAACACATTCCTTAATCATCTTCTAAGTTTTTAACTTCTGCAGAAAGTTCGGCAGTTACTGATCCTTTAAGGGATTTGGTAGTAAACTAATAGCTAGAGATTTTTAAAACTAGAACTTTAGAGTTCTATTGAAAAGGTTATAGATTCGTGTATCATTCTTCTGGAAGTTACTTCCAGATGTATCTGCAGTCCCCAAGGAATTTTTTTTTTCAGAATAAATTATTGTACTTATCTTCTAGATTTACGCAAACAGAGAATATTTTCTGTGGACTAATGATAAGCTTGTTTTAAAAAGGTTGACCCTGATGAAGTGAATGCACTGGCTCAACTAATGACTTGGAAGACTGCTGTGGTAGACATTCCATATGGTGGAGCAAAGGGTGGGATTGGATGCAACCCAAAGGACTTAAGTAAGAGCGAGTTGGAGCGTCTTACTCGGGTCTTTACTCAGAAAATTCATGACCTCATTGGAATACATACTGATGTTCCTGCACCAGACATGGGCACCAATGCTCAGGTTTTATGAAAGCCCTGCTGATTTTTTTTATGATTCTGTACTTTTCCATAACTATTCTTATTGGAGCTGATTACCCTTCACTCTTACACATCAAAAAATTATTTGTGTAGACTATGGCATGGATTTTGGATGAGTACTCAAAATTTCATGGTCACTCACCAGCTATTGTGACAGGAAAGCCCATAGTAAGTGCTGAGACTAAAAAGAAGTAATCTTTTTCTTAAATTTGAAATAGATGCTGTTGAAATTTATCAGAGATAAACCTCTCTCTCTCTCTCTCTCTCTCTCTCTCTCTCTCTCTCTCACATGTTTATAATTGTGGTGTTAGGATCTTGGTGGATCACTGGGTAGAGAGGCTGCAACTGGGCGTGGTGTTGTATATGCTACAGAAGCATTACTTGCTGAGCACGGGAAGTCAATCAAGGATTTGACATTTGCTATTCAGGTAGATTTGTACATTATTTGTCTGGCTTATAATAGTTAAAATCCCTTCATAGTTGAAATTTTTTCATATATTTCTAAACTTGTAAATTTGCAGGGATTTGGGAATGTGGGTTCCTGGGTGGCAAGGCTAATTCATGAGAAAGGCGGTAAAATCATCGCAGTGAGTGACATCACCGGTGCAGTTAAGAACCCAAGTGGAATTGAGATAAAGGAATTGCTTAAGCATAAAGAAAGAACTGGCAGTTTAAAAGATTTCAATGGTGGAGATGCCATGGATGCTCGTGAACTGCTTGTACACGAATGTGATGTTCTCATCCCATGTGCTCTAGGTGGAGTTCTGAACAGGTTAGGACCTTGTACAAGAAATTTATTCCTACCTTTTTATTTCTTCAATACTCAATAGTAGTGCATATTGATAGTTTATTTTTTAAAGGACACTGTTACTTCTCCAATGTCAGTGACAGGAGACAACCCTCTAATTATTTAAGAAACTGAGGATATTTCATATGACAAGAGAACGTTGGCACTAATGTTATGCTAATACTTCATTTGTATGTGTGTGAGAATGCATGCAAGTGCAAATTATCCATTAAAGCATCATTTGTCCTTTTAATTTAACATTATTTAACGTAGTTCAATTGAGTTTTAGTTTATTTTTATGTTATTTATGTTCATCACCCATATTTTTTTTTTTTAGCTAGGACTCCGATTTCTTGCATTTGTATGGTACCAAACTAAATCAAATTTTCGGTAATAGTACATTGTGTAGTTGCTATTTTATTTGGGGAAAAAGAAAAAAAGAAAAGAAATGAAACTATCCATATAGTTCATCTGATATCTTATGCCCTCCTCAAAATCTACTTCATAACTGATGGTGCTTTGAGAGTTGAAAAATTGTTGCTGATTAGAATTGATATTAGCTTTTGCAATGTTTTGTGGGAAAATAAAAGAGGATATGTTTCTAGTTTAATCTTCTGATTTATCACATCCAAAATCTTTTTGCCTAAAAATTTTCATTCATCCTTTGAAGGGAAAATGCTGCAGATGTGAAAGCTAAGTACATTATAGAGGCTGCAAATCATCCTACTGATCCAGAAGCAGACGAGGTAAAGTTGCATTTTGGGTTTTTAGGACATTCATGTGATGAAAAGTTATAGAATCTGATGCATGAGATTATGTTATTGCAGATTCTATGTAAGAAGGGAATTATAATACTCCCCGACATATATGCAAATGCTGGGGGTGTGACTGTTAGCTATTTTGAGTGGGTTCAGGTAACAAATCAGATATTTTCTCCCTATGAAATCTATGACATATGTGCAACGGGTGTCATATGCTCAAACAGATTCGTTATTTATAAAGACTCTTACATGATGCAATTTGATTATTTTGCAGAATATTCAGGGTTTTATGTGGGATGAAGAGAAGGTAAATAGGGAGCTTAAGAGGTACATGACTCGAGGTTTTCAAAATGTCAAGAATATGTGCAAATCGCATGATTGTAATCTCCGAATGGGTGCTTTTACACTAGGGGTAAACCGGGTTGCACGTTCCACCGTCTTAAGGGGTTGGGAAGCATAAATTGCTTCTTTTTAGTCTTCTAGTTTTTCCATTTCTCCTTTATCTTCAACCTTATCCCTATTCACAGCTAAGAAAGTAAGCTTGGAAGCTATTCTTACACCCCGCTATCTAACAGATTTGTTAGACAACTGAAAATCATTACCAGCAATTTGTCTGAAGATGTGTTAGTCATCGTTATTGTTGTTACCATTATCAATTTTGTTGGGGACTGAAATGCTATCTTGCATATTCCATTTGAAATCAACAGATTAATTTTAGTTTGGCCTTAAGCCACTACCTGTGGTTCTTGATTTTCCAAAAAGTCTAATCATATCACTTTTAATGGTGAATAATATGTGCTCTAGTTGATTGATTGTCAGGCTGTTTACTTGTTGCATTAAAGAATCATTTGCCATAGCTTTTTAAGTTACGAGACTTTTAAACACTGAACTTTGTTATTGGACTGAGATCCGAACCAGGTGCAATACCTCCCATCCCACTTACAAAATTTTTTCACATTTTAACTTTAAGAAATGCTATGTTCATAACATTTTCATAACAAATCTTAGGTGATAAATTTTATAAGTTGTTACTGATAGGGTAGAAAAGTAATTTCAATTGTATGTTCAAATTAAAACAAATAACAACTAACCGCTTATGATTTACTGTGAAAATATTGTGGATGTAGCATCTCTTTTTAACTTTTTACCCTTTTACCTTTTTTTCACCTTTTTAAGGGTTGAGATTAATGATGTGGCATCAAGCTATCAACACCATCCCATTTAGTCTTAGGGTCCGTTTGGATACAGCTGAAACTGAAAATTGAAAAATACTGTAGCAAAATAATTTTTTAATGTATAAAAACACTGTTCAGCCTTAAAATTACTGTTCATTAGCATAAAATCAATGTTCATGGCTAATGAACAGTGCACAACACGCGTCCCATTAATGAAGAACAAAAAAAAAAAGGGAAGGGGCTGAAACGCAGACGCTAAGCGTTTCAGCCCCTCCCAAACGCACACTTACTAGTGGCAACAAATCAGGGAATAAATGCAAGTAGTTTCATACCTGATAAAGGAAGCAACTTGTTCATACTTTCATTAAAGTCATACATACCAATGTCCCAGATATTGCCAATTCCGTCAATTACTTGAAGTCTGAAAATTCATGTGTAAAAAGAATAGCTTGCCCATAATTTCACTGACAAAAACAGGGGAGGAAAGATAATCTTTTATATTTCAAAGCATGGGCTTCTTCCATACTTTCTATCTAGACCATTTTAGACAATAAAATAAGGAGGTAAGATACTAGATATGAAGATATAGGCCAAAACAAGAGCTAGAGGAAGAGCAATCTTAGAATAGCCATGGCTTCCATGGTCATTACTTCCTCATTGCATGTAGCATCCTGCACACATCATGTCACTAAGAAGCAACAGCCTCGATCGGGTACTGCACGCTCTTTGGGTTTAAAGCAGGTGGCAAATGTTGTTACACTGGATGTTGAGGGCCAAAAAGGTTTTAACACAGCAGAACACCACGTGAAGTCTGCTTTATACAATGAAAAATCAAACAACGCCAAAGATGAGATGGAGCATGGTTCAGACACAGACAGCAGACATTGTGGTCCAAAGTTTGTCGATGAGCGATGGAAGAATGGGACATGGGATCTTAATATGTTTGTTCATGATGGGAAGATGGACTGGGATGGTGTCATTGTTGCAGGTACAGCTTCTCTCTTCCTCTCTGTGGTTCACAAGTAAAAATTATTCAGCATAAAAAACACTAGACACAAATATTGTTCACAGACTTCACTCATTGTTTGACATCCATTATGGCAAGGAAGGCTATACTAGTCACAAAGCAAATTGTCACAACCTCTTCTGCTCAAATATGTTTGGCAACTTACAAATTTGAGTTATCCTATTCTGTTTAACATAAATATTGCAAACGCCCCATACAAATCAAGTCCACAAGTAAATGAAGCTATGCTTTTTGAATGGAAAACTTTTTCTTTTACCAAGCAAACCTCTTCCTCTCTCATTAAAACCCTTTAGAAGGTGAGGGAAATGCTATGGAATATGGGTTTGAACTGTGATTCTATAAGCAGCCTTGCTGAAAGATTATATTTATGAATATTGAAAGATAAAGTACTTGTAAACCGGTGGGTAATAACAGTCATATATACCTGCACCTGGAATCCTGACTTCAGTTATACATTCCCATATTATTAACAGGCTGCAAAGGTTTATAAACGAGGGAAAATCTTGTTACACACTAGCAATTACACAGTCCTTACATACTCCCTTTGAAATTGTGTTTTCAGCTCACATGGCATTGTGTCAAGGGCAGAGGGTGGGGGCGTCGAGGGGAAGTGCCCCCCTTGAACTTCCAAAAATTGCTCTAATAATACCACTATATTGTGCAAAAATGTCTTATTTGCCCCCTTAAACAAAAGGATAAATAAGTTTTCTCTTTTTTTAAATTACCACGATAGCTTCTCTTACATGTAAATAGACCTACATTTCAAAAACTCTTATATAAAAATAATGGTAGAAATGAAAAAAATGATGTTTTATATCCATTGCTTTCCTTGTTAGTGACGTTGTCATTGATCTTACTAGTAGCAATGGCTACTGTTAAAAGAACTTTTTTTAGCAATGAACATAATTAGTAATTGATTACACAATCAAATGGGATATCAATGGATAAATGATTTCTTAGTCACATATATTAATAAAGATACATTTAAGACTATTGAGTGTGAAGAAATCACGCAGCAGTTTCAAAATATAAAAATCATCGAGGGCAATTAAGTAAATCAAACTAGGTGTGAAAAAATAAATTAAAGTTTAGATATTATGTAAGATTATGTATGAGAATTACATTAGCATATAGTTGGTTATTTACTTTGTTATTAATATTAATTAATATTTTTCAGATTAATTTGTTATTTTCAGTTTTGTCTTGAAATCTTGCCCCCTTGATCCAATTTCTGTCTCTGCCACTACATTGTGTGTACAGTGAATGTGCAATAGCAAGTATGTGATAATTATTACTTAATGAATAATTAGGCAAAGACCAAGTTCAACAGAAAAATATCTCTAAACATTTTGTATGAGTATGATTCATCTATGTTGGTCTTGAAGAAGCAAGAAGGAGGAAGTTTATTGAGTTGCATTCGGAAGCAGCCACAAACCAAGATCTAGCGCTCTTTAGGACTTCCATCATACCTTGGTGGGCATGGCTCGTGAGGTCCTATCTCCTAGAAGCCGAGCTAATAAATGGTTATAACGAAATTTCTAGCACCTCTGGCCTTCGACTTTTCAATTTCATAGAAAATGATGAATTTGTCAATCATTATTCTAACATCTCTCAGCCCAGATCCACTAAAAGGTAAGACTCAACAAGTGAGCTTTTAAACCTTTTAAATGGAGGTTGAGTGAGACAAGATTCGAATTTAAGACCATGTGATAAATTACCACTTGTCTTAAAAATTTTACAAAATGAAAATTTTAACCATTATTCTAAAAACTTCTTTGCATTACTACCTCTCACTTGTATCTTCTTGTAGGTCGAGCTGCTATGGTAGGATTCTTCATGGCATACTTAGCAGATGCATTAACAGGTCTTGATGTAGTAGGCCAAACTGGCAATTTCATATGCAAGGCAAGACTCTTTGAGACAGTCATCAGTGTGATACTTTTAAGACGAACAGAAGATTTTGAGAACCTGAAGAAGCTAGCTGAGGAGGCTACCTTCTATGACAAGCCGTGGCAAGCATCATGGCAAGACCAAAATACAAGCACTGGTATTATGGAGCAAACTGGAAAGAAAACTTAGTTTGCCTTGTATAAATTTGTTCTTTCATTGTGTTACAAAAAAGTTAGGACTATGATAGGCACCGGATTTGCAAGTGAAGGAAAAGTGTATGATGATTGCATTGCGCATGTGATAACTGTTTGTGTTCATTTGGCATTGCTGTAGGAAGTAGAGCTTTTAACTGTAGAATTTTAGTAGTAGAGCATTTGCGATATAAATATTTTAACAGTCTAAATTATGACATTGCTGGTGTAGTGGTTGTCAATTTGGAAGTTGTTCACTATATTTCAAATAGAGTTGAGTACAATCATATATAGATACAAACAGAGGAATTTTAGGAACCTATTCTAGGCTATACACGGTTTTTGGCTAGGATCAAGGATGACCCTTGAAGTATGGGATTTACATTAAAACAGATTTCTACAATTAATCTAATTGGACAGCTCACGCCAACACTCCTCCTCAAGTTGGTGCATAGATATCTCTAATGCCCAACTTGTCAAGTGAGATGTAAAAGTTCCTTGTAGACACTGCTTTTGTGAGTACATCCACCAACTGTTCTTCTGATTTAACAAATGGAAGTCGAATAATCTTTTCTTCAAGATTCTGTTTGATGAAGTTCCGATCCACCTCAACATGCTTAGTGCGATCATGTTGGACCGGATTATGGGAGATATCAATGGCTGCCTTGTTATCACAAAACAAGTTCATTTCAGAGCTGGAAGCACAGCCAATCTCAGCTAGCAACCTTTTAAGCCAAAGAAGTTCACATATACCCTTGACCATTCCCTGAAATTCAGCTTCAACACTAGAGAACGCAACTACCTTTTGTTTCTTGCTCCTCCATGTAACAAGATTGCCTCCCACAAAAGTAAAGTACCTTGATGTAGATTTCCTATCCGTGGTGTTCCCTGCCCAGTCAGCATCTGTGTAGCCATCAACATTCAAATGGTCATTTTTTGAGAACATAAGTCCTTTCCCAAGAGAGGACTTCAAATAATGAAGGATCCGTATTACAGCATCGATATGGTCTTCACTTGGGCAGTGCATGAATTGACTCACTACACTCACAGCATAAGCAATATCTAGTCGTGTATGAGATAAATAGATGAGTTTACCAACTAACTGTTGATACCTCTGTTTGTCCGCTGGCACTTGGTCTACATACTCCCTGAGTTTATGATTTTGAACAATTGGAATGTCAGCAGGTTTACACTCTAGTATTCCTACCTCTGCCAGCAAGTCTAGTATATATTTCCTTTGAGAAAGAAATATGCCTTGTTTTGACCTTGCTACTTCAATCCCCAAAAAAAACTTAAGCCCTCCCAAGTTCTTCATCTCAAACTCAGTTGACAATTGCTCTTGAAGTCTGGAGATTTCTTCTACGTCATCCCCTGTAATGATCATGTCGTCTACATAAACTATGAGAGCTGTTACTTTTCCCACTCGATGTTTTAGAAAAAGTGTATGATCAGAATTACTTTGTTGAAAGCCATATTTCCTCATTGCCGAACTAAATCTACCAAACCATGCTCGAGGTGATTGCTTTAGTCCATACAATGCTCGTTGTAACCTACATGCGATCTTTGCCTCTAAGGTAGCAGTATAGCCTGGTGGAATATCCATGTAAATTTCCTCTTCAAGATCACCATGGAGGAAGGCATTTTTCACGTCCAATTGGTGCAATGGCCAATCTAAGTTTGCTACAAAAGATAACAAAACTCTAACAGTTTTTGGTTTGGCTACAGGTGAGAAAGTATTCTGATAATCTATACCATATGTCTGTGTATAACCATTTGCCACTAACCTTGCCTTGTATCGATCAATAGACCCGTCTACTTTATATTTAATGGAGAAAATCCACTTACACCCTACTGTCTTCTTCCCTTCAGGCAGTACACTTAATACCCATGTGTTATTTTTCTGCAATGCCTCCAATTCTTCTTTCATAGCTTAAGCCCATTTTGGATATGATAAAGCTTCTTCAACACTACTCAGAATCTGACATGAGGAGAGTGTATGTGCAAAAGTCCTGAGAGGTTCAGATAGTCTTTGAGTAGACATATAATTGGCTATCGGGTACTTGGATCGCCGTTCTTCTATGTTTGGGGAGTATCGATTTAGTGGCTTACCTCGATTATGTCTGAAAAGTAGAACATAACCCGCAGATGTATCTATAGCATTAGTTTGTAAAGGTGTGGTAGAAAAGCTTACCTCAGGAATATTCTCAGGAGGAGGGTCGTCAGGTACTAAGGAGTGAAGGGATTCTTCAGATTCTGGATCTTCCGATGGATCAAGTACCGGTTCAGCTTCAGTTCTTGGAGGTTCACCCATGTCGTTCCCATCATTCGGATGTGCTAGGCTGTCACTAACATCCAGCACTTCAACATCCAACCAATTCCGTTCTTCACCATGGATCTCCCCCTGAAAAGGGGAATTGGATACTGATGATGGAAAAAGGTGTCTGATTCTAGGAAAGTAACATCCATGGTAATGTAGGTTTTTTTGGAAATGGGATCGTAGCACCGATATCCCTTTTTGTGTACTCCATACCCCAAAAATAGACACCGGATAGCGCATGGATCCAACTTCGTTCGTTGATTTTTATGGAGGTGAACAAAAGCAACACAGCCAAAGATTCGGGGAGGAATCATCAAAACAGTAGGTAATGAGACATGATCAGAAAGCACCTTTAGTGGAGTCTGAAATTGTAAGATTTTTGTGGGCATACGGTTCAGTAAATGCACAGCTGTGGCAACAGCATCACTCCAGTAACTATTCGGCACATGTGCATTGATCAATAAAGCACGGGCAATTTCTAAGATGTGCCGATTCTTCCTTTCAGCAGTGCCATTCTGTTGTGGGGTTTGTGAACATGAGGTTTCATGGAGAATACCATGACTGTTGAAGTATATCTGGAATTGCTGATTAACATATTCTCCTCCATTGTCAGAACGAAAGATCTTAATTTTTGCTGAAAATTGTGTTTGAACCATGGTATGAATTGATTGAAAAACAGCAAATACTTCATCTTTGTGTTTTAGTAGGTAAAGCCATGTCATTCTTGTGCAATCATCAACAAAAATTATAAACCAACGATGACCAGAAGATGTGGTTACTGGGGAAGGTCCCCATACATCAGAATGGACTAAATCAAAAGGAATCACACTTTTATTCATACTCAGGGGATAAGAAGCCCTATGACTTTTGGCTAATATACAAGTATCACACTTAAAATTTAAGTGTGTGACATTGGAAAATAAATCAGGCAATAAGTGCTTCAAATACCCAAATGATGGATGCCCAAGTCGATGGTGCCATAACCAAATCTATCTTTCCTTGTTACTAAGTATGTGGTGCATATGATTTGCTCTGCCTAAACTGAAGTAATCCACGTAGTATAATCCCCCCCTCTTAGTACCACGCCCAATTATCTCCTTGGTGAGAATATCCTGAAGTAGGCAAAAAGTAGAATACATCAATATCACACAATTAAGATCTGCAGTAACTTGACTCACAGACATTAGTTTATTTGAAAGAGAATGTACAAGTAATGTATTAGCTAATGAAAGAGAGGAGATAAAGTCACTGTTCCAACCCCTGTAACGGGAGAAGTGACCCCATTGGCATTTGCAACACGACTCCGTCTTGGCTGAGTTGTATGGGAGAAATCATTTAAGTCAAATGTCATGTGGTCTGTAGCTCCAGAGTCAAGAATCCAGTCATCATTATTACTGTGAATAGAGATATGAAGTGCCTTACTACAAATACCTAGGTCATGTGGAGGTTCTACTTGAGAGATGAGGGATAACGAAGGATCACACGTGACCACAGCAGCTCTCCCAATGTGGTCATCAGTAGCAGAGGCTTCTCGTTTTTTTCGTGCTTGAAAGTGGTTCCACCAATCTGGGTACCCATTTAGTTTGAAGCAAGTGTCACAAGTATGTTTGGAGTTGCCACAATGGGCACACTTCATGCCATCATATGAAGCTTTGGTTTTGGATGATGAGTTAGACTTTCCACTACTCAGAGAAAGAACCCTTGATTTTAGTGGCGTCTGGTAGTGACTTCCCTTGATCCCTTTGGATGCCATAATTGCTCCAGGATTAGTAGTTGCACTCTATATCATCACAGTCTACCTAACATCTTCCCTTCAAACAAAAGGGTAGGCCTGTTCCACCGTAGGGAATGGTTTTAATTGGAGCACATCACTCCAAGTTTTATCCAATCTATCATCTAATCCATCAAGGAAAGTATAAACCCGATCTTCCTGTAGAATCGAGTTGTATTTCTGTATGTCAATAGCACACTCCATTGGGTTAGGACGACGAAAATCGATTTCTCGCCACAACCCTTGAACATCGTTGTAGTATTTTTCAATGGATCCACCAGCCTGCTTCATGCGAGTAACACGATGCCGGAGATCATAGACTTGAGACGTATCTGTCCCATCAAAATAGGTGGTAGCAGCAGCGTCCCAAACCTGTTTTGCAGTTGGGAAGCGGATAAAATTGGCAATCAAGGAAGGGTCCATCGAGTTTATCAACCAATCCTTGACGATGGAGTTTTCGGTTCGCCATCTCCTAAACGAGGGATCAGTTTCTGGAGGCTGGGGAGAATCTCCATTGATATATCCCAACTTGTCTTTCCCAGAGATATACATCTCCACAACCTGGGACCATAAAGCATAGTTGGATCCTTCCAACTTGATACCGATTGGAGCGGTTGAAGAGTTAGCAAGCTGTGGTTGAGGTAAGGTCTGGGTTCTAGTCAAGACCTCCGTCATTTTTGTTGTCAGGACGTTAAGGACGGAGTTGGTTTGGGGAATGAGAGGTTGTGTTAGGTCTCCGGATTCCGCCATGGATTCTAGCCAGTCTGGGTTTTTCTTGGTTTCTTTTCTAGTCACACGGTGGTTTGAGTAGAGGTCCTAGGGACTTGCTCTGATACCATGTCAATTTGGAAGTTGTTCACTATATTTCAAATAGAGTTTAGTACAATCATATATAGATACAAACAGAGGAATTTTAGGAACCTATTCTAGGCTATACACGGTTTTTGGCTAGGATCAAGGATGACCCTTGCAGTATGGGATTTACATTAAAGTAGATTTCTCTAATTAATCTAATTTGACAGCTCACGCCAACAGTGGTATAAGTACGTAGGTAGTCAAGTAAAGGACCTAAAAGTGGAGATGAAATATTAATATGTATATATGGAGACATAAATGAGAAAGCATTGAAAGGGCCTAAGCAGTTTTATTCTCTTGCATACTAAATGGGTTCTAAGGAAAAATTATTGGCTCCAAAACTGAAGAATTGGATTTTGTTCAATTTCTTGGGCTACCTCTTGCAATAGGGACGACCTGATAACCTATGAAGGACTAACAAGCACATCACAAAAAGTGTCTTTAACGTAGCATTGTCTTAGTTTTAGGTAATCTTACTTCCCTTATTAATTGTAGTTGAATGCATGATTTAATATATTCTATATTGGTTCTTTGTTTTTCCCAAGCCTCTACCCCTAATGTTTGTTTGTTGTTTTGTTTTTTATTATTTCATAGATAGTTGACGCTCTAGGAATATTTTTTTTTTCAGATGGTCATTAAAAAAATTTAATAAAAATAAAACTTGAATATATAAACATCACAAAATATAAAATACACAAATGCATAAATTTTTAAAATTCTATTTCACAAGTTTTTATATTATAAAATCGTTGTGTAATATGATAGCTTCACTATTGGTGTTATCTGCTACATCTTTTTTCATAGGGGTGACAAAATTAGACACAACCTATGAACTCGACATGACACGACACGATACAAAATTAGCAAGTAAGAGGTTGAGGCTTAACAGGTTAATGTCATATTCAGGTTGACATGACTGACGTGTTTAATAAATGGGTTTGGTTAGTGTCCAATCTATGAAACTCGTTTGACTTGTCTAACTTGTTTAATTAAATTACAATTTACCGATGTCTCCTTCAAATCTTAAGTATATAAATTTATTAGTTGTTGTGGTTTATTTCCCTTGAAGTATTATGACTGATTATTTGTGATATTGAGATATGTTTTAGTTTTGAATGATTATTTATGATGCAGTTAATCGTTAGTTTTGAATTTTATATTTTTTTTTTAATAATTCAATTTGGTTAATACTAATTTTTTTTCATTTTGATAAAATCTGATAAATAGGTTGACATGATTGACCTGTTAAATATATGGGTCATGTTAGAGGTGAGGAATCTTGACCCATTTAATAAATATGTCAGGTTAATATTGACCCATATAATTAGATACTCATTAGTCGACACAACACGAACCTGACACATGAACACAAATTGTCATCCCTACTTTTTCAATGTACACAAACAAGCAATTATTAAGCTATTGATCTCTCATTCAATTACCAACATATTGCCTAAATAAGTAATAATATAAACAAAATGCATTATCTTTTTTAAAAGAAAAGTGTATCACATAAATCCAATAAATTCAGCTAAATACTAAAGCAAACACTAACAGACTAGTTATTTGAAAAGTGTGCATTTTTTTATATAAAAAAATAGCAATTTTAAAATATGCCATTTGAAAACACAATTTAAAAAACCACAATTAAACTTTTGATTTTGGTTTTTAGATTAATTTGTTTGTTTGGACAATTTTTGAGAATTGATACGTCCACAACATTTTTCCAACACTTTCACAACAAAGCCTAAGCAGTAATTTTTTACTAATTCTAATTTGAACTTACCACTAAAATTAATTTTTTGTTCAGCAGTAACAATCTACTATTTAAGATTTGTTACAAAAATGTTACAAAAATATTGTTAACATAGCATTTTTCACATTTTTTTAGTTCAACATTCAAGGGACCAAAATTTTGGAGAGGTTAAATTTTATTTTTAATGGACTCAATTGTTATTAAGGGTGTTCAAGTTTTTTTCCTAAGGTGGTAAAAAAACCCATATTAATGTAAAACTCAAATTTTTTTAAGGTATATATAAAAAAAATTTAAAAAAAAAATCAGAGTGGTCATGTGACCATCTCAATTAACCCTTAGGGCCGCCCCTGAGAATGGTTGATAGCCAAGCTAAGCAGGCTACATAATTGCTATGTCACACCTTAGGTAACAAGCTTTATTCACAAGAATCACAATTTGTCACTTTATATACAATAAAAATGATAAAGTAGAAGAAAAAAATGACTTAAGTAGTGACCTTAAAGTGAAAGTTGTTGTGCATTGTGACCTTCATTTGACGCCAATATATACATATATATATATATATATATATATATATAAAATATGTTTTACTTTTTTTTGGTTTGGACCCATAAAATAATAAATTTGAACACCTCAACCCTAGATTTTTTTTAAGCCTAACTGAAATAAGTTTGAATATGATTCTCTTAATAATATCTTGGTCTTTTTAAACACACACACACACAAAACTAATTTGATATAAAATTTGGAAAAAAATTAATAAGTTCAACAATAAAAGTAGAAATTTGTTAATCTTAAACCTTATAGATCTTAATAAATTTGTAATAAAATCAATCAAATGGGAGATCAATTGATGAATGATTATTTGGTTATGTACATTGAAAGAGATGTAGCTTGCAAAATTAATAATAAAGATATCATGCAACAATTTCAAAATATGAAACACCATAAAAAGCAATTGTAAAATTTTATATATTTCAGTTTTTTTTATTTTTTTTATTTGAGAGGATGATATATTCAAGTTTTCTCCTGTTTAAAGTTTTAAATAATTTATGTTTCTTATTGACGCCCTTAAAAAATAATCTTAGAGCCGCCACTGAACTCAACTCCATCCAACCTACTAAATAGAAGAGCAGAGCTCCCAAGTTCTTGTTTCCTTAAGGTACCCGTCAATTATTGGAACGTCACTATTGTCCCCACCCTATCATGCAAGCAGGGCAGGAAAATTTTTCTTGTCCCATCCCCTTGGGGTCCTATGAAACCCCACCCACTCCATAAAACTCTACTTTTGGTTTATTTACCCAGGATTAATATAATTGTTTTTAATAAAACTTGTTTCCTTAATAAAAATATACTTGAAATTACAAAAAAATTTATCTCATTAAATCAAATTAATTTTTAGCAAAAATTGAATAATATTATTAAAGTGTTTAACAAGACAATATCACAACAAAAACAAAAATCTCATAATACAAAATGAATGATTCAATAGTATGTAAATTTGTTAATAATAAAGACAAAAGAAAATGTCAAAATTTTATTGACAAATCTGATTGACTGGATTTGTTTATAATCAATGATTTGTCACTACCAAATTAGAAATATTATAAATTTGTTATAAACAATGATATTTTTGTTAGTTTATAATACAAAATCAATGATTCAATAGTAAAGACTTTTATTGACAAATCTGATTGACCAGCTGGGAATATTCTGATCGTTGCTCTTACTCCCCTCTCATCTAAGCTTTATAGTCAAAAAATCATCGCCTGAAACTTGCAGCAACTGTTCTGCTTGTATATATTACTACAGTGCTTTCCCAGTTCTCGTCGGTCTGTATTTGCTGCTTATCTTTGATCTTGATCAACTAACTTGAACATCTTTTGAGCTCGAAGGAATAAATGGTTGTAAAACTTTAATGGGTCATCATGCTTTTTATTGATTTTGAACTACTTTTTGGCTTGCTGTTGGTTGGATGCTACTTATTTAAGTGCCATGTTCAATCTTTTAGAGCTGCCTTGCTCTGTAGATCATGTACTAGATATAGACACTACGGGAATTCAACTATATATATATATATATATATATAGAGTAATGATTATCACACATAATGTATACGTGCACACAAGCTGAAATCATGTTTCGAAAACACAATTTTAGTTAAAATTGTGAATTCACAATTATAACTGCACTTTTACGGGCTGTGCAACTAGCTCTCTCTGTAAATACATAGACAAAGACACATTATATATGTGCATATATATTCTAACATCTTTCAAGGGCTTTGATTATGGTTCATCAAAGTACCAGACTGTGCTACTTTCTGCAAGAAATTTTGACTTGCTTGGGAACCTAACTTTGCCTCAAAACTGGATTGCAGTTATCTTATAATACAAGCAACTTCTTTCAAGCAAAAGTTTTGAGGCCCTAAACAGGAGCATACCTATTTTAGGAAATTCTTGCAAGTATGGCACCTATTATAATCAGTTTCTTTATATGGTGGTCTCCTGAGACTGCATCCAGTACTAGATCACTAGAACGTAAACAAAAACTAATGCTCATGTCTGTTTCCAGGACAATGGTGGGTGAACCTGTTAATTTGAATGAGTTTCAAGAATTGGCTAGGGAAGCCCTTCCAAAAATGTATTATGACTTCTATGCTGGGGGAGCTGAGGATCAGTACACGCTAGAAGCGAACATGGAAGCATTTCGTAGAATCATGTAATGTGCTAGTCTTAATAGGGCAAAGTAGGTATGGCATTTTACCAATTAGTTTTAATGTTTTCTCAGGATTCGGCCTAGAATTCTTGTGGATGTCAGTAGAATAGATTTGTCAACTAATGTATTGGGGTACAATATATCGGCGCCCATTCTGATAGCTCCAACTGCCTTGCATAAGTTGGCACACCCTGAAGGTCTAAAGTCCTCTAAAAAAGACTTTGGTTGAGATTCCTTACCCCCTGTCAAATGCTTATATTACTTGCTATTTGTTTCAGGAGAGGTTGTCACAGCCAGAGCAGCCGCTGCATGTAAAACTATAATGGTATTAATACAACGAATTTGTCATACTTACAAAAGGTGTAGCAGACTAATTTATCTTTTACTGCAGGCTCTATCCTTCACATCTTCTTGCACTTTGGAGGAGGTTGCTTCCAGCTGCAATGCTGTTCGGTTCTTTCAAATATATGTATTGTATTCTTCTTGATCTCTTATTATTTCAATTTTTGTTGTTAATCTTTTCCTCATGTGTTATTATTATTATTATTTTGGTAGAAACACGCACTGAAATTTGATTACCCTTTACGAATAGGTATACAAGAGGCGAGATTTATCAGCTCTGTTGGTGCAGAGAGCAGAGAGAAATGGATACAAGGCTCTTGTCCTAACTGCTGATTCTCCCAGAGTTGGATGAAAGGAGGCAGACATAAAGAACAAGTGAAATATCATCTCACTCCTTTTCCTTCTGTGTGCAAGCACAATTAATTTGATTTCCAGAAAAGTTTGGCATAAACTGCTTTTAAAAAGGAGACAGGACACGAATTTGAACTCTAATAACAAAAGATATCTTACTTATTTGTCTCTTGTATCTATGCAATGAGCTATATCTTATGCATCTCATTTGAAACAAAATTTTGATAATTTCTGCAGAATGATTTTACCCAAACTGAAGAATACAGAGCGTTTCCTATCACTTGAATCTTCTTCTGTGAGTGGAATATTTCTGTACTTTTGAATCTAAATTTAACAGCTAAGCTCAGAATGAAGAGGTTCTTCTTCCAAGGTGTCTAATATCTTCTTTCAAAAGATACGTGGCTTTAACAGTATCATATCATATTTTACTTTGATAAGGCAAAAAAATCTTCATTAATCTGTAAAGAAACAAGTGATCAGTGAGGTGTTCTTATGCAGCAATACCATTTATCAATATGAATAAATTCAAAGTACAAGGTACACAAATGAGTGAATCTCAAACATGCATGGAGTGTCCTATGTCTAATTGTCTATCATAAATGGATTAACATTCTTATCTGTGATTCACATGTCACTACCTCACCAATTATCAGTATGTGGGATATGGCATCTTTGTCTGCTTTTGCCCAAACTAGCATTTAAATTTTTTACAATGTAATAGAGAAATATCTCTATCATGTATTTCTGACCACAATGAAACAGAAATTCATAATATTTTACAAATACTATTACTAAAATTGTATTGTAAAAGTGCTGTTGGTTATTCAAACTCATAGACTAAAATTGTTACAACTACTCCAAAATTAATCTATTGCAGGATAATGGTTCAGATTTAGAAGCTTCTACCAAAGAGAAAGGATGCTTCATTTTGGTGGAAGGTTTAAACCAGCACTACTTTGTTACCTTCTGATATGCTTGTTTTAATATGTCAGGAAAGGTTAGATATGTCAATTATGAAGGACCAGTCTGGCTAGCTAGCAAAGTCTCGTGGTTTCCATAGCAGGGATATAGGATTGATTAGGGATAGGGAGGTTTGTGGGTGGAGAAAAGACATGACATAAGATATGAAATGCAAATTATTTATATTTCTATCATGTACTCTGGAAGTGTTGTGATTATTCAAACTCATAGACCAAAGTTAGTTATTACAACAATTCCAAAACTGACCTTTTGCAGGATAATGGTTCAAATTTAGCAGCTTTTGCCAAAGAGACAAAGGATGCTTCCTTTTGTTGGAAGGTATATACCAGCAAGTATTATGATTTGCTACTGTTATGCTTGTTGCAATATGTCAGAAAAGATTAGTTGTGTCAATTACAAAGATTCCATTCTGCTTAGTTGGCAAAGTCTCATAGTTTCATGTCAGTGACCTATGATTGATTAGGGATAAGACGTTTAATGGATGGGAAAAAAAGACATGCCATAAGTTATTAGATGAATGCAAATATGAAATATCAGAAAGATACTACAACTACTTGAAAGGTCATATTTTGTACTCTTTAATAGTGTTGGCTGGGGTGCACTCTTGAACCATGGTTTAATTAGTGCATTATAACATCTGCAGGACATAGAATGGCTAAGTACAATTACAAACATGCCAATCCTTATCAAGGGATTACTTACTCGTGAAGATGGTAAGGTCAAGCTCTAATTGTGACAGTCATATCTCTTCACTTCATCTCTCTCACACTACTTACCTTTAATCACAAAAAAGGAAGAACCTTCTCTGCCTTTGAATGAAACTTTCAGTTCTTATTTATTAACCAATTGAAAGTCTTAACTTCTCCATTCTAAAATTCTATTTCTTTTTATTTAATGATTGTAGTTATATAGGAAACTCTTTGAAATCATTTTTTTTTCTTTAGAAATTCAAGTATTGGAGCACTGCTAATCATACTAACCAAGTAATCTTCATTTTTTTATCCTCCTCAACTCTCTCTTTATTTTTTTATAAATCCTTTAAATACTCCATTGTTTTCATTTCGGATTTCAGTTCATTATTCAAGCATCCTTAAAATTTGATGTATTACTATTGGCAGCAATAAAGGCTGTAAAAGTAGGTGTTGCTGGGATTGTTGTCTCCAACCATGGAGGTCGCCAGCTTGATTATGCTCCTGCTACTATTACTGTTCTGGAAGAGGTGGGGCTCTCTCTCTACTGTTTAGCAAAAGAAAGACGGTCTCTACTCTCTACTCAATTAGTTTGTTGGTGTGTAAGACACGGATATTGGGTTTTAGTTGTAGACACATTGTATCTTTCTGCTTTTATATATATATAGGGAAAGCTTGCAGGTGGTTATTTCATAGCAAGACACCCTCAACATAACATTTTGTAGGAATTATTAGCATTTCAATACAGAAAACGTAAATGCTCATGCATTCCTGCACAGGACTTGTTTTGTTTGGATTCATGTACTGTTACTAGCATACAGAACATAATGCTCATTGGAAGGAAAGTTTAATCAGCAAGTTTAGTCACATGTCTGATGATATTGATGTACCTTTTGATTCCAGGTGGTTCAAGCTGTTGGAGGGAGAATTCCTGTTTTCTTTGATGGAGGAGTGCGGCGAGGAACAGATGTCTTCAAGGCATTAGCCCTTGGTGCACAAGCCGTCCTTGTAAGCTCTCCAACACAAACTATTTAATTCTGCAAACACCTCATTTATTTCATATGCAATGTTGGCAATGTAATTGCTAAACTATTTTTCTGTCATGCACTCGTTTACTGCCATTGTGTGAGTTTCAAAATGTCAATAGATGTCTCTACATCCAACTGATGGTTTTTAGAGATGCAGCTCTATCATACTGAGCTAATGGAATTGCCAGTCATCTTTTTCAACTTACTGCTTGAGTGGCCCCTAAACCAATAAATATGATAGTGAGGGAGGGAAAGGTTGAACCACGTTAATTTCATGGGTTCTTTATCTTTATCTCTTTGTCTTCTTTACACAATAAAATAAACTTGTTGTCAAGGGTGGAATTAGAAGCCAATCAAATATTTGATTTCCTGGTCATCTCAGTCTCCTTCCCATCCTTTCACAAACCAATTTGACTGTTAATCGACATTGTCATTGAGCACATCGAGCTCTGTAAGAAGCTTCCTTTGCGAAGCTCTTTGGTCTTTCCTCAAGAACTCATTGCAACGTTGATTGCCAAAAACCTTCTTTCTTTTTTTTCACAAAGCTTAACCCAAAAACTTAAACTTATAGGTTTAACTATGTATATCAAGTGTTCTATCCATTTATGTTTCTTTGATGATGAATTCAATACTCACACATACACTCATAAGTCATAACAAATATGTCACATATGAAGAATTAGAAGTATCACTATAGTTATTAGGGTATATGCTTCTTAATCATTGCTCTCTTAAGTTTATTGTAATCTACATATGTAATCGCAGATTGGAAGGCCTGTTATCTATGGACTAGCGGCTAAGGGAGAATACGGGGTGATGCAAGTTATTAAAATGCTGAAGGATGAACTTGAGCTCACCATGGCTTTATCTGGCTGTCCTAGTGTGAAGGATATCACTAGAAGGCATGTGAGGACAGAGCGTGAAAGGCTCCATTCAATGCTCTAATAAAATGTTAAAAGCATTAACAATATTTTGGAGAAAAATTATTTTGATCATCATGGTTGCTTTTGGAAACTTGGACTTGAATTCGGACATGGATTCTAAATTAATAGATTTGAAATGCTTTGATTTCAAATACATTGATTTTAGGTGTTATTTCAAATTCAATGATTTTAAACTTTTAAAATGGTAGATTTGTCAAATCTAAATCCTTGACAAGATATTAGTATTTTAATCACCCAATTCCAAATTCAAATACACAAATCATTCCATCCAAACAGATTAGATATTCCTAAATAAAATTATGTTATGGATTTCCTAAGTACTAGATAGTGACCATGAGTATTTGTGCTTACTTAGGTCAGGAATAGTATTCCTTCAATGATTAAACTAACTAGATGATGTCCCGTGCAATGCACGGACTATTTTACAATTTCTTTGGAAATCATTTATATATATATATATATATATATATATATATTAAGACCTACATAGAGTACTTATTTTCTTATATAATATTTATGTTTGCTGACAATATTATTGAATACTTTAAAGCTTGATTTTCTTAATCCATATTTTATTAAAAAATTTGTATAACACTATAAGACTATAGCATATTATAATATTTACCGTTAAAATTAAGTAGATTTTATTTTTTAAACTAATTAAATGATTTTGAAATCCATAAATAAAAATTTAAAGCATAAAATATTTATATATTCTAAAATTACAAAAATTTAAGCAACCAAACACTTCCTCAACCACTTTATTCTCACAACCGAATATGGAGACCTCAATCACAAACGCCCAATTCATTATCTCAATGAAATTAAGGAAATCATTTTTAAGTATCAACGTAAAGAGAATGTAATTAAATAAAGAGAAATTGGCTAAAAACACATCAATTTATCAAAATGTAATTGTTTTTAGTTGGACTCTCGTGTTCTTAAAAAAAAAAACAGAAAATACTTTGAAATCATCATCAATTTTTATTTTTATTATTATGGCTCATACCGCACAAAACAACATGAGAAAAAAAAAACCTACAAAGAAACCTACAAATTATGAGTTATAACACAAAATAAAAAAATAGTTAACTTCATAAATAATCAATTAGAATTTTTTTCTTTTCTTTTTCTTTAGTTCTAAAATAAAATATATTTATGACTTTCCCAAACCAAAATCTCAAACACCCAAAGACTCAAAGCAAATCACAACCTTCACAAAATGCACAACATCCGACTTCAACATTAAAACCGTAACTCTATCATCAATGAATAAAAAATGCAATCCCCCTTCTTTGGTCATAGCCTACTCACACGGGTTAGAATCAAATAGTACCACAATGTTGAAGTTATGTATATGTCTTTGAAAGGCTGAAAGCAAAATCACATCGTTCTTGTCTGAGTGTATTTGAGATGAAATGGCATGAAGGGTTGTTATGGGCATCTGTATATAAAGGAGTAGAAGTGAAAATGGTGAATGGAGATGCAAAGAGTTTTTTATATGTGAGAGAGAGGAAAAATCTTGAAACATTGAACCAAATAATTAAAAAAAATAGTAGTCTTAAAACATTGAATAAAAAATATAACAAAAGTAGTCTTGAAACCTTGAACCAAAGGAAATAAAGAGTCATTATTTTTAAATTTGTTCTTATCTCTAATGTGTTTTAAGAATATTTCAATTATCTTCATAAAGTGCACCACATAGCAGAACTTCATGCTTTCCCGTATGAGGTCTCTGCTTATATATATATATATATATATATATATATATATATATATATATTGTAAGTGCACAAATCAAACTAACCCAAGTTAGAACCAGTGGACCAGCCTAATGAGCACTAAACAATGAATTTATAGAGAGTGGATATCTAATCTGGGTTTCGGGACGACAGACAACACAAAGGTTCAATTCAATCATGTAGTTCTTGCACTTCTCTTATACAACAGTGTGATATTAAGCTAAATACTTGAATGCCGAGGAAAGTTCTTCATATCTCTTTTACAAATTCTCTCCTTCTCTCTTACTCTGTTTTTCCGTCCTATTTTTTATCCCTCCTTCTCTCACGTCTTCCTTTTCCTTTTATAGGCCTCACTTTCTTCTTCTTCCTCTTTCCACGTATAATCCAGGTGTTTCCTTTTAGATACTTGTCCCATCATTCCCCCTTACTCAAATATCTGGCGGTGATGGTAGGGCATAATTTCAATGTTCAGATGTCACTTCTTCATTAATGCGGCCAGAGGGGTAGGTATAATGCCTTCAATGCGATGGCAGCAGCCTTTTCTCTGATATTTACCCATCAACTTAATTTGTTTCTTATCCTCACTCTCTCTTAGTCACTTGTACGTAAGGTCCTTAATACGGGAGTCTTTGAACTACCAGGCCACTAATATTGTCCTCGGCAACAAGCTGCCGAGGACAATGTCATCCTCGGACGTCGTGTCCTATGGTGCAGCAATCGTGCATGATAACTTCCTTTGTCACGTGGCATCGCAGGAAGGAATCATTATGTCCTCGGACCATTCAGGACTGCTAAGTTGGACTTTCTTCTTTGTGAGGGTCTTTAGGCCGGCCCAATATGTGATTTGGGGCCCATAGGTACCACAATAGCCCCTCGAAATCCTCATTTCTATTCTGTTGGAGAGGAACGAGGGTTTCGATATGTGCGCACGTAAGGCAAACGAGGGTTTCGTGGGAAGCGCTTCAATTAAATATTAGCAGCGTTATGTTCCCTGTTTCCAGCCGCATGATGCTCATCTAACGGATAGGCGCCTTTTGAGGAGGCAGGCGGGAGGCTTCCCGCTTTACGTCTTCCCACGAAATAAATACCGCCACTTTAAAGATCTTCTGTTCATTTCAGACCTTTCGCATTGAACCTAACCTTTCCTGCAACCTGCACGCGTCTTCACACCCTTCATTTCTAAGCCGAGGTGACGTACTCATTTAAAAGTAAGTTCTTCAACTTTCTGATTTCATTATCGCTTTTTACTCTTTCGATTATCCCCTTTTTTCTGTCCTCGGCCATTTAGATCTTCAGATTCTATTATAGTGTTCATTCCCTAGTTTTGAGAAATGGGTAGGTTCGCATCACTAGTGGATACCCCTGAGAAAATAGAAGCCTTTAAAGCCAAATATGAGATCCCACCCGAAGTGTCCATTAGGTACTGAAAGACGGGAGAGTGGCTCACCAAGAGAAAGACCGGTGAGGTAGCGATTCCCATGATAGCGTTTATAGAGGGAGGGATGAGAATCCCTATGATGCCCATTACTATGAACTATCTTAGAACCGCTAGGTTGTCCCCTACACAGTGCGCTCCCAATATGTTTAGGATCCTGGGTGCTACTGACGTCTTGAACAAGAGATTAGGGTTAGGTCTTACTCACCACGAGGTGAATTGGGTGTATACCCTTCACCGATTGAGGGGGCATACCTACTACTTGAAGTCTAGACACCCTGAAGTCAGATTGATCCAATGCCTTCCCCATTCCAACAAGGGTTTGGACAAAGACTTCCTTATATTGTCCAGGGAGTGGCATGACGGTTTCCACTGTCCGACGACGGAGGGGGAACCTGGTGAGTGCTCACATGGCGTCAACCTCACTCAATGATAGATGTACCGTTTCTTTTGTTGATGGTGTTTTTCCTTAATTTGTTTGTACTAATCTGTTTTTTTTTTTTTTTTGAAACATATGCGCAGATCGTCGCGCGCTTGCGCCTCGTGCCAATCTCGTCAACTTTGGTCGTCTCGACAAGATCTTGAAGGCTGAGGTGTTTGTGCACTCAGACGGTCAGCTCCGCGCCGCCCACCGCATCCTCGGATACACACCCATATCCTCCGCCTTCCAAGAAACTAAGTGTGTTATTAAGGAGAAAGATCCGCGGCTCCCGAGGATAAGTGTAGCGGTCGAGGGTTTTCTGTTGCCGCCTGGTGCTTCAGTCCCTCAAGGCGTCCTGATTACCGAGCCTGTCAGGGTTGTCCCGAGAGCCACAAATTTAGCCACGCCCTCGACTCGACCTAGACTAGGCGAGGGTTCTACCTCTCAGCTAGTAGCCGAGGTAGAAGAGGAAGAAGGAGAAGAAGAAGAAGAAGAAGAACAAGAAGAACAAGAACAAGAAAAAGTTGTTGAACTTTCGGATTCTGAGGAGGAGTTCGAAACTTTAGATCCACTCTTTCCGCCCAGACACCCCTCTCCTGTCGTCAGATCTCCTTCTTTCACATCCTCAGACGACGACGACCAACCCTTGATAAGGATGGGAATTCAGCGTAGACCCAAGCCCAGCTTGAAGGACGTGTTGGAGGGGCAAGCTGGAGCACAGGAGCTCCCTCAGGCGTCCCCCATAAAATCTAAGGACAAGGGGGCTGAGCAGGTTCCCTCGATAAGGGTTACGCTTCCTCCTTCCTCTCAGGTTCAACACGTCGATCCCGCTGATCACAAAAGAAAAAGGGATCAGCCTAAGGGGAAGGAGATAGTTGATGGGAGCAAAGACCTCCCTACTAAAGAGGCCGATCCAGAAAGGGGAGGCAAGCATGCTCGGCATGCCCACCCGAGGTCGGAGAGGCGAATTGACCCTCCAGTGGCATTTCATGCGCCCGTTTGGGCTCCCCAAATGCTCATGGACGATCAGGCTGTCACTGCAGACGCGTCCATTAGGGGATCCGATGAGGGCACGGCTGCCTGTATTGCTGATGCATTAGAGCAGGCGCTATTACTGCCTGAGGACATGAGAGAGCTGCGGAGGATGAGGGATCATAACGTCTTTATGACCCTCAAAAAAGAGTTAGCTATGGTAAGGATTCAAATTGGCCGGTCTTCGGCACTTATACCTTTCTTTGCCTTTCTTTTCTTTTCTTCCCCTTCTTTTTTTTTTATATAGTGTGCCATTTACTAACAATGCTTGTATGTAGGCTGTCCAATCTGCCCATAGGGCAGAGGAGATCGCTGCCAGCTCATACAGAGCGCTAAGGGATGAGGCGGTAAGGCTGGATCACACTAAGAAAATACTGGAGCTTAAGGATAAGAAACTCCAAGAGGTGACCGCCAGCTTGAGCAGGGCGACGAGTGAGAAGTCAGGCATAGAGGCCGAACTGAAGAGCACTGCCAGGCAGGTCGAGGATCAGAGGTTGTTGCTCAAGCGCGCCAATGAAGACCTTGCCTCTGCTAGGACGCTAGCGGAAGGTCTGGCGAAAGATCTTACGGCGTCCGAGGAGGCAAAGGAGGAGGCTCTTAAGACCAAGGAAGAAGCACTTGCCAAGGCACAAGCAGCCGAGGCAATGGTGGACGAGGCTGAGCAGAGCGGCTATGACATGGGCGTGGCAGAAACCACGGAGACCTTCAAAGCCCAAGTGCCGGGGGTTTGTAGGGACTACTGCCTCCAGGTGTGGAGGAAAGCTCTCTCCCGAGCCGGAGTTGATGCTTCTTCTCCTCTATGGAAGGTGGAGAACGCCTACATCCCCCCTGCCATCCGCGTGGCTGCCTCTAGCTCAGCCAAGGACGATTCCTCTCTTTCCTCGGCTGGGATGCAAGCGGAGGAGAGTGTTGCCGAAGACGCTACCCCTACTGTCCAGGTTGAAGATACAGCGCCTCCTCCTGCCTCCAAGGAGTTGCCCATCAACCCCGAGGCGAGTGGGACTATGGAGCTAGTCTTAGCGACCTTGCCCATAAAGCCTAAGGAGACGATTGAGGGATCTTCAGCCTCTGTGGTGCCTCCTGCTGATCCGAAGGACCCAACTCAGCCTAAGCCATAATCATTCATTCCTTAGCTGCTTCTCATCCCTTTTGCTTTTCTTGTATTTGCCTTGTTGATTTTACTTCTTAGTTCCGTTTTCTTTTTATTTTTCTTCCTTTGTAACTTATCAAATTTGGTTACGAATGTATTGATAAATCTTTCATGTAATGAAAAGGGTTCCCAATTTAAATTGCCATTCTGTATTATGTCTGGGGTTGATATCTTATTTCCTTGCTATGCATGTAATATTACTATACAATCAACTTGTCTCTATAACATGTACTTGTAATTTTCGGCCCTTAGTCAAGGAAACTTATGCAACTCATATACATGCAAATGCTTTAAGCAATGACTGCCAACTCTTGCTCACACTTGAGGACAAACAACACGCTAAAGAAGTGATACACTAACAGGGAATCCATTTGCTTAGGACTTACTTAACAATTATTTTCATGATAACATGTTGAAAAGGGAACTTAATGGCATATTTTACATTTGAACTGACAGTACCTCAAGCTTTGCGCTTAGTACTTAACAACGATCAAAGACTCGTTTACTTAGTAATCCTAACGCTGTTTCCATGTCAGGGAAAAAGACCCGAGGCAACCTTACTTCTCTACTTTAAATTAAGATAGAGGATCTGTCGATCCGACATAACCTTAGTTAAGATTGAATGAGGTAGAGAGTCCGAGGACCCGGCGTAACCTCAATTAAATTTTTAAATAAGGTAGAGGGTCCGAGGACCCGACGTAACCTCATTTAAGTTTTTAAATAAGGTAGAGGGTCCGAGGCCCGGGCGTAACCTCATTTAAGTTTTTAAATAAGGTAGAGGGTCCGAGGACCCAGCGTAACCTCATTTTTTGCTTTTAATTAAGACAGAGGATCTGCTGATCCGGCGTAACCTTAATTAAAATTTCAAATAAGGTAGAGGATCCGAGGACCCGGCATAACCTCATTTTTTGCTTTTAATTAAGACAGAGGATCTGATGATCCGGCGTAACCTTAATTAAAATTTCGAATAAGGTAGAGGATCCGAGGACCCAGCGTAACCTCATTTTTTGCTTTTAATTAAGACAGAGGATCTGCTGATCCGGCGTAACCTTAATTAAAATTTCAAATAAGGTAAAGGATTCGAGGACCCGGCGTAACCTCATTTTTTGCTTTTAATTAAGACAGAGGATCTGATGATCCGGCGTAACCTTAATTAAAATTTCGAATAAGGTAGAGGATCCGAGGACCCGGCGTAACCTCATGCACAACAGAATTTATGGTAGAAAAATGACAGAGATAAAATGACAAAAGGCGTTTTTTATTAATAATAATATCGTCTCAAGTTACTTACATTCCAGGGATGGGGTACAACTTTTTCATCTAAGTCTGCCAAGTAGTAAGCTCCTATTCCAGCTGTTGCCGTGATGCGATACGGTCCTTCCCAGTTAGGTCCAAGCTTTCCCCATGCTGGGTTTTTGGTGTTGCCCACTACTTTCCTCAGCACTAGGTCTCCGAGAACAAGCGGTCTCGAGTTTACCTTCGAATCATACCCCTGCTTCAGTTTTTGTTGGTAGTAGGCCAAATGAATCATGGCGACCTCTCTCCTTTCCTCAATCAAGTCCAGGCCCCTTTCCAGCAGTCTATTGTTGCTTTCCGGAGTAAAGGAGCTTGTCCTTATTGTAGGGAAACCAGTTTCTAAAGGGATAACAGCCTCGGCGCCATAAGTCATCGAGAATGGGGTTTCTCCCGTTGATCGGCGAGGTGTGGTCCGGTACGTCCATAGGACATGGGGTAATTCCTCCACCCATCTCCCTTTGGCGTCCTCCAGTCTCTTCTTCAACCCATTCACTATCACTTTGTTAACAACCTCGGCCTGCCCATTTCCTTGCGGGTAAGCCGGAGTGGAGTACCTATTGGTTATGCCGAGGCTACAACAATATCGTCTGAACACCTTACTATCAAACTGCAAACCATTATCAGAGATGAGGGTACGTGGGACACCAAATCGGGTGACGATATTCTTCCATATGAATTTCTTCACGTCGACGTCCCTGATGTTTGCTAAGGGCTCGGCCTCTACCCACTTTGTGAAGTAGTCAGTACCGACAACCAAATATCTTCGGTTTCCAGGCGCCTTTGGGAAAGGACCCACAATGTCTAAACCCCACTGTGCAAAAGGCCAGGGACTCGTCAGAGGATTGAGCGCACCTCCGGGCTGATGGATATTTGGAGCAAATCTTTGACATTGATCGCACTTCTGCACATAACTCTGAGCTTCTCGCTGCATGTTCGGCCACCAATATCCCTGTGTTAGGGCTCTGTGAGCCAAAGACCTTCCTCCTGTATGACTTCCACAGATTCCTTCGTGTAACTCTTCCAACAGTAGCTCTGTCGCCTCAGGGTGCATGCATAACAGGTATGGGCCAGAAAAAGATTGTTTATAGAGTTTATGATCCTCGGCCAACCAGAATCGGGAGGCTTTTCTACGTATCTTGTCCGCCTCGACTTTTTCTTCGGGCAGAACATCATCTTTCAAAAAGGATATTATGGGGTCCATCCAGCTAGGCCCTGTCCTAATCTGGTGAACATGGACAACGCTTGCTATCATTTTCGAGGGTTTAGGTAAGTCCTCAACTAGGATAATCCGAGGTAGTCCTTGTGCTGACGACGTAGCAAGAGTTGCTAGGGAATCAGCGTGCGTGTTGCTACTTCTGGGGATATGAGACAAAGTAAGAGATTCGAACTTGCGTTGTACAGCTTTGACTTGATTCACATAGTCCTGCATCCTCGGATCTCTGGCCTCTACCTTTCCATCTACTTGACCCACAACTAGTTGAGAGTCTGAGAACATTTGCACGATCTTTACCCCCAACTTGTGGACCATATCCATTCCTTTCAGCAAGGCTTCATACTCGGCCTCATTATTAGTAGCTGAGAATCCTAGTCTTAAGGATTTTTCCAGTGTGAGACCTTCTGGGGTTGTAATTACCACACCCACTCCAGATCCTCTTTGATTAGCTGCCCCATCAACGTAAACAGTCCATACCGCGAGACCTTTGCGGACAACTGTACCAACTGATTTTTCATCAATGTCCCTGTTGATCACACTGTTTTCTATTGTGGGTTCAGCAAATTCCGCAACAAGATCAGCCAACACTTGGCCCTTTATTGCTGTGCGGGGCATGTACTTAATGTCAAAAGAGCCCAAGATGGTTCCCCATTTTGCAATCCTGCTGGTATAATCCGCACTCCGGAGTATAGCTTTTAGTGGAAGCTGAGTCAAAATAACCACTGTATGAGACTGGAAATAATGGGGGAGCTTACGTGTGCCATGCACCACGGCAAGGATTGCCTTCTCTAATGGTTGATAACGTACCTCGGCTTCATGCAAGGACTTACTCACGTAGTAAACTGGCTTTTGTACGTCCCCTTCGACCCTTATTAGCACCAGGCTAACGGCGTGGGCGGCCACTGCGATATATGCAAACAGGACTTCGTCGACTTCGGGTCGAGACATTATAGGAGGATCAGCAAGATACTCTTTAAGTTGCTGAAAAGCCACGGCACACTCTTCTGTCCATTCGAACCCCTTCCATTTGTTTAACAATTGGAAAAATGGTCTGCACCGATCAGCAGATCTAGAGATAAATCAGTTGAGGACAGCCGTCATCCCAGTTAACCTCTGTACTTCCTTCGGATTCCGAGGCGGCTATAAGTTGTTGATGGCCTTGACCTGAGCGGGGTTGACCTCAATTCCTCTATGCGTCACCATGTAACCCAAAAATTTGCCAGACCCTACACCAAAGGAGCATTTGGATGTGTTGAGGCGTAACTTATGCTTCCTCAGCGTCTGAAAGGTGTCATCGAGGTCTGATATGTGAGCCGAGATAATCTTACTTTTAACCACCATGTCATCTACGTACACCTCAATTGTTTTTCCCAGTTGCAGTTCGAACATTCGCGTCATCATTCTTTGATAGGTAGCCCCAGCATTCTTCAAGCCGAAGGGCATCACCTTATAGTGGTAGTTCCCTATGGGTGTGACAAAAGCTGTCTTTTCCTGGTCTTCTGGAGCTAAGGGTATTTGATGGTAACCTTGGAAAGCATCCAGAAAGCTCATCCGAGGATGCCCTACAGTAGCATCCACCAACTGATCTATGCGGGGCATTGGAAATAAATCTTTTGGGCAAGCCTTATTCAAGTCTGTAAAATCCACACATACCCTCCATTTTCCATTCTTCTTTTTTACTACTACCGTATGGGCTAACCACTCTGGGTAAAACACTTCCTTAATGGCTCCAGCTTTCTTGAGTTTTAGCACCTCCTCTTTAACGGCATCGGCGTGCTCTTTAGATGAACGCCGAGGTGGTTGCCTTCGTGGCACTGCGGCTGGATTAACATTGAGGTGATGGCAAATGAACTCCGGATTAACTCCTAGTGCTTCGTAAGCATCCCATGTAAACACATCGATGTTTCGCTTCAAAAAAGCGACCAGATTTTCCTTCTCTTGTAGGGGTAACTGACTTCCTACCTGGAAGAATCTCTCCGTATCATCTGCGATAACCACTTTCTCCAAATCCTCACAACCTGGCCCCTCAGCCTCGGCCTCATTTGGCTCGGCCGAGGATACTAACTGCTACAAGTTCTTCTCGACCAGGGTTTGAGACTCCCGTCTCGTCTGATGTGTAATGGCTGCTGTTATACACTGCCTCGCCATGGACTGGCTGCCTAATATTTCCTCAACCCCATCCTCATATGGGAACTTTACTTTAACATGTAGAGTTGACGATACGGCACCTAAGGCGTGCAGCCACAGTCTCGCCACTATGGCTGTGTAAGGGGAGTAGGCGTCTACTACAATGAAATCCACGTCGACCACCACTGGCCCTGACTGTACAGGCAGTCGGATTAACCCCTTGGGAATAACAGCCTTCCCTTCGAAACTTATCAATGGGGAGTCATAAACTGTGAGATCCTCGGTTCTCAAATTGAGACCCCTGAACAAGTCAGGGTACATAATGTCAGCCCCACTCCCTTGGTCAACCATTACTCTCTTCACATCGTAGCCGGCTATCCTCAATGTGATAACCAACGCATCGTCGTGTGGCTGGATAGTGCCAACCTTGTCTTCCTCAGAAAATCCCAGCACGGGCAGAGGATTCTTCTTCATCCTCTTCGGCTCAGAGTTGAGGTCCTCACCAGTGGAATGTAGTACCGACATTATTCTGGTAGGGCAAGACCCAGTCCGACCTGGCGCCGCAAAAATGACATTGATTGTACCCAATGGAGGTCTTACATTGTTACTGCCTTGGTTTACGGAGCCAGATTGGGTACCTGGTTCATCAGGTCGATTCACGAATTGCCTTAATTTCCCCTCTTTTGCTAGCTGATCCAGGTAATTCCACAAGTTCCTGCAATTCTCTGTGGCGTGACCTTTAACCTGGTGATAGTTGCAATAGAGGTTCTGATTACGTTTCGCAGGGTCTCCTATCATCCTGCTGGGCCATCTAAAATATGGTTCTCGGTAAATCTTTTCCAACACTTGCTGCACCGGCTCACGAAATACGGCATTTACTGTCTGGGGCGGGGCCGACCTATTCTGGCTAGTGAAATCTCTTCGCGGCCATTTACTACTATACCTCTCCGCCTTGAAGTCCTTGCTTTCTTGGGGGACACTTTTCATTTTTCCTTTACTCTGCTGTTGATCCTCTTCAACCCTCTTATACTCGTCAATCCGATCCATGAGCCGACAAACCGTTTTTACCGGCTTCTTGGTCAGGGATTTTCTTAGGTCGTGCTCAACTAGAAGGCCGACCTTGAAGGTGTTAACCGCTACCTCATCAAAATCACCGTCGATCTCGTTGAATGCTTCCCAATATCTGTCCGAATATGTTTTCAACGTCTCGCCCTCTCTCATGGCCATGGATAGTAACGAGTCTAAAGGCCGAGGTACTCTACTGCACGTAACAAAACGGGACCCGAATGCCATTGTAAGTTCCATGTATGAATCAATGGAGTTCGCCTTTAAGCCGTTAAACCATCTCATTGCAACGGGTCCTAAACTTGAGGGAAAGACTTTACACATCAAGGTTTCGTTCTGAGAATAAACCGCCATGCGTTGATTGAAATGGCTTACGTGCTCTACTGGGTCTGTTTTGCCATTATAAATGGTGAAGTTTGGCTGCGTGAATCGACGGGGCAGTTTTCCCCTTTCAATACGGTGTGTGAAGGGTGATTTGGAGAGCTGGAGCAGCGCCTATCCCATGGCGTCGCTACCCGAGCCCCTGTGATTCGTCCCTCTGTTTCTTCTGTCACGAATGCTTTCCTCTTGGTACGAGAAAGTTTCTGTGGGGGGGGTTCTTGACCTCGGCCTATAGCCACTGTCCTGAAAGTCATCTGATGAAGGGTCAGATATGGAGGGCGTCCTTTTTCGCTCTGCACGACGTAGCTTCTTCTTCAGCAGGTCAATTTCTCTCTGCATGGTTCTAGTGTTATCTTCTCTAGAGCCCCTGCTTCTGCCCCGCGAGCGATTATCAGCTGTTCTCCCCGAGTGCACACTGCCCTCTCGATCTCCCATTTGCTCTACTTGTTGTAATGGATCCTCGTGCTGAGATCCTAGAGACTCTGCATGATCTGGATTCAAATCCGCCATTATGTTATCTGTCACCAAAACGTAAGATTCCCACAGACGGCGCCAATTGTAAGTGCACAAATCAAACTAACCCAAGTTAGAACCAGTGGACCAGCCTAATGAGCACTAAACAATGAATTTATAGAGAGTGGATATCTAATTTGGGTTTCGGGACGACAGACAACACAAAGGTTCAATTCAATCATGTAGTTCTTGCACTTCTCTTATACAACAGTGTGATATTAAGCTAAATACTTGAATGCCGAGGAAAGTTCTTCATATCTCTTTTACAAATTCTCTCCTTCTCTCTTACTCTGTTTTTCCGTCCTATTTTTTATCCCCCCTTCTCTCTCGTCTTCCTTTTCCTTTTATAGGCCTCACTTTCTTCTTCTTCCTCTTTCCACGTGTAATCCAGGTGTTTCCTTTTAGATACTTGTCCCATCATTCCCCCTTACTCAAATATCTGGCGGTGATGGTAGGGCATAATTTCAATGTTCAGATGTCACTTCTTCATTAATGCGGCCAGAGGGGTAGGTATAATGCCTTCAATGCGGTGGCAGCAGCCTTTTCTATGATATTTGCCCATCAACTTAATTTGTTTCTTATCCTCACTCTCTCTTAGTCACTTGTACGTAAGGTCCTTAATACGGGAGTCTTTGAACTACCAGGCCACTAATATTGTCCTCGGCAACAAGCTGCCAAGGACAATGTCATCCTCGGACGTCGTGTCCTGTGGTGCAGCGCTCGTGCATGATAACTTCCTTTGTCACGTGGCATCGCAGGAAGGAATCATTATGTCCTCGGACCATTCAGAACTGTTAAGTTGGACTTTCTTCTTTGTGAGGGTCTTTGGGCCGGCCCAATATGTGATTTGGGGCCCATAGGTACCACATATATATATTGATATTGATTAGAATTCAACTTTCTTTGTTAAAGCAACCCAACACCAAAAAAATCTTAATTAAATTATATTAGATCTTCCCTAAACAAGTTCTAATTAAATTGTTTATTTATTTTATATAAATTATCTAATTTGACTTTTATCTATATATATATATATATATATATCATATACTATATAATAAAAGTTGGGCTCAAAAGCCATGGTTATGCCAATTGGCTGCACTAAATTGGAGAAATTTTTTTAAAATTTTAAAAAAATAAATAAATTTTTTTTGTACTTATCTTCTTCTTCTCCTATAATTTCTAAATTGATAAAAATTTTAATTTGATTACAATCCAAACTCTTCATTTAATCCTTTTAAAATTGGGCTTACAAGCCATGGTTGTGCCAAGTGGCTGCATTACATTGCAGAAATTTTTTAAAATTTTAAAAAAATAAATATTTTTTTCTTGTACTTATCTTCTTCTCCTATAATTTCTAAATTGATAAAAATCTTAATTTGATTACAATCTAAACTCTTCATCTAATCCTTTTATTTTTATAATTTATAAGTTGATAAAAAATTTTAATTTGATTATAATTCAAACTCTTCATCTAATCTTTTTTTTTAATTTAAAAAACAAAAAACAGCAACAATCTTCATCTATTCCTTTTTTTTAATTTAAATTATATTACTTCATATAAAAAAGCAACATAATAACCGTAAAAATTTAATAAAAAAAAAAAAAAAAACTAAGTATTCAACAACAAAATCTTCATCATAATTCAAAAACATAACTCAATTTCCATAACTCTGTTTCCATCACTCAATTCTCTGATTTTTGACAAAGTTACTGAAAACACATAGTTTCCATAACTCATAACTCAATGGCATTTTTGTTCAAACACACATAGGGGGCCCACAGCCGCACTTTTGACCATGACTTTTTTTTTTTTTTTTTTTTGGGTTCGGTCTTCAGGTTTTTTTTTTTTTTTTTTTTTTTTTTTTTTGACTTTTTTTTTTTTTTTTTTTTCTTTCTGGGTTCAACGTTAACTAACGTTTGTTTTTTTTTTTTTGGGTTCAACTGGGTTCAACGTTAACGTTAGTTTTCTTTTTTTTCTTTTTTTTTTTTCCTTCTGGGTTGTCTTCACTTTTTTTTTTTGTTTTTTTTTTTTTTTTTTCATACCAATTTACCAAAAATGTTTTTGGATAAAGTTAAAAAATATATATAAATAAGGTAATAATTATTTGAGTTTAATGTCAACAACAAAATCTTCATCTTCACACATGACTTTTTTTTTTTTTTTTGATAATTACTGTTCATACCAATTTACCAAAAATGTTTTTGGATAAAGTGAAAATATATATATAAATAAGGTAATAATTATTTGAGTTTAAAGTAAACACCTTCTCTTTCTTCTCCAAAAAAAAAAGTATCTATATATAATAAATGTTTTTTCTTCTAAAAAAAACATTTATTTGTTTGTTTTTTTTTTTTTTTTAGTTATAAAAGAAAAGTTTCCTTTTTTCCATTAAAAAAATTTTTTTTTTTCTTTCTATTCATATGATTTTTTTTATTCCACTTTTTATGGGATTTATTAGATAGCAACAAACAAATTGATTAAAAATCTTAATTCCAATAGGATTTAAATTCTATATCAAATGAAACTCTACATATATATATATATATATATATATATATATATATATATATTCTTTTTGAAGTGAAGTGAAGTTTATTCCAATATGTGAATGCCTAAATCCCATAACAGGTATGCATTCTCTCTTCATTATTATTTTTTCATTTTGTTTAAGCTATTTTTTTTAACTTCAAAAAAATTAATAAATACTTCTCACACATGTTTTAACTCAATTCATAATATTAAATTTTAGAATCCCTTTCCCTCTCCCTTGTGTGTGTGTGTGTGTGTGTGTTTGTTTCTCCAAAAAAAAAAAAAAAAAATTCGTACTCATTATTATCTTCTACAATAATTGATTCAGGTTTTAGTTACATATTCACACTTTCATCTCTCAAAGTGATAGAGAAAACAAACAAATTTATTCTTTGTTCTTTTTCTAAATTTATAATTTGTGTTAATTTCTTAATTTTAAATTATGAATAAGTTTGATTATATTCTTTATATTGAATGTAAATTGTTGTTTATAAGTTTTTGGTTGTGTTATATTCTTCAGAAAAATAAAATAAAATAAAATAAATAAAAGAGTTTATATAAATTTGGCAACAAAGCTAAATAGATAAGCCTAAGAAATGTTTACTAATAATAGTTTTATCAGTAACTTTTTATTAACATAATTTAAAAAAAAAAATGAATAGAGAGATAATTTATTAACGTGATTTAAACTCCACTAAAACTTTTTTAAGAGATTGGTTTAAAAAATTTCAAAGTAATTTTCTAACTATTAACTACTATGCACTAACTTCTAACTACCAAAATCCACAATTGAAATCCTAAATCCTAATCCATATGAGATACCACTTCCAAAGATTAATATTTTAGTTATTATATATTATACGTACAGGCTGACTTTTTTTTTTTGTGTGTCAAAAGAAGCGTTTCTCTCTCTCTCTGCAAAACAAAGGGATTATAATAAGAATTAGCTAGATAGGAATAAGATTATACCACCTCTTTTCTACAATAAATGTTAAATTCAGATAATTTTTTATGCATATACACACACTACACAAAGAGATTATAACAAGAATTAGCTAGACATGAATAAGACTACACCACCTATTTTTCACAATAAATGTTAAATTCAGATAATTTTTCATGCATATACACACACATGTAGCATGCAACGCACATGACTTAAACTTTAAGTTTAAACTTAAACTTGGTAGGGTGAAACTCACCCAAGTTTCATGCCTTCTTTCATGCTTTCAAGAACAAAAATTAAATTCTCATGTAAGTCTCTCTCTACTTCAAATTTTTAAATGTTTAATAATTTAGATTGTTCTTAATTATTGAATCAAGGTTTCACTTAAACATGATTTCAATTATTGTTTTGGATAGTTTTTAACTATTAAATTTAAAGGTTTTCCATTTAAATATATGTGACTAATTGAGTCTTAAAGTTTAATGTATTGAAAATCATTTTATATATATTTTTAGGTACCTCTACTATCTTCCATTCAATTTATATATATATATATATATATATGTGTGTGTGTGTGTGTGTGTGTGTGTGTGTGTGTGTGTGTGTGTATTTTATGACATCTTAGTCTCACACAACATGCATTCATTATGTAACTTAAAATTAAAATATTCATTTATTTTTATTATTTATTTTAAGTAAATTAATAAAAAAATTATTTACATATGAATTTTGATTAAGCCATGCATCGCACGGGCATAATACTAGTATGTATGTGTGTATATATATATAACCGAAATCTCTAAAACTCTCACAATTTTTCACATCAGCACAATATTTAAATAAAATTATTATTTTATTTAAATAATTTTTTCTTTTTTGTTTATCTAAACTTAACAAGGAGTGAAATTTTATCTCTCTAACAAGTCCAACTTAAACTCAAACTCATCATTATCATTTTTTTAAAACAAAATTATTTTTGTTTAATCCAAACTCTATCCCTCTAACAAGTCCAACTTAAACTCAAAACCAAATTGATTAAATATTGTTGCCTTCTTTTTTTGTGCTTTTCATTAGTTTTAGTCTTTGTTTAGCTCCTGTGAAATTTGTGGTACAAAGTATTTAGCATCATAGGTGATACCCAGCCTCTGATTCAAATTTAAGAAGGTCTTTAATGTCAGCTTTGATTATTTTTATTATCAAGTTGAGATTTTTATTGGTTTATCAAGCCTGGGTTAGTTGAGAAATATGGTCCTCATATGCAATTGATAGATAATTACTAAGAGAGACAATCACTTATTATAAATAGAGGTTGAGGAGTTTAACAAGGTTTTGGGCATGTGGAAAGCATGGCTTAATGAGTAGCAACATGATGAGAAGTCGATGGAGGAGACTAGAGAGTTTTTGGACTTTTTTTTTTTTTTTTTTTTAATTCTATGGTCCAGGTCAAAGTCTTACAATATTGTAAGTATTTCGTAGTGTATTACTTTGGATATTGGGTATTTTGTTGTCCAAGTAGGAAATAGAAAACTTAGGTATAAATAGTTGATTTGTTATTTGTTATTGCCATAGTTCTGAATTGTTTCCGTAATTTGTAAGTTTATGGAAGGAATTAGGGTTATTTGGAGTGTGTTTTTTGGTAGATAAGGCTAGAAAAATATATAGAGGTAAGGTTTAGAACATATAGCAATGTATAGATTCTATGAACTTAACTGAAATTTCACATGATTAATAATGTTATTTATTTTTTCCTTTATGGATTGTGGCAACATGGTTGAGACTTCTACGCAAACTATAGATAGAGTAAATACTAAAAATAAGCTAGAGGTAATCGATGCCTAAAATTATTTTACATTTGTTAACTATCTCGTGTGTCGCACAGGTTAGCAACTAGTTTTTTAATATTTATCAACTGAATGTGTATTATATATGAATTTTTTTCTTAAACTTTTCCGTACATATATTACACGGGTAAAAGAAATACTCCATATATATATATATATATTTATATAATGTAATATAATATAAAATATTTTTGAATTCTTGTTAACTTCTTGAAGTGTTGCCACAACTTGAAAGCCCACATCTTTTCATATTATTTGTTAAAGAAAATGCAAAAGCTAAAAAAAAAGGGGAGGGTAAACTACGTATTTGATCCTTATCTAATACACTATATTTTAATTTGATCTCTAACTTAACAATTGTGTCAATTTGGTCTCTAACCTTTTAAAACCGTGTCAATTTAGTCCATGCTGTTATCGTTTTAATGAAAATTAATTACGTGTCTAATGGCCAAAATAAAAAATTAACTTCCGTTTATGTGACAATAAACTTAAATTTTATTTTGACCGTTTACCATGTCAACAATTTTCATCTAAGATATAATAGCATAGACTAAATTAACACGATATTGAAAGGTTAAGGACCAAATTGACACAATTGAAAAGTTATGAACTAAATTGAAATATGGTGTAAAGGCTAAGGATCAAATATGTAGTTTACTGTTTCTCAAAAAAAAAAAAATGTAGTTTACCAAAAAAAAAAAAAAAACACACACACACACACACACACAAACCCATATGACAATGAATGCTATCAGACCACATCAAAAACATGATAATTAAATTTCTTATTACTTTTTTGTTAAACATTCAAAAGTAGACTGGTAAGTTGGAAAAGCCTATGAAGTAAAATAATAAACTAATTTTTTTTAATTGAGTTTAAATTCTTTAAGTATTTTGAAAATATATATGTAAGAATTTCGTATAAAACATCATATATTTACACGTGATCTATTAAAATCTTGTCATCTAAAATTCTTTAAATGATATAATAGATAATTCCAATTACAAACAAAATCATAATACATGCCAATTAATTGTCAATGATTAAGCTAATTAGAATTCAACTTTATTTGATAACGCTACCTAACACCAAAAAATTCTTAATTAAATTATATTAAATCTTCCCTAAACAAGTTCTAATTAAATTATTTATTTAAGTTATATAAATAATCTAATTTGACTTTAGCTTTTTAATATATATATATATATATATATTTTTTATACAAGATATAATTTCTACTCTCGCCTAATATAAGTGTATATGTATATGAAACTACCTTCTAGAGACTTGAACTTCGGCCCTTGCCCTCCCAAACCACACAAGTATTTATATATATATATATATATATATATCTTTTGTTGAGAAATTACACTTTACTACCTTAAACTATACCTCATGTTACACTTTGCATCCTAAACTTTTAGAATGCACGTTTTGCACCCTAAACTATGACTCCTATTACACTTTGCACCCTACCGTTAAGCTTGCTATAAACTTGGAAGAAAATTCAAAGTTTAGGGTACAAAGTGTAATAAGGAATATAGTTTAAAGTGGTATAATATAATTCGTCTTTTGTCTTTAAAGCATTGAGAAAAAAGACAATTAAGTCTTTTCATGTGGTGTTATATTTTTCCATCGAAGTTTACAAAAAAGTTAACATCAGATGCAAAGTGTAACAAAGGTCATAGTTTAGGGTAGGTGTAAAATATAATATAAAGTATAGTTTAAGGTGGTAAAGTGTAATTTTTCATTTTTTTTTTTTGTTAAACTTTTCCATACATATATTACACTGGTAAAGAAATACTCCATATATATATATATATATATATATATATTATAATATAAAATAAAATCTTTTTGACTTCTTGTTAACTTCTCGAAATGTTGCCACAGCTTGAAAGCCACATCTTTTCATATTAATTGTTAAAGAAAATGTAAAAGCTAAAAAAAGAAAAAGAAAAAATAAAGGACAAACTCATGTGAATGCTACTAGAGCACATAAAAAACATGATAATTAAATTTCTTATTCCTTTTTGGTTAACCATTCAAAAGAAGAGTCGAAAGTTGGAAAAACCTATGAAGTAAAATATCTAACTCAATTTTTTTTTAATGAGTTTAAATTCTATAAGTGTTTTAAAAATATATATGTAAGAATTATGTATAAAATTCGTATATTTACACATTCTATTAGGATCTTGTCATCTAAAATTCTTTAAATGATACTAGCCTCATCACACTCGCTTTGCTCGTGCGATGAGGCTTTTTATTTTTTATTTGTTGGGTTTACATGTTTTACTCATAGCAGTTTTATTTTATTTTATTTTATTTTATTTTTTATTTTAAGAAGAAGTTGTATTAGTACTTGACTACTAATGTGAGAGAGAAATGTGGAGATGAGAAAAAAAGTAGTTTAGTGATTAAAAAAAAAATGATATGTTTATGGGGAAAAAAATTAGTATTATTATTATTATTTTTTTAAAGAAAAAGTTGGATTAGAACTTGACAATGAACGTGAGAGAGAAATGTAGAGGTGGGAGAAAAAATTGTTTTTTTTTTTTTTTAAATTTAGCTTAAAATTAAGAGTTTTTAAATTACTAATTTTATATGTCTAACCCTATGATATAAGCCTTAGAAACAGATGAATTTAAGGGTATTTTGGGCATCTAAATTGAGGATCCCAAATAGGAGAAGCCCCTTAAATAAGGAAAAAACTTAGGTGCTTCAGGAGCAATACTCCCTCCTCTCACATGAGGGGTGGGCCCCATGGTGGGACCCACGTATGGGGCCCACTCCTCATGTGAGAGGAAGAAGCATTGCTCTCAGAGCATGTAAAAATTACCTCTTAAATAGTAGTATAGATAATAGATAATTCTAAGTACAAACAAAATCATAATAAATGCCAATTAATAACTCCTATAATGATCAAATTTTATATATAGAACTAAATTAAATAGGAAGAGAATATTAAATTTTGTTGAACTTTTTTTCCCTTGAAAGGTAGATACTACTAGATAGCATGGGGGAGGGGGAAGCGGGGTTCAGTCTCAAACTACAAATACGAGACACCAAAAAAGAATATCACTACTACTAAGTTATCACTTGAATCTCATATATACTTTGTTAAACTTTTTTGTGCATTCTACTAACTTGATGATCCCATATTCTCCCACATCATCACTATATACATTATATTATATCATATATATATATATATATATATAGTGATGATATTAAGAAGGTGTATTATTTGGTTATGAATTGATAAATGATAAGATTAAACATGATATGATGGATAATTATGTTTAGTTATTTTGTGTTAAAGATACACTAGCCTCATCACACGTGCGATGAGACTTTTTTTTATTTTGAGTTTAATGTAATTTTTCAATTTGAATTTTTCTATTGTTAGCAAGGTTTCACAGAAATTTTTTTTTTAAAAAACTAAAATCTATTATTTGAAATGGAGTAAACTACCGAATTTAGTGTGTGCTAGTTTTTAAGGGGGAAAAAAAAGAATTAAACGTGCGTGAGATATATTTAAATAAAGAGTGTGCTAATTTTAAGGAAAAAGAAATTTTTGGTAGTTTTTTTTTCATTTTTTAATTTTGTTGAATTACAATTTTAACCCTATTTTTTATTTCTTAAGAATAAGAATTATCTAATTAGATTAGGGTAGTTTTGACATTTTTTGAAGCCATGGCTAACTTTCTGAATCCTCTTAATATATAGAGATAAATATATATTATAAAATAATCTTTTTTCTCAAAAATAAATGGATACCAAAATATACTAGTATATCATTTTAATTTTTAATGGAAAATATTCCAAAATTATATATATTAATGGACAAATCAAGACAATGACAAAAAAACAAAAGAAACTGACAACCTGATTCTGACATTCAAATCTTTCCACCCTCCGATTTTTTTGGATGGTCCTTTTCATTTCAAAGTGAAATAGACAATTAACGAATAAATATGAAGTTTAAATTTTACCACAACATATAAAATTTAACCGTAGTAATATTTTGGCTATGATTAAACTAAGCTACAGCTAATAAACTGACAAAATCTTCTTTCTTTTTTTAAGAAAAAATGAAATGGGAAAATCTGAATCTTAAATTTATTTAATTTTAAATAATGAATGGACATTTCTTCATTTCCAAAGAAAAAAAAAAAAAAAAAAGACAAATGGTGACAAAACATCATATATCATCATATAATAATTGGGAGCAAATAAAAAGAACATCATAGGATGAATGGGAATTAAGATATGGTGATGGCCTGATGGACTGATACCGAGAATAATGATGGCGACTTGTACCTTCCTTTCATGACATTACTTCTTCTTTTTTTAATCCCATTTCCCTTTCTCTACTCCTTCTCTCTCTCTCTCTCTCTCTCTCGAGTCTCGCGTGCAAATTTTCCAAAGTAAGAAAATGAAAAATAAGTAAATTACTGAACGAACAAACCAACCAACGCCTCTCTCACTCGCTCTCTCTTCTCGACGAAAATGGCATCAGCAGCAGGGTCTCCACCATCGCCGCCACAGCAAGACAACGTCGACGCCGAGCGCCGCCTCCGGGAAGCCGAGGACCGTCTTCGCGAAGCCATAGAGGAGCTCCAGCGCCGCCAGCGCAAGGCCGGTGCCGCCGCCGCCCGCTCCTCTCCCCACCACAACCAGCCTCAGCATTGCCCGCCCTGCTGCGACCATGCCGCCTACGAACCGTCGTGCGTTGCCAACGCCATCGGCAACCTCTGCCAAACCTTCCTCCTCTCCTACGGCGTCCGCGTCGGCATCGGCATCCTCCTCCGCGCTTTCAAGCTCGCTCGCCGCCAATCCTACTCTTCCCTCCTCGATCTCAAGGTCACTTTCGTAATTACCTCGCGTTTCCGTGTCCTTTGTTTTTGTTGTGAATTGAATTGGATTGGATAGGATTGGACTGGTTTCTGTGTTATCGTGCACGAATTTCGTTGGAATTAGGGTTTTTCGTTTCAAAAATTGAAGCTGCAACGATTTTGAACTATTTGAATTACTATAATCCAGCGATCGCTGTGTATTTGTGGACAATGTGTGAGCTTGCGTTTGTGTTTTGGTTGCAGCAACTTGTGTCAGAGAAAGATCTGATAGTAAGAGAGGAAGCCTGCCGAATTGGATTGTTTTTCGGTGGCTTTACAGGATCTTATCAAGCTCTTAGATGTTTGTTGAGAAAATTGAGAAAGAAAGAGACGCCATTCAATGCGTAAGTTTGCAGCGCGTAGAATATGAATTTTGTTGTTTTTGTTCCATTTGCAATGATAATGCATGTTCCTTATTTATGACATTGTTTGAGGGATGATGGAGCAGCATTTTAGCAGGTTCAATTGCTGGTTTGTCAATTTTAGCCCTAGATGATTCTAACCGGAGGCGCACACTTGCTTTATATCTTTTGGCTAGGCTAGCCCAGGTCTGTGAACAAATGGCGTATAACCTAATTAAATTATCACGAGCTACGCTAAGCAATAGGAATCAGGAATCGTTTCTTTTTATTGTGCTTGTGATTATGATTTTTTTTCACGCCAGCCTAATGGTTTTTGTGTCTTATTCTATTAGTGTGCTTATAATTCTGCAAAGTCGAAGGACAAGTTTCACTTTTGGGGAAGCCATTGGAGGCATGGAGATTCTTTACTCTTTGCTTTTGCATGTGCACAGGTAACATTAAGTTCATTTTGACTTGTAAAGCTGTAGATAATTTGAGTCAAAAAATATTTGTACCTGAATTCACTATATAATTGCTAGGGGAATGGCTTTTAACTAGAAAGGATGGAAGTATTTGTGATTGATGGAAACGTCATGGTGATAGTGATTGTTATTATTGTTACTTTGACTGTATTATAGCTAAGACGAGCAGGAGAGGATAGATGGTGCCCTTGGGATTAGTTTTGGAAGAGTGAAGTCAATGAGTGCAGTGTGACCAGCCTACATCTATCATATTGGAGGGTAAATTTAATTGGCTGGTATGTGACCAGCCATGCTGTCATGGAATTGAGTGTTGGGCAGTTTTGTAAAATCTTGTCAATGAATTCAGCCTAAGCTGAATGCAAATGTAGAGATAAACAAGCGGTAAGCTAATCAAGGGCAGAGTGATTTTATAATGGCATGGTTGGGAGCTTCAAACAATTGGTTAGGAATATGTGTATGCATGGATTTATTTTTCTATGTGCGTAAAAGTCTGGTAGCTGTTTTAGCAAGAAGAAACCTACACAGATCAGTAGAGAGCCAAAGATAATGTTAAGATTAGAAAGGATGTCAATTGAGTTAGTAAGAAAGTTTATATTAGCTTATGCTTTATGAAAAAGTGAGGAACCCAAACATTGGTGAGTTGGGAGGATAGATTTTCTTTTTAGAAACCTTTCTGCTATTGCTTTTTTGGTGCTGGGGCTTCGGAACTTGGATTTCAGTTTTTGGAAATACATAACAAATGGTTTAGAACATTGATTTTGAATGAATTTGGATTTTTCATTTTTGTGGATTTCACATGCAAGAAGTTAAAAGAATTGTAAAGAAGCAGGGTGCAGGATGCCAGGAAACAATTTAAGGTGGTGTTTTTTAGATTGTTCATATGATTAAGGTTGAATTAGGAAAAATTTGTCATAATCAAACAAGCAAATACCATGATTTGCAGCCATGAATAATACCGTAAATGTTATTCTGAAATGGTAGGATAGTAGGATGTCATAGAATAAGACTCATATTGATCAAAGTCTAATCTCTAAGAAAAAAAATGTGGGAATTTTAGAAATTATTTGAATTGCATAGACTAATAAAATCACTATAATACCCATAATAGGCTGAAAGAAAAAATCTTAGGAGGATTTATAAAAAACTACTATTTGTCACTGCACATAACGAAGTCCTATAGCTCTAAAACCCAAAACTTGACTCTATAAATGTTAACCCTTCTACTTATCAAAAATAAATAAATGTCAACCCTATATTCCACTGGCATAATTCTATGTTCCACATGTTTAACCATTTACTGGTAAAGTTTGAGATGGATTAGAATGCATCTCAGTGTTATATGTGGGGCCCATAAGTCTGCACATGTTCATTAAACAATACTAAGGCCTGTGATTCCTTAACTGATGTCTTGTTGGCTATAGAATATATGAGGTATGTGGTGATTAGGTTTTTGTAACCCTGTAACAATATAAAGTAAGTACTTTCTTCACGCTTTGAAATTCTGGTTCTTGCACTGTGCTTGTAATGATATCATGGGCTCATTTGTTTGTGTAAAGATGTTAAAATTCTGGTTCTTATTATATCTAAGCTATTGATTGGAATTTGATTCGAATTTCTCAACTCCTCTTCACTTACTAGGGCTTTTTCCAAAATATCTTTTAATAAGTTACTTCTGTATCTTCCATAATCATTTTATTGATTGATAAACTCATTTCAGGTTATGTATTCATTTGTAATGCGTCCTGAGAGCTTGCCAAAATCATATCAAGACTTCATTCAGAAGACTGGGCCAGTAGCACGGCCTGTATACAAGGCTGTAAGAGACAGCTGTAGAGGTTTCCCAGTTGATGTGGCCTCACTCTCTGCTTACTTATCTGGCAGAAGGAATCCCAACTATGTAAAGTTGGAAGAATTTCCCGCCATTATTCCTTGCTCTGTTATTCATCCAGACACGAATTCATGTTTGACTCACAATGCAAATGCAACATCAGCTACATTCAGGAAAACATTTCCACTTTACTTCTCTTTGACCTTTGTACCATTTGTTGTTTTGCACCTGCAAAAGGTACATTATTTATCCAAGTTGTTTCTTTTGCTTTTAAACTTCAGTTTTTTATGATTCTGCTGAAAGAAGAAAAATGATAAGTAGACAATTTTATATATAACGTAAATCACACAGTTGGAAATAGTTGTGGAGGTGGCCTCATATATCTGTTGTGCTGAAGCAGAACCATAACTCTCAAACAGTTGTAAGAGGTGTACTGTTTATTAGTTGAGATCTATTTTGATCTGTTAGTGGGTTGACTAATTAACATGCCAGGCAAGTGCCACTCACTTTATGGTAGATCACCATGTCACATTTGTCTTCCAAAATGCATATGAACATTAAGTCTGCCATGATGTGATTAAATGCATATCTGATGTGCTAATGTGGGAGAGATATGTAAACAGAATTATAATGGAGAGAATTAAATTGTTATTGGTTTTACTAGGGATGTCTTCTGGTAGGATGGGATGGTAGGATGAGATGTCTTCATGGACATTATTTGTCAAAAACGAACATCACCACCACAATCATCTCTGTTCTTCTAGCCTATATTACTGCTAGGGGCAAAGATGGGGAAAGATAGTGTTCCCTACATGGATAAAAATTGCTTCTATATTTATGATTTGTTCTTTCTGAACCTCCAGTAAACCACAGCAACTCAGCTCCATGTATTTAAATTTTGAATTGGACTGAATTTTAGAATCCTTCTTTGTGTGCTGCAGCCACGTAAAGAACATTGCGATCAGTGATATTATTGGAAATATAATTGTGAAAAACGTCTACTTGAATCAAATATCTCAAATTTTGCATTAGTTGAACTCTAGTAGTATGATAAAACTGTAGGATAATTATTGCATAGTGGTTGGGGTTTTGGTCAAAATGGTGGAGTGCTGTATTCTGATTCTCAATTTCAGTTGGCTTATTTCTAAGACCTTAAAACTTCCCTATTCCCATTTTGATAATATGTGGTTTATTTATGTGACATTTGGTATCTAGGTGTGATTTCAGTGCTTATTTTACATATGTACTGAATGTACTATAAGCCCATGATACTGTAATTCCATATGCCTTTTGTGTGTGACATTGTATTTTTTTCCATGGTATGCATACATTGACACCAAAATCACGTGCAAAGAACCAACCAGACTGGCATATACTCTTGGGGATATCATCTCTATAAGTAGAAGAGGATAATAATTGTGATGTTCTTGCTAATATTAAGTTTCATGCTTCTTATGCCGAATTCATTTTGTAAATACATTACATGGTTTATGTGGCGGTTGACTTAGATACGCTCTATTTTGATGATTAGAAACCAGGAAAAAATAAACTTCATTTTGAAGCAATGGATAGCAATTTCTGCCTTATGTATAAATTGGGAGGATTTTACTTCATTTAGACTAGCCCTGGTTAACTATTTTCATCTCTGAAATTAATGTTATTAATATTATTGTTGTTGTTAATTTTAGTTACATAATGCTTTTTTAGTTCATGGATGCCCCTGCTCGTACCTGCTGGCTTGCTCTTAAGGGGGCTGTTCGCTCCACAACATTTCTGTCAGCTTTTGTTGGAATTTTTCAGGTAGCTGTCTTAATCCTTATCTGCATCTTTGGTTAAATTTTCATGACCATGTTCTTAGTTCTTTTGTGATGCTTGGGTGATACAAGGGAGTGATATGCTTGCATAGAAAAGTTGCATCAAAAGACCACAAGCTTGTATATTGGATTGCAGGCGGTATGGCAGCCCTTTCTGTATTATTGGAGAAAAAAGCTAGGCGCAGTGAACTTGCCTTGTATGTTCTTCCACGAGCAGGAGATTCACTGTGGTATATTTCAGTGAACCGCCACCTGCTTCCAGATATTAAGAATGCAGAGGTATTGCTAAAATTGTTGCCATACTTTTCTGAAAGCATTTTTAATTGTTTTAGGAAATATGCATTTCTGAATGCAGCTAGTTAACAAACCGAATCAATTGAAATCGTAACTCAGGGTTGTTTCTGGGGCGTGTCTTTTGATGCCTCCTGTCAATTATCTTTGTATAATGTATACTTATATCCTCAGTTATTACAAAAGAAGTATCTTGTCATTATGAACTAGCCAATCTATCACTTACTTCAGAAATGGAAGTTTCAGATATGAGTCATTCCATGGTCATCATCTTAAGGGCCTGGGTATGGTGTCCTGCTCATGATTTGTCTTGGGTCAAGTTGAGAGAGAGAGAGAGAGAGAGAGAGAGAGGAATCATGTACTGCAGAATTTTTTGCTTGTAGTTATTAGTTAACTGATTTTTTTTATTTTTAGTATTGCTACTCCTCAAATTGATGCTTTTCAACTGTAACAGGTGTTTTTATTCTGTATTTGTATGGGAGGAATCATGTACTACTTGGAACATGAACCAGACACCATGGCTCCATTCCTCAGGGGCTTGATTCGCCGCTTCCTTGCCAGCAGAATTAGCAGTCCTGGCCTTTCGTCAAATCGTAATGCTTCCTCCCCATATTTGCAAACTCTTGATGCCATAAAGAAACCAAAATTGCAAGATAATGGGCAGGCTGAAGCTTCGCCTTTGCAAAAATACAATCTTGAATCAATACAAGGGCTATAAGTTTGCCACAGAGGGAGTGGAGTCGGGGCTGGGCAATACACCCCTGAGAATTTTTTTTGCATTATAGATTTTTGGAAATCTTAGGATGCGATTATATTCAATAATCGTGAGTTTTATAGCAATTTCTTATTATTAATATATCATTCTGTATAAAACTCAACATGATCACATGAACTTCAGCGTTTGATCTCTCTTCCATGATTTTAAGAGAATTGTTGAATGTTTTACACAATTCTAGGAATACAATTGAAAGAAAGTTGGAATGTTTCATTATGTAAAGTTTGCCGTTGTCCAATTTTGTGATTGTCCCAGTCAATGTTTGAAACTGTAGTTGAGAATAAACTTTTCTTGTACTATTGTAAGGGGGGTATACAGTTAACCCACCAAAATCGACCCGATTCACCTGGTCATTGCATCAAGTTATGTTTTTGCTGATAAATGTTGAGTATCAAAGGGATAACATAGCAGAGAACACTACACACGCAAATAAGATAAAAGAGTGAAAATGATTTCTTCAAATATTATTCCAGCTGTCCACTTTTAAAAATTTGAAAAACTCCGACGCTGAAATGACTGTTTAGCAAGACAATGACTTATTATGTTTAGTAACTTTTGTTTTTATTTATGTTTTCTGGGCACTGATGCAGCAGTTCAACCTCAAACATCATCGTTTAAGTCACTAGCAAAAAAAAAAAAAAGACATTATCATTTAGGTCAACTTTCTAAGTGTCTAAAACGATATAACTGTCGCTTTCAACCGAAAAAACAAAAACAAATTAATATAGCTGCCACGTTCTTCAAATTCTGGGTGCGCATATATGTAAGAGAACTACTCAACTTTTTTCCCCAATAAAATAACAAGTCTAATGACAAACAATTTTCCCGATTGTCACACCAATGAGCATTTGCTGAGTAGCCAGGTTGGGTGTGATTAACGTATAAAAAGTGATGTCAATAATAGTCCTAAAAAAATAATGTTGTACTAATTACAATTTGCCACTTCAATAAGTTGTCAACAAATTGTAAAATTTGTTGCCTAGGTAGTCTCTAGTCTCTAGCATTTTTTATTTATTTATTATTTTGCCTTGAAATTATAGGAGAAAACAAAATAGATGTGGAAGAGAGAGAGAGAGAGAGAGAGAGAGAGAGAACTTAAGGGTTACATAGTTTGACCTGTTGGTTTATGTCAACAGGATAAAGTCCTTAGTGACTACATCTTTACTTTATGCTCAATTGTATTGTACAATGAACCCTAAGCAAAGTATATATAAAAAATAAGAGTTGAGATTAACCTTAATTGGATTTTACACTAAATTAAGTCTCCTGGGCTGTTACATAATAAACAAGTATAAATTATATATTAGTATCTTTAATAATTACATTAGCACCATTATATGTGTAAGATAATGTCAATTACACGCACTATTTTACACACAATTCATACACAGGTTATTTTGAACTACAATTGTGATTTCAAGTTTGTGTGTAACAGGTTTTATCAATATGTATAAATCAAAGAGTAATGATTATCACACAATGTGTAGATACGCACATTCAGCTAAAATTTTGAAATCATGTTTCACCATTTCACTATTATAACTGAGATCATGTTTTTTCACAAGCTATGAAACAATAATTAACCTAAATCATATTAATCCCTTATGAATAAATAACACCCATTTCTTCAGCCTTAACATCCAAACATATTCTTTTGCTTCCCATATAGTCACTGCTATCTAAACATGAACAACTTCACAGCTTCCAGCAGAATGGATAAAAGGCTGCATGAGGCAGCTCAAGCAGGAAACACCCAACACTTGCATCAGCTGCTTACCAAAAAACCCCTTTCCCAACATTATTCCAGAAATGCAACCAATTTATAATCACAATACTGTAGCTTGAACTTATGAACGCACAAATTATGGTCAAAGTCAAAACTAGAAGAGATTTCAAGACTGGCCTCATGTTTTTAATTTGAGATGCCATACCCACCTACCTTTTGACTGAGCTAAAGGCCATATGCCCGAATTTCTCACTTTCCTGATAGAAAGTGTGGTAAACAAATAAGCTGAAATTAATCTTATTGGATTTATGTGAATCCGTACTCTCTTTTTAGTAGGTCTAAACTCTTAAGTAGACTTTTGGCTATAAAATTTGGGATAGTTTTCATTTTGATCTTTTACGTTTCAAAATTTTTATTTTGGTCATTCATAGTTGATTCGTTTTTATATTGGCCCTTTATTTTTCAAATTTTTTATTTTCATGAAATGCTAAAATAAAGGGTCAAAATAAAATTTTGATACGTGACGGCTAAATTGAATCACATATGAAGGGCCAAAATGAAAATTTTGAAATGCTATCCAAAATGAAAACAATCTCAAACTTTAAGGGTCAAAAGTGTACTTTAGTCTTTTAGTGGTGTGGGTTCAAGAAGCATATCAACGATAATTTTCTATCACAATCCTTCCCTTCTCTCTTCATTTCTTGATCACATGGCAACAATGGAGTACTACTGGTATTGTATCAACTCAGCTGTTTCCAAGGACAAGAAAAATGCTGCAACACACTTCTACTGTTAATTTATTTTACAGAACGATAGGAGCTAACTTAGACTGGCTAAATTAAGTAACCTGCACATAGCTATGATCATTATGCGTGCTTATTCATAAATGCTTAACATGGTAAAATCTTGGCAGGTGATAAGAGTTGTTGCTAGGCAAGGAAGCAACCACTTCCCTTGTGCTGGAAGTAAATGCTATATACAAGAGTGCTCTAACAGCTCTCGATTTGCTACTAATTTTTCCAAGTGAGGCCGGTGACAGAGAAATAGTGGAGATCCTTAGAGGTGCAGGATCCATTAAAGCAAGTGATAGAGATCGTCATAACATCCTCCGTCCTGCTTCTTCATTTGAGTTTGGTAACCACATCCAAGTTAGCAACCCTTCAGCTTCAGTGACCTCTCTGGTGCAACCAAAGAATTTGGTGGCGTACTTCAAGTTTAAGAAGGGCCGAGATTCTCCCAGCGATGCTCGTAATGTACTACTAGTTATATCTGTTCTGGTTGCAACTGCAACCTTCCAGGTTGGATTGAGTCCACCTGGTGGTTTCTGGCAAGATGGTAGCTTAGCAGGGAGGTCCATTTTGGGTTCTATAGTGAAGTTACATTTTTACTCTTCGTTCTTTTCAACTCTATTGGCTTCTCAGTGTCTCTTTTCACAATCAACATTCTCACAACCAACTTTCCATTGCGTTTCGTGCTTCAAATCTGTATGATTGCAATGTTCATCACTTACAACAATGCAGTGACTACCACAGCACCGAATGGGGTAAAGCTCTTGATGATCATATTTACATCAGCTTTGCCTTCAATGGTAGCACTTCTTGCTTATGGGGTAAGACGACTTACATTGAGGCTTAGAAAATTTTATAGATCAAGTTGTGAAGGGTAGCAGTGCTGGGAATATTGTACATTTTTCTTTCTTTTCAGTCAGGAAAAAAAATAAGATAATGGGAGTATTGGATCTTGTAATTGCAATCCTTTCATTACTAGCGTAAGATTTTCCATTTATACTATCAAATAGTGCTTCCCATGTACTTTATGTTACCTACATGCTTGTTAAAGCCCTCAACTCCAGTATGGCTACTTGGCCCTAAGCAAGGAAATTCAAGATTTTTATAATTTATTTGGAAAGATCACTTGGAGGAAATCTGGAATTGTTGTTTTAGCCCAAACATCCAGTATATTTTCCGAATAATCATTGAAGAGATTTTAGAAGTTAAAGCCACCACAAAACCGGAAGGTTTATAGGCTTCTGGTCTTCTCTAGGAATAAAGTGCGTTACTTAGGTCCTTGTGTTTTGTGTTGTACGTTCTATATGTTTTATTTACAATAATGAATGGGCAATTAATCAAAGTGCAACAATTTTTTAGAAGATTAGAGAATCATTAATTAAACTAGAGAAAACCATTATGCACAACCTCACTGCTGAAAAATATACAGATATGATGACCTTTAGCAACAAGGAGAAATAAGAATAGCATCAATAATCACAATGATTTGTACTGCTCAATCAAGCGGGAAGCATGGAGACGAGATGTAGGGGTGACAGTGCATCCCAAACTTTGCAAATAAGAGATCTGCCATTGAACAGTTTAACATATGAAACAGTGAGATTCCCAGCCATGGAATATTAAAGACAGTACGAGATTAAGCATCAAACATTAAAAAACAGAGTTGAGTCTCCAGTATGCTCTAGTACAAATTAACTGGATTTATTCTAGTGACTACCAGGGAAAAAAAAACATATAAAACTATAAGCCCTTATCCAACCTACATATGCTTTTAACTGCAAATCCATATGTGGGTGTGATTTACCAACTTTGTGATGCATACATAAGTAATGTTGTACGTATGTCTTTCTGTTGTATGGTCACACCTAGGTAGAAGACGCCAACTCAAGTCGCTCCCTCTACCCGTTTTTTTGTCCAGCAAAAAAATATATATATGTATACCAGTCCATGGGAGCATGGGTGGAACAAGCCCATAAACAATGGAATGGGAAGCAAAAACTTGATGACATTATATAAAGTAAGCAGCTAAAAAAATTAAAAATTGAAGAGGAAGTTTAAAAGATAAACCCAATGAAAAGCTCAAAACAAAATGGAAAACGTTTTTTACGTGAAAAATGGAAGCACATAGAACCCACCATAGGCCTTGTTCATGTATCCTCATTGAAGGCAAACAAATTGCTCAATTGTGAAAAGAAAAAAAAGATGTAAAATTGGTTCATCTTTCTAAGAATCTTTCAATTAAAAATTTATAAGATTAAAAAAAAAAAAAGGCCATTACCTAATATTGGTTCATAACAGCCAATGACATTTACATTGCACTAGAAAATGGCCCATTTCTCAAATTTCTTTTTTTTTTTTTTTCTTTTTTGATTCAATGGGAAAAGAGTGTCCACAAGGAAAAAAAAAAAGAGTTCTTTTGTGAGAATTGAATATTGGATGATGCCACAATGTATAAAATATCAAATGCAAACAATTCAAGTGTTTAAGCATATATTGGATCTGCTTGATCTATTTACATATCCAACCTTCAGAAAATGTGATTCCCAAGTCATAATATGATCACTCTTTTGTTCATAAATTCAATGAAAACACGAATGGAAAATAAAATAAAAATAATATATAAACCTGACTTATTTAAATAATGCTCATGAGGTACCTGTTTAGATGTTGCCGCTGATGAACCCATTGAATTTTCAATCCTTAACTTTTGGAAATGCTCCTGAAAGTAAAGAACAGGTTCCATTTAGTTTCAATCATGACAAATAAACATACATTTTAAACATACTTTCTGAAACCAAACTTCATTTAGTTCATTTTAAACTGAGAAATAATTGTTCACTATATTTTAATAAAGAATGCATATACGTAGAGGAAAAAAATACAAATTAGGCCCTCTGATTACTCAAAATCATAGTGCAAACAAGCTTATTAAATGTGCATTTGGTTTTGTTCTCTTTGGGAGTTCATTTAGCTTACTTGCTTATGTGCCCATTTTCAAGGTACAACTAAACCAAGTGCAAAGACAGTACTATTATATATGCAACTATTTTTTCAACAAAGTTCGGCTACAAACTTGGTTGTCACTCTATATCTTTTTATTAGATATGAATTTTGACAAATTCACTATTGGATTATATTTTCTTCTTAATGCTACAACTTCATTCAATATCTTTTTATTAGATGTGAACTTTTGACAAATTTACCATTGGATTCATTTTCTTCTTATATTCTTCATACTAGCAAAATTTCTAGAAGATCAAAATCATTAGCTATACCGTCAATCAATTGTTAAAATTACAGGTTTTTGTAGTCTGAAATTATGCATAAAAATGAGTTTATGAATCATATAGTAAAATAACATCCAATTGATATAAAATTTGGCATGTGTGTTAGAAGTGTAAAGAACATACAATCAAACGGTTAGATTTTCAAAATATGTAGCAATGTTAATTTTTTAAAAAGAAATTGTTGCCAAACTTTGTCCCTATTTTTGTGCTTCAAGATATCTTTTTGATAAGTAAGCAAACCACATTTCTAATTATTTGTTAATTTCCTTATAATTATCATTTGCAAAGTGCTATATATGTTAAAATCCCTATATTGGAGCCTAACAAAATTTCTTCCTATCCCCACACCCTAAAGATCTTAGAAGAAAAAGGTAAGGGTATCTGTAACAACTCTACATGTGTTAGTCGCCATAGTCACTAAGTAGCCAATGCTTGAAGGGCCTAGATGGTCCCATAAGGAGGGGTCTCAAGTTGTGGATCCACACCCCATGGTAGTTCGAACTTAGAACCTATACCACACCAAGACTCTAATCACTGAACCACAACCCTCAGTTGTTATTTCCAAAGAACTTAAAGAAAAAGGAAATGGACTCAGTCCTCACTCAGACAAACATACAAAGATTATACATATGTAAATTATTTAGCCAATGAGCTATATTTCAATTGGTACCTCCTCCCCTTAAAAGTTCTAGGTGGCGATGTAAAGGACCCATCAGATACGTGTAACTTACAAACAAAAAATAAAAAGCATATGTACATTTTATATACATAGATGGATAGATAGGTAGATAGGCAGAGAGAGAGAGAGAGAGAGACATTTTGACGCAGGACAACTAGAACAAAATTAAAAGAACAATAAAATAAATAGATATGACCTAGGAGTCAGCACCTAGGCCTTGCTTAGAGTCAGCACCAAGCGGGAAAACCACTAGGAGTCAGCATCAGACCCAAAGAGACCAAACGACCATTTTTTTTATTCATCAAAATATCAACTATCTCCTCAAAAAGTACAATAGGTTGTTTATAAAGGGTTGCTAAACCCTAGTTCTAATTAGCTAGGAAACCCTAATTGCCTTATTACAAAAATAACCTTGCTTCCAAATTAAAATACTAATAGCCCAATAAACTAATAGGACCTAAAACATAAAAATACAATTGGCTTGCAAACATAAATAATACTAAATAATAATCTTCTTGCGTCTCCCACGTCACACTTTTTTAGATACCTATTAAAATGAGAGTTTTTCTACTGTCCTGACAATAAGGACAACTCTTTCTTTTTTTATTTTAATCATAAGCAAGGCAGGAAGGGCACCATAGTACATAGGCTGCTATGAAGGAAAGCTTTGGATATCAACCACAGTTTTGACAAAACAAGAAACAAGATTGCAATTTTTATTAACCAATGACTTTACATTGATCAACTTATACAAAATACACCTTTTCTCAATCAGGTATATCATGTATAATTGACAAGGTGACCTTAAAATTAAAGGACAAAACAATGTGCAAAACAAAAAGGATGACAAAAACAACTTTTTGATTGGAAAGGAAAGATAAAAACCTAATCATAAGTCATTTCGCTAATATTATACGCAATAACTCTATCCTTCATCTAAGTGCTATAAGCCTATAACTCTCTTCCTCTTTCCTTTTTTTATTAATTAATGAGTGCACAACTTTTTGATTGGAAAGAAAAGATAATCATAAGTCATTTAGTTAAACTTACATGCTATAACTCTATCCTCCATCAAAGTGCTATAACTCTCTTCCTCTTTCCTTGTATTTTTTTAATTAATAAGTTACACAACTTAGTATGCTCTGATTTCCCGATCATATCTTCGACCTCATTCATATGGGACTGAAGGAGGAAATGTTGTATGAAACAAAGCTAATTGGCTATCAATTGCTTTGCTTTATACAAAATACACATTGTACTGGTAATAAACATAAATATATGGTGATCATACATCTAATCAGATCAGAATAAAACATGCATCAGAAACACAAATACGATTTCATGAACCAAACAGGAACAGCTAATCGGGAAAGGATCCCCTCCCATTTCTATTTTTATTTATTTGATAAGGGAAAGGATCCCCTCCCATCCTCCAATTTTAATCAAGATGTAAATACACATGGCATTTAAAGAATTCAATGCTCTTTAAAAAAAAATGTAACCCTACAAAATCAAATAAATTCCACGTCTCACATCAAGCTAAAAATTGGAGTAAATCTTATCCCCAGCTAATCCACCTCAAAATTAGATGGTTAATCAGCACAATAATAGGGAGCTCTAAAAAGGCAGTCTACAGTAGAGATACTTTCCAAAAGTCATAAAAAGAATTTACTATCTCCGCCTGTTTATGAAAATTTTGGCAACCTGAAGAAGATCAAAACTAAATCAAGTACTAATGCACCATTGAACAAACTCTACAGGTTCTAGAACTTCAGAACCCAGCTGCAAACAAGCAACAAATAACTTTTCATTCAGGAAATAAAACATCATTTTTTAGATTAATGGAATAGAACAGAAACTTATATGAGTCGATGGAAAAAAAAAATCAAAAAAGTGATACCACAATTTTCAGTAAAGGAAGAAAAGTACGACAATTTATAAGCAGAAAACATCAAACCTGCTTTTCCCGCATCAAATGGGCTCGTTGATCAGCAGGAATTTGCTCCCATCTCAAAACCTAGTAAAACAAGAGAATCATATCAAAGAAAATTGAGCACCCACATATGAATATTATATAAAACTTCAAATAGTGCATTTAAAATAACCATAGTCGCATACCATGACAAGGAGTTACTATGACTACTCAACCATTATATACGTTGAATTCATTTATCTTAGAAAGTGATAGCAAACTCTCAGAAGTAGCAAACACACTTACATATTCTGCATATTGAGATGCTTCATCACAGCTCAAGCAAGACTTCAGTGCACTCAAAACATCCTGAAAAGTAAAAGAGGGTGAAAAGCCATTAGTATAACCTTCACTGAGTTCCACATTATTGTAAAAATAAATAAGAAAATAATCCACATAAATATTAAAATACATCCACCCATGGAAATTGGACATGGAAAACTCTTAACATCACAGCAGAAGATAGCACTAAAGGTATGATGTAACAGATAGCACATCACCTTGGTAAAGCGCATCATAGCAAACCACTGCATGATAAAAAAATCTGCTTGTGGTAGGCATAATTTATAGAATAGTTGGGAGATCTAAAAAGACCTCAGTATGGTTCTTTCCTATGAAACGTGTTCTCCAGAATTACAAGCCACAACTTTAATTAGCTAAAAGAAAAGAAACAGCCATCCATCTTAGTTCTTTACAATTAAGGGCTTCTCATCTCCCCCTCGTCAATTCATATATTTTTCTAATAATAAGAACAACATATATTGTTCTAATAATAAGAACAACAATTAAGGCCTAGATACATAATTGCTAGTTTTTTCTTCCTCCTTTTTTCATTCTTTCTTTGGATCAAGGTCAAGGAGACTCAGGACTAAGAACAACATAATCTCAACCCAACCCATAATGGTCTGCACACAGGTTTACTTATAGACAACAGAAAGAATGTCAACTATAACCTTCCACATGAATTTCAGAGCCTTGGGTAAAGGAATTGCAACATGGGGCAGGAGTGCAGAAAGAGATAAAAAAGGATGTATAATCACAACAAAAGGAGGAAACTTCAGCCCCACTCATATTTTTGACCTAAACCTGGCTTACAAGATTAATATCCAAGATAGAAATAGAAAAGTTAGCATATAGTCCTTCATTACCCCCATTCTCTCCTGACCAATAATCAACTTTCTCAAGTTGTCATTCAAGCAAATCAATTTCTCTGGGTAAAAAGAAAAACTCAATTAGCATATGTCAATCTAGATTCATGTTTTAGGGCCAGTTTGAAGAAAGATGTGTCATAAGGCTCCCACCCTTTTTGGATTCAAAGCTCATCTTTCTCTCATTTGTAAGTGTCTTTATCATTGGCCATCCACAATCCTTAATTAGAGTGTGATCACCAATTCTTCCTCTCTCAAGAGACACACCATAAAGAGACAATGAAGGGAACCAACTCATCAATACGCACATCTTACATCAATATGCCTCTAAAATTGGATATTGTTCTTTTAGAGGATGAACAGTTGCAATATTCCCGTGAAGGTCCAGGCCTACCATCGTTTAAGACTTTAAGTATAAACATACTGTACATATATAGGCTTTCTAACCATACACTGTAATTGTTTACTAGTAAATAGCTTATAGCAAGCATAGCAAGCACTTCATATCAGTTATCATTTAACTGAATCAAAACAGTGTGGTATCCATTTGACATCTCACTTAAATCCTTAAATACTGCTTTACGTCAACCTCAAGAATCTATCTGATTCACCTCTAACCAAACTATCTAGATATGCATCCCATCTTGTACTTCAAGAAACTAAATTTAATAAACATGTCAGCATACCTTGGGTGGTGCCGTGCAGGTAAGCAAAGAAATCATATGGCTATATTTCTTGAGAACAGTTTATGTAAACTAAAATTACAGAACACAATTGAAGATTCTTATTGCAAGTACAGCATATTAAAGGGGAGACAAGAAAAATAACTTGTTATAAAATATAATTTACAAAAACTGTATGACCTTGTGTTTGTTTTTCTTGGCTCTAAGGCGTTCATCAATTACAAATCCAACCTGTAAGACAATAAAGTACATCAATCAATAGTATAATCATATTGTTTGCATTCCAAAGGTTGCCCACTGAAAATAAGAATCTCAAAGTGCTAAGTAAATACTAGTTGCCTAGATAACAAGACAAACATCACGAACTACTCGTATGAAAAAGAGAACAGAAATAAGCCCACAATTCATTCAATAATCATTATTACATATGACACCTTGCAAACACCGCATTTCGTACCCCTTATGACTCGGGCCCTTGTTCTCCAATGATGCCAAAATCTATGAAGCATGGATGCGTTACTGGATTCAGGTGCGAGACTCGGCAATTTTTGAAAAAGTAGGGTGCAAGTGATAAGGGTGTGGCGATTAAAAAATTATTAAAAATATTTTTATATAGTGAAATAATATTTTTTATGTAAAAAAATTCAAATAAAAGGGTAGAGTTTATTATTAAAAAAAAATAATTTATGATTTGTTTTTAATAAAATCAATATTTTTGGTGATTGTAAACAAAAAACCACCTTTCAAGAAGGCTCCTTTACTCCTTTTCCAATTCCCAAGCCTACCCACTTGAAATAATGACTTTCTCACCTATTTAATTTATATTCTTTTGTTATATATCTTTATTCTTCTTCCTCATCTCTTCTAAGTTCTAGCCATTTCTTTGTGTCTTCTCATCTTCTTCTTCCTTCTCTTTTTCTTTTTCTTTTTTTTTTCTCTCACAAGACCACATGAAGCAGAAGAATGGTGGCCAGCGGCCATTTCGGCCTGTTTCAACGAGAATCGGGCCCAATCAGCCCGAATCAAAAAGAAAAAAAAAAAGAGAATCGGCGCGTCGAACGCCAAACACCACATTAGGACGAGTCCGGTATGGGTGCGGCAGCTCTAGAGCCGCACCCGTGCTTTCTTGGCCGAAATTCTAAGGCCCGAGGTTGGTTTTGGGTCCAATCAAATTACAAATTGACTTAAGAGATGTTAAAATGGAAAATATAACTTTTTATGAGCAAATAAATCTATTTTTGGAAAATAAAAGGTCAAGGAAACCCTCAGCCTGCATACGCTTTCAAAAACCCAATGACGGAACTGAGTTAGGGATGAGGGGGGCCACGCCCCCCCCCCCCCCCTCCCCTTCCCCCAATTTTTCTTTTTAAATTTCTTAGTATATATATACACAGAAAATTGAAAATTTTCCCAAAATATATATTATTGGCCCCTATCCTTTATCCAAATTTACAAATTGACCAACCCTTTCACTTGTCCCAAGAATAACAAGAAAAACCTTTGGACTTAACCAAAAATACCCACAAAACATATCACATTTCCAATCTAAACAAACCCAATTGTCCCAAAAATAACAAGAATAACCTTTAAACAAACCAAAATTATCAACAAATTAAGCAACAATCCAATCTAAACAAAAAAGACACACAAAACAACCACAAATCTAAAATCACAAAACACAAATCCCCAATTTTTACCCACTTACCACTCAGTGTTGGTCTTGACTCTAATTGCAGTATTAGTTACCCAATGGTGGTATGTTGGCTGGCTCTCTCTCTCTCTCTCTCTCTCTCTCTCTCTCCTGTACTTTTTTTTTCTTTGTATAAAACTTTGAAACAGATGAATAATTTGTACTTGGTGTTTAGCAAAAAAAAATTGTGCTTGGTGGTGGACTGTTGTAAACCAAGTCAAAGTGTCAACACAAAGTGACCATTGTGTGTGTGACTATATATATATAAATATAAATATATATATATATATATATTATATTTGTAGTTTTAAGGAAATATAAACTTGCTATAGTAGTGACGTTAACCAATTTTGAGTGTCGTGTTAATAAAATAGTGAAATTAAATATTTATGTTAATAAATTAGCGCTAAGCAACTAAGCTATGTGGGTGAAATATGTTTATTATTATTTATAATTGTGAAATTAGGGAACTTAAGTGACGCTATGAATACTATAAATTTTAGTAAATAAATGTTACAAACTGATGTATTATCAATCACAAAATAATAATTAAGATATTTATTTGTTTTTTTGTTGAAGTAAAACCAATCACATTTATTACTGCATTAGTATATGTTTTTTCAATGAACTGCTACATTAGTATAATTTATGAATACTATATACCTTTTCTTTTATCCTTTTTTTTCCTATATATTCTATTTAATTTTCACCTAAATAAAATTATGAGATATGAAAATGATGAAATATTTGAAAATATTAAACAAATAATGGAATGCAATATCAGAATCATTAGGTTTTTATAAGATAAAGTATCATGTCTTTATTTATTAAAAAAAAAAATCTCTTGTCCTTACAAATCAAGAACCTATTAGAATTGTAATCAAAACAACATATTTATTCAAATAGGATCAAACCTTTTATTTAATTCATTTGGAGATTTTCATTGATTTTGTGATCAAAATTTAGTGCACAATAAATCCTAGGTGATTTTGTGATTTAAAGAATATCGAGTTCTATCTTTTTAGAAGATATAGTTTTAAGGTATTACGAAATGATAATTTTCTATGCTCCCCTTTGTTAATATTAAACATATGCTAGCTTAGATTTTCAAGGGAAAAAAAGTTTTTATACCTTGGCTCCCCCTAGATTTAAACCCTGGTTCCGTCCCGACAAAAACCTTTGAAATGCAAGTTTTTTGCGTTAAAGACTAAGGTTTGGAACGAATCTCACATCATCTGGGAGCCGTTCCAAACCCCCATTTTTCAACTATATAAATCCTTCCATAGTATATTTCAGAAACACACAAAAAATCCTAAGGGAAAATCTAAAATTCACTAGAAATAATGAATCAAAGAGGGAGTTTTTCACAAAACATCCTCAAGTTAATTTTCTTTAGATTCGGACATTTTTTAGTCTTGATTTTATATTTGATTGTGCATAAATTGACTAAGGAGAACGGTCAAAATCAAGCTTGAAAAGTTTCTTGTTTGAGGCATTGAATTCTAAACTTTTTCTTTTCATGTCTTCATTTTAATAATGTTTTAATCTGTTTTCCTGCTTTGTTTATGCTTTATAATGTTCATTTAGTTTAGGTTTATGTAGTTTTTATGTTTTAAAGAATGCTAGGTTGTTAGATTTACAATTTTGAAGCTTTGCTCTGTTTTGTTGTGTTTCTGTTCTGGGTTAAGGTTTTTGAGCGTGCCTGTGTATGCATGCTTCTGCATGCACATGCAGACTTTTAGTTTGCATACACATACAACTGGCTTGCGTATGCAATCCTATGTATGCACACGCAAACTTGTGCCCCGAACCCGAAACTCTAATTCAAGTATTCTGCTTCTGTTTCTTTCATATCATATGCTTCTGTTTTGAACCCCTTTTTATCTTTTTTCAGTCTCTGTCTCTCTGTTTGATTGTTTGTTCACCTTTAACATGCTAGATTACAGTTTTCTTTGTATATCTTGCTTTGATGCCATGAACATGCATTCACATGTCCGCTCATTGATGCATAGGTACTGAGATGCAGGAAAGTAAGTGAGGTAAGTCATGCATTCACATGAACATGCATTGGGTATATGTTTGATGATGAATATGAACATGTTTGCTTGGATGATTTGTTTTTAACGCAATCACATGTTTATTTGAATCTTGCCATGTTTGTCCTTCTGCCATGCATATTTGCTGCCTTGTTTTGTTTGCTGCCTTGAATAAGATGTTTGCCATGATAGATGCATGCTAGGGTTGGTTGATTGCCATGATAGATGTATGTTAGGGTTTGGGATGAAATATCATGTTGTATGCTTAGATGTATGCTAGTGTGTGTGTTTAAGATGCAATGTTAAATGTGATTTTAATAAGATTAAGATGTGGGACACAATGAGTGGAAACCAACCCATGGGTCGGGCGGTTTTGGGTGCCTAACACCTTCCCAAAATCGTACCTAAACTCTGAACTCATACTATGGTAGTAAGATCAGTCCTTACACGTAAAAGCGTTATATTCATGGTTCCTAAACCAAAAAACTAGGAGGCGACTCCTTGTTTCTCCGCCCCGGTCCACTCGGCTAAGGCCTACTCCCCAAACCATGCGTTGCGCCCACACACCCCTATAAAAATTTAAAAATAGAGCTTTTCCAAAAAGAGCGCATCTACATTATATCAAAGTAACATTAATATTCAAAATTCCAAATAATTTATTGCAAGAACATCTCCAACTACATCTGCAATATTGTCATCATCTACCTTAAGCACTACTGTCACACTAAGTTGATCTACTTGACTCAATGCATGTCCAACCTTGCTAATAACATCACTAAAAACGCAAAGTATTCTTAGTGTTGTGCGCATCCTCAATATCCACAGAAATTTACTTGTGTTATAAATTGAGCGGTGCCATGGCTTTACTCTTGTAACAAAAAAGAAAATAACATGACAGAAAAGAATGATTTAATGTCTCGTTCAACACATATTTTACCATCAGATACCATGCAAATGCAAAACTTCTACAATATCCAGAAGACGCAAAACAAAATTCAAAATAACAAGAAATCACCTTGTCAAGCAGCCTCTTGGGATCTTGAAATGCTTTCTTCTTTGCCCATTGATGAAATATGTGGGAAACAACTGATCTATCCTCCACTTTGAATCTGTGAAACAGTGACAAAGGAATCAAGTTCAGTTCCAAAAAAATATAACCAAAATTTCATGATAATATTAATCAAGCAATCATAAATGGTAGAACCTTCTTAAGAAACCATTTCCATTGCTAGCCTCCAATGGGTCTGTCAGATCTTCAGAAGCCTTATGAATACAAGTTTTTAGGAAATCATTTGGGACATCTACTTCAGAAAGTTCCTTTTCTCTTGGCACATCAATAGAAAACTGAGCAATTCTATTTGGAATGTGTTGCTGCTTTGTTTGCAAATCTTGTACACTAACTTCAGCCTTCAAAAACAAGCCATCCATTAACCACTAAGGACTACTAATGTTAATTAGGGCCCGATTGTTACCATTGTTTAAACAATAATTTTCAGTGTTTAAACAACATTACACGTATTTTCACACACTTTTTCACCCACACATATTTCCAAAAAATACAAACAACGTTACTAGAAAACTCTTACCAACCAGGTTCTTAATATAAGATATTAAATAGCTAATGCGAACAACATGAAAACTGAATTCCAAAATGTTCTAATTCATATGTAAAATTCATAAACTGTGTAGGTTAAATGGTTCATTAAATTCAATAATTGTGCTTAATTTAAGTGATTTAGTGATGCAAGGACAAACATGATTAAATACAAAAAATTTCAAGAATTGTGGTCTAGTTTCAATATGGGACCCTCTTGACACTTGTCCAAGGTGACTTAGTACTGAGTCTTAGACTCTTAGTATTAAGTTCCTTTAGATTAGAACATTGCTGGTTCAATTTAAATTTACTTCCAAAATTGGGTTAGTTTGGCAATTTTCAGATTTTTGACACTCCATTTTTTCTGAAGTAAAATATTTTCTGAAAAATGTTTCCCATTTTTAGGTGTTTGTTTAGATGTAAAATTTCATCAAACTCGTAAAATATTTTCCGTTGACAGTAAAATCATTTATAAAAGTTGGTAAAAAATTTTACCTTTAAAATTTTGGTAAAACATTTTACAAAAAAACACATGGCTTCCCCTCACCCTATTTGGGGGCCAGGTCTTTGGCAGTGTTGTTAAAAGCGCGCTTAAGCGCAAAGCGCAGAGCGCAAAGCCCTTGGGGCTTTTTTCCTCTAAAGCGAAGCTCCCTCACAAAAGCGCGCTTTAAGCACGCTTTTTTGAGCTTTTTTATTAAGTGCAAAGCGCGCTTTTTTGAGCTTTTTGTAAATTTTTTTTAAAAAATTCCTGATTTGATTTTTAGCCATTAGATATAAATATGTTTGATATAAGCTGTTGATTTAATATATAAAAACTAATAGAGTGGTGTGCTATCTTACGCCTAAGCCTATCTCTTTAAATATTTTTAAACTTTTAACCAAACCACACAAACAAACGCTAAACCAGACACTCACAAATATTAACATTACTTAACATTCTAGTATTTTTTAGCCTTTGTCTTCTTGGTTCTATACTTCTGTTTTGATTCAACCATGTTTTGTAATCATGACCATCAAATATCATGCTTGTATATATTTTGTAAAACACAAAAGAATTATATAAATGTTATATGAATTATAGAAAATGTTTTATTGTAATTTATATGATTAATTGATCACTTGATTGTTGTATTGATCATTAATAATTTTTTTTAATTTATTATTATTATTTTTTTAAATGTGCGCTTCACATTGATCAGGCGCGCGCTTGCGCTTTGCGCCTAGGCTCCAGGAGGCCTTTGCGCTTAAGTGCGCTCAGCGCTTTTAACAACACTGGTCTTTGGTCCAGTGGGCTGGGCAGCCGGTGTCAACGGTCCAGTGTGGCACTGGCAATCCAGTAGTCTGAACCGCCGTTCCAACACCAAAGACACTACTCCAGCGGAGGTCCCCGGAGCCACCATTCCAGCTGCTGGTTTTGGCAATCCAGTCACTGAACCTCTGACACCAGCAGTTCCGATGACTAACCCACCGGTTTTGGTGGTTTGCTTTTTTAAAAAAATTTACTTGCATACCAAACACCTGAAAATATGTTACTTAGAAACAAAAAGAATGGCAAAATGGAATATCATTCACACATAAAGAGATTGAATTTAATAAAATTCTAGTAACTTATTTTATGCGCTGAGGGTGTGCTTTTTCCTTCCTAACTTTGACAGCTTAGGAAACCTAGGTGCAATTGCATAGGGTTTATCATCCTTTTTTTCTCGTTCTATTGAATCTATTCACTGTTATAACACTAAACAGCCATCAAGATTCATTCCAAATCCAATATTTATTTACCACACTCTAACCTTAAACATCAAACCCTCTTAAGATCTCATCATGAATAAATTCCTAATGATCTTCCATCACAATTGAAATCACATTCCAATAAAGTTTTTTTTTTTTTTTCCTGCATCATTAGATCTAACAGCTAATCATCCATGTCAGCTCAAACACTTGTTCCTTAATTTGTAATGTTCTTCACAGAAACGCTGAATTTTCCAATTTTATTTGGAGAACCATTGAAGACATCATAACTATATAATTCTCTAAAAGATGATAGTATCATGAGTTGCAATGATTTTTATTGTTGCTAACAACAATACAACTTATAGAGTAGGACTATCGTGACAAACCTGAACCTCTCGAAGATGATCTGGAATTTCTTTAAGAAATCTTGATGGTTGAAGCATCTGAGGGATACGCCAAAACACTTTATTACTCAGAGAGCCACAAAATAAACATTATATAGTCAATTCTCTAAACTAAAGAACAGTATTTATCAAGTATCAATTTTAATTTTATATAAACCAAAATTCCTCACAACTATGAAGACTTCTAAACGGGATTTTTAAAAATCCCGATTTTCTTAAATGTTTCTAACATTCTAATTTAAACAAAGCTTCTAACATCCTGCAAAGCTAGAGACATTTATACGCAAGATGTATACAAGAGACACCAAAAGGTAAATCAAGCATGTAAAATTATCACTGAGTGCTGTTAGTGGCATTTATGAACTTAAATAGTATAAGAAGTATATGTATGATTGGGTACAGAATCTTTTTTTAATGACATGTTACACAAAGGTATCTAAATTATGAACAACACTAATACTTTCATTTTTTTATGAATAAGTAAAATTTATAAGCTAAAAAGAGAAAAACCACCATACAATGCACTGTACGTGAATCAAAATCTATTAGAATTTCAGCAATCAAGGGAATCCAGCAGACTAGAGAAAGAATGACCACTTCAAGTAGCCATCCAAGCATATACAATGTATGTAAAAAACTCAGCTTCACATCAGTCAGCGATTGTTCCAAGCCTTTGAATTACCCACGTGGTGCAAAGAAGGATAGCATTACAAATATCTCCGGTAAGGTGCCTAGCATACCACTCCTTCCAACTCACCAATAGATCCACCACCCTTATAGGCATAACCCACTGCACCCCAAACAAGCACAAAACAAACAACCATAGCTTTCTAGCAACAAGACAATGTAACAATAGATGATCAACAGACTCCCCATCTTGCTTACACATACAGCACCAATCAACAATTGGAATCCTCCATCTTCTCAAGTTATCAATAGAAAGAATCTTCCCTAAGAGACCAATCCAAGTGAAGAAAGCCACTTCTGTAGGAACTTTAACCTTCCAAATACTCTTCTAAGGCTCCCTATATGTAGCACTTTATAATAAGAGTCTACCTCATATAACTTACTTTTGATAGGCACCCAGCAAATAGTATCCTCAACATCCCTTCTCAGTTTTGTAGAGCACTGTAGAAGGTAATATCCTACTGAATCTGACTTCCCCCCCCCCCCCCCCCCCCCGGGCACTCTCCAGCTCAACAAATCTGCTACCGAAACTCCCATCTTTTGGACCAGCATATATAAACCAAGGAATTTCTTTAAGAGCTCTCTCCCACACCACCAATAATCCCAAAATTGAAAACTTGTGCCAAAACCACCCTCAAATCTGATGAAACCAGAAAAGTTATACCAGCCCTTCCTAAGTATGATGTATAAATACAGTTTAATGTATAAACCAGTAATTAGTAGCATCAAAGGATTGCTTAAATTTTTTATTAATTATTAACTAATAAAACAAGTCTTTCTCTGAAGTGGAATGAAATCAGTTTCTTGAAAAAATTATTAAGCCTAAGAGAGTAGTAGCTTATAGAAATATTATGAAGTCAGTTTCTGGAATATATAGATGTTTCATGCCAAACACCTGCCAATTAGAGTCCATCGTGACATATAGAATGAAAAGCTTCTTCCGAGCACGAGTCATTGCAACATATAACAGGCGCCTTTCCTCCTACAAAATAAAAGAAAAGAATAAGTCAGTGCCACACTAAAACAGTTTTCATGAAAGAAAAAAACAGAAAGACAATGTTCCAAGAAAGAACACAAATAACCTCAATTGAGTTCCCGTTTTCCTTTGCAACACCATTAAATTCATGCAACAGAGGGATTTCAGATTCATTTGCCTGTGTCATTGAATAGAGCATTAATGCAAAAATGCCTTCAAAAAGATTTGTGTAAGGAAAGAAGTTCATAATCACACAAAACCACTTTCAGAGGATAATTGGGGTGTAATATAAGTGCAGCCACTTGAGCATTGCAAGCAAAGATAGTAAACCAATGTGATCAAGTACCTTAACTATAAAAACAACATCCCATTCTAAGCCTTTCGACTGCAAAAGGAAGAAGAGAGGCATTAAAACAAAGTTGAGCATAGGAATATTGCCAAAAAACCACCAGAACAGCAACACGACAGTCCTAGCAAATTTAATTGTATGTCAGAGAAAAATACCTGATGAATGGTAGTCAAGGTGATGGATTTTTCATTATCATGTCTCCGGGAACGAAAATTGTCTCTCTCACGCTCAGATATAAATTCAATAAAAGCTTTGAGCACATTAAGACAACCTTTTCCTTCTGCTGCAACTTTAGCATCCCCTTCTACAGCAACAAATTTAGTTGACAAAAATTCAGAGACATCATCCAGTAAGTACTGAAGAACCTGCATGGAGAAGAGATCAAATGCCAACCATGGGAATGCACCAAGATTTAGGTGAGAACAAAGTAATTTGAAACTTCAGGATGAACACTCTATACTTACAGATCTGATGTCATTGTCTTCATTCAGCAATTTTCCTCCATCAACATCAATAACTGCCCGTTGCTCAAGAAGGTATTTCTAAAAAATTAAGACAAGAATGATGAATAAAAGTTATAAGTATACTGAATCAGAATGATGTTAATAGAACATTTTGAACAGAAAATCATCCTCATATCATTGTATTTTAAAAGCTTTATTAGTAAAGTTGTATTTCACAAAAGAGAAAGAGAATTGTAGAAAGTAATTCAAATAAATCTACTGGAAGATTAATCAGCAAACAGCAGGTAAACACATCTATGTCAAAATAGCAAAATTTAGTGTAAGATAACAAATGGAAGATGGTAAATCTTAGTAATGGAATCTTTAAGAATACAAAGATGTGGGAAGCATGAAGACAATTTTGTTGTAATTTAGTTTTGTTTGATTTTAGAAGTCTTTTTTTATTTTTTTTTGCTGAATGTTTTGATTTTAGATGTCAATTGTATTTTTTATTGATCCGTTGGATTTTATTTGTCTTATTAGTTAATTAGCTTAAGAGTATTTTATTTAATTCCCTAGAATCAAGGTTATTTTTGTAATTCAATAATTGGGCTTTCTTAAGTTGCTTTGAATTAGGGTTTAGTCCTAGTAGTCTATATGAGCATACTATTGTACTCAACGGAAACAGTTTTGCTTGATTAATAAAATTTTCATTGAAATTTTCTGAATGGTCTGGTGTTCATTCCAGCCAACCCTAGTTGTTGATTCCTAGGTTTTGCTGGCTTGCTTGGTGCCAATTCCAAGAAAGTTTAGGCGTTGATTGATTACTAGAAACCTTTTTTTCTTCTTTCTGTTTTTTTTTTTTTTTTTTTGATAAGTAAAGAGAATTTTATTCAAAGACATAATAATAAGTCACCAAAGTATACAGCAAGGCAACAAAATAATCAAAAACATAAACTACAAACATCCATCAAATCATAGACCAGAAAAATAGAATGACTTTCAATGATAGACATCCAATCCGATAGAGTTTTAAAGAAGAAAAATTATAAATCAACTATAGTCCTTTCAAAATCTTCAAAACACCGGTTGTTTCTCTCCTGCCAAATACACCACATCAAACAATGAGGGACAGCCATCCAAATAACACCATAGACCACAACTCATAAAGAATAGGACAATGTAGTAAAAGATGGTCTACCAATTCTCCATTACTTTTGCACATATAACACCAATCTAGAATTAACACCTTCTTCTTACATAAATTATCAATAGTCAAGATAGTTCCTAAAGCTGCAGTCCAATCAAAATATGCGACTTTGGAAGGAGCCTTCTGCTTCCAAATACTTCTCCAAGGGAAGGACTAAGTACATACACCCAACAAAGCCTGATAATAGCTGCTTACCTCAAAACCCTTGCTCTTAGCAGGCGTCCAACAAGTCTTATCCTCATCAATACCATTCAAAGAGACTCCACATATAACATCCCAAAAAACAGACAAAGAATCTGATTCCCTCTCACGAATTTCTCACAAGAATTCCAAGTCCCAAAAAAGAACCCCGTTAGGAAACTGCATGAGATCAGCCACATAAGCCTCCTTATCATTACTAATTTTGAATAAATCTGGAAAACACATACTCAAAGAATTATCCCCACACCAGACATCATGCCAAAATTTCACTCTAGTCCCATCTCAAATCTGAAACTGAATGTAGCGAGAAAAAGTAGACCAACCACTACTAAAAGTATTCCATAAACTCACTCCATAGGAGCTTGGAACAGAATTAGAGCACCAATCTCCCTCCTTAACTCCATATTTAACCCTTATAACCCTTTTCCATAACGCTTCTCTCTCATGCCCAAATGTCCACAACCATTTTCACAATAGCGCTTCATTAAAGTTTCTCAAATTTCGAATTGATAGACCCCCAAACTGGATAGGAGAGCATACCTTGGACCAATTCACCAAATGACGTTTAGAATCATCTCCCAGACCACCCCAAAGAAAATTTCATTGAAGTTGTTCTATACGGTATGCTATATCTACCTAAATTGGGAAAAGAGAGAGGAGATAAGTAGGTAAACTGAATAAAGTACTTTTTATGAGAGTAAGTCTCCCCCCTCTGGATAGATACAATCTTTTCCATCCCGCTAACCTCCTTTCCACCTTCTCTTTTTTTGATAAGTAACCTCCTTCCCACCTTCTCGATGATAGGATTCCAAACTACTCTATCTTTCCATTTTGCCCCCAATGGAATGCCTAAATATTTCATAGGATGTGAGGCCTTTTACAACTCAACGCATCTACTAGCGTCTCAAAATTTGGAACCACTCCCATAGGAACTAGTTCAGACTTATCCAAATTAACTTTCAATCCTAATACAATCACAAACCATGACAAAATCAGGCGCAAAAACATCTGGTTGATATCAACATCACACATAACCAATGTATCATCTGCAAAGAGAAGATGAGTTACCTGTAAGTGATTACCTATGGAGGTACCCACACTAAATCCACACAATTGACCTTCCGTCAACCTTTCGTCACTACTTTATCCATCATATTGCTAATTGCGTCCATAACAACAATAAATAACAATGAAGACAAAGAGTCATTTTGTCGTAAGCCTCAATAATTCTCAAAAATACCACATGGAGTTCCATTAATCAAAATTGAGAATTTGACTGTGGAAACACAGTATCCATTTTCTATATTTTTTTGGGAAACCGAACTGCTCAAGCATATACATTAGGAAACCCCAGTTCACATGATCATAAGGCTTCTCCACATCCAACTTGCACAACACCCCTGGAACTCCTGATCTCAGCCTACTGTCCAAAGACTGCACCTTACTTTTTGGGAATCAAGGAGATAAAGGTTGCATTTAAACTTTTCTCGAACTGACCTCTCTCAAAAAAACCTGAAAAATCTCCATGAGATCTACTCTGATAATATCCCAGCAAGTTTGGAAAAATGCCATAGGGAAACCATTTGGGCCAGGAGCTTTATCCCCCTCAAAATCTTTAACTACCCCAAAAACTTCTGCTTCATCAAAAGGCCTCACCAACCAGCCAGCCTTGTCATCAAAGATTTTAGGAAAATTCAAAACATCCGGATGTGGGCAATAGACTTTATGTTCCGTAAATAAATTGTTATAAAACTAAATAATACAGTCCTCTAAACTTTTTTGATCAGAAGCCAGGACCCCATCAACCTTGAGATTAGTAATTGCAATGTTCCTTCTATGTGAGTTAGCCATCTGATGAAAGAACTTTGTGTTGCTGTCCCCCTCCTTCAAGTAGAGCATTCTTGATTTTTGCCTCCAACTAATCTCTTCTAAAAGGCTGATTTTTTTAATTCTGTTTGAAGCCTTGCCTTCTCTAACTTCTCCTCTTCTTAAAAAACTACTACTTCCTCTTTTGCATCCAAAGCGTTCAAGTCACTCCAAAGTTGTATTTCTTTTACAGCCACATTTCCGAACTCCAATTCTTTCTACTTCTTCAAGTCTACCTTCAGGGCTTTTAATTTCATAGCCATTTTGTAGCTAGGTGTACCTTGGAATTGACAAGAATCCCACCAATCTTTCACCTTACCCACAAAACCTTCCACCTAAAGCCACATATTCTCAAAACGAAAAGGTCTTCGTCCCTTCTGGAATGCACCACCCTCTAGGATGATTGGAAAGTGATCAGATAAGACTCTAACCAACCTCCTCTGTGACACCTCTAACGAAAGTGGTCACCTCTTTCTCCTGATTGGGAAGATCATTATCCCAATATGTCTTTCTGTTTATCATATTTGGTATTCATCAGTTTTGGTTGTCCAGCATCAGAACATGGAAGTATGGATGAGAACAGAATAAAAAATGCTAAAGCAAACTACCAACAAAACTTGACCTGCACATGCTGTAGTCAAATCAGCTCATACAACCAATATGAGGGAAGACCAGTACGAAGAGCAAGCTAGAGTAGCATAAAAAATGATTTTGTACATTGCTTATTAACCTAATTTGCATGTCATCTTCGGGAATCGATTATTGAAAAATGGCATCTTAATTATAATCCATTGTCCATAAACCACTAAACACAAGTGTGAGAAAACAGGGAGCTAACTCACTGAATTAAGGTTTCATTAAGAACTAGAGAACTAAAAAGGAAATTTAAGCAGATTTGGTCATAAGAGAGTTCCTTTTTGCATCAATTGGAAGCCTAAATGAGTGATATTTACCTTTTTGTTTGTGATATCCTCTCTACTGTTATAATTTCTATTTTGGCTAGTTAACTTATAATGTCCACTCAATGAGTAATAAACCAGGATTATAATTAAATCTATACTGCCCTTCTACATAATTAACCCAATCCATTTATTTGGATTTTTTTTATGATAAGTAATCCATTTATTTAGAAATTACTACCAGATCCCAATAAACTGGTGACAAGAAACACCCAGAACACAAGCTATGACTGTAGTAATGGACAAAATTTTTGCCATAAATAAATATATATTTTACTTCCTCCATCCCATTTGGTTTGTCACATTTTCCACTTTTGGCTACCCCAAAGTGCTAGCATAGTTTTAACAGTCAAGGGTCATTAATTTTCTAACTCTCCAATAAGCGAGGAGAAATAAATGGTGTAGCGATCAACATCCATTCAAATAAGGTCTTCAAAAATAAAAACTTCAATCATGTCATTAATCACTCTTTTCCTTCATAAGTGTTAGAATTATGAGGTTAAATGATTAAATTTTCACCTCCTAATAGCTCAAACTTTTGGGAAAATCGGTAACTTAATACGATATCAAAGCAAGAGGTCCTAAGTTTGATTCTTGTCTCCTCCACACTCCCTCCCAAGTTTGATCATAATCTCCTTCACACTACCTCCCATTTAAAATCTTACGTGTTGGGCCTCACCTATTAATAGGAAGTTTGGGCCTACAAGTGAGGGGTAGTGTTAGAATTATGTGGCAAAATGATTAAATGTACCATCTCCTAATAGTTTAAACTTCTAGGAGAACCAGTAATTTAACAAAAAGTATAGGAATTCTTGTCTCCAAAGGCACCACATTAGACACAGTAGAACTGCCTTCCAAATATGCCCGCTAATAGTATTGCAAAAGTTCCTTTTCCATAAAGCCAAAAGATTGATCACAGGATTTGGATTGCCCAATTAGCCCTAAATAAACAAAGGACTAATTACCACAAGTCCCAAGCAACCGTGCAATATACCATGAGGTGATCCACAGAGAGATGCCAGGTCAAGCTGATGTCACCACATCCAAAATCACAAACCCTGATCAGGAACTTCACAAAATTTATAAAATATCCAACAGATGTCCAGGCATCTTGCAGTCCTGTTTGTCCATGGCCTCATCTCTATACCAATTTACATGAAACCATGCTAATTATAGAAGTATGCTATAGAAAAGAAATATTTTTTTTTGATAAGCATAGAAAAGAAATATAAGACTAATATATTCATCATTAGCGTTATGTAGTTAATTATCTAACACTAATAAAACTATTTAAATGCAATCAAATTCAAAGTATTAAATAAATAATTAAGACATTAGCATAAACAAAACAGTATCATACACAAGAACACTATCTTCAATCAATTTTACAGACAAAGCTTCTATCTCTTATAGACAATTTCTATTAAAAAAAAAGGGGCAAAAGGGAAGCCAAACCTGAGGCACCATGTTTGCCACTGAGGTTATGATAGCTGAAATTGATTGTTCCTGTAAGCATTGATAAGTAAGGTCAATTTCTTTACAATCAGGTAGAACACAACCTTCAAATTTATCTCTAAAGCAATACATGGGTTCATGCAGACAACAAAATGCTGATTGATTTTGTTGGGCCTGATTGATGTTGACTGACGCTAATTGATGCTATTAAAGACATTTGATTACTATTTGGATTTTGTTTCCATTTATGATGAAATCTCAATATGAGTTTATTTTATTTTCGTGCGTAAATTTGGGGACTCTACTTAAAGGGTCCAAAGTTCACTATAGTAAGCAGTTGATCACTAATGAAAAAGGGTTGTAAGTTTTCTTCCAACATTTGGTGCTTATTTCAAGCAACCTATGAGCTAATTCATAGATTCTATTTTTCTATTTTCACCACTTGGTGCAGATTCCAAACAAACCCTAGATGCTAATTCCTAGGTCCTATCGCTTTGTTTTATTCTTATTTTGTTTCCCAAACACAAGTCACCCTTTTAGAGTTTCTTTTCTTGCATCATGGGTCTAGCATAGACTAGCGTCAAACCTTTTTAAAATACTTTAAAAAGCAGGGAAAAGAAGGAAAAGAAAATAAAAAAGCTTGGGAAGATAAGAACATTTTTCAAATGGCCAAAGTTCTATGAAACCACACAAGGTTCCAATAATTGGGTAGAAATCCCAGATCAAATAACCACAAAAATCAGTTTATCTAATCTATTCTCACCATATAAAACACACTTTTTTAATCAATTAAGATATAAAAACAATTACTAATTGTTTCCAATAAGAAATGACAAGACAACAATTCTGCAGTGAGGCCAAATATATTTACCCTGTTTACAAGTTTTGATATCATCTCTAGTGTCGACAATACTTTGCGTCCTTGGGTAAGCTGACTCCTGTTATCAATTGCAGGGGTCATATTTCAGTAACTACTAGGACATCTTACATAATGTACAGGCATACAACCATAACACAAGAAGCAGATAAAAAAAATAGAGAGAGAGAGAGAGAGAGAGAGAGAGAGAGATCTTTCACATTAAAAGAATTGTGAAACATCCAGATCAACTTTCATACTTTTCAAAAGAAGAGCTATGTTACAGTAACAATACCAGGCATGCAAAAAGTGACATAGTAATTTATTAGCATCACAATCAAGGAAAATGCCGTTTATACATCAAACTACGCTAGCAATGGGTTAAGATTACACAGGTTTGGATCAGGTCATCATCTGCCACTGTACACTAGCTATTAATTCAATATAGTTGTCAAATTATTTCCCATAAAAGTTAAGTTCTCATTGTTCACCATGCGTTTCTCATAAAAATTTCAGAAATTTATTGCCAATTGATCAGAATGAGAAGAAAAGATATTCAGATAAAGAGGTAATAGTTCCTCAGGGATTAAATATCCCTGAAGTAGTTATGCTTATCAATTGAGGCTGCATTGCCACTTTATTTTCAACGCAAAATTACATAAATGTCAAATATGCACATGCCAGATATTTGAAATAAACCAGGAGCTGATTATTTCATTATTATAAGCCACATTATATACCGCCCTTAATGTTAAAAAAGAAACTACTACAAATATAAGATAACTGAATACTATGAGCTACCCATCCCATCTAAGAACATTGAGAATAATTTGTTTAACAGAACCTCTTGAAGGTACCAGAAATCTTGGCACTAAAGATGTCCGAGGCAGCAAATATAAAGCTGCATTTTCTAATAGTTGCAATTTTGTCAATATAGTCGATTACCTGCAAGAAAGAGAGACAGATTCTCAAATAAGTGAGCCTCACACAGAATGAAATATCCTAGATTAAAAGAAAGATAACTGGCAGCATAGTGCACACACAAGCACAGCAGCTAATATATATATATATATATATATATAGATAAATAAAACAATACACATACCCTCTTCTTTTCCTCCTTCTCAAAAGGAAGTAAAGCCTTGAAGACCCGACGGTATGGGCCATCATCACAAGCAGGCAAGGTTGTTTGAAGCATGGCAATAATGGCTTTGACTACCTATTATAAGACAAGCTAAATCATAACCAAATAACAACAGTAACTCTGTTGGCATGCATTTCAGAACAAGTATGAGAAAATAGCTTCGATTTCTACTACTTGGACAAATCTAAGAGCACAACCACACGAAAGTTTTAAACAGCTTAGAAATTGTGTACAATAGATTATAATAACTATCAGCATCTAAAAGGGGTAAATCCGTAACAGCGTAGCTAAAATTAAAAGATTGTATATATGCAGGCAAAGAATTTGTTCCTTCTATGCACTCAAACACACTGGGATCAAAATTATGAAGTAAGCAAACTTGATGATAAAAAATCCAAACGCTTGATTCTTAGGAGGAAAAAAATCAACCAATCTAAATTGTGTTAGAGTTCCACTAAAGCACAAGTGAATATTTTCGGTTCACAATTATGTATGCATATATTCATTCATATATGTATGTACATGTGTGTAACTATTAATTCAACTTTCATCTACCTGCTCTGGAAAATTATTTTGCATTCAGGTGAGTGAATAAGAAGCTTTCTGACACAGAACAATAACCCCATCATCTTGGACTGAACCTTGACCTAAATATGTACATATGTATACACATGCATGCAGATATATGTCTATATTTCTTTCCAACCGATCAGTTCAACATGTTCACAATGAGAGGTGAACATAAATGGATAGTCTCAAATATCAAAAATATAAAATAAGTCAAAGGGCAGGAAAAGTGTATTTTCCCTAGGTCAAGTGAACTACCCTGAGTACAGGGTATGAAGAGTAGTTTCCCCTAGATAAAAAATCAACCTACCATCTTTTTTTTTGATAAGTAAATAAAAGGATAAAATTTCAACCTAACATCTTGAAACTAATTACATCCTAGTAATCAACAGAAAGTTGAAAGAAAATCAAAATTGTATGATTACGAACTACAAAACATCAAATTGAAATACCCCTAAGTAAGAAAATCATTAGATCCTGCTTATTCAATATCCTAAGCAAGTTAAGAAACATGTTAATTTGCATTAGCTTAAAGGAGCATCCTGAGAAACTACCATTATTAAACATTGTGCCTTTAAATAGTTATGAAAGTATCAAGTGCACATAAAAATTCAAAACTTAAGTAAAATACATTTAATATAATTAGGAAATCACCTTCCTTCACATGTTCCAAACCTAAAAGGCTATTACTTAGATTCCACATGGTGAAGGACAACCTAAATTCAGATTAAAATCAGGTCCAGAAAATATATATGATTAACAGTAATGTCTATTACATGTATCACACCCGTGAAGTTCAGGAAGGTACCCACAAGATAGAAATTATAAATTTAAAATCTTTAGTTTCCAAAAAAAATCCTTCATTTTGGAAATATATTACAATACCTAGTCATGATAGGCAGCCAAAAAAAATTTCAAGAAAGAATGCCTCCTAATAAACATCTCTGGTAATGTCGAGAATCACACAAAGCAGTAAAGATTTTATTTCCGTAAAATGAACACACTGCATGGTAAAAATTATATGCATTAAATTCTAAACATAATCAACTAGAATGATGGTAGAGAACATCTTTGTAAACTAGAAAAATGTTAAATACCTTTTTCCTATAGAATGCTACACCATGCACATTGAAAGGTATTTTCCTTTCACGGAAGGCCATTTGGAATACTTTTCCCGATACCTGTAAAACATAAGAACATAATTAGTCAGCAGACATTTAATGTTTGTACTTTTTATCATGCAAATTTATATAATGGCGAGTAAGCTAGACCTGCCTCCTGTAAAGAATTGCAATGTTTCCATATGAGCAGTTAGCAGCAGAACCATTAGAAGCAGTTTCCAAGATCTTGTCAACAACAAATGCACACTGCGCACTCTCATTGTGACATTCTTTTATGATTATCTGCGTATTATAGGCAACATTATCTGGAAATTAAGTAACAAACCACAGATAGAAAATCACATTTAAATTATTATTTTTCTAATCTGAAGAATAAGGCAGAAGTAAATTACCTTAGATCCAGAAGAATTATCAGTAAGAACATCTTTTAACTGGCATCGCTTAATATTATTTTGTATAAGAGAAGATGCAGCCTCAACAATACAGCGTGTGGATCGATAGTTTTTATTTAGTCTGATCTGAAGCATAAAGATATTTCAAAGAAAGAATCAAATTCAATTTTAGTTGTACAAACTTGCATACATGCTGTAAATATAATCAAGGAACATGTATGAGTCAAAGGCAGGGCAAACCTCTTTGTAGTTTGGAAAATCTTTGCGAAATGAATCAAATCCAGAAATGTCAGCTCCGTTGAAACTAAAAATGGACTGCAGTAGGACATGTTATATTGGACTTAAGGAAAATTAAGTAACTTGAACAAAATGGATTTACAGTGCACAAACACAAAATCACCCCAACAAAAACAAACACAAAAAAAAGGACAAACAAGTTGACACAAACACAATTCTCAGGCTGTAAAAGATAGCAAGTGCACCTGATCATCATCACCAACAATAGTTATGCGGTTATGAGAAGCAAGAATCCGCAGAAAATCATATTGCATGGAACTTGTGTCTTGAAACTCATCTACTACAATGGCTTTCCATGAATCCTGAGACTCCTTGAAGACTAATAATTGAACCAAAAGAGAAACAATGGTTAAAACATGAATAATGTACAAATATATATATATATATGCCTGATTAAGTTTATTTAAGATAATTTCAACCTTCAGGAAAATCAGTAAGCAGCTTTACAGAACAGCTGATTAAGTCATGGTAATCCAGAGCGTTACAAGATTTTAATATGTCATTGTAGTTCCCAAGGATTGCACCCTGATTCAAATTGAAACCTGAGAATCACACGAATGTAACGAAAGGTAACAAAAAGGTTTCTGAAACAACAAATAAACAGCTTACTCCTATTTCATCACCCATTTTACAGCATTCTTCAGGAGTCTTTCCAGAAGCTTTAGCCTGAAATTGGAGTAAAAATTAATTGCACAGTACCTCATAAGTTCATTAGTGTAACATGCACAGATAGATATAGACAGGACACTTGAGTAGTCTCATTCAGCAATAGAATTTATTAAGAGAAAGAAATAAACGTTTTCATTCATGATTTTGGTACTTGTAAAAGGTGAGTCATCAACATAAGGTCTAAACCCACTTCTTAAACAGCTTTAATTAATTTGACTCAATCATTGTTCAATATTCTACCCATTTTGGCTTTGGCATTCCGGTCCCTCTTACCTCTTTTTATTCATATAACTAGTAAATAACAGTAAAGGATCCACTCATGAAAAGTTACTAAATTTTACACTAGCCATCAACTTACCACAGCTCTCCTCTTTTCTCCAAGCTTAGGGCCGGCTTTTCACAAAATGTAGGAAACAAAGCACCGACACAAGTGGGGTTTCACCTGATCTCTAGATATCGTATAGAATCTTGTGATAGAAAAATTTCCTAAATAAACTTCAGGGAAATGGGAGTATGCTTGGCGGTTTAAAATTTCTTGCAACAATGTTATATATTTGATATTAAATAGATAAAGAACAGTAAAATGATTCAACGGGAAAAGCACAACTTTTGCAATACACTTTCATGAAAAGAAATGTCAAATACACATGGTCATTCATGATTGTTTTTCAATTATAAAGTAACAATTGGAATCAAGCTGTAGCAAAGACAACAATTCAAATGGCTACTAGCAAGAAGTAACACCATTAAGTTGTATCAATAGCCACGAAGATGACCACTTTTTTAATAAGTTCGAAGATGATCACAACAAACTCATGCCTCATGATCATGCCGTAGTTCTATTAATCGGTTGCCTTCTCAAGAAAAGTAAACTCACATCATGCAATGCTCTTTGACCATTCTCATACAGTTCTTTTTTAGCACCTATTTTAACAGTTTGTTGGCAAATTTTTTACCAGCTATACCTTTGCTCAATATTGCACATGTAGACCAAAATGCTAATACAACTCTCCAAATGTCAACGTGGTTTTGGAGGCTTTCTAATGGACATTTGTGATTAGTTTCAAGTCACAAATGACAAGTCTTAAATGCAAATTAACTCTGGAGAGATTATAACCAAATGACAAATTTTACTGGGCATTGCTCATGACTGATGTTAATTTCTGGAGAGATAATAACCAAATCATAGCTGTTAGTATCGGTTGAATATGATTCAAATTGTTTGCAAAAAGTTCTTAACCATTTGGGTATATCATAGATGCTCATGAATAGTACAATTCACTAGGGTGTTGTGTATATCGTTTTAAACTAGTGAATCATTATCATACCATACCTGAATTTTTGTTTTACTAACATTTTAAAAAATGCCTCTCTTTTTTATATATGTTTTTTTTTTTTTCAAAAAGAATCTTTTAGAGTTTCAGAACATCTTATTTGACTTTATCAATGTAGACAAAAGTTATCCAAGAGTCCCTTCTCTTTCTCCTCTTCTTTTTTCCTTTTACATAGTCTGTCATATTTCTGATACAGTGATGTGCATCAATATCATTGTATACTGTCACTTTTGAGTATAATCCATTTGAAAGTTGAGTGTGAATTATCTATTTGTTATTACTTGAAATTATATGATTATTTACTAAATTATGGATTTAGCACATATATTTCCTTTTGAATTATTTATCTTTCTTAAACATTATTAAATAAATGATGATAAAATAGTTCATTATTTGATTTTGTTTTAAATTTGTAATAATTATGTCGGTTTTATGCCTATATTTATGAGTAGATCTGCCTACAGTTCTTGCTTTTACTACTATATCAAGAATTACTCCAAGTATGCAGGCATTGCTTTTTATACCAGATGTTTGAAGACTGAATAAAATACAACACATTATAAATACCAAAGATAAAAACAACAACCTGAGCCACAAACTTCAGCCATTTCTTTGACTTATCCTTAAAAAGTTGCAGAGACGTTATATCATTAGCATCTTCACCAAGTATGGAGGCATTATGATTTTGTCCACTCTTCTCATTTTCTAACAGCCGCACAGCCTCAATGATTGCTCTTCTCTGCTGGCCATGCCCATATATTAAGAATTCTGATGTGCGCCCTAACCTACAACATGAGCAATATCTTAGTCCTCAGATAGCCTCAAAGACCATATAGAAAAAGGGACCCTAAACAAGTTGGTGGATTGCCATTATATAGTTCAGATAGAACCACAATAAAAATCATAACAGAAATACGAGTGGTTCTATCATAAAGTTGTTTTTCAGCTTTAGCGGAGAGAAAAACCTGTTTAACAAAATTGCCAAAGTCAAAGACAAGTAATTATCAAAAAAAGTTGTCAAACAAAAGGGGTTTATTTTGCTATCTTTTTTCCCTCCTAAGTCCTAATGCAATAACAGGCAAGGCCATAGTAAGGACGATTCCATGATAGCAACATGACCATTGAGTTTACTAATAAGACATAGCATAGAGAACTTTGGCTTACAAAGCTGTATGTTTGCTGAGCCAGCTTTCCAGTATCTTAGAAAGGTGTCTTAATCAGAAATAATATCCAAGCAATCGTCATCAATACATTGGAAAGTCAAAAAAGGTTTACGTATGCTCAAAAAAGAAAACAGGAAAGTTAAGAATGCAACTAATAGACATTGAGTACTACCTAAAATGAGAAATTATACACGGGGATGTGGAGCTGGAAATTCTTGATACCCATCCCTCTTACAATTCATTTCTTATCAAGGTAGTCAAAGGCAAAAGGTGACCCTAAGGCACCAAGGCCTTGTATCACCAAGGCATGAGGCAAAAAAAGGCACTAACAGCTAACCTAATTAAAGCGAGACTCCAAATTCTAAATATTTTTATACATATAGAACTTAAATCATATGTATCTAATTTGTTGAAATGTTATAATCAAGTGTTATTGACACGTGTTGCATGAAGAAATTAGGTCTTTTACTTGCTTTCAAAATAGGCTTAATATAGTTTTGGTTCTATTAATTATTCTAACGATAAGTTGTTAATAATCTATCAATAGGTTTTACTCTACAGGCAAGCACCTCAATAAAGACTCCTCACCTTAGAGCCTTCGAGGTGCCTTAGTGGCGCCTTGTCTCACTTGGGTTCCTAAGGGAGCGCCTTGCTCACCTTTGACTTCCATGCTACGTATATAGTACAAGGGGGTTACAAATCTACATTAGGTAAAGGGACATTCTTGAAAGAGACAGCTGGTAGGGAAAGCTGATTGGGACACAGCACTAGAAACTTCCAGACCCTTCGTAAAAGGTATCACCCATGCAAGACAAGGGTACAACCCATAATATTCTCTTTCTATTTCTCAACAGAATCCATTCTGAGAAAGTGTTTGGTCAGTAAACATGTACTGATTAGACACAAGAACTTGATTGAGTGACTAAACCAATGGAGAAAAAAAACCTTGGTTGCTACCTCCAGAAGAATAACTTCGGCGGCCACTGTGAACATGTTATGCAAACAAAGGAATGCTATGAGTCTTAAAATTGCTGAGGACAAAGTGTTGAAGATTATTGGGGACATATCAGGTAGAAGAGAATAGAGTGGTATACTAGTAATGAAGATAATCCCAGAAACAAAGGAACTCAAATCATTTGTGGGTAATAAGCTCTAGTGTTTTCTGGTAATAGTTTTTTCTGTTGTTTCAAGGAAGGTAGGTACATCAGGTCATCTCATGCAGAGAATTTTTCTTTTTTAATTCTATTTGTGTTGTTGCTCATTATATCTGTGTTCTTTTGATAATAAATCAGTTTATCACCAAAAAATTCCCAAGCTATTTCTTTTACACAAATAATGCCACTAAATAATTGCAGTTCATTCTGTGATTCATTAGAATACAATATATGACAAAGATATTGGAATCAAACCACATTTGCCTGACATAAGTAAATGAATGCATTCAGTGATTGTTTCAATGTTTGCAGAACATGTGTTGCCAATCCTCTTGAAACAGAAGACAGAATTTCCTCCACAACAGACAATATATCATGGAACCGTATTTTTCTTTTTTCCTTCTTTTTTTATAAGTAAGAATAATTTTATTGAAAGGAGACTACTTCATGCAAAAAAAATATGAGCAAAAAATAGCTTCAGAAATAAAGCAAGAGAAACATTGTATAAAAAAGTTACTATACAATAACCGTTATAAGATAGCTAACACCAAAACACTGTTAAGATCTCTGCCCTGAGTGCCCTCTAATGCCAAACAACATAAAGGCTAGGATCTTTTCATTTAGTATGAATGCATTAGAATTTCTTCCTAACATATATAAGACAAAATTAAAGAGACAAATTTTTTAAGTAGGAATTCAAAAAGTGTTTCAAATTGAAGTTGGCTATTGACAACATTTGCAGAGTGTTTTTTTTTTTATAGGTAACAATATTTGCAGAGTGTTATGAGGCTAGCGCAGCTTTCTAGTGGAAAGTATTAATGGGTCTTCTTTAAATTTTCTGAGTAAAACAGAGCTCAGAAGCAAATATTTAATCATCTGTAATTTTGAATAAACTCATACAATCTCAGAGTGGGCATACTTCTCAGCATGTAAACGACACAGTTGCAAGGAAAATGAATGGAAAGTGCTGATTGTGAGCTCCTTGGCTGTTGCCTTTCCAGCCACTGCTCCAATGCGATCTCTCATCTCAGAAGCTGCTGCTGTAGTGAAAGTCATCGCCAGGATGTTTGACGGGCTAATTCCCTAGACATGTTTTAATGGGTGGAAAATAAGGAACAATAAAGATGATTAGAATACTAAATTAGAAGAAACGGGAAGGATAGAAAAGAAAGAACAATGAACTGAGAAAATAGAAGGCACATAGAAAAATGTAATTCAGAGTAGAAAAGATGCGATACCTCATTAAGCAGCATTAACACACGCCCAACCATTGTAGAAGTCTGACATCAAGAGCAGCAAATTGAACTCCAACCATAGGTAAATATCATAGAATATATGAATACAAAATGGGATATACCAAAATAGAAATCAAGAATATCATTTTCTTTATGCATGTGTATGAAAACAACAGAGAGAGGTAAAGAGGAACCTTTCCACTTCCTGGACCAGCAACAATCATCAAAGGGACTGAAATATCATTACAAGCTGCTTCGCGTTGCCGATCATTCAGAGACTGCAAGTATTTTGAGTACTCCTCCGGCATGTTCCCAGTCTCTATAGTCTGAGAAGTTTCTGACCCTTTTGTTGTAGGTTCTAAATCACTCCTGGAGTCCAATGCCCCTTCCATTTTTACACTCTCATACCCAGTGACAGACTCCAAACTGGCACAAAGATCACCATTACTATTACCATCATGATGAATACCCGGGTCAATGTCACAACTTAGAACCTGCCCTTCTGCTTTTGCAGCAGATTTCTGCTCACACAAAGCATCAATTTCTTCCAAAATGGACTCATCAAAATCATCATCTAGAGTGCTAGTCATCGAAACCGAATCAATTAAATCAAAACATTCTTGTTGTTTCATAGGAGTTCTATAAGAATCCAACGTGCAGTCATTCTCTAAAGGAGCACCAGTTGCCCTTGCACTAGAACTGTAATCAACTAATTCTTTTTGATCAACAGTTAAGCCCCCGGAACACGAACTGCTTATATTTTCACAAACTTTTGACTTCACAAAAGACGGGGATGGCGTGTTTGGCTGTAGCTCCGCAAGAGGAACTCTCTTGATGCTGGTTTGAATTCCATTTGTATCCCCAACTCTGGAACCAGAATGATCAAATATACCACATTCAATCATTTTAATTTTGTTCACAATTAACAAAAACAAGCTCATTTATCTGTTGTTTTGTTGAGAAACAGCAAAAATTTAACATCAAAATTTAAATGTGCATTTGGTTTTTTTATTTTATTTTTTCGTTTTTAGTTTATTCGACTTATATTTGATAATCCGTTTGGCTACAGCTTTCAACTTTTTTGCTTTTTGTCTCAGCTTTATATCCAATCGCAAGTACAATGTACTTTTTTCAGAAAATAAAGGTAAAAGGCAAAATATGAAGGATAAAATATAAGGCTTCGTTTGGTTGACACATAAATTGAGAACGGAAAAAAAAAATCAAATTTAATTTGAATTCTTTGTAAAATTTTGAGTCACAGCAATCAAACAGGTAATTAGTGGAAGAAGGCGGTCTTACTTGTGAGGAAAACTGGGGGAGGCATGGTGATGGAGGCGAGGGCGTTTGCGAGCAAGAAGAGCCTTAGCGGCTCGGAAGTTGCGAGAAATTCGAGCTCTTTCTTCCTCTGTGACTGTGATTTTAGGGACATTTGGAATTGGATCAGCGTTTTCCTTTGACATTACTACTCCGTTGTTTGTTTTAGAGGGAAAGGTCAGGACTCAAAGAGGAAAAATTGTGGCTCAAAAACTGAACCCTAGTACTCAGGCAAGGCAAGGGAGCATATCGGAAAAGGAATGAAAGAGTATCTTTTGGAGGATTGTTTGGTTTCTTTTTAATCTTTTTCCCTCCTACTAGTGAAATTCAAGTTATGGGCTTTTGGAGAGTTAATGGCCCCGATTTATGGGCCTTTTTAGAACGTTATGGGCCATGATTTATGGGCCTTTTCTTGTAGTTAAAATTTAAATTATATGCCCTTCAGTAAAAATTCATTGTTGTCATATAAGTTCACATTTGTTTTCTCCATTGTTAACAACAATTTTCTTGATGGAATTGAATGACCAATAGTGACATCAGATTAGAACTTACAGACCAAATGATTAAAAAAAAATAAGTTTATGGGACCAAAAAATGACAATTGACAAATGCATATGACTCACTTAAAATTATTATGTACAATTACTTAAGTATGGTTTCGTAACCTTCTCCAAAATAAAAATATGGTTTCATAAGTTGTGCATTGCAAATGACAATAATATATGTCATCTTTCTATTGTTGGTTGTAGTCTTAGACTACAACTAAATTTGTAGTCAAAACTTTATTATTTCCTTTTATTGTGATGGAACACAAAAACCCAATTTAGTTTCCTAACATCCCTACACAATCACCAAATAAACACCTAATCAATTTGTGCCAATAAAGGGAGCACGACACAATTTAAAATATGCACAACAAATACACAACTCATTAAGAGGGGGTACTCACAAGCTTGATTATTCACAAGGGTGCACAACACAATTCAAAACATGGACAGAGAGTACACAACTTCTTGGGAGAGGGAGCTCACAAGCTTAATTAGGATTCAATTATCAAAAGTTGCAAGGTATTTAAAAAAAAGTTTCATTTTTATATTAAATATTTTATAATCTATTATGATATTTAGTTTTGATAATAAAAAAATCAATAATTCCATTGTTACAAGTTACAACAAGTTGAATTATAGATCTATGACACAATCAAATCCGAACAAACAAAGTGTTGAATTGAATCATACCAGTCTCCACTGTAGGTTATTACTCATTTTTGTACTTGTTTTATTTTCCAATTATTTCTTCAATTAAGAGAAGCAAAGAGAATGGTGAACAACTGAATAATAGGAATTCTCTTATCCCATTTGGAAGGGTATCATATCATAATTATCTATGACTATAACATGACCACTTGATGAAATTTGGGTGGGGGAGGGGGGTTCAAAGTTTCAAATCTTGATTCGCCTTGTACAAGATAAACTAGGCAATGTTATTGAGTAACAAGACTCTTGATTTTTTTTTTTTTTAATAAAAACTTGGAGAAATTACATTTTACTATCCTGAGACATACTCTTATTTACACTTGACATCATGGACTTTCAAAATGCATGATTACTACCCTAAACTATAATTTGTGTGTCACATTGCATCCTACTGTCAATTGGGTTGTAAACTTGGACGGAAAAGCATGTCACACGCAAGCCACGTGATCTATGCATATATGACATTACATGAAAAAAAAAAAAAACAAACAAACAAACAAACAAATTGCTCTTCTTCAATCTCTTAAAACAAAATCATTTAACAAATTTAACCCTTGTAGTGCCATGTAACCTTTGTTTTAAGGGATTGAAGAGGGAAAATTTTGATCTTTTAATGTGATGCCATGTATCATGTATGCAAAGTTCATGTAAGTCACATATGACATATTTTTTTATCCAAGTTAACAGCCCAATTGACAGCAGGGTGCAAAGTGAAACACAAGTTATAATTTAGGATGGCAATTGTGTATTTTAAAAGTTTAAGGTGGTCAGTATAAATAAGAGGTATAATTTATGATGATAAAGTGTAATTATCCCTAAAAACTTAAGACTTAAATGGTGTAGCTTTTACCATGGCCTTAAAATGCCCTTTTTTTTTGTTGGTAAATGGCTTAAAAATACTTTTGTCCTCTTAGACAAACTTTTGTCCTCTTATCTTTACCAATTTTTTTTTTATTTTAATTATAATTTTGAAATATTTTATTCAGTTTACATATGATTCCTAGTTAAGTCTAAGATTGTATAGACATAATACTAATTTTTATTAATGGTAATGTGTCAAGTATCCCTAATCAATCTCTACATAAAATAAAGGGTAAAATTCTATTTTTACAAAAATTTGTTTTTCATTACTAAACTTTAAAAGTTTGTTTTTCATTCTTAAACTTTGTAAAGAGTTTTTTTTCCCCCCCCAATAGTTTAGAGACAAGAGTAGGGATGAAAAAATAAATTTTTTTCAGTAGTTTTGGTATGGGGAAAAAAATGCTTTTTAAAATGTAAAAATAGTGAAATATTTTCCGTAATTTAGGAACCAAAAAAAAACTTTCTAAAGTCTAGAAGCAAACAAAAAATTTGGTACAATGTTGGGACCAACATAATACTTTACCCTAAAATGAACAAAACAACTTCAGTAAATGAAGCATTATAAGCGTCTATAAATTCCCGCTAAATTGCATAGTAATAAATTTACACTTGAGATTTTATAGTAAATTCATGAATAATGAGAATATATAGTTCAAATTCCGTTATTTGTAGCTTTCAAAAAAAAATTCCGTTATTTGTAAATTCATTGGTTATTTAGGGAGGAAAAAAAATTCAATAGTTGATTCAAATTGCATGATCGGAGCATTTCTAATTTGTCTCATTACTTTCATGAACTAGCCACTCGAGATTGCAACTTTTACATGACGAATTTTTATAAGTTTAAACGGAATGTGAAGTCATTTATATATTTTTGCTTGCTTTTGCCATTACAATCAAGTTCATTGTCTTTTTGGACGGTTATAAAATCACCTAAGAATATTTTCTTACAGAAAAGAAAAACATTACAATGGAAATATTGGAGAAAATTAAAATATCAAATTACAATGAAAAATTAAACATTATAACAATATTTATTGGCTGAAAGAAAAGGTTTAGTTGAATGGAAAATTGAAAATAGCTTGCCTGAATTAGAAATTGGTGAAAGAAGAAAAGAGATTCAGTTCAATGCAGGATCATAGCTGATTTGTGCCACACAGGATCATAGCTAATGATGTCTAAATCGTTAGTTGGGTCACTCGTTCAATTTGGAGCTCTTGATGATCTTGTAGGACCTACGAGATAAAGAGAGTTCATCGAAAAAACCAGCGGGTTTTGCTTGGTGGGAGAGCCCCCAATGCTTAAGTTAATATCAACTCATATATTTCGTATATACATGGCATTTTGTAATAATTTCTGAGGTACCTTAGCAAATGGAGAAATTGTCCCTTTTATAGATGACTTAGGTAGCTGTTGGACATAAATGAGGGTGATTATTACCCTAATTGTAACATTCTTCGTCTTGATGAGAGGATTTAAGGCCTTTGATGATCGTTATTGAATGTGTTGGGCCGTTACTCATTTATCTTTGATGGCCTACTAATGACGCAATGATCGTCCATTAAGATGGACGACCTTAATAATTTTTATGGACTCATCAATTGCCCCCCATTCCCTAGTCTGATTTTGCTTTGTGCTAGTCAGGCTTTGGGAATATTCTCGACTTATTTAGATTCAGATTTCTTTATTTTCAATTACTTTCTTCTTCAAGAATGGTAGTATTTTTGCAACTACTTCTTAGTATCTGCCTTTTGACGATCTTTTTGGACGTTCGAGGGATCATCACTTGATCTTGAAAGTGAGCTAATTTCTTTGGACGATCGTTTTTTATCACTACTGAAGAGTAAGGTAATTTTTTTTGGACGACCATGTTTTATCACTGTTGAGGAGCGAGGTGATTTCTTTGAACGACCATTTTTGTTCACTTCAATGCATCTTCTTTTATTCATTTTCTAGTTGTCACGTTTGATATTCTTGATTTGAGTGACTTGCATTTGTGTGAGAATCCTTGTCTGCTTACACTCGTCTAAGGGTGTTTAGTCACTTAGCCACTTTTAGGTGGCTTACATCCAGTTACAGAGCTTTGTCATTTAGACTTCGTCAGCGACTTACATCTGTCTAGCGGAATCTTGTCCATCCTTTTTTGGGTGACTTATATCAATTTAAGGAATCTTGTCACTTAGGCTTCGTCAATGATTGACATCCATCTTAGCGAAATCTTATCACTTAGACATAATTTGTTGACTTACATCCATTTGAGGAATTTTGTCACTTAGGCTTCGTCAGTGATTTACATCCGTCTTGGCAGAATCTCATCACTTAGCCATTTTTTTGTGATTTACATCCATTTAAGGAATCTTGTCACTTAGGCTTCGTCAATGATTTACATCTGTTTTGGAATCTCATCACTTAGCCATTTTTTGGTGACTTATATCCATTTAAGGAATTTTGTCACTTAAGCTTCGTCAGTGATTTACATCCGTCTTAGCAGAATCTCGTCACATAGCCATTTTTTGGTGACTTATATCCATTTAAGGAATCTTGTCACTTCGGCTTTGTTAGTGATTTACATCCGTCTAGGCGGAATCTCATCACTTAGCTATTTTTTGGTGATTTACGTCCATTTAAGGAATCTCGTCACTTTTTACTAAAATGATTCCTTGACGCTATGTCGTTTTGGACCTTCTTGAGGCCATATTGATATTAGCATTAAGTAGCACATGCACTTGCCAAGACTTGGTTAGACAAGTATTTTAGAACAATTCATATATGAAAAATAAGTTACTTATGGCCTAGGTGGGCCTTGTTCTTATTTTCTTGTAATCCTAGAGTTCTAACTTCTTTGTGATATGTCTAGTAGTACACACATTTTTGCCTGAAACCTTACTATGTGTAAATTTTTATAGACGAATATAAAAGAGATAGAGATAAATGTGTTACCTAAATGACGATATTATTTTGTCACATACCTTGATCTTTTTATTGTTGGGGTCTTCTTGACAAGCTCTTCCCTTTTTAAGATGACGAGCTCTTCTCTTTTCAAGATTTTTTTTAAGCTCAACATGATACTTCATATCTAGAGCCTAGATCTCTTTTGCTTCAATTTTTTGAAGGCGTAAAAACTAGGCCACGTTTTTGCCCCCGTTCAAACATGAATTGTACAATTCTCGTTTGTTGACGACTAGAGGAATGGTCTATCACGATGGGAACTTTTTTTTTTTTTTTTTGGCATGCTTTGATGACTATGGTCATTGCCATTTGTAATAGCAATTTCCTCTTCCTTCTTCTTTAATTGTACGCTTAAGTCACTTTAAATAGTGCTAGCTGCATGACAATGCACAAATGTGTAATTGCATGCTATATAAGACAAAGTGCATTCTATATGAATCATAGAGAAGTATAAAAATTGAAGCTATTTAACTATATGCTTCTTTAAACTGGTCTTTGTTAGGTGCTTGCACTATAAATGATTTTTAAAGCAATTTAAGAAGATTTTGGTGAGTTGATGGAGATAGCAGAAATCTATTGAGACTTAAATTCATGAGCATATTGTGAACATGATCATCTAGCATTTTAAGTGTAAGAAACTTAATAGAACTCAGATTCATGACAATGAAACATATGCTACTAAAAATATAGTCATGTTGATCGTGATAATTGTAACAATTTTATAGCAATATTTTCAACATGTTCTACATACAAATTTGTAATAATCATGCAAACTTAATATTTATTTAGTTTCAATAAAATGATCTCATAAATAAGAAAGAAAGAAAGAAAATGAGTTACCTCAATAGAAAACCTTAAATTTCAATACGATTTTGTACATACCTTAGTCTTTTCATTGTTGCAGTCTTCTTGATGAACTCTTTGTCATTGAACTCTTACTTATGGAGCTCTTCTTTGTTGGATCTGTACAACTCATAATTTACAGGAGTTAGACTCGACATTTGTGATGTAGAAGGAATTTTCACAACTTTTACCTATATCTCTATTTTCTTTTTAAGGGTTTCTCTTCGTCAAATTATGACATCCCCTTAGAAAATTTCGAACATCTATTTTTTGCATATCTAAAGTTGGTAATCTAGCAAACCTCTTATAGGTTTACGTATTATACAAAATTTTGGGTGAATTGATATAGCTTACGTCCAAACAATATCATTTCATGTAAGAGTATAGAAACTTAGTGAGGATTAAAGCCACACTTAATGCCATGCGATCAAATAGAAATGTCTTATTTTATGTATGAAGCACATACTCTATAGGCAATTAAGTCATTTCCACTTTTTTCTTAGTTTTGGCGATAGTATAATAATAAAAGAAATGAATGGACTTAAGATCATTTGATCGGCTAGAGATCAAAAGTCTAAAGTAGGTCACACTAGCTAGAGCAGATATTACTAGTCAAGCCTTTTAACTTTAGCAAGAAATTATCTAGCCTTTTGTGTCAATTGTGCATGTTTGTTCTAATCTTGTAATTTAGCAATTTGTCTTTCCAACAATTGTTTTCATAACTATTATCCTATTCTCATGCAACTAAATAACACTTCGCAAAGTGTTTAAACTTTTTAAAGAGTGTTGGAATTTGGCGTGTTTAATGACATTTGCCATTATGATAAACAATCATCATATTTATCATAGTAAACAGTTATGATCTTATTTTAAATGTATAGCTAGGTTTTTATTTGGCAATAATGATATTTGTTATTATGCCTAAAACTTGACTTCAAACGTTGTTGCAAACACTTGGAGAGCTAAAAGGAAAAGAAAATTTTAAATCTAACCTTAAGGCCGAAGAATTGGGCATCATCGTTGCTATATTTTGTTCTAGCTATTTGAAGATGTAGATATATCCAGAGGGTTTGCCCCCATTCAAACATGAAAGGTACATTCGTTGTTGGATGATGACTAAAAGAAGGGCTGTCATGGTTTGTACTTGTATTTTTCTTCCTTTGGACTTAATCTTAGTCCCAAAGGGAAATCTTCATAAAATTTCATGTCTAATGTATTAGAACAAAATTTAGAAACTTATAGACCAATGCCTATGAATATGTATGGATAGAGATGAGGTAATATGTTCATGATAAAAAATTATGCATAAAATTATAGAGTGATCCCAACAAGACACTGCTACTCTTTAAAATAAATGAGTAGAATGAAGATATAATTAACTGGATAAATTATTTCATAGTGCAAGGTGATAGCAATTCAATTTTGGGAGAATAAATATGGAAAATACCATCATCTTAGGTATGGTATTTTCAAGATATGAAATTCCATAATCAATTATATTGGCACCTCAAGCTAAGGTGGCTACTAGTGAACGACATATAGGCCATTTATGAGAAACTTATCTCTCATTTTACCTTCGTTGATTATATACTTACAGGGATGGCGACCTTATGAAAAGATAAGAGAATGTCGTGATATGGCTGCATATAATTCACAAAAGGAAATCATTGCAAACAAATAAGGGAATAAATACTCGTATATATTCTAGCCCACATGACATACACGTGTACATCAGTTGTCAAGTCCATTTTGTAGCGATAAAGTAGAAATAGCCTACCATCTCATTTGCTTTCTTTTTATGAAAAATGTTTCCTTCATTGGTTGACTATGCAATCTGTAAACAAATGTTTAACCATATAGCATATGGTTGTCTAACTCTTGGCCCTTAACAGAGAAATTATTTAAACAATAGCAACTATGGTGGGGCAATAATAAGTGTCGCATAACTGACCTGTAAATATGACGCTAAAAGGAGGGTGAGATATATGATATCTTTCCCCATAGTGTGGTTTGAAATAATTTTATATTTTTCTCTATATTTGTTTTAAGTCAGAATTTGCTCTATTCTAAGCAAGTAATGCTATAATATAAATAAGAGGAGTACGGACCTGACCTGGCAAGAAAACCTCTACGACATTCTCAATAGTAGTGCCTACGCCATGACCTTTTTCTGTTGGATGATTTTTCTTATGTCGAGCCTATTTTTGGTCCATTTTGTCAAGCTTTACTAGGCTCATTTTGCTCCAAAAAAATACTAACAAATTAATAATCTCGATTGTTCTCAAATGATGAGCTTAACATAAAGTACATGTCATTTCGTTTAATAGAATTACGTGGAAATAATTTGATACTATTTAGTATTTAGAGACAGTAAGCTCTGCTCGTATGTCATATATGTGAGTAAGTACTTACTCTGGTGATGTCACTAGTGCGAGCATAAAAAAAAAACATTATAGTTATTTAGCCGCTTTTATTGAATCATACATGTGGATTGAGACACTATGAGAGTCCCACATTTTTCACTTTGAATGCTCAAGGCCATGATTAGGTATAGATGGAACCATTTGAATTCTCCATTCTCAAAGTCAAAGCAACATATACTTATACATGGAAAAGTTTGAATAGTAAATTTTGTTCATTCTATTGTGGGACATTTTAAGATATAAAATTTCATAATATTTTGAAAATGATTTATGCTTAACTATTGCGGTAATTTTGTAAGGACTAAATTTTATAATTCTCTGGGTCTTTCAACCTCAGTCCCACCTTGCATTCACTTTGAAAATTATTCTGTGTGCAAGGCCGAATACGCCATTCATGCATTTTATTCCTAAAGGTTTCTTTTAAATCTTTTCGGAATTGTTCCTTGAAAAACATGTTTCATTAACCAACTAACGGACTAATAACTCATGCATAACTGACTTTAGAGCATTCTAACCATGTTATGCATTTTCTACTATACTTTTGCCACTAATAAATACAAATAAATTTGGGGGATGGCCTTATGTTGTGGCTTTATTATCCGTAAATATTAACCAAGATATTATCAGGGTACCATTTATTATTCTTCTTTAGTGTACCATTAGTCTAATACCATAAAGGGACACAAACAATCTATTTTTTGTTTTAGTTATAGCAGGAGCCATTATTAGGATATCAATTACGCCATAATATATGTAAAAACAAATAATTTTTTCCAAGCCTTACCATTCACGGTTCAAGGCATTTTCATACACAACAGAGTTTGTTACATATTCAAAATTTAAAATACAATTCGGCCTTACCACATCTATACACAATCATATATGCTTCTCCATACAATTCGGCCTTGACTCTTCTATACAATCAGATATGTTTCTCCCTTATCACTTTGATACAAAATTAAATACAATTCCATCTTATCCTAATCCTATCACAACACAATCCAAGATTTGTATTTTGGATACTACAGCTGTGATACATTAGTAACACTAGCTATGAATGACTTAGGTGCTATCCTTGATGACTACAGCTGGATCCTTAACAATATATATTATATTTGGCTTTAATGGCAAGGACCTCAAAGAGACCGGTTTGACTGATGCAATTTATAACAATCAAGGTATTCATTACCTTTTTTTTTAATGCCTATATTTAAGATCACAGTTTTGGTAAGGTCATTATGTTCTATTGAAGTTTGGTTCCACCTTTCATGCAAACTAAAAACAATGGGGAGCCGGCGAAACTAAGAAAGGAAAGTTCTCCTATGGTAATTTCATCATAGTTGACTTGGATGGCTGAAAATTATATGACCACCTACAATCACTTCTTTTTATTTTTTAACAAAAGGATGTCTAGTAGAGTAAAATCTTTTGTTATGTTTCTAAAGTTTTAAACGAGGTTATCATTTTGTTTTTAGACTTCTAATATTCTAGATCTTTTAACAAGATGATGTAAGACCATATAATAAGATGAGCAACAGCACATCTTACCTTAAGGCCTAGGACCTGGGTCATTCTTGCGAGGTCTGCCAAAGTCACTCAATTTCTGTGGTTGTCGTGTGTACTGTGTCACGCCTAGAAGGTCACAGGTTGTGAAGTTCTTACGTCGCCGTCAACCAACCCAATCATGTCTTGCAGCAGGGAATCACACTTTCATTGGTAACGGCATCACTGGAGGTGTCTTTCAACCAGACCCTTAAGCTAGAGGCCAACAGATTTGAAACCTTAGATCTCGGCTCTCTCATCATTGTCTATTCATTTGGCTGAAAAGTCATGTTTTTACGATGATGGTGCCTTGGTAATATCTCTATATCTTTCTCATCTCGGCCCAATTTTAGATGACTGGACATGGGCAGTGTAAAGAGATAATCATTGAGTCTCCCATGAGGTACTCTAGATTGAACCGAGTGAACCATTTGTTACAGGAAGGGCTAGATGACTAATCGTGTTCCCACAGACGGCGCCAAATTGATGATGCCTAAATCGTCAGTTGGGTCACTCGTCCAATCCAGAGCTCTTGATGATCTTGTAGGACCTGCGAGATAAAGAGAGCTCATCGAAAAGACCACCGGGTTGTGCTTGGTGGGAGAGCCTCCAATGCTTAAGTTAGTATCAACCCATATCTTTCATATATAGACGATATTTTGTAATAGTTTCTGACGTACTTTAGCAAATGGACAAATTGTCCCTTTTATAGATGACTTAGGTAGCTATTGGACATAAATAAAGGTGATTATTACCATAATTGTAACGTTCTTTGTCTTGATGAGAGGGTTTAAGGCCTTTGATGATCGTTATTGCATGTGTTAGGCGGTTACTCATCTATCTTTGATGGCCTACTAATGACGCAATGATCGTCCATTAAGATGGATAACCTTATTAATTTTTATTGACTCATCAATAGCCTTGATGTTTTATTCCTTTCCAAGTTATACATTTGTGTTGGGCACGTAATGGACTTCAATTAAATAGGCATTAAACAAAGTTAGCTCAACCTAATTTGGGGCCTAAGGCGAAAGATTTATGTGAGACCTTTTATATATAAATATTAATTAAATAAAATTATTTAATATTACTCAAATTGAGGTTAATTTGATGTATTAAATACATAATTTAATGAATAATATCAACTAAAACTAAGGTTAATTTCATATAGAGAATTGAATATCATTGTTGAAAAATTAATTTAACAAAAAGAATTTTTTTTTTAAAAAGAACATTAATTTATCTTGGATATATAATGATACATAGTTAATTACTATTATAATATAATTTATAATTTATGATATTAATTGATGTGTGGCTTTGTAGTAGATTAGTTTACAAATATTAAAGTTTCAAACTATTAGGGGAGATTATTCATCATTGATGATCTAACACATTTGCAATTTTTTTTAAAAGCCATGTTAGAAATAAATAAAAAAATGAAAATGTTAAAGGTACTACAAAATGTTCACAATATAACGTGACAATAACAGTGATTAATGAGTTTCAATAATGTAATTAATGAATATTTAAAATACTTTTTTGTGATTGGTAACATGTCAATTTGTAAATATAGAGTAAAATTTGTGATATCTCTAACATCACTAATAAAAAGTGTACAATAATTTGAAAAAATTCATATTTTTTATAAAATTTTGGGCTTTTTATAATGGGGAGGGGGCTTTTTTGTAAAGGGTAAATATTTTTTGTGGTGGGGGCCTTAGGCCAAGGCCTAAGTTGCCTAGGCCTTGGCATTAAGCCTTAACCGACTTAAGGAATATTAGTCCTTATTTATGTAGGACTTGTAGTGCGGCAAGACCTAATGGTAAAACATATATAATGTGGTTATTGTCAATTGCAGAACCTAAATTAATGCTGCAACATTATAATAGGTTTCTTTATTCTCTGGTAATTTGTATAGAGTTCTAAGGCATGACTTTGTTCTAGAGATTTTAAGGTTTCTCTAGTCATGTGCTTTTGGTGATTGAGAGCTCTTTAGGTGTATTTGGGGTTTGGCCTTTTTGAGAGTGTTTTGGTACCACCTTTGTAATCTCTCTTTTTTGTTAGTGAAACTTTCTTCTCGACGCCGCCTGTAGACATAGGTCAAAAACCGAACTACGTAAATCTTTGTTCCCGTATGATTGTTTCTTTTGTCTTTCTATTTTTATTTTGCGTAAACTCATTGTTACTTGGATACACATAACAAATAGATATTTACATTTCTGCTATTCTCAACAAATTGGTATTAAAGCTTCCGCTTTTACAACAATAACCATGACGAAATGCATTAGAAACACCAAACTGCCTTAAATACTATTGAAAATGAACAGCCAAAGACAAAACTAATAACAAGACTTTACAATTGGACTAAATGTCTCATCAAAATCAACACCATGTTACTGATGGAAAACTTTAGTAACTAATCGAACTATGGACCCATCACTGTTCCTCCTGAGTTTAAACACCTTTCACTATTCCCATGTGATCTATGCATGCATGGCATCACATGAAAAATACCAAAATACTCCTCTTCAATCCCTTCAAACAAAATCATTTTATAGGTAGTGCCACATAAGTTCCATGAGTTTATAATATGGTATAAAATAAATAAATGTCATGGGTTTAAGATAAATAATTATTACTTTCCATGAGCTTTTTTATTAAAAACACAAATTCATAATTCTCCATGGGCTTAATATATGTTTGCCATGGGTTTGGAAAAATGAATAGTATTACGTAACATAAATGGTTACCATGGGTTTTATAAGATATATTTCATAGGCTTATAATATTATAGTAATAGGTTTAAGAACTTAAAGTATCGTTCATTATTGGACTTTAAGTGAAATACTTATTTTCTAGTATTTTGCCAAGTATTAATAACTTTGAGCTTTTTACTAAATAGTGCCAAGTAGCTAGCTTGAGCTTTTAATAGTGCCAATGTAAATTGGGATTTTGATATTGCCAATGAGAATTAAGATTTTGAAATATTTATAATCATAAGTAGCCTTGGGCTTTAAAAAGAATGGGATGTGTGCATTGAGCTTGTAGAACCGGTTTTGGACTTAGTTAAATAATGATAATAAAATAAGATATGAGTTTTTGAGCTTTTTGTGGTTTATATTGTGGCTTAATTTAGATAATGAAATAGGAAATATTTATGGGCCAATGGAATGCGAAATATTCATGGAGGCTCAAAATAATTTATGGGTGATGTTTTGGTATTTTTTGGTGAATAAATAAATGTGATTATATAGGATTGGGGCATGTGGCATGAGTGAAAATTTTTTACCTGTCAACACTCCGTTTTGGTTGAGTTTCAGAGTAATAACCAGGCTCGTGGTCTTTGTCCAATTTGAAGAAATATAAAATGGAAACCTCCAACAACTGGTGATTTGAAGACCAACTTTGATGGGGCGATGTTTGCATACTCTAATGAAGTCGAAATTGGAGTTATAATCCGAATGTTAGAAGTATTGGTTAAATGATTAAATTTACCATATCCCAATAGCTTAAGCTTTTGGGATAATTGGTAATTTAACATGGTATCAGAGCATGAGATCCTGAGTTCGATCCCTGTCTCCTCCACTCTACCTCCCATTTAAATTTCCACGTGTTGGGCCTCACCTATTCAAAGCTAGTTTTGGCCCACATGTGAGGGGGAGTATTAGAAGTATTGGTTAAATGATTAAATTTACCATATCCCAATAGCTTAAGTTTTTGGGACAATCGGTAATTTAACACTGAAACAGCTCAAGAGAAGTCATGTCTACGTTGTAGGAAAAAGTTACAAAACCTCCTTTAGTGGAAATTTTGGAGATGTTGGCAGCGCGTAAGGTATTCCAATTTACTGTGGAGCTTGGTTTTGTGCACTGTGTGTTTGAAGTCGATTTTGAGGTCATTATAAAATCTCTAGTAGACAATAATTCATCCCTTGCTAGCATAAGACACCTTGTAAAAGACGTCATGTCTATTTCTAGTTTGTTTTGTTACAAACCTACTCCTCTCATTTTAGAAGGCAGGGCAATGTTGTAGTCCATGCCTTAACACAGAGAGAGAGGTTTTTTTTTTTTTCTCCTTTCCTTTGGTTGTCTACAAAGGATATTCCAAAAGACGTTTCTCATTTTGTGATTGCAAATTTTCCAGTTAATTAATAAATTGCTACTAAGTTTGCTTCTCAAAAAAGAAAAGGAAAAAAAGAGTCCATTATTGTACATACATAATACTAATTTACTAATTGTAATGTCCCAATTATCCCTAATCAATCTATGCGTAAAATAAAGGATAAAATACTATTTTTGTCCATAAACTTTACAAAGGTTTGTTTTTCATTCCTAAAATTTAATTTTTTTTCGTTCTTAAACTTTAATACTCTATAGGTTTTTATCTCTATTTTAACATATCATCAAAATATTGGAGGAAATTAAATTTTAATTTAAAAAAAAATCAAAATTACAATGGAAATTAAACATAGCTGAAATTGGGTGAAAAAAAGAGATTTAGTTGAACTGAAAAAATGAAAATGATGAGATAAGAAAATAGCTTGATTGAGTTAGAAATTGGTGAAAGAAAAAAAGAGATTGAGTTCAATTCAGTGTAGATAAAAAGAGGACACAATCCATCTACATTTGATCCTATCGTTGCTTTGTAGTTTTGCCTGAATATTAATTTCCATTATTAAAGTTATTGGCTACTAAAAAAAGATTTGAAAGAGAATTGTTATAATGTCATATATACTTGTTCATTACCGCAATAGTTGTCTTATTTTCATGATGTAACAAAATAATTTTTACATGTACGAATAGTGCCGTGAGACCTAATTTTAAAGAATAATTTGCTAAATTTTTTACTTGCGGGTCCTGTGAACAGTGCACGGGACACATACAAAGAACACCAAACGCAATTTTTTTTCTTTTTCAGTGTAATCCAAACGGAGGCTTAATGGCTAGTGTATTATTTTGTCACAAATTTGACAAATTAGTTTACAATAATCATTTTGGCTATCTTTTAGTTATCTATTTGAAAGGAATTTTCCTCTATTTCAAATAGAATATTGAGTTGTTCAAAATTCCAAGTTTCATTCTTGTTCCAATTGATGGGCAAAAACGTTCATATTTACAACAATATGCAGCATATAGTCATCATCAATTTCATTGCCAATAATTTTTAATCATTTGTGTATAAATATTAACGCGAATATTTTTTATTTTTTATGAAAAACGCGAATATTAAGGTATACTTGTTCTCAAGAATTAATAAATATCATGATTGAACTTAAAAAAAAAAAAAATTTTAAAGGTTTACTTTATTTTGGATATAATTATAAGGCGATGTATAATTATTTAATTTTTTTGAATAATTCGAAAGTTACAATAATTAAGGAAAGTGAATTCGTAACCATGGTTCCTTGAATAAAGAAGATCATGCTATGCCACTCAATTGCAAGGCTCCTGATAAAGCAATGCATGGTTAAGTAAAGTTGTAACTTGTAATCAAATTTCCAATTTTAACTTTAGTTGCTAAGGGAGAAATAGAGATTGTTTGGTGTATAAACATGTTGGAAATTCCCATATAAAAAAAAAAAACATGTTGGAAATTATGAGTCTGTGATCTTGATTACAAGAATTAAAGAATCAAGCTAATATCAGTGATCATATTTACAATTTTTTTTTTGTCAAACGGATTTAAAATTCCAATTGAGATTTCTACTTCTTTAGTAATTCTTTAGAACCTTGCTAGATGTAAGAAAATCATGATAACTTTTAAGGGATAATTGGGTTGATTTGGATTTTATAAAAGGGTTGCGCACCTTTTTTTTATATATATTTATTTATTTGTACAAACCCAATTATTTGGGTTGATTTTAAACGTAAAATAAAATGATGAAGAGCACTAGAGCACTTGTATCAGGGATTATATAATAGAAAATGTATCACATTTTAGTTAATAAAATCCAAAATCCACTCGCTTCAGACTGTGCAAACTTGTGTAAAAAAAACTACTAAAAAGTAAAAATACATAGTTTCTACACTTGTACTAATTATTTGGCATTTAATTTTTTATTATTTCCTTATATATTCTAATTTATGAGAATGAAGGAAATGAGTAGATAATGATTAATGTGTGTGAAGAAAAACAAATAATTAAAAAAATTAATACTTTAATAAGGCATAGTATAAAATAGATAATAAGAGTATTTTGAAAAAAAAAAAGTATATAAAATAAAAAACATAAGGACTGTTTAGTAACGTTGTTTATTTTGTTTTATATGTGAGAAAAAAAAAGTATAAAAATTATTATATTTTTTTAAAATTTATATGACCGATAAGTCCATAGATTTTTATGCCAAAATATCGGAAAATTTTGAATGAAATGTCCGAACAGATATGCTCTCGAAATTGTAAAAGTAAAAAGGTGCACGCTTGATTTGATTTGATTTGAATTGAAAACGAGAGGGAGGGAGAGAGAGAGAGAGAGAGGGCTCTCTAGCGAATTGAAGAAGATCAGTCAAGAGTGATAGACATACTCACATACCGTCGTTTTCTCCAGGCGGAAAAAGAGAGAGCAGAGGGGGGTCTCAACTCTCAAGGACAAAAAAAGATACCATCTTTTCTCATTTAGTGCTCAACAACGTGGCATTACTTTGTTGGAAAAAGCAGCTCAGAAATAGCTAAAAAAGCCAAAAAGTTGAGTGTGAAAGAAAGAATGGATGCCCTGATAGCCTCATACGGAGACGCTTTTTCTGATGACTCAGACACTGACACCCCAAATCCACCACCGCCTCAAACATCAAACTCTCAAGCCTCCTCAGCGACCCTTTTGCCCCCACCTCCTCTCTTCCTTCTCGAACCCCCAAATTCCCTAGGTAGCGTTTCTCTCTCTCTCTCTCTATCTTATAATTACTCACTTCCATTTTTGTATAAAATTGTGCTCACCAAGTGTTTGATGTTTTGTTTGTGAGAAGGGAATATGGAGTACCTGCAAATTGGTCAGGCTGCTAGAGTTAGGACCTTTCCTCATGTTGAAGGAAACTATGCTTTGCATGTCTACATCCCAGGTAATTCATTATTTCACTCATCTTACTTAACAAGCTCATTTCTTTACGTTAATTAAAAAAATATAAAGAAGATATAAGTTGAACTTGATGTTTGGTTTGGTCCTTAGTGTATATGATAGCTAAATTTGGCTGTTAATCATAACAGCACCACGTTCCAGTGCTTAATTTACAATAGAATTTTAATTTCTGGCATCTACTCCATAATGTTTGCTCCTATCATTAGGTTAAGACACTAATCGGTATTTGGTAAAGTCTCATTTAATAATAAAAGACTTTACCAGTTAAGATAACTGAAACCTATGCCAGTACTTCATTTATATCCTTGAACTTGGCTATCCAAAATCTGGATGGTCAAAAAAATGATGGGATAGTGAAACTAGAATGAGTTGGATGTTAAAAGAGGGCTTTTGAGAGTATTTCCTCTGGGTTCCAAGTTGAGTTTTAGTAGAGTTCACTCATTATCTTTGGTCATTTGGTGATATGACCAACAAAGAAGCTCAGCTAGTAATTATCATAGTCTCTTAAAGACTTGGAACTCGGGAAAAGGAAATGAAAACAACTCTTATGCTTACAAACACACACACACACACGCAAACCCACATGCCAGCCCTCTTAATGGTCCAGAGAATTCTCGCAACTAGTTATGAGTCTAATGACAATAATGATGCTAGTGCATTTTTCCTCTCTGTTTTCTTTTTCAAAATGGTGATTTTGAAATGGCTGTGTACTTGTGTTCAACAATATAGGATATTGGTGAAATTTATGAACCAGATAAGGCTATTACTGGCTGTAAGAGCCTATGGTTTTTCTGCTTGTTTTGTGTGTGATTTGTATGAGTTTTGGGAGGCTGTATGAAATTGAAAGGGAAAGAAAAGTTTACTACTTATGTTTGGATATGCGATACAAGAGCTTCCAATTAATTCATTCATGTTTTGCTCATTAATCAACATTCAAATATCCTATATAATAAATTCAAACATTTCAATTTCCCTAGAGTTCCTTTATGAGTGGGCGTCAACTACTAATGTTTTTGTCCAAAATCTCATTAATTTTCTATCTTACATGAATTTCAAATAATATTTTGTATTTTTCCCTTTTTCTTTTGGTTTTTCCTTTGTATTCTCCTGGGTACTAAGGCTGTGCCCCTCTTTGTGCCCTTTAAAGAAAGAAAAAAAAAACTTATAAAATAAAGTTTCAAAACATTTGAATAAAAACTATATTTCAATAGCTTAGAAAGTTTCAAAACATTTGTGGGCCTGTATCTGGGGTCTTACACAACGTATTTCAATTCCTGCTTTCTAAAATTTGTTAGCTGTTAGCTTTAGCTCTTGAGCTTTTTGTATTTTCTTCATGTCAGAGTGTTCATCATCATGAACATGATGTTCATTTTTTCAATAAAAATTCTATTACCTATATAAAAAAAGAAGCTTAAAAAATGAATGAATAGAGTTAGTTTCTTTTCCAAATTCTGTTCTATAAAATTTATCCTGATTGAAGGCTCAATGGAATGATCAATGCCTCTTGAAATGCTTCTAGTCTATGACTCGTTCTTGAGTGCCTGCATTAGTGAGAATGATTTGTGAGGACAAAGAGTCAACATTCTGCTCTAATTGTGTGCGTGGGGAACATATTATAATGAAGTTCTGACTTCTCTTTCTTGCCTGTGTGTTTCAATTTCTGGTGGGCTTGAATGCAATGATTAGACTAAGTTTGCAATGTACTTTCAGTTTACATACCATCTACACCAAAGAAGGATCTGGCCTTGTTTCTGAAGAAGGTTGCATCTCTTGTACCCAGTCTTCATGTTGTTGATGTTGATGTTCCACTTAATAGTCTTTGCAAAGATGATCAAAAACTTGATCAAGTTGCTTTAGGAAGGGAATTCCACATAAGTTTGGGAAGAACTGTCCCAATCCGGGTACACCAGATCGATTCAGTGGTGGCAATGCTTCGGCAGAAGCTTCAATTTCAGAGGCGGTCAGATTATCTATTCTCATATACGAATTTTACTGTAATTGTTAAGCTTGATATTATGAGTTTCCACATTAACACATAATTTTCTTGGGAGGCAGGTATTTGATTGATTTTAGTAAGTGGGAAGTTTTTGTTAATGATGATCATACACGGACATTTTTATCCATGGAAGTCAATACGGGAGGATTGGCTGAGGTGTGCTAGACATCCTTCTCTTTTCTCTCCGCCCCCTCCCCCTTTCTCTCTCTTATTTTGCTTCCTTTTTTCCCTTGCTTTTTTGTCCTTGTTAAGGTAGAACTTCCAAGTTTTGGATTTGTCATTGGTGCCTCAGGTTTTTTTGGCTAAAAGGCCTTTTGGTCTCTTTTGGGTTGTTGCCTTTTTGGTTCCTTGAGTATTAAAAGCTGCAATCTAAATGTTCAAACTTTAGAATTGTTGTCAATTTGGCTGATTTTAAAATCTTTTAACAGCTCAAAGTTGGTGGATCTTGATGAAGGGCCACATTGATTTCGATTCTAAATTTGAAGGTTTAAATTACAACTTGTGATACTTAAGAGACTCAAATGACAGCAATCAAAATGTTTGTGGGACCAAAAGGTATTTTAGCCTCTTTATTTTTTGGGTCATTTTGAATGGAATTAGTACAGTTATATGCAATATTGATGACTAGTTGGGAATGGGGTATTTTTTTTGCCGTGGTGTGGAACATCTCTTGTTGCAATCCAATTTGATAGAGTTATCATTATTACAGAAGGACAGAGTGCTGGTCCTGGTAGATATACATGTAAAAGTGTAAAACCGAGACATCAAATATGCAGTTTAACTTTGTATCTATCTTTATGCCAAATTATTTATTGATATTTTGAAATTTCCCAAATTTAATGGGAATCAAGTTAAGTTTGATATTATTCAAAACATACAAATACAAACATTAATGTCATATGCAAGAGGAGTGTTACACATTTTGAAATGAGGTGAACTCATAAAGAACCTAGCATACTCATCTAGAAGTTATGGCATTTAAATAAGACATTTACAGTTAGGTTTGTGGTTGCATGTCCATGGAAATTGAACGAGTCTGTTTGTTTCATAGAGGAATAGACATGATTGGCTAATGGTCAATACATGAAGTCTCTTCATTTACTCCCTTAAGTTTTTCTTCTTTTTGATATTTAGCTGCATGTAAGGTCATGCCCTATTTGGCTCTGGATCTGTTTTAGCATATTTTAGAAATATATATTCTTAAGAAGCATGCATATTTCATATATTTCTACATGGGTAAACTTAGGTACAATAAATTAGGTTCCCCTATCGAATTCAAACACTTGGTTGCAAAAATTTATTTGTCTTTGTAAAAGATAACATTATTTATTTTTTATTGGTTAAAGCAACCAGGTATTTGAATTTAATTGAGGAACCTAATGTACTACACCTTGGTACCAAACCTAAGTTTTACCACTCTACATTGCAGCAAATCTTTTCTCTAGAATCTCTCTGCTATTATGTTCATATAATTGTGAGATTGATTTGGTTTCAATTTATTTCAGATAACCAAGCAAATTGAAGTTGTTAATGAGGTTTATAGGCTTCACAATCTTCCTGAATTCTATAAGGTTTGGTTTATTACCACTCTTTTATTTATCTAGGATTATGTTACAGCAAAATATTATGCATATATATTATATTTCAGAAAAGTAGTTTACCATACCTATTTTGACTACAGGATCCACGCCCACATATATCCTTAGCTTGGGCATTGGGTGACATCAGTGATTCCCTAAAGAGAATAGTTGAAGAAGAAAGGAAAGTAAATGTCGGGGGCTCATTGCAGAAATGCATTTTCACCAGTAAATTCAGCGGTATTAAGTGTAAGATTGGTCAGAAAACATATAAGATAGGCAAAGTTCAAGATGATTAATTGAACCCCATAATTAATTGCGTCTTCACTGAAGAATTTCACTTGTGGTGGGGTACCGTGTATATGATGACTTACATTTGTTACTCCCGTGTTGTATTGTATGAAGGAAATCATGTAAGATGGATATTTTAAGGATCAGACTGAAATGTAAATTGTTAAGTATGTAATTCTACTGGCCTTTCTAGTTGAAAGGAAAAACGAAATATGGCTTTCTAGTAGACTAGAGGTAAGTTTATAGTCATTAGTCTTTAGTTTCCATTTTGCAAGTCAGGGAAAAGACTGATGAAGTAAAACTGACTAAAAGGATTTGGTGAGTTAGACTATATTTATTGGCGGAAACCAGACTGGGAAATGGTTTTTGATTTAGATTATTTTACGAACATTCGTGTTTCCCTTTGTAAGCCTCAAAGTGGTAGTGAGAAAGTAAATTGAAAATTTTACGTGAAGGTGATTCCAGTTTGCTAGTGAATCATTGTATGAACCCCCAAAATTATAAGGATCCAATCAATTGTTGTTAAGCTACTCCCTTACATGCTAATAAGCACCCCACTTGAAGAAAACTGGAATGACTAATCTCTTTTCCAGGCTGACTTACATATTGATCTGTACTGACTGTCTAGGAATAGAACTTGTACAGTTGTACTGATCCGAAACGGTCTGGCTTGTACTTCCCCATACTTTTTTAAAACCATCCTGAAATTACAAAATAAAAAATAGGTGTTTTTATATTTGACCATAGTGAGGGAGAGAGAATAAACTGAAAAATTTAACGTGTGGAAATATGAAATTATATATTGGAGGAAATTAAACAAAATAATCAGAAATCTTAAAATTGAATATTATGGAATTTCCAAAACCAAAACAAGTGCCGTAGTTAAATTTTAAATTTTCTAATGAAAACATAATTTAGAATGAAAATTGAAGCGGAGTGGCAAGGATGCCGATGTTAGATAATTTATTTATTTAGTTACTTTAATTTTTTTATAAAAAGAGGAAGAGGAGAACTAGGCCAAGTCCTCAATAGTTACAGTTATTGGCATTTAGATATCCACAATTTCTTGAACTTTTTGTACATACAAATATTACTGTGTTGTCACAAAGACAACTTTGGAACAAAATTGTACATTCAAATAGGAAAAGAGAGACCCTCAAAAAAAAAAACAAAAAAGTAAAAGTAAAAGTAAAAGAGAGGCAGCAATGATGGCGCAGCTCTAGTCGAAGGGATCAATCCGAGGGTCGTGTTCACTTGCCATTGCCATTCCAGTACAAAGGCATGTGGGGCACATAACCTGCCAAATTAAAAATGGGCCATTAAATTTGAGGTTGGTTATTGTATTAATATATAACTACAAAGAGAAAATAGTGGGAAGTAGTAAAGTATACCTGAATTGCAATTTCATAAGAATTAGACTAATGGCTGATGAAGGTTTTCTTTTGATTCTCTTCATTAGTGGGGCAACCAATAATCCGCCCCCGTTTATACTATCATTTGAGTTTTATATGATCCTACTTCTTACATGACAATTAATGGAGGTAATGATGATTTTCCCCAAAAAAGCATCACTACTTTCTATTTTCCAATCTAATGAAACTCTACATCATGTGTTCATGAATCAACTGTTTCCCTATATGCATATGAGCCTTGTACATTGAAGTGTCAGGGAGAACCAGTAATTCAAGCATGCACCAAACTCATTAATATAAGCAAAAAGAAATATAAAAACCAAAATTTTAGATGTCCAACCTTTCCAGATCCTGAACAATTTGAACATCTTTCTGTTTTAGGTGGTGACAGAGGTTGATCTCCGCCATTCATTGTTGATACTGGTTCAATAAGAACCAATGCTCCTGTGCTTGAACAGCGAGCACAAGCAAGATATCCTGCACCATTCAATTAGAAGAGTGGATATAAGTAGACTGAGTACGTATTCTCTACTCAGGTATGAAATTCTCAAGCACTGAACAAGTAATTACATGCTTTCAGTTATTCATTTAAATGAAAACTCAAATTGGATTGGATATATACATATAACGCAATTGTTAACAATATAAATTGGAGGTTTATTTATAATAAGAATTTTGAAGAAAGAGTCATTTCATGGGATAATACCATGCACCAGAGAAAATTACAGAAGCATAAACCACAAAGTATGGGAGGAGTGAACATGTTTTAGCATGTAGGATGACAGGCCACAAATGCGTTGACCCCTTGTGATAACTTAGATTAATTAAATTAGCCCAGTTATTAATTAATCAAATTAACAGATAATATCACGTGACAGCACAAACAAATCACCAAACTAAGATATGCAGCGGAAAATAAATAACACGGTGATTTGTTCACGAATGAGGAAAACCCTAAGGCAAAAACCCCACCGGGTGATTTAAGGTCACCACTCCCGAAACTCCACTATTATCACAACAAGCAGTTACAAGTAAGGAATCCCAGTACCTCACCAACCTACAGTTGAACTCTTACCCCAATACCCAATTGGACTTGTTCTGTAGTGACAATTTCTCCAGTTTAATGCACGGCTCCCAGTACGTGACTAACCAATGTGATGCGCGGATCCCAGTACGCGGCTTACTCCTTTGCACGAATCCCAGTACGTGACTCACTCACCAACTTGAGGAAGAAGAATGTTGGCTGCAAAGTTCTTCAAATCATCAGAGATGAACTAGGGCACGAACTTTGTCTCACAATCACAATTTGCATGAAAGAGAAGAAGCAACTTGTATCTTGTGAATTCTGCTTGTTGCTTGCTTTGACGGCCCTTAAAATAATCCTTTTATATGTCTAGGGTTAGGAGAAAAGAAGTCTCAAAGACACACACACGGATTGGACTTGAAACAGACCTGGAAATCTGTTTTCTTTAATTCTCGACAGATAGAGGTGTCGAGAGGTGTCGAGACAGCTGTCGAGGCTCGGGCTTAACAGCTTCTTTAAATCTCGATAGATGTATCTGTCGAGGTATCTATCGAGCTTTAAAATCCTGCACTTCCTTGCTTGTATCTTGGACAGACTTTGACGGCTTCAACACTTAATCTTGAACCACTGTTTCTTGAAGTGTTTAACACATCCTAGATCTACCCAATTACAAGTAAAGTGCGTTTTGTCTAAGGATAAGCCAATTACATAAAATAGCGACATATGTTCACAAGCTTGAACAACTACATATGTCCTAACATAGGAGATTAAAAAAAAAACTAAGAGTCATTACATTTTCCAAGAATTGAGAGAAGTAAAGGAGAGGCTGGGGTGAAGAAGCTTCTAATTACTCCAAACCATTACAATCTCATTTGTTCATAGGTTTCAAAGTTTCTTTGACTTTCTTTTATGGGGTATTTATGCTTCATCCCTGCTGTTTTTTGTCCTAAGATTCAATGTTTCCTTCTCACCCAGTTTCAACGTCACCCTTTCACTTTCAATTGCATCAATGTCAGTCTGTACTTCAACAAAATGTTAAATTGTTCTCTCCATTAAACTTGTCATCAAATCCAAAAGAAATTCATCGGATGTATTTTGGATTTGAAAATTTTTTTTTGGCAGAAATTAATATTCAAGTAACAACAATATTATGATTTTCTCCACCTAATCCCTTCTACTTTGCCTCTATGCCACCCCAACCCGAGCTATCCCAGTTCATTTCTGGTCTCATCTCTCCACTGTCAAAAACAACATTGCTAACAACCGAATTCAATCCACCAACAGAATATAAAAATTCAACCCAGCACCATTACACCAGAGAGCCCAACATTTTCACAAGAGAATTTTGTTTACATGGCCATTGGCCATGGCAGAACATTTTTGAAAATCGTAAAATTTTCAGCGACACAAGAATGAAAAATAAGAATTAGATGTCACAACTGCAAAAAGCACTCCCATAGAAAAAGTTGGTGGATCTTGATACTTTCAAGAGTGGATAAGAACGGATAAGGTGAACTAGAGATGGGTTTGTGTCAAGGTTGTGCTTGGCGTGTTCTGGTAGGGAATGATCCTCACGAAGCTGATCTTCGGAGCAAGTGTTTAAGAATTCGCTAGCAGCAGATCCTTTGTTTAATAGGTCAAAAAGTATAAATTTCTATTTCTCCACTCAGCAATAAAAAGGAGCATAAAGGCTCCCCTAAAAGAAAAAAAGAACCACAAAGGTGAATTAGAGAGGGGTAAGAAGGGTAGGATGGGGTGAAAGAGTTTCTTTTGCATTGTCAATGGATCTTTCCAAGGACCCTTTCCTTAAATGATAGCAAGGGAAAACATAAAAATGCCAACACCATAAAAACAACAAATATATGAACAAAATATGGTCAATTAAGTGTGAGAGACATGATGGCCTCTAAAAGCGGAGAATGCATCCTAAATTTAGTTGAATGAATCCATGTAGGCTCAAAAGGGCTCTCTTCAAAGCTGAAAGCTCCATTTTGGTCCACCCGAAGTGAGTGAGTATAATTTAGTATAACCATCTCAATCATAGACATTAAAAACAACAGTGAGAAAGTACAAACTAATAATAAAAATATGGTAGAAATTCCAACATCCATACCAGTTCCAAGACAATATTTGCATCTTTTATGCTCCTGTTGTTTTACATTGTTTATTTCAACCACCATCAATGCTGAGATCACTCCAACTGCTCCTCCAGAGAATGATGCTACAATAGGATCAACCTGACTGCAGTTTATGACAGGAAAGGTGGTAAATAGATAAAACTACAAACAGCAATGTATTGGCATCATTTAAAATATTAATTTCAAGGTAGATAACAGATAACATGCATCTCATTTGACCAAAAGTCCAGAACTACTTACTAGATCCTTGAAAATTATAATTTTCTCAGTTTCAAATCTCAATTCATCCTTGCAAAATGACTGAAATTCCCTTTTCTAAAGTTTGAAGCTTTTCACTTGGACAAAAAAATTAACAGCAATAATATGTGCAATTAAATCAACAGGCAATACATATTTATTTCCAAGCCTGGTCTACAATCTTACTCATTTATAAAAAAAAAAATTTTGATCTACTATCTTAAGAATGAATTATGCATTTATAAGTATCGTACTTCCAACCCTCTTCTTATTTTCTTCCGTAAAAATTTACAACATGTTAAAAAAAATTTAATTTAAAAAGGTTCTCATTCTTGGGTAGTTGTTTGGAAAATCTAGAGTTTAATACCTAGACAATATTTGGAGGATGGGGCAGTCAAAAAACAGGTTGAACTTAATGTTTCTTGAGTCCCCTTTTTTAGCAAGAATTTGTGCCAATGCAAGTTTAGTGACAGCCAACAGAAAACTTTCTATTGTCAACAATTTTAGTTTTACGTAATACCGTTAAACTCTCTATCCAAAGAAAGAACAAAGGATAATGAAAAGCCAGTTAATATGCTCATCTACAGATTAATCACCACCAATCATTTTTCTTCCAAATTACATTTTTTATATATAACATAATTATCTCAAAATAATATACCAGAATTATTTTTCATCTGAATAGCCCTTAAGCAGTGACATAATTTCAATCATTTTACAATTGAAGTGTATCACTTGAAATACATCAAGGAGCTGGTCAGAAATTTCAATCTTTAGAACAAGGCAATTGCTTACATTTACATTAATTGTAGAGATATTACTAAAATTGGTTGGAGGCCAAAAAATACAAAAGGACAAGAAATTGATTCATGGATGATGAGTCTAGGTTCTGAACCACATATAAGTTATAGATAATGTAGTTTTTTGGTCATGAAAATTTTCATGATTTTTTTTAACATATTTCAACAAGTAGTTTCACAAAGGGCAACTGAGAAATAGTTCAAATGTACCATAGTGACAAAGATGAAAATCAAACTCGAGACTAACAAAACTAGAGAAACTAAGTGATAAGAGACCAAGGTATAAGCTGTATGTACCTCAACTGCATTGGTAGATGCACGCTTCGGATAAAATCTTCATATGATGTGCCTCCTATTCCCAGCTTAAGCTCCAACTGAGTTACGAAAAGGGAAGCATTAAGGGAAAAGAAAATTCAGAAACCTAAAGTGATCCATGTTTGATTGTTTCCCAAAGAACCAAGAATTATTTGATAATTGATATGCATCCCCATTTTCTCATAATTAAATTCTGTAGATTTGTTGACCATCCGAAAATTGCAATATTATGGGGCAACTTTTGGAAAGCTTTCTCTTACATTAAGTGTGACCTTCAGCCCCATACATTCTTTAGTTAGGTATGACAAGATTATTGGTCTTCGCAAAGAAATGGAAAAGCTTCTTTTTTTTGTTGGGGAGGGGGGGGGGGGGGGGTGAGACAAGCAAGATTTTTGCAACCAAATTATTTTTCGGTTTATGTGCACCGCTTTAGAGGGTTGGAATAATCACAGATTTATTTTATCTAACACAAGTCATCCCAAGTAATAAGCAGATTTCCAAACACAAGAAACATTATAATTCCAAAAATACAAATATTTAACCACATCCAAATAAATTTGGGAAAAAAAATAAAGCCTAGTAGCACATGCACAACCGAATTTTTTTAGCAGAAGATTGTAGCCCCATAACTATATGCATCAAATGGAGCTTTTGTCATCTTTCCACGAGAGAAAGGAACAGTTTTTCCTACTAGTAGCACTCAAAATTTCCTCAAGAGCTCAAAATAGAAGGTGGAATAGACTTAATTTAGAGACCTTAAGGACAGCAATATGTACAGTTTTTATTCTAAACTAGACCACATACATAGGACCATCCACATGAATTGTAATTCAGCATTCAGATTTGTCAACATCCATATCCACTGTTTTCTTAGCAATCATGTCTTTTTATGAAGTTTATTGTCACTTTGAATTCCTAGTTTTACTAAAACTTTAGGACTGTTCACCTGCTACTCAAGTTTTGTTTGTGCTCTTGACAGATGCTCTATCAAATGGGTCTCCTATTTCCTTCCATCAGGGACTAAACTTGAATATTATTAGGACCATCTTTTCCTTGTTTTGATGCCCTGGTGATTTGGCAAATCATATCACAAATGTTTTGCCCTGCTGGTCTAATATTGAAAGTAAAGCCCCAGCATGGTTCCATTGAACATATTCTATTTGTATTTTGGAAATCAAAAAACTAAAGCTATGGAATCCATTACATCAAAAAATCTTTTTGGTCCAATAATAAGTGCCCATGGTAGTCCACTGGGTTATAGTGTCTTGCTTCATCTTATATTTAACTTTTCTCTAAGTTACTAGAGTTAGTGGTGCTTTTGGTCTTTTTTGTAATTGTGAGATGGCAATCATAGTTCATAGTTGTGAGCTTTGCTTATTTTTTTATTAGTATGTGAATCTTGTTTACTTAATACACCATTATGTATGGCTTTAAATTTAGTTTAATTTTGAAACTAACCACCGTAAAGCGAATGCCATAGGTTCAAATTCTGTATGTTAAAAAAAAGAAAGAAAGAAAGAAAGAAAACATTTCAAAATCACCCTTACTATTTACTTCTATTTTGAAATTACATCAATAAAATGATGCAGCCATGGAAGATTGGTTTGTCACTACTTCGCAAATCCATGTATTCAATATTAATTTTATGGGGCTTACAACTGAAGTCCAATTGAAGTGAAAGTCATGTGGTTTTAAAAGGTCTTGTGTTCCTCCAATGAGAGGCATCATAATTCATGGTACAATTTTGACTTTAAAAATACAAAATACTTTCTACAAGACTAATTCAGTGGTAGTTGGTCTAGTTCTAGCTGTATAGCTTATGATAATCCCTTCATTTCTTCTATACAAATAAAATCAGGACAGCTAACATACAACATCTAATTTTCACACTCCATGTAGAGCATACATTAATTGAAAATATTTTCTTTGATGGCCTTCCATTGCAGCAGAATAATAATTCCTCTCCTCTAAATATGATAAATACATATATAACGGCCTAAGTAAGGATGTAAACATTATTAATATATTATATGTACCGGAAAATTCCAGTAAAAATTTAACTAAGAACCACCCTTTAAACAATAAAAAGGAAAATGGAGGAGGATAGATGTTAAAAAAGGTAAAATACAATGAAAGGAATAAGATTTCATGGCCTGGAACACAATTCCTTCAAGATAATATTACATGTAAAAACACACACACACACACACACACACAGACTAAAAATGCAACTGCATCAAATGTACTGTGTATGAATCATTGAAAGAATTAATCATAATGATTTGGTGCAGAAGTAACTTACAGTGGGTGCTAGAAGGCCCCCAAAAATGATAATCCCGGCAATAAGAGAAAAACACGAGACATAATACTGCTTAAGGTTTTCTGAAGTCTGCAGGCAATACATTGATTATCTCCCACATGATCATCATCAAGAACAAAGCAAAATTTATGGTTTTTTTTTTTTCAGAATTAATTTACTGAAATATGTAGTCAGCATTAGAATACAAAGACTCTATGAGAGAAAGCTCACCAAAGGAGGCAAGAAGGGAATGAATGATGGAAAATCAGGAAGTTCATTCTCTTGCACTTCCTTTGAAATTCCAAGTTCTGCATTTCTAATCCTCTGTTGTATTCTCAGCCTACGCACCTAAACATATTGAAGGATTTTGATAAAAGGAAAATGTAATCAGATAGGAAAAAGAGTAGAAAGCCAGGACATCTATACTTATTTATTATTTGAACTATATTATTCATAATGAATAAAACGCTGCACCATATCTTAACGATAGTTATAAAACTGTGGATACAAATAGTTTACTAAACTTCATTTCTTTGCACAAGGAAGAAGGAGAACTATCAAAGAAAAGTAAATTTAAAATAAAAGCATAAACATGGATCATCCCCAAGAACCATCAGATGTCACTGAATATATATTGTATATATGTTTCTAGTAAAATAAGCCAAAAAATTTATAATTTTCATTCAGTTATGGCCCCATGTACACCTAACCTAGCTCCTAGTCTCTACATATACATTGTACACATGATTTGAGCATACAGTAAAGATTTAGCCAGTAGGAATTTATCCTAGTGATGAAGGCCGCTAGACTAAACCGCATAATTCATGTTCCCTCTTTCTCTCATCCCTTCCACATCACTACAATATATACTATTTTCCTATAATTTCAACAGTGTATTGGTTGCTATTATTGAGGATAAAAGATATATAATCAATAATAATGAGTTTTAGTTAGCTCAATTGGTAAAGTTTATTGTAGTCGATAAAGAGTAATCATCATGGAGTATGAATGTCATAAGTTGAATTTCTATCCTATGATGTATAATAAAAAAAAGAAAAAAAAGAAAAGACACAATTAATGACATATATTAATAGAAGAGACTAAAGAGTGTTCCTTAAATAATCCTCAGTCCCACAGTAACTGTAACGTTAACAGTAACAGAGACAGACCTCCTCCATGTGCAAGAAGATTTTGTTGCGACGACTCCGAATGTTGTCTTGAATTTCTAGCAGTTCCATTTTGGCGAAATCTTGGACCGTTTCAGGTCCTTCTATTATACAGAATCTGATGAAAAACACAACAAGCACACACATGAATCAACTATTGATTTCAACCAAAATTCTCTCTCTCTCACACACACACACACACACATATATATATAATAATAATACCCGGCGGCGTTTTTGTCAGTAGGATCGGAGTCGATGGAAGGAGCAAAAGGAGAAGAAGAAGAGGAAGAGGAAGAAGAAGAGTCGGCATCGGAGGAGGCTCTGGCTCGCCATGATCTGGAGTTGAGCTTAGGCTTTACAAGAGGAAATCTACTGAAAGTCCAGTTATGGACACCGTACGGACACGGCTGGTTTATAGGATACGACACCGCCAATACTCGGATCATACTCTCTCTCTGTGTTCAGTTCAATTTTGGTAGTGGAGTTCAGTAGTGGAGTGGAATTTTTGAAACTGCGGCTGCCATTTGTACTTCAACTTCAAAGTGTTCAACTACTTCTCGCTTCTCACTGACTTAACTTTCTTATTATTATTTTTTATTTTTTTGATAACGACTTAACATTATTATTATTATGAAAAATAATAAGGCCACAATATTTTTACAATAAATTTTAAGTAAGAGATAGTTATTGGTTGTTATTGTTAGGTTAAAAAAATAATCTTAGTACTAAATACAAATTTAAATTAAAAACAACTAACTACATATAATTTATTATGAAAATATTATAAAAATATTATGGACATATCGTTTCTATATTATTATTACAAGAGTTAGTGCATTGAAGCAGATTTTTATATTTTTTTTCGATGGAGATATATATTTGTCTATATATGGTGGATAGGAATTAGGGAAGGAGGTGGTTTGCTACGTGGAACGATGGCTCTGGTGCATTTTCCTTTATTTTAATTTTTGATTTTTAGTGGAGCTAGTTCGGTTGGATTCCAACACAAATTCCAATCTGGTCGCATAAAATCATGTCATTTTCTATCTTTCTTACACGTTACAACCAAAATTTGTTTGGGGTAGTACAATGACAGAAAAAAATCAACATTATCCTTTCGGATTTAAGGATATCAATTAGTATTCCTGGTGGTTTTGCCTAATAAAAAAAAAAACAAAACAAAAAACAAAAATATGTTAAAAGGTAAAGAGAATTAAATTAGTATTGGTACATTTCGCTAATGCAGCTAAAATTGCATAAAATAAACTCAAAAAATTTGCCCACATAAGACTAGTGTGCCACTAATAATATAACATTACATAAAGGAAAATGCATGGTAGCTATCATGGATACTCAAAGTTTTGTATTACTAGTCGTTAACCCATGCTATACACGGAAATTTACTTATTTGTGAGGTAGGCTAAAATAATTTTATAAAATTTTATATTGATTATAAGAAACTATACCATTGTATGATTCGTTAAACAATTTTAGATATTGCAAAAAATATAACTCAAAAATTCAAATATTAAAACTTCTGAAAGAGCAAAAAATATTAAAGGGTCATATGATTCACTACTTAGAAATTATTGAAACAAAACAAAATATATATGACTAAATAATAGAAAAATATAAGAAAAATATGGGTTATATTCAAAAGAATAATCAATGATTATAACTATTAAAAGGAATCAAAATATTCAAAGCCTACAAATTATAGATAATATGTGTGTGTGTGTGTGTGTGTGTGTGTGTGTGTGTGTGTGTGATTAAATAAATTCAGATGTTAAAACTTCTAAAATGCTAAAAGATATATATAATTAAAATAAGTTATTGAAACAATTCAAAAAATATATGACTATTCAAAAGAGAAATATAAGAAAAAGGAAAAAGTACACGAACTCATAAAGCAACAAGTTTTAAATTTTAACGGGTCTAAACTTTAAACGAACCTTAATAGCATATGACCTATGCTAAAAAATGTTGAGCAGGAGCCTACGTTAAAATAATAAAAGCCATACCTCCTCTTACTATCGTATATAAGCTTTTTGCCTAAGAAACTAACATATTTTCATATCGTAAGGTAAAGCAAAGATATATGCAGTAGCAACCATATTAAATTTCAATTATTACAAGATTTTTTGTCTTGTAAAAAACAACTAAAGAGAGTTTGATAGTTCATATACAAAAAATACATGAAAAACCATAAATTAAATTTTTTCTTAACAAAGTAGAGGAGAAAAAAATAACAGAGGAAGAGTTCATACCTCTACTCGACTTAAAAAAAAAATTAGGGTTTGCACTGCTTTTATGATGTTTATGGTTAAACTCGCAAATTTAGAGATAAATTATCAATATTTGAGTTTAAGTTGGATTTGTTAGAGAGATAAAGTTTCACTTTTTATAAGTTTGGACTAAACAAAAATAATTTTGTTAAAAAAAAATGATAATGATGAGTTTGAGTTTAATGGCCTGTTTGGAAGTTTAGAGAGGGAGGAGAGTAGAGGGGAATAGAGGAGAGGTGAGTAGTGGGGAGGAGAGTAGAGGGGAATGATTATCCTCCACCTTATTTGGATGTTTCTAAAATTAGTAAGGGGGAAGAGAGTAATTAAGAGTCTGTTTGGTTTGTAAATTGCCATCACTCAATTTTCATTGCTCAATTTTCATCACTCAATTATCAATTTTCATCACTCAGTTTTCATCACTCATCACTCATCACTTAAAATATCTCATTTTCCCAAACATTACTATCACTTAGTTCCCATTACTTTGTTTTAAAAAAATAAAATAAAATAAAAAGTCCTTATTTGCAGTTGGGCTTTGTTTCAAAAAAAAAAAAAAAAAACCCAAAACTCAAACATTGCGGCTGATAATTACGAAAATGCCATTGAAAATTGAGTTTTGAAAACTGAAAACACTTAAACTGTGTTTTCAATTTCCATAACTCATCACTCAAAAATCAGAGAATTGAGTGATGGAAACAATAACTGGAAACCAAGCCAAACAATCATCCATCTATGAGACCCACTTGTTTTGGATGATGGATCATCAAAACTGAGTGACATCACTCAGTTTTCATGCAATCCAAACAAGCTCTAACTCTTTCTCTTGTTTGAATGTTTTTAAAATTAGGATAGAAAGAAGAAGAAATGATTTAAATAGACAAATTTACCCTTATTTGAAAATATACTTGCAACATTGGTTTATGATTAATTTATTAGATTAAATAATTATTTAATCAACATTCTCATTCCATCAAATAACGCTAATAAAAGTATAAAACTACTATTAACTATTATAAAATAATTTTTATTACCTAAAAAATAAATTATAATAAAAATAAAAATAAATTCTATTCCTAACTCTTCCAGTAACAGAGAAACACACACACACAAACTCTGTTCAAATCAAATCTCACTCCGTTTTCCATTTCCTTCTGCAACATATTATCGGAGTCTTTATCATCACCATCGTCGTCGTTGTCGGAATCAGAGGCGTGTTGCTTTGGGGTGCAGAGGGAGAAGAAGTAATGCGAGCAGTCAAGCTTGACGGCAGCTTCGTCTTTCACCAGAAGCCATTGGATCTCATCGGCGACACGGGCGAGGACAGTGACGACGTCATCGCCCTGGCGGAGACGAACGATAGTGAGATCGCCGCAAGCGAGCTCGACGCTGTAGTGCTTGCCGATGAGGTTGAGAATGGCGTCGGGGATCTTGATGAGGACCTCTTCGATGGCCTTCCGCGGCTCAATCTGGCCTCACCAGTCTCTCCCCTAAGAACTCGTGGCTCAGTGGCCAATGGTGCACTCACTTCAAGCTCAAGCTCAAGCTCTTCTGGCTCAGCTTTGGCCAAGAATAGCAACAACACCCAGTTGGCAAGCAGATCTGAAACCAAATCAAATAACCACTTTGGAGAGCTCTCGGGCTTGTCTGAAACTAGCCCAATTGCCCAAGACCCTCACCGATCCAGTAATTCTAAACCGGGTCATATTACTCTGTTTGGTTGCCCAGAAAGTTGGATCAATAAAATTCAAAAATGTCAAGTTATTTTGTTGATTTTTTATTATTTATTTTTTCATTTTAGTGGTCTTTCAATGGTTTTTAGCGAAAATGACATGATTGTTTAGCTTTAGTGTTAGTGAAATAGTGAGTTTCAATTTTTTTTTTTCATGCACCTTAAATTCTCTCAGGAAACAAACAGAGATTATTTATATAATTGGTTTATAATTTTGTTAATTTAGAAAGGGTAAATTAGGGATTCAGTTGGTCAATAATTTATCTACTTTACTCTCCCTTCAATTCTCTTCAATTTGAAGGAATTAAAAATGAGGGGTTAGAGGTAATAGAAACCCCTCTAAACCCCTTTTCTTCATTCCTTAAAAAAACTTCCAAACAAGGTAATTGAATTACTCTCTCTCCCTTTACTCTACTCTCCCTCCTTTTTTAAACTTCCAAACAGGCTATAAGTTGGATTTGTTAGAAAGATAAAATTTCACTCCTAACTAAGTTTGGACTAAACAAAAATAAATTTATTTTTTAAAAAATGATAATGATGAGTTTGAGTTTAAGTTATATTTGTTAGAAAGATAGAGTGCCACTTTTTGTTAAATTTGGACTAAACAAAAATAATTTTATTTAAAAAAATGATAATGATGTGGCAAGCTCTGGAGAGGTCAATAAAAAATCAAAAAATTTGGTTATATATATATATATATATATATATAGAGAGAGAGAGAGAGAGAGAGAGAGAGAGAGAGATATTAATACAAAAGCACACTACAAACTTCACTAGAAACATAAAATGAGACAATTATCTTTTATTATTATTAGAAACAAACACACACATAATAGAGATACTGATACATTATTCTAACGAAAAAAAACATACCAAAAACTTCCCTAAAAACCCACTAAGTGTGGCTTGTTTCTCAAAAAACAAAAAGTGGTTAGCACTAAGCACTGTAATTTTAACAAAAGGATTTTTTATTCCAAATTTTAAAAGACTTTTTGGGCCCTTTAGTTGGAGATCTCTAGTATTGTCGTTTAAAATGAAGTGAAAACTGTGATTTAAAAAGTGTTGTGAAAACACGTATTTACAGTATTCATAAAACAAAAAATGTGTTTGATATCATGTTTCAAATAACATTTTTCAATGTGTGAAAAAACATAATTGTGTGTTTGGTATGTATATGTGTTTTTGTTTTTTTTTTTTTTAAGTTGACAAGTGTGCCCCTTGGTTAGAATTGAAAAAGGAAGCTTTATGTGTTGTCTAATCAAATGTGTTCCATTTTTTTTTAAATATTTACAAAAATGTCATTGAGCAACGTTGTTTGAAATCTGAAAACTGGTAAGAGAAGTTTTCAAAATAAAATGTTTAGACACCCTAAAATAAGCAACGTAACTCAAACACTCCTGAAAAATACCCTTACCGAATGTGTTGTTTATTTTAGAACCACAATTTTCAGTGTTTAAACATTAAAAACTGTTAATTAGAATCACATACCAAACATGCCCTTAGTTTTATCCTACGGGCCCACCACTTTGTCCTTCTTCTTTTTTTCTTTCTTTTTCTCTCTCCTTTAATAAAATATCATTTTTTTCATTACATAAAACAAAACACACACACATACCAAACATAGTTTTTTTTATTTTTATTTTTTATATATTTTAAATATGTTATTTAAGACACGGTACCAAATATATTTTTTGCATTATAAGTACTTTAAACAAGTATTTTTACAGCACCTTTTTAAATCATAATTTTTACATCATTTTGAACAATAATACTTAGCATAGGGACGGAGCTATTATTGGACTGGGGGCAATGCCCCTCCCCCCTACCCCTAATTTTTTTTTATAAAAAATATTATTATTATATATGTGTATTAATTTTGGAAATTTTGTTCTATAAAATTACATTTTGTTTCCCTTAAATAATACCATTGATTCTTTTAAATGTAATGTTATACTCACAAACAGTTTTACAAAATTGTTTTGGTAGCAAATTCTAATTGGTTTGCATATGGGCCCATCACTCACAGTTTTTCTTTACTTACCAGTAACTACTTATTATATCAATAATTTTATATATATAACTTGTAGCTCTAACATTTTCCTCATTTTAGTGACCATAAAAAAATTTATAGATTGTTGACACCTCATTTTGCAACCCGCATTTAACCTCATTTTGCAACCCGCATTTAACCTCATTTGGAGGGTAAAAGGGTAATTTCACCTTGAAAATATGCATATTGATTCTGGTCATTAGATCTTTAATCTCATTTCACCAAAATGATCTTGATGTTGTAACGATCAAATCGATTAGTTATAAGCCCTAATCGGACCATCAGATTGGAAGTTATCATCAAATCAAGTTTTAATGGCCGAGATGCACTATCACAAATTGAGTCCGACCTTATGTGATTATGAACAATTGATTCCAATTGGTTATAATTATAATCAATTTGAAATTAATGATGTGCCATAATTTGATTGGTTAGGACTACATTTTATGGTAAGGTTGCATACACCTAATTAATTAGATAGTTAAACATTAATTATTCAATGAGTAATTTGTGCAATTATCTTTTAATTAGGGTAAATTTGGAACTAATTAGGTTTGAAATGGGAGTGATTGGAGCCTATTAATGTTAATTGGAAACTAATTTGGGACCTATTAATGTTAATTGTGCTGAAACCATTTTTCTAAGAAATGACCTCTGCTCACTATTTCATTGATATCTCTCAGAATATTTTGAATCTGTGAATGAGATTAATTTTCCCAGAAACTAGACATCCGGGGCTTCAATTTGAGCATAAGAACGAGACAATTCCGATCAGAATTGAGTCAGATATGATTTTTCAAAGTTGGCTCTACAAGCTGTTACAACAGCTACGGGAAAACCGAATTTTGGCTTGCTCCTCACTCCCACCAATCTTTCCATTTAATGCACCAGATTTCCTCAAAGGCTAAAATGAGGTCTAGGTTCATGATTCTTTGTCAACCCTCATTAATGGCCTTCCATTCATATTTTTTCCACCACTACTATATAAACTCCCCCTCTCCTTCATTCCAGGACACGAAAAAACCCCCTCTCTTCTCCTCTCTTGAGTTTTAGGAAGTTGAGTAGTCTTGTCATATCTTGGTCTTCTTGAGACTTAAGGTATTGAGTGAGACTCACTCTTCCTCTCCTAACTCTTCTTTTCCTCCACCCTTAGGACCTCTCTCAAGAGTCTTCTCTTCCACCATATAGATCTTACATGAAGGTATAATCCCTTCCCCTAACTTGTTTTTTATGTTTGCATGATGAGAATTTAAGATTAAAGCATGATAGTAATTATTTAAATTCCTTTGAGTATGTTTGAATGTTCTTAATTGTTCTTATATGTTCTTCACATGTTCTTGGTTATTCATCACATGTTCATGCATAACACTAGTTTTAATCTTAAATTCACATAAAAAAAAATGAAAAACATGTTTATTTCATAATTCTTTCAAATCTTTGAATCTAAGGTATCACCATCCACACACATTCACTAGAATTCATTTTTCAATCCAAATGCAATGCTTAATAAATTGAATTAGGGTTCATCACATGCACACACCTTAATTCAACATGCAAATTGATTGACATATTGGATGATATGATATGAGTGTTGGCCACCATAGTCTAAGAAGACCAGTTTCACCGGGCAAGGTGGGTGCCTAACACCTTCCCACCTTGTAACATAGCCTCCGAACTTAGATCAAGGGTTAGTAGATCAAATATTTGTCCATGTAATTTTCAATTTTTAGATTGTAACTAGGAAACAAAGCCATGTACTTTTTCTTAGATTGTATCTAGGATCAAAGTCATGTAATTTTCCTATGACCAATGTAAATTCAATTGAAAATTAATAAAATGATGAATTTTTCAATTTTGGTTTTCTTATTTTTCCAATAATTAAATAAGTGGCGACTCCATTGTAAAACCCTTAATCTAAAGGGGAAAATATAACTAGTCGAACCTCCATTTTGAGAGGCAATAACACGACTCCACCCATTCACGTGAGTTTGGCCCAACTTATTATAAAATGGGCCGGGGGCGCGGTCTCTCACATAGATTTAAAATCTCAAACAAAATATATAAGGTCAACAACAAAAATCACCAATAGTAAACTAAAAAAATTAAGCTTAATTAACTAATTGAGAAATGATATGTCCACAACATTTTCACAACATTTTTACAACAAATCCTATGTGGCAGGTTGTTACTGGTTGTTATTGTTGGGACAAAAAAGTAATCTTAGTGTTAGGTTCAAATTTAAACCAATAACAACCAACCACTTATGATTTGTTGTGAAAATGTTGTAAAAATGTTGTGGATGTAGCATCTCTCTAACTAATTTTATCCAAAATAAACAACCCTGCTCTTTAAAAAATTCTAAACAAAGATAATTTTGTTTTGACACACAAAAAGGAAAAAAAAAAAATCTCAACAGCTAAGTAGAAGCAAAACCAAAGGTTGGAATTGCCACACACAACCAACAGTAAACTGCCCCCCAGCCTAAAGTTCTGGCTTTGTCCCTACTTGGGCACCACTACCAAATGGCCCTTCAATCTCTTTGCAACACGCCCAGCTCTTTCTTTGTCTCTTTGCAACTCACCCATATCTTTTTCTCTCCTTCAAAGAATCAGATTGCAACTCACCCATTCAGCCAAAAACTAAAAAACAATGCAATCATTCCTCTTTGTGCTTCGCCCATAAGTAAACACTTTTATATCTCAAAACTATATGTCACACTATCTTTGAATTATATTTTTCTTCATTCAAGCCTTTTTCTTTTATTTTATAAACATCAATCGAGTAAGGAGATTCAAATCCATGTTCTCCTTAGAAGGGAAAACATGTAATATTACTGAATTACGAGACTCTCAACTTCATTCCAAGCTAATGAGGTTAAATAATGCATTTATTTGACAACTCAAAAATGGCAAAATTAAGGTTCAAAAAAAAAAAAAATTATGACGGCACATAAAAAGAGCAATTGCAATGCATTGCAAAGGGTTGAGATTGAAGGTTGAAAAAGTAACTTTCAATCTCAACCATTAAATAAAATATATTAAAGAAGACTGAAAAAAGTAAAAAAAATTGTGAGAGAAAATTGGTGAATTGCACCAGGTGCAATACCCTAAGTATTGCACCTGATCCAAATCCCAATGTAGATCAACACAAAGTGAATTGGTGATGTCTTGGAAATTGGAACACTAAATCTTAGATTACCATGTGCAACATGAGGTTTAAAATATTTTTGTACCTTTTCAATGACGATCAAAATAAGATTGTGGAATATTATTTTTATAAAAAATAAACTAAACCCTTAAAAAAAAATAAAATTGGACATGTTTCCTAATAAAAATGATTAAGAGAAATTTACGATTTTTTTTGGAGAAATTACATGCATATTCATATAAAAATTGACGCAGTCACTTTGATAAAATTAAGGAGAATTATTTCAAGAAACATTTTATTGATAATTTTTTTTTGATGGTATTACTATTGATTTCAATAAAAATCAAATAATTATTGAGAGTAACAAGAAAATTTAAGGGGATTTTGGCTCTGGTTAAGATAAATAAGGCATTTTTATTTTTAGAAAATTACGATACATTTTTATATGAAATTTAGATGAATTCCAATAATTTTTTAGCATACTTGATAAGGAAATATTTTCATAATTTGCAATAATTTTTTTTTCACAACATCTTACATAATTCAAGCTTTTTTCTTTGAATAGTCAAATCAAAAGGAATTTAATGCTCTTAATGTAGAACCATTTCTACTATGTTCTAACAATTAGGTCTTCAATTTTTACTTTTATTTTTGAGAAACCAGACTAGCAGTCTAGGACTTAATTGAAAGGAAAAATTAATGAACATCAACAAGCAATAGGGGAACAATGTGATCAGGTGGATCTTCCATCCACACCTAGAGCCCCAAAACGTTTTTAGCTTTTTTAGCTAAAACATTAGCAACACAATTACATACACGACTAACATGATTGAACTTGACAAACTAGAAATCTGTAGCAATGCAATGAATTTCATCAATAATGTTTCCGTAGGAAGAAAATTTAGCACCTTCTTGAGTAATAGCATTGATCACCAAAGCCGAATCCTTTTAAAAAACAACTCTGTGAAGCCTAATTTCAATAGCAAACTGGATAGCTCTTCGACATGCCTGGGCCTCCATATATGTAATCGAGCGAGAAGCCGAAATAGACTGAGACAGAGCGCCAATAACTTCCCCACTCCAATCATGAGCTATAACCCCAATTCCAGCTGTATTAGAAGCTTTGAAGACAGCTGCATCAAAGTTTAGCATGTAAGAATCTTGATCTGGAGGACGCCAATGTTGCACATCAGATGGCAGAGTGACCTTCGTTCCACATCCTATGTAGCACGAAACTCTCGGAGCAAATTTCCAGCCAAAGCACTAATGTTAGCAATAGGTTGCACGAGTCTACCAAAATGAAGAGCATTCCTCCTGCTTCACAAAAGCCGAGCCGAGATAGCAAAAATTTCCTTCCTGTAATCATCTTTAACCTGCAAAATCGATTAGTTAGCTCACAAAAATCTGATGGAGGAGGAAAGTTCGCTTGGTGGAAGCTAATGAACGAACTCCATACACTTTCCACTTCCTTGCAAAGCCAGAGAGCGTGCAATGAATCTTTAGGACAAGCTTTACAGAGTTCGCAGGTAGCCAAGGGGGTAATTTGCTAGTGAAACAAAATACTCATTGTTGGCAACACATTGTTACTAGTCCTACAAAAAAAATGCTTGATCTTGTTAGTAATATGCAGCTGCCAAATACGCTTCCAAAACTATTTTTTTGGACTCGGATTTAAGCTATCTACAAGGCTAGCCAAAATACTAGACACAAGGAGCTTATAAGCACTGCCAGTGGAAAACAATCCAGATGGGGTGTGCGCCTAAACAATACAATCAGGAGGGTTTCTTTTGCTAAGGGGAATTCCCAAAATCACTGAGGCTTCATGTGGTAGAAACAATTGAGAACCATGTCCTATTTCCATACTCCCAAATGCGAGTTAATAAGGGTATGAACTTTTGTGTTAGCTGGCATCGATGGGAGAGGAGAAATAATGGAACTACTAGACTTCACAGGCAACCATTTATCCTCCTTTAGGGGGTGAAATCCAAATTTTGAAACTTCAGGGTGTAAAATTCAAACACCTCCAAACTTTAAGGGTTTGATTAGCAATTTACTTAATTTAATATTAATCATATATGTGCAACATTTTCATCTTATATTTAGGAAATGTTAGCCATAGAACCATTCTACCTTCATCATTCATGGGAAGACCACACGTTGTGATCCAACGATTTTTAGATGCAATGTCATTGGTTCAAAAGTTTAGGAAGCCAGATTTATTCATCACAATGACATGCAATTTAGGATGGGAAGAAATCCAAAATGAGCTTTTACTCGCACAAACCGCACAAGATCGTCCAGACTTGCTTGCAAGAGTTTTCAAATCAAAATTTGAAGAATTGAAAGATGATATCGTGGTCAAGAGGGTTCTCAGAAGAGTTATTGTATATGTCCAGGTCTTTGAGATCCAAAAAATGGGTTTACCACATGCACACATGCTTATAATTCTCAATGAAGATTATAAATTTTATAATCCGGAGGATTATGATCAGGTTGTTAAAGTAGAAATACCGTGTATGATACATGGTCCTTGCGGAGTACAAAATTCAAGATCACTATGCATGAAAAATGGGCGACGTAAAAAAGGATACCCAAAGCCTTTCTCGCCATAAACCTACCAAGGCAATGACTCATATACTACTTACAAACGATATGATACTAATAATCCCGTGCCATTGAATGATCATTGCAGAATTATGGTAGACAACACTTGGGTTGTTCCATATAATCCTTGGTTACTGCTAAAATATAGTTGCCAATTTGCCATATTAATGTTGAAATATGTTGTAGTATTAAGAGTGTAAAGTACTTATATAAATATGTGTATAAAGGCCTAGATCGTGTCTTTATGGAAGTTAGACTAGGCCCAAATTATGATGAGGTCCAATAGTACATTAATGCAAGATGGGTTTGTGCTTTAGAGGTACGTTGGAAGGTATTTTCTTTTCCTGTGTACTGAATGTATCTTGCATTTTTTGTTTGCAAATTCATTTTCCAGATAGACAATAGGTACGCTTTAGACCACATGAACCTATTACTAATGTTTTGGAGCGACGTAAAAAGACAATGCTCACTGATTTTTTTTATATGAATATGATTGATCATGATGCACTAAATTATATATATAGAGAGTTTCCTAAGCATTATTGTTGGAATTATACAAAAAAAAACATGGACAAAAAGAAGATCTCATAAAAAAGTAATGGGTAGGATATATGCTGTTTCATCATTTGATGGAGAGAAGTTCAACCTACGCGTCCTTCTTAATCATGTCAAGGGGTTCATAGGATTTGACGATTTATTGACTGTCAATGGGATCAGCTATCCAATTTTTATGCAAGCAGCTAAACAAAAGGGTTTACTAGAGAATGATAATAGTACACAATAGTGTTTGCTTAAGACAAGAGACATTTGAATGTTGTAAGCTTTAAGAAGATTATTTGTAACAATATTGGTATTTTGTCTATCAATTGGAGTCAGAGAATTGTGGAATGAGTTCTACTCATATATGGTAGAAGATTATCTATCAACATCTGTTACAAAAGAGATACGTCGTACAAATAAACTTCACAATGATTTAGAGGTGTTACTCTTATAACATGGAAAGCACTGTTAGGATGTGTGCCCTTAAATCATATTGTAGAATACTATGTATGACATTATGTACCACTTAATGTTGTAATTAATAAAGTTGTTTTATTATAATCTAAAATAATGGTAACATGAATATTAGACATTATCATATGGTCCATGGGATGCATAGTATGTGATTTATGTGAAAAGTCACAGAAGATATAAATCACAATTTTTTTGTAAACTCAGAATTAGTAGGTGATGAAATTTGGTATTTTATCTGCGAAGACTATAATATATCAACTAAGATAATTTGTCTTGATCATGAAAGTGGAGACTTCTAGTTGGTATGTTTTAAGAGTTAAGACATATTGAACTGGATTGCTGTGAGATTTATTATTTTTCTAAAGACTGTCAATTGAATAATAAATCTCACGACTTATAATTACATGAACTCTTAATTTTGAGAGAATAATGGACTTGATCATGAAGTGTAGGTTACTTTGATATATCAGGAGTGAGATCTAAAGTAACGGTCAATACCTCAGTATGTTGGGCAGCCACATTTAGTGTTGATAGAACGTATAATCCTAAGATGGAATTCATAGTCTCTTAACGGAGATATAAAATATTCCTTTGAGATAATTTTATTGAGTTTGGTTATTCAGAGTGTTAGGTCTAATCACTTTAGTAAGGAGTTCCTAAAGTATATATTTATGAAATTGGATTTCATAAATATATGATGAATAACATAGAGGATTAAACTGGGTACTCAAGGATTAAGATGTAGTAATTTACAAAGTGGTAGTCTATATTCATGACTTTGTATTACTATGAATATTTTATGAAGGGGTTGTATGTATAATAAAGTCTTGGGATATTATTTATAAATAAGGCTTAGAGTGCAATTATATTTATATAGTGGTATTAAATACATGATAGAAAAGTTCAAGGCCTATTGGAGCTAGTGTCTTATTGGTCTCTTTTGATCCCACTGTAAACCACACACTAAAGCCTAATTGGAAAGGCTCAAAAGGTTAGTCCAATTAGATAATCAGTTAGATACAAAGGGAGGAACATACAAAATTTTATAAGATTATGACATCATTGTAGAAATGGTGTGTATGTGAGTGTGAAACATTCTCTTATTCTCCTTTTGAAAAATGATTGAGAGACCACACTTCTTGGGTATAAAGTGAAATTAGAGTGAAGATTAAAAGTGTTTCCGAATACTTTTGATATTTTGTTTTGAATTTCACCGCATCAAGGTACGCTTTCTTGTTTTTGAATTTTGAAATTTACATAGTACATGTTAACAATTTCGAATGAAGTGGATCTGTTAATTTTCCGCTACGTATGTTTTGTATGCGATACAAAAATGTATTTAACCAACAAGCACATCATAGAGTATGATTTTCCAATTTCAACTGGAGTATGTGACAATGATTCAGCTGTACCAAGACTCATACAGGATGAACTAACTGTTCCTAGTGTAGGTGAAGAACTCACTTTATTTGAAAACTTAAATAACGACCAGAGAGTTGAATATGAGACAATCATGACAGTTATTGATCGTAAGGAAAACATGATATTTTTTGTTAATGGGCCAAAAAAAAGTGTATGTGAAACAATGAATTTTGGCTAAACAACGTTGACTAAACCAATAAAACATTTCTAGAAACATAACCAAATGACACAACATTTTCATAATACCTTTATAATTTTGTAATATTTTGTTTTGACTTGTAAAGAATTGGTAGCCCAGCAATTTTGAAAATATTGTGACGACAACAAGATGTCTAAAAATTTTCACAAAAAAAAAAAATGCTATGTCACGACATTTTCATAACAAATTATAAGTAGTAGGTTGTTATTAGTGGGCAAAATAGTACTTTCATTAGCAAATTTAAATTAGAACCAATAATAATTTACCACTTATGGTTTGTTATGAAAGTATTGTGAAAAATGTTGCAGATGTAACACTTTTTTTGCACAATAATTTTATTTTTAGTTGTGATTGGTTCCAATATGATATTTTATTATTTTATTTTGACCTATAAGAAATTAACACCTCAACAATTGTGAAAATATTGTGCTAATTTGTTGTGTTAATATTTTATTATTTTGTGAAACATTACGAATTGAATAGACCAAAAATAATGTAGCAACATTACTGTACCTTTACACATTAAAAAAAAAGGACAGTGGAACAATGCAAGTTAAACAAACAAAAAATACCGTAGCTTCAGGGCATTCGCTCTTTTTATATATAGATAATATAATATAAAATAAAACAAAAACAATTTAGTGTACTTTAGAAGAAAAAAAATTCATCTCACCAGATTGGCCAAATGCCTTGAATAAGCATGAAAGGTTTTTTAATAGCATTAGAATGAGTCCAAAACTTGACTAAACCAAAACACTATTCCTAAGCATATTGGCTCTTTTTATATTTTATTTTGACTTGTAAAGAATTGATAGCTCAATAGTTTTGAAAATATTATGACGACAACAAAATGTCTTAACATTTTCATAAAAGAAATGTATTATCCACGACATTTTCATAACAAATTATAAGTAGTAGGCTGTTATTAGTGGGCAAAAAAGTAATTTCATTATCAAGTTTAAATTAGAACCAATAACAATTTACCATCTATGGTTTGTTATGAAAGTGTTGTGAAAAAAGTTGTGGATGTAGCACTTTTTTTGCACAATAACTTTATTTTTAGTTGTGGTTGGTTCTAATATGATATTTTATTATTTTATTTTGACCTATAAGAAATTAACACCTCAACAATTGTGAAAATATTATATCAATTTGTTGTGTTAATATTTTATTATTTTGTGAAACATTCGAATTGAACAAAGCAAAAATAATGTAGTAAGACTTCTGTAACTTTACACATTCAAAAAAACAAAAAAAAGTGGCTAGTGAAACAGTGCAAGTTGAACAAACCAAGAATACTGTAGCTTTAAGGCATTCACTCTTTTTATATATAGATAATATAATATAAAAAAAAAACAAAAACAAATTGGTGTACTTGTGAAGGAAAAAAAAAAAAAAACCATCTCACCTGATTGGCCAAATGCCTTGAATAAGTATGAAAAGTTATTTTATTTTATTTTTTTTATAAAAAAAAAGTATGAAAGATTTTTTAGTAGCATTCGAATGAGTCAAAAAACTTGACTAAAACATTATTCCTAAGCTTGGCTCTTTTTATATTTCACTAGTTGGAGAGGCACGTGCAAGGCATGTGCTGCTCCTGTATTTAGAGGTTTATTTTTTTTAATAAAAAGTTAAACATAATGCAAATGGTTATTTAGCATCTTTATGCATATTCAAAGACTTATCTTTTATATTAATTTAAAAATAGAAAAATATAATAAATGATAAAAACTTATCCAATAAAAATTAAAAAAATGGTTTATTTAAATATAAAAGTGGCCAAGGAGAAATATATTATTTTTGGGCATGTTCCTGAAATCCATCTTAAAAGATTTGTTCTGTACTCCAAATCCTAGTTATCTACTCACTCTCAAGAATATTTGCATCCTCTAAATATCACGATTTGCTTGCTCACTCCCAAGTGCAGGAGATCGTAGTAATATAATTCTCGGAGTACCGAGGTCGAACCACAAAGAGCGGGGTAAATTCAAAGACAATATAATTAAATAACAATTTGGGTGAAGGAGAAAAATACTTTTGCTTGGTGATTGTTAACAAAAATAATAATAAAAACCGATTTAAATCAATAATGTAAATAATAGGGCATCGGGGCATTTCCCTATATCGATATGAGATTTTTTGTGATCTAAGAAAATATATATTTCATAATTGATTGTTCTTATGCAATTAAAAAATTATGATTCGGTTGAACTGAGACAATTCAAGAACGCATGATAACCTCAATTAATAATGTGGTTAGAAAAGTTTTCAGAAAAATCCATTCACTTTAAAACTTGATTTCTATTTGAAACTATTAGAAATTTATTTAAATAATAAGAAAAACATGATTGAACTTATTGAAAGCATGGAAGAATTAATACATCAAAAGAAATCTAATTGAACAATCAAATATGTTGTTGATAAAATTTTAGAAAGAATCACATTGAATATTTATACCGTATAGAAGAAACATAACCCCTAGTCATAGCAAAGAGTTTAGGCTGCCCTAAGAGAAAGGAAAATACAAGTTTTCTCTGCCCAAAATTCATTCTACCAGCCTCCCTTCCAAAACCCTAATGTAAAAGTGTCCAAAGAAAACAAAACTTTTACCATTTTAATTTCCGGCTAGGTTTACAGTGGTAACTTGTGAGTAATTTCGGCCTTCAAAAATTGTGAATTTTGAAAAACTCAAAACTGGAAGGTTGTAGATATTTAAGTCATAGTTCCAACCCATCTGGCCTTGTGTCAATTGGATTTTTTATGAGAGAGATATACCCAAAATACTGATTAGTGCTCAAATCAGATTTTTCCTTTTCAGATTCTGCCTCTTTGATTTCTTTCCTTATTTGAAGCTTCCAATCATAGTAGACAATCCAAGCACTCTAGTTGCATCTCCTTAGACATTTAAGCATAGTCCTTTAGCTCCACTTTAATTCTAGTTTGACCTCCATTTTCTCACAAATTCCTGTAAACTCATCTCACATGATTTCTTGAAAGTAGAAAATGACTCATAATGAATGACATCTTATTCAAGAAATTATGTAAAAATAAATAATAGAGACTAATGTAAATCATGGCTTAATTATACAAATTAAACATGGTAATAAGGAGATAACATCCATATAAAAATATAAGAAGTATACATTTTAAGGCGTTATTACGATTACAAAGCTTTAATCTCCAAATTTAGGGTTAGCTATGAATCATCAACATATTAAATTGGGCTAGCCACATGATGTAAATTGAAAGATGTAGATCCCTAAAACCTTATAAAGAAAATGAAAGGCACCTTGATGTCCCTTTATATAATTCTATTATGTTTCTATTATTATTGTTATTATGGATAACTTTAATGAGAATGAATGAGGGACATAATAAGTCCAACCATTGAACAAATGGATCAATCCACAAAGGTATCTAATTAGTATAATTTAAATGGAAGTTTTTGAGCGGTATAGAAGCTCAACGTAGACCAAAAAAAAAAAAAGATGTTACTACAACAACGAAATGACTTACCCTATAAGGCTTTGTATGCTCCAAAAGCTCTCATATACACAATGACCATTTATAAAATATTCATCCTAAAGTTTCTATGGCCCTGAAAAAAAATTAATGAAAAGTCTCTATTGGGGGGTGGAGGATTTTCATGCACAAAATCTACTTTAAAGGGGGGTTTAACTAATTCTTTTGCTCCTGCTCTACGAATCAAATTCCTGATAAACTTTACTGGAATCTTCTTTATTGCTGATATTTTCATTTTATTCATTCAATAACCTTATACATGCAATTGAGATGTGATTGCAGTAGTAATTCTCACTTGGACCACCAGCTTTTCATAGACATACACAAACTCGTTCTCATACCAGCAAGAACATTGACAATTGTAGTATCTATGTCAGCTAGATATTTTGGTACTGGTCAGCTCAAACAGCTTGTTTTGGAACCAAATATTAATTTTCATTCGATACATTTTGTAGATATATTTGGTCATGTTAATAAAGAGAATTGAACACAGAATTATATATCAGTCATAAGATAAGAGAATCTTTGATTGTTAGGTTAAAGATTATTTATGAATGGAGTAATTAAGAAGAATATATTTTACAAATAGGGAAAGAATTTACTTTGGTCCTCGAGAAAGAGCTCTGGAAATTTTTAAACCAAATGCCCTACAGAAGGCCTTAAAAAATTCTGGTTTGTGGCTCAAACCAAACTTATCCAAAAAGCTGAACAAGACTTAGAAATCCTATTTAACTTACAACCGATCCTTCTACTATTAATGATCAGTTGAACATGAGTCACATTATATATAGGAACAATTTATAACAAAACATAATTCAAATTTAATTGTATTTGAAAAGTTGGTAGTAGAATTTTTGGAGTCTTTTTTCCCCTTTAATAGAGGATATCCATGAAGTTCTCATTTATGGGTAGATAGTAGTCTTGATTATTTTATTTTTTTGGGAAAATTTATACTACATGGGAAAGGGGGAAATTACTTATTGGTTCAACGCTATTAAGTAACCCACATTACACACACAAAAGGCCTAACTCTTCCTGGCATCTCTCAACATGCTTTTTGCTGGGCAACTCTTCATGCTGCTGCATTATAATACCCCTGTAGACCAAAGCATTCTTGGTCAGATTAAATATATTTTAAAATAAAATCTATAGGTAAATATTCTTTGTAAGTCTGATAGTAGGATTAATAATTTAATAATAGAGTGAATTAATACAAATCTTGGCAAGGTGACTGAGTGGAGGGTGGCAATTTTTCCAATTATCAAACCATATTTTGACTAAATTGTCAATACACCTAGTGTAAACTGACTAAACATTTGCTCTATCCATGGAATATGTTGCTTCTTACTTGGGAGTTGCAGCCCATGACAAATATTGTTTAATTTATATTAATGTTAGTCATGACCAGTAATTAATAAAAATAAACATGGACACCCACACACGCACACATGTTAGCCAAAGTTACAGTAGAGACCCAGAAAATATTTAAACTTTTTTCATAACAACTATGTTGCAAACTGATCACAATCATCACAAAAACCAAAACTCTTCTACCATGTGTAATCATACAGCACCTCATTGTCTATGGTACATCCGAGTACATTTAAATTTAATAACCATCAAATAAATACTTAAATCCTTAAAAGCAGGAAAGAAGGAATGCATCTAGAGTAGCAAACCATGACTTTTGAACTCTCGTCTTTTAGTTTGAATTTTGAGACCAATAGTCACACTTGATTTTCACAAAGCTAGATAGATCACTCCATTTGACAACTACTTTAATGTTATAGATTCGAGGTTAATACATATAGTTGTCATGAATAATTTCCACTGAAACACTTTCACAAAGATTAGCTTCTCCACCATATTTGTGAAATGAGTATCAATACTAAAGAGAGAGAGGGATCAATCAAACCATAGATAAATTTAGAGAGAAAATACCTGTTGAGAGAAAACATGAAAGCCACCCTCTTTACTTGGCAAAATTTGCCAAACAGTATAATTGTGGAAAAATTTTGGCGGATGGCATGCGTTCATAGTTTATTAGTTAGTTGGACTATTTTTGGAAGTCAAGCACAGTAAGATCGACTTCCAGACAAAATCGAGTATATTGTACTCAACTTCCTATGGAAAATTAGCTCTGACGTGGCTTAAAAAAAGAGAGGAAAAAGTGCAGGTATCAAAGTTAGAACCAATAATAACTTTATTGTGAATATAACACTTTTTTTGCACAAAAACTTTATTTTTAGTTGTGGCTGGTTTCAATATCTATACTACTATTTAAGGGGGCTTCTTTTATTTGGAATCCTCATTTTTTGGGTTCAAAAAATCCCTACACCCTTATGTTTAAGTATAGACAAAACTAAATGACAATCCAGTAAACATACAACTCTAACTCCCACTAAAACATTGCCAAAAAAATAGGATCACTCTCCTGTTGATTTTCAAATTGCTTTATCTACTTATAAATTAGATTCTCAAAATAAAAATTATATATATATATATATATATATAAAATAAAAACACAAGTTTTTTTTTTTTTGGCTAAAAAATAGATTCTCATTGCACGCACGGTGTGTATGATGAGGCTAGTAATATTTTATTATTGGCGGAAAACCCATTTTAATTCCTACATTTTTACGCGATTCCCACTTTGGTCTCTAACTTTTTTTTCCACCGATTTTAGTCCCTATCCTGAAAAATGCCTCTCGTTTTAGTCCCTAACGTTACATTAGAGATGGAAATTGCATAGCTAGCAAACGGCATACATTGTTGGTCTGACGTGGCCATTAAAATAATAAAAAAATGCCACGTCAGCATTTAAATTAAAAAAATTAATTTATTAATTTTAATTAAATAAAAAAATTTAAAAAAAAATTAAAAATTAAAAACTAAAAATTAAACCTAGACCCAGAAATTAAAAAAAAAAAAAAAAACCAAACCCTGAGATCAAGAACAACAAGAACACATTTTAAGATCTAAGAACAAAGAAAGGACACAGTTCAACATCTAAGAACAACAAGATCTACCACGTCCAAATCCAAAAATCTAAACACATAGATCTAACACACACACAAAAATCCAAAAATCTCCATAAATTCCAAAAATTCAAACCAAAACAAACTGTTTCCACTTCTGAAGAAGTTCAGAGAGAGCGAGATGGGGGGGAAATTTCGCCGTTTTTGGCGAGTTCCGCGAGGACATGAGTGGCGCGTTTGGCAGCGGAGCAATCGGGCTCTCTCCAAGAGAAAGAGGAGTTGAGGACAGTGACCCGAGCAGCGACCTCATAGAGTGGAGCTTGCCTGGCGTCGCCGAAGGGAGGGCTGGAGATCTCTCCTCCTCCGCCGCTGCCTAGCTCATCTTCTTCCTCTTCTTCGATGATTTCATCTTCTACTTCCAGTTTACGCTTTTGCCCCTTCCTCTCCGGGAAGTTGTGATCTTGATGATGATGATGTCTCAGATGATGAGGATGATTATTCTCCTCCATGCACTCTTTAACACACAGATTCAAACACTGGGTTTTTGTTCTTCATCTTCTTCAATTTATATGATTGTTTATTTTTATTTCAGTTTTTTCCTTTTTTCTCTATTTACTTAAAATTTATAAATTAATTTTTTGTTTTTAAAAAATGACATGGTAGATCTTGTTGTTCTTAGATGTTGAACTGTGTTCTTTCTTTGTTCTTAGATCTTGAAATGTGTTCTTGTTGTTCTTGATCTCAGGGTTTGGTTTTTTATTTTTATTTTTATTTTTGGGTCTGGGTTTGATTTTTAGTTTTTAATTTTGTTTTTAAAATTTTAAAATTAATTAAAATTAATAAATTAATTTTTTTAATTTAAATGCTGACGTGACATTTTTTATTATTATTTTAATAGCCACGCCAGGCCAACAGTGTATGCCGTTTGCCAGCTGTGCAATTTCCGTCTCTGATGTAACGTTAGGGACGAAAACGAGAGGCGTTTTTCAGGATAGGGACTAAAATCGGTGGAAAAAAAAGTTAGGGACCAAAGTGGGAATCGCGTGAAAATGTAGGGACTAAAATGGGTTTTTCACCTTTATTATTTTATTTTGACTTATAAGAAATCAACACATTAACAATTGTGAAAATATTGTGCCAATTTGTTGTGTTAATATTTTATTATTTTGTGAAACATTGCGAATTGAACAAACCAAAAATAATGTAGCAAAACTACTGTAACTTTACGCATTCAAAAAAAAAAAAAAAAAGCGAACGGTGAAATAGTGCATGTTGAACAAACCAAAAATACTTTAGTTTCAAGCCATTCGCTCTTTTTATATATAGATAATATATAAAACAAACAAAAACAAATTGGTGTGCTTGAGAAGAAAAAAAAAATCCATCTCACCAAATTGGTGAAATGCTTTGAATAAGTATGAAACGTTTTTTAGTAGCATTGGAATAAGTCAAAGAACTTGACCAAACCAAAACACTATTCCTAAGCCTATTGGCTCTTTCTATATAGTTAATAGATTTTCATTTCCCTCCTCCATATTCTCTCCCTCTCTCAGTCTCTCTAGTCAATATGAGTATGTGTAAATGTGCAAGAGTAGCAAACAAAGATGGGGCTGAATTGTTGGTTTTGGTGTTGCCTTCGAGTGGGCTTGCTAAGTTTATTCAAAGAAAGTTTATATTTGCTGAGTTTATTTGAGACATGCTTGCTGAGATGTGTATGAAATTGGGCTGAATGCTTTCGAGTGAAATTGGGTTAATTGTTGGTTTTGGTGTTGCCTTCGAGTGGGCTTGCTAAGTTTATTCAAAGAAAGTTTATATTTGCTGAGTTTATTTGAGACATGCTTGCTGAGATGTGTATGAAATTGGGCTGAATTGCTTTTGTTTTGGTGTTGCTTTCGAGTGAAATTGGGTTGAATTGTTGGTTTTGGTGTTGCCTTCGAGTGGGCTTGCTAAGTTTATTCAAAGAAATTTTATATTTGCTGAGTTTATTTGAGACATGCTTGCTGAGTTGTGTATCAAATTGGGTTGAATTGCTTTTGTTTTGGTGTTGCTTTCGAGTGGGCTTGCTGAGTTTTTTCAAAGGAAGTTTATATTTGCTTAGTTTATTTGAGACATGCTTGCTGAGTTGTGTATGAAATTGGGCTGAATTGCTTTTGTTTTGGTGTTGCTTTCGAGTGAAATTGGGTTGAATTGCTGGTTTTGGTGTTGCTTTCGAATGAAATTGAGCTGAATTGCTAGTTTTCATGAGTTTGATAATGGCAAGTTTCGGTCTTTGTTGACAGCCTTTAAGATAGGACATGGTCGGCACTTGTAAAAGAATTGTTTTTGGTGTTGTTTAGGAAGAATTTGACCGTTGCTATTCAAAGCAATTTGTATTGCTGGTTTTCATGGGATTGTTTGTGAGTGAAGTTGTTGAAATAGCTTTTGATGAGTTTGTTTCCGGTTGAAGTTGTTGAAATATCTAATTGCTGCCATTATATTTTTGTAGTGCCATTATGTAGACAAGAGCTTGGAGATGGGAAGGTATGTAGACAAGAGCTTGGAGATGGGAAGGTATGTAGACAAGAAAAAACTGCTGCCAATGTTTGTAGTTGAGGATGCTAAAAATTATTTTATGTTGATGCTTGTTGCTACATTGTGTCAAATGCATCCTTGAAGCTTGATTGAGATTGTGACAAGTTTGACAAAATTCTAGCTTCGGATTCCTTTCAAATTCCAATTTGTTATTTTTTGTTGCATGCAAGAAGTTGGAATTGTGTGTGTGACAGGTATTTTATTATAGTGTTTGTAAAATTTATGGCAGCGTTTGTATGCATTTGCCATTCAGGGGCGTTCAAAACGCGGCCATTGTAGGGGCTGAGGCCGTGTTTTAAAAACGCGGCCATTGTAGTGGGATGAGGCCGCGTTTTGAATTTTACTGGGCTGAGGCCGCGTTTCTAAAATGCGGCCATTGTACTGGGCTGAGGTTGCGTTTTCAAAACGCAGCCATAGTACTGGGATTACGCCGCGTTTTTAAAACGTGGCCATAGTATGGGTTTGTGGCCGCATTTAAAACGCGGCTAATTTTTGTTCCCGGGGAATCAACAATTCGCCTATAGCCACATTTAAAACGTGGCTATAGAAAGGGGCTATAGCCGCGGTTTATAAACCGTGGCTATAGTCAGGATCAATGGCCACGTTTTTACAAACGTGGCCATTGATCCTAACTATAGCCACGGCTATAAAAACGCGGCCATTGGTCTGTCCTATAGCCGCGGTTAGGAAAAACGTGGCCCCAATGCTTACGCATTTTTAAAAAAAAAAAAAAAAATATAGCCACGTTTTTTTGAGCTATAGCCGCGTTTTCAAAACGTGGCTATAGAACCGTTTTTTCGTAGTGTTGTTTTTTTGTAGTTGAAGTGGGTAATATTTTTGTGAATTTTAGATAAACCAATTATTCAGGAAAATAAGTGAGCTAAACTAATCTTCATGGACAGTTGGGGCACTTGGGTTAGATCTAATTTATACTAAAATTTTATTAGCGTGTGCTGTGTTTTTAAAATTTCAGAAATTGTGTTTCAATTAGATTGGCTTATAAATATGAATTTGTAGAGTAGTGAAGGTTGTTAAGTGATTGTAGCTGTGTTGGTTGCAATGTTCGAATGGTTTTGTTAAATCATTATAGAGAATCTCATTGAATGTATCTTTCACTAGTTCTATTAACAAATCGTAGTTTGCAAATTATCTTATGCCCCATGTTAATATCATCTTTATGCTTTGTTGGTGCATATTATCTAGAGGGTGGTATAGAATTTTCTAGTAGTAATGCTCTGATTTAAAGAATTTGAGAATGCTCCCATAATTACTGGTTTTGTTCTTACACTATCCTAGAATTATCACTTGAAGGACCATACATTTGGAATAGTATTTTGCTTAATTCTATACGGTAAGTTGAGGCCAGTGATGATCTAAAACTATTTTGCCCACATCTGATGATTATCTATTATAAGATAATGATATCTCTGACATATTTGAGGCCTTTCTATGATTTTGTATTTATTAAAGTCGTGATGATCTAAAACTATTTTGCCTACATCGGATGATTTTCTATTATAAAATAATGACATCTCTGACATATTTGAGGCCTTTCTATGATTTTGTATTTATTAAAGTCAATTGAAAAAATGAAAAAAAATTCTTGTTTTAGACTTTTAGGGTTGTTTATTAATCTTTACCACTGTCTCAAGATTTGTGGAAGTTGCTCTCAAAGTTTATAATGTGTTATTTTCCTCTTGGTACTGAACTCATAATGTATTTTCAACAGATTATTTGGCCATTTTTTTTTTTCATTTTTGTAAAGTTATCAGTTTTTTTACTTGCCTAGAAAGAAAAAAGTAATGGTCTGATAAGACAATTTTAAGCTATTATCTCTCATTCTCTCTTCATTTGCATAAGAGCATCCGTAGTAGATGTGGTAAATGTGCCAAATGCCAAAAATTTGGCACATTTACCACATCAAATACAAAAACAGAGCATCATCAGATGTGGCAAGTGTGCCATAATTTTGCAACATTGAACAGTATTGTGACAATTTTGCCACGGTACGGATAGATGTTGCAAAATTTTTATTATTTTTTAATTAACTTTTCTCTCTCCTCTCACTTTTTTAATTCTTTTTTTCTCTCTCCTCACAATCTGTCTCTCACACTCTCTCTCTCTCCCAACTGGTCTCTCTCTCCCTCTTCAGATCAAATTCCCAGCTCCTCCCTCAACCTTAAACGTCTTTCTCTCTGCCGATCTCGGTCTCGATCAGCGATCTCACTCCTCCCTGCCGATCTCGGTCTCAATTCCTGCCGATCTCGATCTTGATCTCGCCTTTGTCAACTCCTCCTTGCCGATCTCGATCTCTCCGCCTCACTTTCCCAAGTCCTCGCCGCTGAGTTTGGGTCTGTTTGAGTTTTTTTTTTTCCTCTTTTATTTAGGGATTTTGGATTTGGAATTTGCTAGTGTTGTTGCTGTTGATGTTGTTGGTTTGTTGCTGTTGTTGGTGTTGGTTTGTTGGTGTTGATGTTGTTGCTGTTGTTGATCGGCGTTGATGTTGTTGTTGCTACCGTTGTTGATGATAATACGGATGGGAGAATAAATTATTTTAATGTGTAGTAAATATTATTTTAATGTATAGAATTGAAAGATAAAACATCTGATAAATGTGATGTTGTAAAATGATGTGGTAAAATAATAAAGTAGGGTTTTAGTGTGGCAAAATGGCATAATTTATACCACATCTGTTGTGGATGCTCTAATAGGAGAAATTACATTTTACCCACCTTTAGTTTGTCTAAAAAACACTATGTCTACCTGTGATTTAAAAATTGGCACTTTACTCACCTGAGGTTAGCTCTGTTTATCTCTCGTTATCCACCCCTGTTAAAAACATGGGTAAATTTGTATTTTTGTTATCATTTTATGTCTCTCTCTTCATAAAACATAAAAAAATTAAAAAATAAAGAGAAAAGAAGATTTAAAAATTAGGTTTTGTAAAAATTAAAACTTTACTTTTACCCCCTTCTTTTCATGTATCAAAACATAAAAAAACTAATAATAAAGAAATTTTGATTTTTTTGTTTTGGCACAGCAATGGCCAAAGCACCTACTGTCAGCGTACACACCATTGCTGTTCCTCCAAAGCCTGTTACCGCCAGTACTAATTAATTTTCTCTTTCTTTTTAATTTATAATTCGAATTCGAATAATGAAAAATATATTATTTACAGTGATATATCATCTTGTATTTCTCTTTCTATTGTTTCAGCTCTAACGTTCCCACTGAATTCACAATCTGTGAGTTTATATACATATTTTGATATCAGCATAAATCAATCGCAGATTAATTTTGATTCTTTTTCATAAATCTCTTATTATAGATTTTTTTGATTATAGACATATATAGTCATATGCTTTGTATTTGTATTTGTATGATAGATGGACTTGGGCCTGACTGTAGTGATGGATCCTGGCCATCCTGTTGCACCAAAACCAATTTCGACCAAAAACTGGTACATTTAACAAACATATCTATGTGTGCTTTTGGTGAGCTTAGGTTAGGTTCAAGAGAAGTTGAAGTTGAAAATTTTGCGCTTACTTTACAACTTTGGAAGAATTAAGGGTATGTTTGGTAGACTGTAATAGGCACTGCAATGTAATAGTTATTCCTATAATTTAGTTATTCAATAGTTTGGTTATGTTTTTATTACAAGGAATAGTCATTTTTTATGAATAGCTATTTTTCAAAATAAAGAATAACTATGATCTAACCAAAAAGTTTCTATGCGCTAGTGAAAGTTTGGGGCTCCAACTTCTCCTAGGTTGTAGAACTGGTGTCCCTTCCCTTCGAAGGTGGTTTTTTGTTCTCTTGAGGTGACATGTTTATCTCAAGAGCTTGTGGGGTTTCTTTTACAAGGGCTCTTGGGAAACACTAAGGTTTTTTCTAGGGTTTTTTTTGTTTTGTTTTGTTCTTGGGTTGTCTATCCCCTATGGATGACTTGATAAAACATTGGAAAAACCTTTCTCTATCTGAAAGGGAGGGACTAGGTCTATCCCTTAGGGAAGAGTAGGTAGTGACATAATTTATTCTTGCGGGGAAGTTCCTAACTAAGCAGGATCTCAATTTCAAAGCCATTGCCAACACCTTTAAGCCGCTATGGAGGTCGAGGAATGGGTTCAAAATTGAGAACCTAGGAGAACATATAGCTCTGTTTATTTTTGATGAAAAACTCGAAATTAACAAGATTTTATTGAGTGAACCTTGGAGCTTTGACAAGCATCTGATGGTGTTGCAACGCTACGATAAGGACATGTCTATACGTACTATGGATTTTAACATAGTGAATTTTTGGGTTTAGGAACATGACATCCCAATACGTTTCAGGACCAGGACCGTGGGAGAACAGGTTTGCAACTCTATTCAAATGATAATTCACCCATCAGAGAAGCCTGAAGGAGTGGGGGGGGGGGGGGATTTATACGAGTCAGAGTTGTCATTGAAATCTCACAGCCCCTCTGTCATGGTAGACTAATAACCTTGGAGGGTGGATAGAAACATTGGGTCTCCTTCAAATACGAATGCCTCCTAAACTTGTGCTATTGGTGTGGTTGCCTGACACATGATGATAAGGACTGCGAGCTCTAGATGGAAAGCAAGGGTACTCTCTCCACTGATGCACAACAATTTGGTCCATGGCTATAGGCAAAACCTTTCTTAGCATCTTGAAAGAACGTCATCATAGTGCCTAGATTCTATGCTGGAAAGAGAAGGAAGCTCAATGATCAAAATCCACGTACAAACTTGGACAACTGCCGTCTAGGGTGCCTGCTATGGTGGTACAAGTTGAAAGCTCCGTCTAGCAAAATATGGAAAGTGATAAACGTGAAAATATTTTAAATGGTAATGGTATCTCGGGAGAAGATTTTTAGGAGCGGGGGGGGGGGGGGTGGAATCAAGTAACAATATTTTTTTCTTTCGGAAAATATATCAGTATCTGAGCAAGGGGCTATAGTTTCAGGAATTGAGAGTCAATCACAACAAAAAGATTTGTCTATTGAACATTTAAGGGAGATTGAACGAGAATTATGCAGATTTGATGCTCCCTACGGATCAATCTCATAAACAGAATATCACAATTGGAAGAGAATATTGTGGAGATCTCCAAGGAGAAGTCTACCACTCTGGCTCCTCAAAATAATAATGCATACTCACGTGACCAACACTCTTTCAATTCTACCCACCAAACACCAGCAATCCTTTCCGATATTTCCAACGAAATGTCCAACCCGTTTCAAGGTGCAAAGTGGCATAAAATTCCATGAGAAGCTAGAGATAGGGACACACTAATGGAAGGCACAGTAGGTCAGAAAAGATACATAACAGATGGAAGTGATCATTTAGTGTTACCAAGGAAGAAGTAATTGGTTTTTTCTAAATGATAGGGAAAATACACAGATATTGGCAGAAGCTGGTTACCAGCCCTGCCATAAGCAATGAGTCTCGTATGTTGGAACTGTCGTGAGCTTGGGAACCCATGTATAAAAGATTAGCTTGCAGAGATGGTTCGAGCAAAAGATCCCTCTCTCTTGATTTTAGCCGAAACTTGGATAGATGAAGCAAGGCTAACCAGATTTCAGAACAGAATTAAGTGGAAGAATAAATTTATTGTACCAAGGAGAAATAAAGCAGGGGGTTTGGTATTATTTTGGAAGTAAGATTTCGACCATGAGAATGAAACTTTTTTGAAGAACCATATCAATACCACGATCAACAAAAATACAAACGACGAATGGAGATTTTTTGCGGGCTTTTATGGTGAACCAGAAACGCAGAAAAGACACGAGTCGTGGGACAGACTACGTAGTTTGAAAAATTGAGGGGTGGCACCTTGGATTTGTCCAGAGGACTCTAATGAAATCACCAAACAATTTGGAAAAAAGGGGTGGGAGAGTCAAACCACATCATCAGATGCAGCCCTTCTGTGATATGCTAGATGAGTGTGGTTTCAGGGATATGGGATTTGTTGGAATCCTGTTTACATAGCACAAACACTACCCAAACTACACTGTTTGGAAAGACTAGATAGAGCAGTAGCTACAAACGAGTGGTTTACAAATTTCCTAGAAACAAAAATACACCATTTGGATGTGACTACTTCAGATCACAAGGCACTGTGGATTGTCCTGGAAGTCATGGAATGCAAGCAACAATGATCGTTTCACTTCAAGTAGATGTGGATAACAGAAGAAGGTTGTACCAACACTGTGGAGGTGGAGTGGAAGACTAGAGATAGTGAAGCCGAGGATGTCAAACTTATTAAATAGATGTGTAAAAGAACTCACTAGGTGGAGCAAGAAATTTTTTGGGAATGTTTGGCGTGACCTGGAGAAGAAGCAAATATTTTAGCCAAGGCAGAGCAATCGGCCCTAAATGGAGGGAGTGTGCAGCGTATGAGACAACTGGAAAGAGAAATTAATTCCTTGCTATACAAAGAATCCATGATGTGGAGACATAGATAAAAAATTCAATGGTTGATGGATGGAGACGACGTAATTATATTAGGGGGTTGTTTAATAGTAATGGAGTGTGGTGCTCACAACCGGATTAGGTGGCTAGTAATGTTGTGGAGTTTTATCAGCAATTGTTGTCCTTGGGTAACCCTCAGGATTTTGATGAAGTCCTTGACCAGATTCCCTAAGTAATGACCACAACCATGAATGATCAGCTTATCAGTACCTTTATAGCAGCTGAGGTGGAGTTGGCCTTGAGACAGATGGTGCCACTTAAATCCCTTAGACCAGACGGCATGCCACCCTTATTTTATCAAAGCTACTGGACTTTGGTAGGGCCAGATGTCATTGAGGCTATTCTTGGCTTCTTGAATTCTGGTATGTGACCTAAACCACTATGTCACTCTCTTATTACACACATCCCCAAAGTTAAACAACTTGAACACATCTCTCAATATCGGCCCATATGCTTAAGCAATGTCCTATATAGAGTTTTCTTAAAAGTTTTGGCCAACCGCCTCAAAACTCTATTACCACAGCTTGTGTCTGACCACTAAAGCGCTTTTATCTCTGATCGCTTGATTTCTAATAATGTAATGGTAGCTTTTGAAACACTGCACTATATGTGAAATCATAGATTCAGGAAAACTGGGTACATGATTGTAAAATTGGATATGAGCAAAGCATATGATAGAGTAAAATGGGGATATATGGAAAAACTGATGAAAAAAAGGGCTTTAATGATATTTGGGTGAAACTTATGATGACATGTATTACATGGGCCACGTCTTCCATCTTAGTGAATGGGGAACCAAAAAGGAGACATTATTTCAAGTCGGGGGCTTAGACAAGAAGACTCCCTCTCTCCCTATCTTTTCTTACCATGCACTGAAGGGCTCCATGGCCTCACGAAATAGGTAGAAGCCATGGGTGCACTCCGAGGGGTATCTTTATGTAGAAATGGCCCTAAACTAACCCGCTTTTTATTTACAGATGATAGTCTGATTTTTTGCAAGGTTGATGAGCATGATTGTCAAAACCTTTTGGCCATCCTAATTGCCCATGAGAGGGCATCAGGTCAGCAAGTCAATCGGGCAAAGACCTCTCTATTTTTTAGCAAGTCCACACCACACTATGTCCAAGAAGTGATCAAAGCAAGCATTAAAGTCCAAGTTGTCCAACAGTACGAAAAGTACTTAGGCTTGCCTGCCTTGGTTGGCCGAAACAAGAGAGAGAGCTTTGATAATATCAAGCAAAGGATATGGAAACAATTTCAAGGTTAGGAGGGTAAAATTCTGTCATAGGCAAGAAGGGAGATCCTTATTAAAGCTGTTGCATAAACTTTACCAACCTACACAATGTCTTGCTTTAAGCTGCCATCACGATATCAAAGCCCTTATTCGTCGATTCTTTTGGGGGCAATGTGGTGATAACAAGAAAATACATTGGGTAAAATGGCAGGAATTGTGTAAACCCAAATCTCAAGAAGGCATGGGGTTCAAGGATTTATTAATGTACAACGATGCTATGCTAGCTAAACAAACATGACGTCTACTTTATGATACGAGCTCACTATTCTACCGGGTTTTTAAACCCAAATTCTTCTTGGATTGCTCTATAATGGAGGCTAAGGTCCCAAGCTAAGGTTCCCATGCTTGGAAAAGCATTATTTGTGGATAAGAGTTTATTCGAAGGGGTGGACTTTGGAGAATAGGGGATGGTAGGTCAATAAAATTTTGGAAGGATAACTGGCACTTTGTTAAATAGGGACCAAAAATTATTTCTCCAATAAAAAACTTTGATACAGACCTGAGAGTGTGTGAATTTATTGACCAGGAAAACCGAGCCTGGAAATAGTGGATGCTCGACAATCACCTCCTGGAGTTTGAAGTAGCAGCCATAAAAAACATACCCCTCTGTCACACCTAGCAAAGGGATACTTTAATTGGCCTTTTACTACAAATAGGGAGTATACAATGAAATCAGGATACCAATTCCTCCTAACAAATCTCCAAATTGCAAAATCTTGCCCTTCAAGCTCAAATACGATGAAACCCTTATGGCAAGCTATATGGCAGTTGCAGAACCCTAGCAAAGTCAAGAACTTGGTATGGAGAGTGTGTTGAAATTCCCTTCCCTCTAAGATGAACCTGGTAAAGCATAGAGTTATCACAGATGACAAATGTGACTTGTGCAAGACTATGCTAGAAGACCTACCACGCTTTATACCTTTGTCTGATGCTCACAGAATTATGGCAGTCCGTATCTCTTTGGAATCATAGCAGTCTGAAGTAGTGTGGTAATTTTATTAACTTGCTTGAATGCATTTTTGCAGATAATAGAGACCCAACACTTTTCTCTAAGGTTACTTAGGCTTTATGGAATCAGAGAAACAATCTATGCCTGGCTAAAGGAATGGTGTCACAGGGGTAGCTACTTCAACAAGCCAAAGATCGGGTCTAGGAGTTCTAGAAGGGGCAACCAACACCAACTCTACATCGGGGTCGCCACTTGAGTCATGGCAACCTCCAACCCCATAGTGGTACAAAGTTAACTTCGATGGTGCCCTCTTTGAAAAGGAATGTTGTGCTGGAATTGGAGTCGTGATACGAAATGACAAGGGCTTGGTAATGACATCCTTCTCTCAACAAATCCCTCTACCTTTCATAGTCACTAAAGTGGAAGCACTTGTAGCGTGAAGAGTATTGGAGTTTGCTGTAGAACTTGGTATGGACCAGATGATAATAGAGGGTGACTCTCAATTTCTCATTAACACCTTGTGAAGTGACTATCGATCTCTGGCCCCATTTGGCCATATAGCAAATGACATGCAGTACATTGCCTCTCAACACTTCAATGATTTTAGATTTTCTCATGTACGTAGGCTTTGTAATCCAGTAGCACACTCATTAGCATGGAGAGCTATTCGTTCTCCCAACTTTGTAGTTTGGATGGAAGATGTTTCAGCAGACGTTTCTTCTATACTTCAGGCAGATTTTAATAGCCTCCCTTAATAATATGAAGCACTGTCTGTCCCTTAAAAAAGAAAAAAAGAAAAAAAAGAGGAATAATTATTCATCTCTAATAGGGATGTAATAGTTATTCCTTAACAAGTGTATTAATTTCTACAATTAATATTTTTCTAAATAAACAAACTTTCCTTATGCACATAACAATAATGAAAATAAAAAATCATTAAAAGTAACTAATCTCTCTTTCAATTTTTACAAAACCTAACTTTTATATCTTTTTTTTCCTTGATTCTTTAGTTTTTTATGTTTTGAGAGGAGAAAGACATAAATGGGTAATCAAAATACAAATTTACCCCCTTTTTTCACAGGAGTGGGTAACGGGAGACAAACGAAGCTAATCTCAAGTGGATAAAGTGTCAATTTTTAAACCACAAGTAAGTAAAGTATTTTTTTGGGCAAACCATAGGTGGGTAAAGTGTGATTTCTTCTACATAATAACTTATTAGATGAACAAAGAGAAATTTAAAATATTCTCTCTCCTTTTCTTTTTTATTTGCAAGCTACTTCAGGGTTCCAATTAAATCATCTCTATAGAGGTTCTTCTATCTTACATCTCAAATTGTACTTTTTAATCAATTAGAGCATCCGCATCGATGGATGTAAATTTTTTGTCTATTTTGCAAAAAAAAAAAAAAAAAAAAAAATTTTTTTTCTATTTTACACATCCACTTTTACAAAACATGCACATTAATGTGTCTATTCTACACCCTCTTTATTTTAATAATATTTTTCACACATTTTGTTAATTATTTCACACCTACACATAGCCCACCAACTTTAACACACACACCAGGATTTTTTTTTTTGAAAATAACTATAAAATTCAAATTATTTTATTAGTTAGCAACGTTTCTAAACTATTTAGGTATCTAACAATTTGAGTCTGTTAGACTCGATTTTACTATAGCAAATTGAGTTTAAGAGACTCGATTTTTGTGTGTTGGCAAAGCTGAGGTGGAATAAAAGATCCACGTGGAACTCAAGTCTTTAAGACTTGATTTACAGTTGAACCATCTTCTTCCTCTATTCTTTTACTCTTTTTATTTTTTTTGTTTTCCCTCCATCTGCTGTGCCCCCAAAAACCCAAGCCAGTTCTTCCTTCTTCATCTAAATCCATTTCTCAACATCCCAACCCAAAGCACTATCTCAATCGGAGCAAAACTCCAAATCCCTCGTCGAAATCCATTTCTCAAAATCCCAAACCCAAATCATGATCTCAATCGGAGCAAAAATCCAAACCCAAAAATCATGATTTTGGCACCGGAGCGCCATTGGTTTATCTTTTGATTTGTTTTCTATTTTTTCTGGGTTTTTCTATCTTGGATGGAATATTTTCAGTTGTGGGTTTGTGTTTTCTGGGTCTCTTAATGTTTTCTGGGTTGATTGACTGGGTTTTTTTCTTTTCTGGTTGGTCTGCTTGTGTTTTCTGGGTTGCTGTTCTAGTTTTCTGCGTGGGTTTGTGTTGATTTTTCTTTCCTGGGTTGCTGCATTTTTTGGTTTCTAGGTTGATGCTCTTTCTGGTTTTTGGTTGCTGTATTTTCTGGTTTCTGGGTTGTTGCATTTTTTCTAGTTTCTAGGTTGCTGGTTGCTGCGCATTTTCTGGGTTACATTTTCTGGTTGGGAACTTGAGTCTTAGAGACTCGAGTTCCACGTGAATTTTTTTAATCCACGTAAGCTATGCACCTAATGGAAAACGAGTCTTTAAAACTCGATTTGCTACAGTGAAATCAAGTCTAACAGACTTGAATTGTTAGATACCTAAATAGGTTGGAAACGTTGCTAACTAAAAAAATAGTTTGGATTTTATAGTTATTTTGGGAAAAAAAAAAAAAATCCCACACGCCAACTCTATTTTCTTTGAACACTTTCCCTTTCTTTTTCTCATTCTTCTTTCTTTTTCTTTCTTCTTCTCCTTTTTCTTCTTTATCATTCTCTCAATTCATATCTCTCTCTCTATCTTCCCAGTTCCCTCAATCAATCATCTTGAATTTATTGCCCCCATCAACCATACCCGTTCAAAGGTAGAGGCTCAAAACAATATCAAAACAAAACCCACACATTCTATCATCAATACCAACAAACCCACAAAATTTCCCAAGCTTGAACACCCGCAAAAGTTCACCAAGATTGAAGCCAAATAAGAGAAAAACCTAGATTGTGTGGGTCTTGATTATGAGTTTGTGTAGGTGAAGTATTTGATGTTGAGATTTTGTGAGAATTTTGTGTTTAGAGGGGTAGATTTCTGTTCCTGAAGTATTTGATGATGGGTAAGTGCGGAGATTTTGTGTTTAGAAGAGAGCATGTTAGGTGAGGTATATAGAAGAGAGAGAGAGAGAGAGAGAGAGAGAGAGAGATCAGATCTATTGAGAGAGAAAAAAAAAATATAAAATGCAAATGAACAGTAATTGTGTAGATATACATGGTTACTGTATTAACTTTGGCTTGACTGATGTGGAAAATTTTTGGAGCAAAATGTGTAAAATTGGTTGCTTTTTGTATTTTGCAAAGTTTTACAAAGGCTGGTGTGAATTACTCTTATTTAGTTGTGGAAACAAAAGCACCCACTTTGCAATTCTCGTTCAAACATATTGGTTAGTCTTGATGAGTTCCTAGCCAAACACATTCCAAACCAAAAGGCACCATAAGAGCTATACCCAACATTCTATTTTGTGTCATGTTCTCACATTTCTTAGCAACCAAACTTTGGGTAAAATTCCTTAACCCGAATAAATACTTTCATCCCATTAGATCTGACTTTCTCATCTTCGTTCATTTGAGTTCCTCCTTGGTATGGTAGTAGTACAATGGAGGTTGCAGAGTTGTTGACATTTGGGTTGAATGGAGCGAGTGGAGTAAATGGGAGAAGGTGAAACGTCAAGGTTTTAGGCCTCTCAAGACCATGAGACGATATCTTAAAAATCGTAAACAATACTATTTAGAACAGTTGGATTTTATATGTTTGCCAAGGTTTATTCGACTTGGAGTTTTTCAGTTGGGTCAACAAATGACATCGCAGAAAATGTAACTTAATAGCCTGTGACATGACCGCTGCTCATATATGATAAAAGCCTAAGGTGTCGAGTATGTTTGGTTGCGCCAATATGGTTTGTGGCTCATGCATGACCAGAATCAAACACTATGGTTGAGTTCTTCGTTTTGGGGCGATCTAATGTTTAATCTGGCAACTTTATCTTCCAAGAAATCTTATTTTTAAATCAGTGGTGATTTATGTGCAGATCTTGCGGTTAAGCTTCATCTTCTGATTAATCTTTTCAAATTCATATGGTTTATACATGGACGCATGAGTGTGGATGGTTTCATGCATTTGTCCTAGCAAATTGATCCAAGAGTGGTGTGGACTGCAATCTATCATTAAGTTTTCTTCTTCTGATCTACATAGTGGACTACTGAAATCATCAATTCCAGAATTTTGATACAGAGTTGTTTTAGTTGGTAGTACCTGTCATGCTATCTTCCACAGAAGTGGTTTGAGTCTGTCATGGTCGAAAATAGAAGCATTGGTTTAATAAAGTGCTGTTAGCATTATCTCTTTTTGTTTTTGAGAGACTGCTGTTAGCATTATCCAAGGCGAAAGAACAAAGCTTCAAAGCCTTAATTCGTGATGGTGATGCTTTTAATAATTTAATGTTATATCTCCACATAAGAGTCCCATCCACGCCAGTCTATAGAAGTAACCACAGTTGAGGCAATAGTATTAGTATCTTCTTTTGAGAAATGTGACGTTGCTGAAATGTGTGGAAATCAATTTTGTGGCCCATAATTTAGACTTTGCTGTGTAACTTTGTGGGAAATGTCCCCGTCTGCTCTGTTTTTCTTCATACTTTTGTTCACCGGAAGTAGATGAAGAGAGTTCCTTCTGCTATATATTTCTCTGTTTGAAATACAAGTGTTTATTCAGAAAAAATAAAGAAAGAAAGTAGAAGCTTGTGTTGTCCTATCGATTGTGTGGTGTTAATGTACCTAAAACAATTTTTATTTCTGTTCGTCTTTTTATCCTTTTGCTGAACGTGTAAGTTTTGACCCCAAGAAAAGGAATGGAATTTAAATAAGTGATATTTGTAAGCTTGTGAGATGGCCCTAAGGCCACTCGCGGATTGAACTTAAAACTGACCAAAAAACAGGCCTGTCTAGGTCCAAAACAAACCGGTCCGACCCGTTTCTCTTATCCTCTAGAACCTTCTCTCAGCTCTAACCACTGAAGCTTTCTCAAACAGACCTCCATGGCCGAAGCTCAAGCTTCCACCATCTCCGATCCTCATCACCACCACAGACGGTGGTTTCACGTCTTAAAGGAAACGGAGCTTCCAAGCTCCACCGTGACACCCACAGACTGCCACCACTTCGGGGTTGCTCATCCCCTCTCTGCATCTTAGTCTAACCCGAGACCAACAACCACATCTCTTCTGAACCCAAATCAAGATCTTACCGATACTCTCTACTCTCAAACCACTCTCCGATCTACAAGAAGTTGATGCGGAGATGAAGGGTCTCACGGATCTGCCAAGAACCGAGACCATGGTGGCGCGTGAACAAGTGTGTGCAAAACAGAGGGTAGGGTAAGAGCTTGATATATGTGTTTGTGTGCTCGGTGTTTGAGGCTTTATTTATGAAAATGAAGCTGTTATAGGAAATAGGGAAATAGAGTGTGTGTGTGGTGACTCTGTGAGGATGTGTACAGAGTGAAAGTGTAAAATACAGAGATAGGAAATAGGGAAATGAGGGATGGGTTTAAGGTTGACCCAGTTGATGTACTCCCTTGGCTTTTTGTTCTGCTTGATGATGGTGGTTCTTGTTGTTGTTGGTTCTGGCTTGTGGTTGCTTCGGTTGGAGCTGAGCTTTGGTCTGATTCTTTATTGTGGTCTCTGCTTCTCCTTTTTCTTTCTTTCTTTGCTGGTCCTCTGGGATTCTTGCAGTGAGCTTTTGAGTTGTGATTTTGTTGGGGTTTTTGGGAGGCTTTTCTTAGGTTGGAGAGCCAGGAAAACGAAAAAAAAAAAAAAAATTGAGGAAGTGTTTGTTACCTGCCATTAAAAATAAAAAATTATATGTTAAAAGGTAAAATTTTGAAAGATAAGAATGCGTAAAAATATGTATAATATTTTTTAAAAATTAAAATTATGTGGTTGTTTAGACGTATCATTCGACCATTAGCTGTCCATGCATTAATTCGTGCTGACCAAGCATGTTCCGGCTGCAAATAGAGCCTCTCCTAGGATAGTGTGCCGTCCAAGCAAAAATTTGTGCTTGGCGGCGGCAGATGTGTCCAAAATTTACCACATGTGGAATACTCTTGAACCAAAATGTTAGGATACTTGGGCAACACTCACTAATAATCAATTGACCTCAAGCACGCTCAACAAATGTTAGAATAGTTTGGTAAATTTATCAAGAGATAAATATTATGGGACCAAATTAAAATAAATATGAAATTGTTGGATGTTTTTTAATAAATCTTACTAACTTCTTATATCAAATGATAACTCTGAGCGTGTGCCAAGATTAGTTATCATTCCAATTGTAGCTCATCAGGGTAATCTTGCAAACTCCAGTAATACGCTAGATATTATCTTGAATGCATTTCGAGAGAAAACAATTGCTAATTTAAGAAATAAAGCTCATTTTAATGGCAAACCCTTAATCCATAAATTTCTCATTTCCACAATAATTCGATCAACTCAAGCCTTATTTTTTTCTTAGGTTATTAAAATGAAGAGAATTCTAAGATGTTTAATGTCACATCAAAATAAATTGACAATACTCTTAATTTAAATCTTGGGTTTCAAACCAAATTTGAGGCTAGACAAAATATAATATCTACATGGATTATATTATGTTATCAACTTTCTCAAGTGCACCTCTAGTGTGCAAAATATAAATAAAGTTGGATTACATACAAAGATAACTAAATATATGAAGTTCTAAAAACAAAACCTAAGATGTTAGGTAAAGAAATAAAAGTAAATAATTAATAGTAGATCTAATTATAGAAATATTTATACCTGAGAATTGCACTTCAAATTAGTGAGTAATTTGTCAATGTTTTCAATCACCCTACAATATTTTAATATAACTTTAATATACGATAGAACTAAGTGATCAATAAAATAGCTAAAATTTTATAACTATGACTATTTTATTGAATAAAATTATAGAGAAGTAGAAGTGTAGACGTAGAGATCACGATACTCTGAAAAGTAAAGGAAAAAAACTTTCAAAATGAACAGTTACGTGTTTTGACTTGTGGCTCACCCGGACTTTCACAAGCCAAAAAACCCAGAACCATTATCTTGACCCTCTTGCCATTGTGCAAGCAAAACCCCTCAAAACCCTTGAAATGACTTCCTATAAATTCACACCTTTGGTTTAATCCAATGTCAGCAGCAAAAAACTCTTAAGGCTTCAGGCCATAGCTTCTCTCTACCTCTCTCCGTCTCTTAGATATTTGAGTGTTTGGTTTAGAATTATAATGGTGATGAGAATAAGATCGCAGTGCTGAATGGTTTTGATAAATCATTAGAGCATTAGAATGCGTTTGGATCCAAATGTTGCATCTGTGAGCCTGCGTCTTCTCTTTTTTTTTTTTTTTTTTTTTTTTTTCGTTTCTGCTGCGTGAAGAGACAAAACGTTGTGTGCGCACTGTACGTGTATTGTGCGCGCACTGTTCACATACTTTTTTAGTAATTTTTTTTTTATTAAAAATAGGTCTCGCAGTACTATTCACACATTTAAAAATTATTTTGCTACAGCATTTTCAGTTTTCAGTTTTTAGTTTTCAGTAATAAGTTCTATCCAAACGGACCCTTAGTATCTGTTTAGATCTGGTGTTTGTTGCGTTTTACGTTTGCGTTTTTTTTTTTTTTTTTCGCTATAGCACGCGTAAGGGGACAAATTTCACTGTTCATGCTATTGATCATAAACAGTAGCTGTATATATTTGACTTTTCAGCCTTTTTTCATCACACCCGTGGGTCCCGTGCACGGTTCACGGAACCTACAAATTTCACTTTTCAGCAACTTTTTCATTAAAAATAGGTCTCGTAGCACTATTCACACATTTAAAAATTATTTTGTTACAGTATTTTTAATTTTCAATTTTAGCAAAATAAATTCTATTCAAACGGACCCTTGGTATTGGTGGTGCTAAAAAGATAAATTACTATTTTTAGTACCATCAACTACAAAAATAGGAGCACATTAACTGAGCTAAATGTATACATTTTAGCTTCTAAACTATAGTGCACAACCCTCTCAAAGGTAAAAAAAACAAATTATATTTTATTTATGCGTTCATACCGATGAAAAATATTTTAATAATTTCTTTTCATTTTTCTCTTTTGTTACCATTGTAGTTCTTAGGGTGCGTCTGTTTGAAGAGAAAATAGGGAGGATGGAAAACTAAGGGAGGAAAATAGACATTTTTCACTATTAGTTTGGAAAGAAAAGAAAGAGAGGATGAAAAATCGGGAGGAAAATTTTCCTCCTGGGCCCACAAAAATTTTCCTCCCAAATTGGGAGGAAAATGATGGAGAGAAAACAATGGGATGGGGGCATTTACTAAAATGCCCCCATCCCACCTGACGTAGAAGGTTTTTTTTTTTTTTTTTTTTTTTCAACTTTTTTTTTTTTTTTTTTCATTTTAACGTTATTGAAAGTTGAACATTTTTTTTTTCAACGTTACTATTAACAAGGGTATAATAGTCAATTTATACCCTCTCACTTTTTCACTCTTCCAACCGAACAGACCCTTAGTCTCTCATTTCTCAGCTTTCTCTCTTCTCTTCCTCAGGTTCTTCTTTCTTTTCTTCTAACCAACCAAATAGACTGCAAAATTCTTAATCAAATGTGCAGTTTTCAATTCCAACGTAACCCCATAAACCCACTGCTGCTGCGGGCTTCTTCTTTTTCTACCCTGAGCTTCTTCCTCTTTTGCTGTGGCTTCTTCTTCTCTCATTTTGTGTTTAATATATCTCTTTCTTTTTGTCTTTTGGGTGAAAAAGAAGAACTATCTTTTAGACTTAGGTGAAAAAGAAGAGCTGAAGAAGAGACAAGAGGGTGAGTGGAGGAAAAGAGAAGATATTTTGATGGGAATGGGGAAGAAACGTGGGCGGCCGAGAAATAAAGAGAAGGAAAATAAATAAATAAAAGGAAGTTAGTGGGACACATGTTTATCACGTAATGAAATTTACTAAATTAAAATTACAACCATGTTACACCACAACAAATTATTACAAAATTTTGAGTTAAAAAAATATTATTGTTACACTATATGATTATTTACTATCACGATTGAAAAATTGTTTTAATAAAAAACAAATGAATATATATAATTTGGAGTTAAAAAAGAATATTATTATTACACTAGACGATTATTAGCTATCGTATGGAGGTGGCGGTGATGGTAGTTATGATTATTGTTTATTGTAGTAGATATATTATTTTATTATAGTAGATATATTATTTTATAGTCTTATTTATATTATTTTATTGTGTTGAAAGTTAAAATAAAACCTTTGATGTAAGATGATTTGTAAAGTGAAAAGGTAAAATAGATAAAGTAACTTTTGGTAGAGCCATAATTTTAGCTATTTGGCTCCACCAAAAACTAAAATTATGGCTCCACCGATGTGGATGCTCTTATATAAAATTTCATTGTAGCTTAATCTTTCAAAATTTCATCTTTAATATCATCTTTATGCTTTATTGGTGCATATTATCTTAGAGGGTGGTATAGAATTTTCTGGTAATAATGCTCTGATTTAAAGAATTTGAGAATACTCCCACAATTACTGGTTTGGTTCTTGCACTGTCCTAGAATTATCACTTGAACGACCATACATTTGAAATGGTATTTTGCTTAATTCTATATGGTAAGTTGAGGCCAATGATGATCTAAAACGATTTTGCCTACATCGGATGATTATCTATTGTAAGATAATGATATCTCTGGAATATCTGAGGCCTTTCTATGATGTTGTATTTCTTCAAGTCAATTGAAAAATAGGAAAAAAAAAATCGTGTTCTAGACTTTTAGGGGTTGTTGTTTATTAATTTTTGAAAATGCTAATATGAGAATAATAAAGTAACCATAACAATTTCATAATAAATTTTATGCAATAAGTTATTAACTTGATATTGGTGGGTAAAAGATGTTAATATTAAACCCGAATTAGAATTAACAACAGTTTACCACATAAGATTTATTGAAAAATGTTGTAAATGTAGCATTACTTATATTTATTGAACTCAAATTTTTATGAGCCTCAAATAAAAGTATTCAATATTTTTATTAGATAGTCAAAATAGGTTAATTTAATAAATAATATATATTTTTAAAAAAATAATATATATTTTTAAAAATATATATATAATATTTTTAAGTCACTTAGTCACACAACATATTAATTTAAAATATTTATTTATATAATTTTTTTTTTTTGACAAGTGGCGGTGGTCCTAGGACCACTCTCACATTCAAGTAGAGCTGCCAGTGTCTTGTTTGATCATAAGGTGTCAACAAATATCTTGTGTCATACTAGTGATGCAGCTGTGGCTAGTGGCTACCTTCTGGTGTTTTGTGCAGATGACTGAAAACCAAGTGCAGTGGGCGGGTGCAGTTGTAAAAGTTCTTTCATGATGAAACTGTAGTTTTCTTTCAAGTTCCTTCCCCATATTCTATTCCTGCAGAGCTCAGAGGTCATTAGCACAATGGAGTTCATGGAGGTCAATACAATCAAGATTAGGTTGTGTTCTTCGGAAGTGGTTTGCTGGATCTTGAAGATATTAAGTTGATCTGTGAACAATCTTTTAGTTATTTATTTATTTATTTATTTTTTAAAGATGTAATTGTGGTGTTTTAGTTGGCTGAGCATTACAGCAAAAAAGCTAAAGAAAAAAATTGTATTTTATTACACCCTCGCGATCTCTTTTATCTTCAGACTCTCATCTTTTCTTTTTTCCCTCTTTCTCTCTTGCACGCTGTTTTTTTTTTTCTTCCCTTTGTTTTTTATTTTATTTTGCCTCTTTCTCCCTTGTACGCTATTTTTTAATTAATGACTCTCAGCTCTTTCCATTTTTCAGATTTGGTATGTTGGGTTGTTTATGGGTTTTGAAAATTGGAATTTTATGAATTTTTTTTTTTTAATTTTTGCAAATTTGTGTGTTAGTGTGTTTAGAACGGAAGAAAAATAGGTCAAACCCGTTGCATTAGTGATTGTGATAGTTGTTTATTTTAGTGAATATATTATTTTACTGTATTTTTTAAGTTATTTTATTTTGTTGAAAACTAAAATAAAATCACTTATGTTGGGAGTTTTGTAAACTGAGAAGGTAAAATAAATAAATTAACTTTTTGTAGTGCCAAATAGCTAAATTTATGGCTCCACAATATGGATGCAATATAGAGAATTTCATTGTAGCTTAATCTTTCACAATTTCATCTTTTATATCATCTTTATGCTTTGTTGGTGCGAATTATATTAGAGGGTGGTATAGAATTCTCTCGCAATAGAACTCTGATTTAAAGAATTTTGAGAATACTCCCACAATTACTGGTTTTGTTCTTACACTGTCCTAGAATTATCACTTGAATGACCGTACATTTGAAACAGTATTTTGCTTAATTCTATATGGCAAGTTGAGGCCAGTGATGATCTAAAAGGATTTTTCCTACATCGGATGATTATCTGTTATAAGATAATGATATCTCTGAAATATCTGAGGCCTTTCTATGATGTTGTATTTTTTCAAGTCAATTGAAAAAAGGAAAAAAAAAATTTTGTTCTAGACTTTTGGTGTTTGGTATATGTGTTTGAAAACATGTGTTTTATTGTTTAAAAACATGTGTAAAAATACGTGTGGGTCGTAAACAACCAAATTTGGTTGAGATTGGGTTAAATCGCCGAGATCTGGCCGGATCTTGAAGAGATCTCGGTGGATCTTGGACATCTCGGTGGATCTTTGCCGCAAACTCACCCAAAAAATGTATAAAAAATGTGTAATATTATTTAAAAACTGAAAATGTGTGTTTGAGTGGGTGTATCTAACACCCCGTTAGAGGTTGTTGTTTACTAATTGTTACCACTGCCTCCTGTTTTGTGGAAGTTGTTTTCAAAGTTTATAATGTCATATTTTCCTCTTGGCTCTTGGTATCGAACTCATAATGTATTTTCAACGGATATTTTGGCCATTTCTTTTTCATTTTTGTAAAGTTATCTGTTAGAAATACTTTATAATTGTATTGTATTTCTCAACTAAAGAATATAAAGTTGCGCCTTTATATAGGAGGCATAAGAGTGCAGTATAAGTAAATGTGTAGTACAAGAATGTGTGCTATATAAGTAATCTAGTTGGGCCTAAAGCCCGTAACACTATACATGTTAACAACCCCCTCAAACTCAAGGTGGATGTGAGACCAGTTTGAGGTTGTCAACTAAAGTACAAAGGCGTCCCTTAGGATGTGACTTGGTGAAGATATCTGTAAGTTGATCTATAGAAGAGACTGATTTTAGCTTGAGAGTATCATGGACAAGATGATAACAGATAAAATGACAATCGTTCTCGATGTGTTTAGTTTGTTCATGGAAGATATCATTGTGAGCAATATAAATGGCACTCTTGTTGTCACAATAAAGAGGAGTAGTAAAGGATGTAGACACACTAAGGTCTTTGAGAAGCCATCGTAGCCAAAGAAGCTCAGATGTGGAATCCGCAAGGACACGATATTCTGCTTCAACACTGGAGCGGGTCATATGAGTTTGTTTCTTACTTCGCCAAGAAATCAAAGAAGAACAAAAAAGAAAGCAATAACCAGTGGTGGAACTGCAATTAGTGGGATCTCTTGCCCAATCAGCATCAGAAAATGCACGGAGAACAAGAGGAGACTGAGCAGAGTAAAAAAGACTATGGAAGAGAGTGCCCTTTAGGTACCGAAGAATGCGTAGAACAGCAGCATAGTGAGTCGATCATGGAGCAGACAGATATTGGCTCACCTGGTGAACATCATAGGAAATGTTTGAACAAGTAACAGTGAGATTAACTAGGCTGCCAACTAAGCATTTGTAAAGAGAGAGATTAGACAATGGTTTCCCTCCTGAGGGAGTCAGATGTGCATTAAGCTCAACTAGAGTGTCAACAGTCTTGCTATCAGTAAGTCTAGCTTGAGGCAAGAGTTCAGAGGCATACTTGACTTGAGTAATGTAAAGTCCATCTGTAGAATGATTGATTTCAAGACCCAAGAAGTAGCTAAGATGTCCAAGATCTTTTATCTCAAACTGCTAACTGAGAAAATCCTTGAGTTCTTGAGTGTCACTGAGGTTATCACCAGTTATGATTATATCATCCACATACAGGAGAAGTAAAATAGTGTCTTTGTCAGTGCGACGAAGAAATAAAGCAGAATCATAATGATTGGTCATGTAACCCAAGTGAGAGATAGTAGAGCTGAATTTGGCAAACCAAGCTCGTGGAGCTTGTTTAAGGCCATAAAGTGTACACCGAAAGTGACAAACCTTGTTTGCTTCAACAGAGAGACCAAGAGGAGGTTGCATATAAACTTCTTCACTTAAATCCCCATTAAAAGATGCATTTTTGACATTCATCTAGAAAAGGTCCTATTTACTAGCAGCAGCAACAGCTAAGAGGGCACGAACAGATGAGATACGAGCAACCGGAGCAAAGGTCTCTTCATAATCAATCTCATACTCCTGTGTAAAACCTTTTGCAACAAGACAAGCTTTGTAGTACTCAATGGACCCATCAGAGCGAGTTTTAATCTTGTAGATCCACTTACAACCAACCACAGATTTCCTAGGGGGGGAGATGATTTTTAGATAATGTATCAAGTTCCTCTTTTATTGCAATCTGCCATAAAGGGTCAGTGGAAGCCACACGATAGGTGTGAGGCTCATGCAGTGTAGCAAGAACAATGTAATAATGATAGTCAAGTAAATGTGCAGGAATGGATCTTACCTGAGTTGAGTGACGAGATGGAATGTCTTGTGCAAGATTTTCAGTTGGAGTAGAAGCAGGGGACCTAAGCTCAGGGTTGGGTAGCTCGTCTTTAACTGGTTCCTCTTCCACCTGTTCATTAAAGGGGGAACTAGGAAAGAGATTAAGGATATCTGGTGGTTGGACAAAAAAGTCTACAAGAGAATCAAGAGCGGCTACAGAAGGATCAAGAGCACCTACAGGAGGGTCAAGAGCAGCTATAGAAGGAATATGTGCCTCATCTGGAAATAGATCTAAGACAAAAGAGGAAGACAGAGAAGCACGAAAGTGAGAGAGCTCGACAAAGAGGCGATGTTCCCAAAAGACAATATTGCGGGAGATACGAAGACGATGAGAAACAGGATCATAACACCGATACCCATTTTGATTTTTGCCATAGCTAAGAAAACAACAAAGCCTTGACCTAGGCTCAAATTTGTTATGCTCATGTGGCTGAAAAAGAACGAAACAAGCAGAACAGAAGGAGCGAAGGTGGTTATAGTCTAGAGGTGGTCCAAAAAGGCGTTCATATGGAGTTTGATTTTGGATGACAGGACTGGGAATGCGATTAATAGCATGAATAGCATGAACAGCATGAAGAGTAGCTTCGCCCCAAACAGACATTTTGGCAGAGAAAAGGAGAGCACGAACAGTGTCAAGAATATGACAAAATTTTCGTTTGGCTCTACCATTTTGCTGAGAGGTACCTGGACAAGTTAGTTGATGAACAGTGCCATAGGAATGCAAAACAGCTTGGAAAGCATATTGAGTGTACTCAAGAGTATTATCAGATTGGAAAATTTTAATACGTTTAGGAAATTGGGTTTTAACCATTTTTGCAAAATTAGAATATACTTGCAATAATTCAGAACGATGTTTCATATTAAAAATCCAGCTATAGCGAGAGTAATCATCAATAAAGACAACAAAATACCGAGATCCACCAATACTAGAGACAGAAGAAGGTCCCCAAACATCATAATGAATAAGATCAAAGATATCAATGGATATTGATTCACTAGTATTGAAAGGAAAAGCTAGTTGTTTTCCTAACTGACATGAAATACAATCAAAATTTTCTGTAGACACTGAACCTAACAAACCTCTAGAAGCCAATTGTTGTACTCGAGAAGAAGATGCATGACCAAGTCGAGCGTGCCAAAGTGCAAGGGAAGGAATAGAAGAAACTGCAGTAGCTGAGGCAACAAAAACAGGAGCAACAAGTGGAAGACAAAGGTTGTCCACGGGAAACATACGCCCAACTCTGGGACCGGTCCTAAGCTCCTGTCTTTTCCTTGGATCCTGCACTGAAGCACACGCGTCGACAGCCTTCTTCACGCTCCGCCGCGCACCAGTCTGCACTTGCTGACGTCAACCATAGGTGATGTCATCACTGCCACATCATCGCTAACGTCATTATCCATCCGCGTTGCTGACGTCACCCGCCACGTCATCGTTGACCAATCGTTGACCTGGCGTTGATCCGCCATATTAAATATTAGCATTGATACACCATGTTGAATATGATAGTATGGATGCGGAAGCGAAAGCATAAAGTATAGAACACAATAACACATGAAAATTACGTGGTTCAACCTAACGGCCTACATTCACGGAGGAAACCCTAAAGGGTTACATTAATAATATATTAGAATGTAACACAAATCCTGTGTTACAATGAACCATAACATGTGTATATATAGTAAACTAAACCCTAGACTAATACACTTTTAGTACATAGAAGATTTGGCTTGTACGCAAAGTAGAATTAGGCTTGGGCTTTTACTAATGGGCTAATATATCTCTAACACCCCATCTCAAATTAAAGGTGGAAACTTGATGAAACCTTGAGATTTGATAAGGTTGCAAGATCCCTTGAATGAAGTTTGGCTCTGTGACGATGGTTTGAGGAAGGCAATGGTCTTGCAGTGTTGATGCGAATTTTATCGGTGGCATGACTATACCGGAGAGATTTGACGGCAGCAGTAGGAAGCCAAAGAAGATGAACGCAGCAAAGAAACACCGAGGAAGACAAAGATTGCACTTAATACATTGTAAGGACAGAAAACCATGGCCATAGAAAGGTGGCTCTGATATTATGTTAGAAATACTGAATAATTATATTGTATTTTTCAACTAAAAGATATACATGTGTGCCTTTATATAGGAGACATAGGAGTGCAGTATAAGTAAGTGTGTAGTACAAGAATGTGTGGTATACAAGTAATCTAGTTGGGCCTAAAACCCATAATACTATACACGTTAATATTATCAATTTTTTTACTTATCCAAAAAAAATTGATCGCATGTCACTGCTCATATATGTTGAAACCTAAGGTGTCGAGCATGTTTGGTTGCTCCAATATGGTTCATGGCTCATGCATGACCAAAATCAAACACTATGGTTTTGGGTGAGTTTATGGTTAATCTGGCTACTTTATCTTCCAAGAAATCTTATTTTCAAATCAATGGTGATTTATGTGCAGATCTTGTGTTTAAGCTTCATCTTTTGATTAATCTTTTCAAATCAGTGTGGATGGTACGTGGACACATGAGATTGGATGGTTCGTGCTTTTGTCCATGCAAATTGATCCAAGAGTGGTGTGGACTGCAATCTATTATTGTGTTTTCTTCTTCTGATCTACATAGCAGACTACTGAAATCATCAATTTCAGATCTTTGACATAGAGATGATTTAGTTGGTAGTACCTGTCATGCTACCTTCCACAGAAGCAGTGGCGGAGCCAGGATTTCAGTTTAGGGGGCGCAAAATTAAAAGACAAGATTGAAAGTAAAATTAATCTAAATATTATTAATCGATGTTAATAACAAAACAGATATAGAATTATATACTATTAATGCAATTATCGTACAAACTCTAATATAATATAAACTCTAATTTATTTTTTCATACGTAATTTAATTTGTTCAATTGGAAGGTTAGTAAAATACACATCGATATGAGTTTGTTTAGAATTTGAATCTAAATCATTATTATAATTTGGCTTCTCCTTAATCTCAATTGATTATAAGTATATATTTCATATTATTAAAATAAATAAAACAAAAAAAAATCATAGTTAATAACAATCAAATTAAGAGATTATTCTAAATATATAGAATTTAAACATGTAATTTGATTCCTTAAAATAAATTGAGAAAATAAATCAATATAAAAGAATTATAAAGTTGTATTTTCATTTATGCAAAATTCAGTATTGTTTACTCTATTCCTTAAGAAGTAAGTAGTTAAAATTGGTTCTATAGTAAAAATAAAGTGTTTCAAAATTGAAATTATGAAAAAGTTAAAGTAGAAAAGAAAAATATTAGAGAACGCTAAGGTTTTAGTTTGTTATACAAGGACCTAAATATATTTTTTTTGTTATGATTATGTGGGAATACCTTATTTGAGGAACAAATTGCCCCTAAGAAAACCACTCCAAAAAAAAAAAATTTCCAGTGCTTGAGAACATGTGGCAAGGAGAAACAATATGGGTGTTAAGTAGGACCCACAAAACTTTGTTTTGTTTGGAAAAAGACAAAATAATGTTACGAAGACTTGCACCTAATATTGCTTTCTTCTCTAGTCTCTAGGCGTGGAACGTTTGTGTCAAGGTCAAAATACTTGATAACGTAATATTTAGATTGCTACTCTAGATTTTTTTTAGGAGGTTGGGGGGGGGGCACTTGCACCCCTCTCGTGCCCCCCCGTGCATGCCCCCCCCCGCATAGAAGTGGTTTGAGTCTGTCATGGTCAAAAATAAAAGAAGTGGTTTAATAAAGTGCCGTTAGCATTATCTTCTTTTTCTTTTTTTTTTGAGAGATTGCTGTTAGCATTATCCAAGGAAAAATAACAAAGCTTCAAAGCCTTAATTTGTGGTGGTGATGCTTTTAATAATTTAATGTTATATTTCCACATAAGAGTTCCATCCACACCAGTATATAGAAATAATCATAGTTGAGGCAATAGTATTACTATCTTCTTTTGAGAGTTCCTCTAGCTATATATCCGTCTGTTTGAAATACAAATGTTTATTCAGAAAAAAATAGAGAAAGAAAATAGATGGAAGGAGAGTTCCATTTTGGCGAAATCTTGGACCGTTTCAGGCCCTTCTATTATACAGAATCTGATGAAAAACACAACAAGGGCACACATGAATAAACTATTTCGACCAAAATTTTCACACACACACACACACATATATATATATATATATATATATATATATATAATATTACCTGGCGGCGTTTTTGTCAGTAGGATCGGAGTCGATGGAAGGAGCAAAAGAAGAAGAAGAAGAGGAAGAAGAGTCGGCATCGGAGGAGGCTCTGGATCGCTATTATCTGGAGTTGAGCTTAGGCTTTACACGAGGAAATCTACTGCTAGTCCAGTTGTGAACACCGTACGGTCACGGCAGCTTTATAGGATACGACACCGCCAATACTCTGATCAAGCTCTCAAACAAAAAGCACTCTCTCTCTGTGTTCAGTTTAATTTTGGTAGTGGAGTTCAGGAATGGAGTGGAATTTTTTAAACTGCGGCTGCCATTTGTACTTCAACTTCAAAGAGTTCGGTTGGATTCCAACGCAAATTCCAATCTGGTCGCTTTTATGTCATTTTCTTTCTTTCTTACAACAAAAATATGTTTCGGTAGTATAATGACAGCAAAAAATCAACATTATCCTTTCGGATTTAAGGATATAAATTAGTAATTCCTAGTGATTTTCTTAACAAAATAAACTCAAAAAATTCGCCCACATAAGACTAGTGTGCCACTAATATTATACCATTACACAAAGGGAAATGCATGCTAGCTATCGTGGATACTCAAAGTTTTGTATTACTAGTCATTAACCAGTGTGAGAACTTATCTATTTGCGAGGTAGACTAAAATAATTTTATAAAATCTTAAATTGATTAAAAAATTACACCATTGCATGATTTGCTCTTGTAAGACTTCAATTTGTATTACAATTTGATGAAAAAATCATTGCTTGAACATGCAATGGCTTACAAAAAATTTGTCAGATAGTTTTACATACTACAAAAAAATAACTCAAAAATTAGGATATTAAAACTTTTGAAAGAGCAAAAAATATTAGAGAATCAAATGATTCATTGCTTACAAATTATTGAAACATAACAAAATATATATGACTAAATCATAGAGAAATATAAGAGAAAGATGGTTTACATTCAAACGAATAATTTATGACTATAATTATTGAAATGAATCAAAAGATCCAAAAGCTTCAAAGCCTACTAACTTTTGATTCTTTTAAATAGTTATAGTCATGGATTATTTTTTTGAATACAACCCATCTTTCTCTTATTTATATATGTGTGTGTGTGTGACTACACAAATTCAAATGTTAAAACTTCCAAAATGCCAAAAAAGATATATAATTAAAGAATAACTTATTGAAACAATTAAAAAAAAATATGACTATTCAAAAGAGAAATATAAGAAAAAGAAAAAAGTACATGAACCTATAAAACAATAAGTTTTAAATTTTAACAAGTCTAAATTTTAAACGAACCTTATCGGCATGTAGCCCATGCTAAAAATATTTTAAGCAGGAGCCCACATTAAAATAATGAAAGCTATACCTCCTCTTAATATCGTATTTAAGCTTTTTGCCCAAATTAACATACTTTCATATCGTGAGGTGAAGCAAAGACATATGCAGTAGCAGCAATCTTAAATTCCAATTATTGCAAGCTTTTCTAATCTTGTAAAAAACAGCTAAAGAGATTTTGGTGGTTCATGTACAAAAAAAAAAACTTGAAAAATCATAAAATAAAATTTTTTCTTAGCAAAGTAGAGGAGAAGAAAATAATAGAAGAAGAACACATACCTCTACTCGACTTAAAAAAAATTAGGGTTTGCACTACCTTTAGAGTGTTCATGATTAACCTCACAAATTTAGAGATAAATTATCAATGTTTGAGTTTGAGTTTAAGTTGGACTTGTTAAAGAGGTAGAGTTTCACTTCTTGTTAAATTTAGACTAAACAAAAAAAAATTATTTAAAAAAAATAATAATGACGAGTTTGAGTTTAAGTTGGATTTGTTAGAGAGATAGAGTTTCACTCCTTATTAAGTTTGGACTAAATAAAAATAATTTTATTTTAAAAAAATGATAATGATGAGTTTGAGTTTAAGTTGGATTTGTTAGAGAGATAAAGTTTCATTTCTTATTAAGTTTGGACTAAACAAAAATAATTTTATTTTAAAAAAATGATAATGATGTGGCAAACTCTAGAGAGATCAATAAAAAGTCAAAAGTTTCGGTTTTATATATATAGATTAATACAAAAGCTCACTACAAACTTCACTAAAAACATAATATGAGAAATTATCTTTAATTTTTATTTTTACTATTATTAGAAACAAACACACACATAATAGAGATGGTGATACATTATTCTAACTAAAAAACATACCACAAACTTCCCTAGAAACCCACTATGTGTGTGCTTGTTTCTCAAAAAACAAAAAGTGGTTGGCACTTAGCACCGTAATTTTAACAAAAGGATTTTTTATTCCAATTTTTTTTAAAGACTCTTAGGGCTGTTTGGTTGGAAATTTCTAGTATCATCGTTTAAAATGACGTGAAAACTGTGAATTAAAAAGTGTTGTGAAAACACGTAGTTATAGTATTCATAAAGCAAAAATTGTGTTTGATACCATGTTTCAAATAACATGTTTCAATGTGTGAAAAAACATAATTATGTGTTTGGTATGTGTGTGTGTGTGTTTTTTTTAAGCTGACAAATGGGCCCCTTGGTTGGAATTGAAAAATGAAGCCTTATGTGTTGTCTAATCAAGTGGGCACCGTATTTTTCAAAATATTTACAAAAGTGTCATTGAGCAATGTTGTTTGAAATTTGAAAACTAGTAAGAGAAGTTTTTCAAATAAAATGTTTAAACACCCTAAAATAATTAACATAACTCAAACACTCCTAAAAAAATACGCTTACCAAATGCATTGTTTTCTTTAGAACCACAATTTTCAGTGTTTAAACACTGAAAACTATTGTTTAGAATCACATACTAAACATACCCTTAGTTTTCAAGTAATGTTGCTGAGTGATCTTTTTGTAAATAATTTAAAAATTGTGGAACCCATTGACAAGACTAAACTTTTTTTTTTCTCCTATGGGCCCACCACTTTATCCTTCTCTCTTTTTTTTTTTTTTTTCTTTTTTTCTCTCTCCTTCAATAAAATAGCATTTTTTATTACTTAAAAAAAAGCACATACACATACCAAACATAGTTTTTTTTTTTTTTTTTTTTATTTTAAATATGTTATTTAAAATATGGTATCAAACATAATTTTTGCTTTATAAATACTTTAAACATGTATTTTCCCAACTTTTTTTAAACCACAGTTTTCACATCATTTTGAACAATAATACTTAGCACAGGGACAGAGCTATCATTAAACTAGGGGGCAATGCCCCCCCCCCCCTCACTGTCCAAATTTATTTTTAAAAATTATTATTATTATTATATATGTGTATTAATTTTAACAATTTTTTTCTATAAAATTACATTTTGTTTCATTTAAATAATATCATTGATGTAAGGACTTAAATTGACCCTCAGCCTAACAGATATGAGTGGTGGCCCAATAAACCCACGACAATAGATTTGTTAGAGAATGAGTTTAACAGATGAAGACTTAATGAGTCAAGTATGAATCACAACGAATTGGTCTAGTGTTATAATGATTGAGAAGAATAATTTGAAGAGAAAAACACTCCTAGATTAAATCCGAGGAAGGTCTGTTCTTATAAATATTTCAGACTTACATGAATACAAAGAGTTCTTAGTTTTACAGAGTTCTTTTTCTTCTCTCTCTCTTTTTTTTTCCCCAATGTTAAGGAACCCCTTCCCTTATATACTCCTTCTCCTTCTTCCCATCTTAGCCTTCCACTTTTTGATCAAGTAAATGATCTCCTAGATTCTTGTCCCATCAAAACATTTTGGAAGTCTCTGTGTGAAGTTGTAACGCTAAAAATCACTGTTCAGGCATCACCTCCACATAAATGCGACTAGTTGGTTAGGTGCAGAGCATTCAATAGGGTGGTAGCAGCCTTCCTCCCAGATATTTCTTAGTTCTTTGTTGACTCATCTCTTTGAAACTTATTCTCCCAAGCATGGTTGCCTCTTGCCCAGTATTTGTTAGGTGGTCGGGCTCCAAATCCCATTCTGTTTTTCGAGGAAGTTTGGCACCTCGAGCAACATTACCTGTTTGTTGTTATCGGACCTCGTTCTCGGCCTACTAACCTACTTGTCCTTATTAATGCTTGGTTATCCTCGAGCATGGTCCATGGCCCAATACCCTTAGTTGGTTCTCTTATCCCCACAATTGATTCTTTTAAACGCAATGTTATACTCATAAACATTTTTACAAACTATTTTGGTAGCAAATTCATATTGGTTGGCATATGGGCTCACCACTCACAACATTTCTTTACTTACTAGTAACTACTTACCATATTAGTAATTTATAAAAAAATAAAAAATAAAACTTGTAGCTCTAGCATTTTCCTCATTTTAGTGACCATAAAAAATTTATAGATCTAAAATCTAAAACAAATATACAGGCTTAATAACAAAAATCACCAATAGTAAACTAAAAAATTTAAGTTTAATTAACCAATTTTATTCAAAATAAACAAACTTGCCCATTTAAAAAATTCTACTCACACAAAAAAACTCTCAACAGTTAAGTAGAAGCAAAGTCAGAGGTTAAAACCGTCGCATATAGCCACCAATAAACCGCCCTTCCTAACTTAAAGTTCTAGCTCTGTCCCTACTTGAGTACCAGTACCAAATGGCCCTTCAATCTCTTTGCAACACACCCGGCTCTTTCTTTGTCTCTTTGCAATTAACCCACATCTTTTTCTCTCCTTCAGATTGCAACTCACCCATTCGGCCAAAAACTAAAAAACTATGCAATCATTCCTCTTTGTGCTTCGCCCACAAATAGTCACTTTTATATCTAAAATTCTATATTTTATTCTCTTTGAATTATATTTTTCTTCATTCGAGTCTTTTTCTTTTATTTTATAAACATCAATAGAGGAAGAAGATTCAAATCCATGTTCTCCTTAGATAGGAAAGCATGTAATATTACTGAATTACAAGACTCTCAACTTCATTCCAAGCTAAGGAGGTCAAATACTGCATTTATTTCACAATTCAAAAATGGCAACACTAAGGTTCAAAAAAAAAAAAAAAATTATGACCGCACTAAAACCATAAAAAAGGTTAGAGCAATGTAGATCAACACAATGTGAATTGGTGATGTCTTGGAAGTTGGAACACTCTAGAAGCTTGACACTTGACATGATATAAGGCTGCCATGTGTAGTGGCAGAGCTACTAGCCAATGGTCATGTGGCGAAATCTTAGATGACCATGTGCAACATGAGGTTTAAAATATTTTTGTAGCTTTTCAATGACAATCAAAATATGATTGTTGCATGTTATTCTTATAAAAATAAACTAAACCCTAAAACAAATAAAATTGGAAATGTCTCCTAATAAAAATGATTAAGTGAAACTTACGATTTTTTTTTTTTTTTGGAGAAATTACATGCATATTCATATAAAAATTGACGCAGTCACTTTGATAAAATTAAGGAGAATTATTTCATGAAACTTTTTATTGATAATATTTTTTTTTGATTTTATTACTATTGATTTCAATAAAAATTAAATAATTATTGAGAGTGACAAGCAAATTTAAGGGGATTTTGGCTCTAGTTAAGATAAATAAGGCATTTTTATTTTTAGAAAATTACGATACATTTTCCGATGATATTTAGATGAATTCCAATAAATTTTTAGTATACTTGATAAGGAAATATTTTCATAATTTGCAATAATTTTTTTTTTCACATCATCTTATGCAATTCAAGATTTTTTCTTTCAATAATCAAATCAAAAGGAATTTAATGCTCTTAATATAGAACCATTTCTACTATGTTCTAACAATTAGATCTTCATTTTTTTTTTTTTTTGAGAAACTAGACTAGCAACCTAGAACTTAATTGAAAGGAAAATAAATGAACATCAAAAAGCAATAGGGGAACAATGTCATCAGGTGGATCTTCCATCCACATCTGGAGCCCCAAAATGTTTTTAGCTTTTTTAGCCAAAACATCAGCAACAAAATTACATACATGACTAACATGATTGAACTTGACAAACTGGAAATTTGCAGCAATGCAGCGAATTTCATCAATAATGTTTCCATAGGAAGAAAATTCAGCACCTTCTTGAGTAACAACATTGATCACCAAAGCTAAATCGCCTTCAAAAAACAACTTATGCAAAGCCTAGTTTCAACAGCAAACTAGATAGCTCTTCAACATGCCTGGGCCTTTATATATGCAACCGAGTGAGAAGCCGAAATAGGCTGAGATAGAGCGCCAATTACTTCCCCACGCCAATCACGAGTGTGGACACAATGAAGGAGTTGCCATCTAGTTTTTGCAATGGTTTAAGAACCATATATATAGCTTCCTTTCGAGGAAGGACCTTTTGATCTTACTACCTGAGATATGGGTTTGGAGTTAAGATGCGGTCTTAGGAAGGTGTTCGGCACCCAAAACCACCTAACTCTAAGATTGGCTTCCCATCACTGTGTCTTATGTCTTAACCCTATCAAAGGCACACTCAATACTTGCCTTTAGCTCACACACACACTAATCATGCATCTAGCAACCAACATGACATCAAACATCCCTAATCATACATCTATCATGCTCACAAACAAAGCCTACCATACATCTAATCATGGATAATATGTCACCATAGACCCTAGCATGTTACTATCATACATATCACATCCAAGGCAGCACATAGGCATAGAAAGATCCAAGCAAACATGTGATTGCATCTATACCTCAAGAAGAGCTCAACCAAACAAACATGTTTATCTCCATCATCAAGGCAAAATCATATTCAAAGATGAATGGGAATGTGAATGCATGACTTACTTCATTTATCTTGCAGCGACTTAGCACCTATGACATTCATGCACGAACATGTGAATGTGTATTCATGGCATCAAAACAATAAAACATAAGACAAACCCAAATTTAAACATGTGAAAAAGCAAACAAATAACAAGCCTGTGAAACAGTATATTAAAACCATAATATATGAAAAATGACCGAAGACAGAAGTATTGCATATGAAATCAAAAACAAAATAAAATAAATTAGGGTTTCTGGGCAGGATCATGCACACGCATGAACAAGCCTACATGTGCATAATCAAGCATGCGTACGCAGCCAAGATTTTACGCACATGGGTTTCAGCCTAGGAATCCTAGCAACACAAAATTAAAGCAGAGCTTCAAAACAATAAATCTAACATCCTAACATGCTTCTAATGTAAATCTAAACAACCTAAACTAAGAACAAATATATTAAAGATAAACAAAATAAAATCTACTCCTAAACATGCATTGGATATAACAACAAACAAGAACAACAACAAAACAAGTTCATCAATATATCAAATCATGTAACTTTCCAATCAAAACATGATGAAAAAAAACAAAATAAAATCAAACGAAAGAACACATTTCTAAACATGAATAATATATAAATTAATTAAGAACAACAAAAAACACAAATTATAAAAGAACCAAATCAAGGAAAAGCCATGAAGAGAGACTTACCTTGCTATGGAACACAAACTTGATTGATATTTAACTAGCCCCTCATTGCTTACACAACAAGATTGAATGATAATCAAAGGAATCAAATATATCAATAGTTCATTAGTAATCACAACTCAAAATAAAGACATTCTTGAAAAGATTGTTTGAAAAAGGTTTTGAAAGAGATTAGAAAATGGTTTACTACCTTACAACTAACTAAAGATAGGTTTTTTATCTTCAAAAACATGCTAAGGGGCTGCCTTAGGGTTTTCAAAAGAGAAAATAGGGTTTTAGAGAAGATGGAGGCCAAAAAATCACTTTCCCTAGCTAGTGTTTTGATTGGAGGCATAAGGTGAGTATTTATAAGTAAAAATTAGGGTGGATTTTTGGGGGCTGTTTAATGATCACTGGATGTGGTCAAGGGTCTATGGGCCAACCCACATCAAGCAATGATGTTTTGGATGATTAAAATAAAGTTTTAAAACCCAGAATGAGATAGTCAAGTTTTGGACCACATCAAGTTTCAAATAGTCATAACTCACTCAATTGTAGTCCATATTAGGCAAACTTTGCATCCAAATTGAAGCCTAGGATGTCTACTTTCCAATGATACAAACCTTACTCAAAAATTCTATATGGATCAAAAGTTATGATCAAAACAGTGAACAAAGATAATTTTTCAGTATCGATTTCATAGCGATTTGAACACTTTTGAGTTGTGATTACTTCAAAACTACCAAAATAACCCCAATTACATTTTGTAGACATCTAAAGCTCATCATTGAGACTGGGGACTAAAGTTTATTAACCGTGTACAAAATGAGATGTCTACAATGAGCTATAACCCCAATTCCAGCTGTATTAGAAGCTTTGAAGACACCTGCATGAAAGTTAAGCTTGTGGGAATCTTGATCTGGAGGATGCCAATGTTGCACATCAAATGGAAAAGTGACCTCCAGTTCCACATCCTGTGCAGCATGAAACTCTCAGAGCAATTTTCCAGCCAAAGCACTAATGTTAGCAATAGGTTGCACAAATCTGCCATAATGAAGAGCATTGCTCCTGCTTCACAAAAGCCAAGCCGAGATAGCAAAAATTTCCTTCTTGTAATCATCTTTAAACTGTAAAAATCAATTAGTTTGCTCGCAAAAATCTGTTGGAGGAGGAAAGTTCACTTGGTGGAAGTTGATGAACAAACTCCATTCACTTTCCACTTCCTTACAAAGCCAAAGAGCGTGCAACGAATCTTCAGGACAAGTTTTACTGAGTTCATAGGTAGCCAAGAAGGTAATCTACTGGTGAAACAAATTACTCATTGTTGGCAATGCATTGTTTCTAGCCCTTTAAATAAAATGCTTAATCTTGTTAGGAATGCGCAGCTACCAAATTCCCTTCCGAAATTGTTTTTGTGGACTGGAATTTGATCTATCTTCAAGGCCAATTGAAATACTAAACACAAGGAGATTATAGGCACTGGTAGTGGAAAACAATCCAGATGGGGTGTGTGCCCAAAAAATACGATCAGGAGGGTTCCTTTTGCTAAGGGGAATTCCTAAAATCATTGAGGCTTTGTGTGGTAGAAACAATTGATGAACCATGTCTTGTTTCCATACTCCCAAATCTAGGTTAATAAGGCTATGAACTTTTGTCTTAGCTAGCACTGGTGTGAGAGGAGAAATAAGGGAACTGCTAGACTTTACAGGCAACCATTTATTCTCCTTCAGGAGGTGAAATCCAAATTTTGAAACTTCAAGGTATAAAATCTAAACACTCCCAAATTTTAGAGGTGTAATTTGCAATTTACCCAATTTAATATTAATCATACATTTATTAATGGCACAATTTTTTCATCTTATATTTAGAAAATGTTGGACATAGAACCATTCTACCCTCATCATTCGTGGGAAGACCGCGCGATATGATCCAATGATTTTTAGATACAATGTCATTGGTTCAAAAGTTTGGGAGGCTAGATTTATTCAACACAATGATGTGCAATCCAGGATGGGAAGAAATACAAAATGAGCTTTTACCCTCACAAACCGCACAAGATCGTCTAGACTTGCAAAAGTTTTCAAATTGAAATTTGAAGAATTGAAAGATGATATCATGGTCAAGAGGGTTCTCGAAAGAGTTATTGTATATGTGCAGATCTTTGAATTCCAAAAAAGGGGTTTACCATATGCACACATGCTTATAATTCTCGATGAAGATGATAAATTGCATAATCCATAGGATTATGATCAGGTCGTTAAAGCAGAAATACCATGTATGATTCCTTGGGGAGTACAAAATCCAAGACCATTGTGCATGAAAAATGAGCAATGTAAAAAAGGATACCCAAAGCCTTTCTTGTAGAAACCTACTAAGGTAATGATTCATATCTTGTTTACAAACAATATGATACTAATAATCCCTTGCCATTGAATGTTCATTGCAGAATTATGGTAGACAACACTTGGGTTGTTCTATATAATCCTTGGTTATTGCTGAAATATAATTGCCAATTTGCCATATTAATGTTGAAATATGTTGCAATATCAAGAGTGTAAAGTACTTATATAAATATGTGTATAAAGGCCTAGATCATGTCTCTATGGAAGTTAGACTAGGCCCAATTTATGATGAGGTCCAATAGTACATTAATGCAAGATGGGTTTGTGCTCTAGAGGCATGTTGGAAGATATTTTCTTTTCCTATGTATAGAATGTACCCTGCTGTTTTTCGTTTGCAAATTCATCTTCCAAATAGACAACAGGTATGCATAAGACCACATGAACCTAATGCTAATTTTTTGGAGCGAAGTAAAAAGACAATACTCACTGAATTTTTTTTCTATGAATGTGATTAATCATGATGCACAAAATTATCTATATAGAGAGTTGCCTGAGCATTATTGTTGGAATTATACAAACAAAACATGGATAAGAAGAAGATCTTATAAAAAATCAATGGGTAGGATATATACTATTTTATCATTTGATGGAGAAAAGTTTAATCTGCGTGTCCTTCTTAATCATGTCAAGGGGCCAACAGGATTTGACGATTAATTGACTGTGAATGGGATCAGTTATCTAAATTTTAAGCAAGTAGCTAAACAAAGGAGTTTACTAGAGAATAATAATAGCATATAATAGTGTTTGCTTAAGGCAATAGACATTCGAATGCCATCGGCTTTAAAAAGATTGTTTGCAACAATATTGGTATTTTGTCCACCAACTGGAGTAAGGGAATAGTGGAATGAGTTCTACCCATATATGGTAAAAGATTATCCATCAACATATGTTACAATAGAGACACGTTGTACAAATAAATTTCTCAAATGATTTAGTACCCGTTTGGTTAAGCTTTTGAAAGCTAAAAGTTGGCTTTTAAAAAAAGTTAGTCTAAAAATTGCGTTTGGTTAGTATAAAACGCAACTTTTTAAAAAAAGTTGCGTTTTATATTACTGAAGAAACGCGCAAGAAATTTATGGAGGTGCATCGGTCCATTTTGTAAAAGCTAGGGGGCGTTTTCAATAGTTCCGTTGGGGAACTTCGGGAATGATGAAATTGCCCTTCAACGAAATTGCCTCTCATTCCTCTCATCTCCGTGCTGCTCTACTACAGACCAAACACAACAGCTACAATCACAACAATATTTCTCACAAACATCTCTAAACTCAAGCATATAATCAGATTATCAGAATACAAACTCAAAAACACAATTTTAATATTAATCATATCATAACAATAAAAAAAAAAAAAAAGAAGACAGACCCATCCGGACTGCGTTGGGGACGAAGATGAGCGGCACGAAGATGAGAGCTCCCTGGAATGTTCTTGAATGAGGGAGAAATGGAAATTTTTCTTATTGCAGAGAGAGCTAGTGGATGTTCTGGAATCAAGTAAAAAAAAAAAAGATACCAGAGCGGAAGAAACAAGAGAGAACGAGTGCTGCTCCCAGGAAGGTTCTTGAATGAGGGAGAAAAGGCAAATAAAAGAAAGGGGGTGGGGAATAGAGATAGTGGACACGTTTGTGGAGGGGAAAAACAAGAAGAAAAGAAAAAGAAAAAGAAATGAAATATGTGGAGGAGAAAAACAAGAAGAAAAAAAAAATAAAAAGAAATGAAACATCAGATGAAAGTGAAATGAAGAAAGGAAAAAGATTTTTTATCAAAAAAAAAAAAAGGAAAAAGATATAAAAAATAAAAAATGTTACCACAATATTTTTATAATATTGCCACAATAAATTTTAAGTAATGTTAATAGTTAATATTTGTAAGTAAAAAAATAATTTCAGTGATTGGTTCAAATTAGAACTAGTAACAACTTTTCACATAAATTTTATTGTGAAAATATTACGAAAAATGTTGTAAACATAACACTTCTCATAATAAATTTTACACAATAATTTGTTATTGGTTCTTATTTGAACCTACTAGTGACATTATTATTATTTTATCTACTATTAACAACTTGTCATATAGATTTATTGGGAAACTTTTGTAAAAATATGGTGTCCATATATATATAGATAATTAAAACAAAAAATTTTCTTATATATATATATATATATTGTTCTTTTTGGTAATTTACAACTCAAACTTCTACTTTTATAAGTGCTAGCCAAACACTCAACTTTTTCAAAAAGCACTTTTTAACAGTTTTTACCAAACACTCAGCTTTTTGAAAATGCACTTTTTCATTATGCACTTTTTAAAAACTCAACTTTTTCATTATGCACTTTTACAAAAAGTTGAACCAAACTCACCCTTAGAGGCATTACTCTTGCAACAAGGAAAGCACGTCACAGAGTATGATTTGCCAATTTCAATTGGAGAATGTGACAATAATTCAGCTGTACGAAGACTCATACAAGATGAGCAAATTGTTCTGAATGTAGATAAAGAACTCGCTTTAATTGAAAAGTTGAATAACGACCAGAGAATTGCATATGAGACAATCATGACAATTATTGATCACAAGGAAAGCATGATATCCTTTGTCAATGGGCCAAAAAAATAATTGTATGTGAAACAATAAATTTTGGCTCAACAACGATCAATTTTGGCTCAAAAACGTGACTAAACCAATTAAAAATTTCTAGAAACACAACCAAATAGCACAACATTTTCATAATACCTTTATAATTTTGTAATATTTTATTTTGACTTGTAAAGAATTGATAGCTCAGCAATTTTGAAGATATTGTGACGACAACAAGATGTCTTAAAAATTTCACAAAAAAAATGTTATGTCCACGACATTTTCATAACAAATTATAAGTAGTAGGTTGTTATTGGTGGGCAAAATAGTACTTTCATTAGCAAGTTTAAATTAGAACTAATGACAATTTACCACCTTTGGTTTGTTATGAAAGTGTTATGAAAAATGTTGTGGATGTAACACTTTTTTGGCACAATAACTTTATTTTTAGTCGTGTTGGTTCCAATATGATATTTTATTATTTATTTTTGACTTATAAGTAATTAACACCTCAACAATTGCGAAAATATTATTCCAATTTGTTGTGTTAATATTTTATTATTTTGTGAAACATTGCGAATTGAACAAACCATAAATAATGTAGCAAAACTATTGTACCTTTACGCATTCAAAAAAAAAAAGGGTGGTCAATGAAACTTTGTAAGTTGAACAAACCAAAAATACTGTAGTTTCAAGGCATTCGCTCTTTTTATATATAGATAATATGAGATAAAAAAAATTGGTGCACTTAAGAAGAAAAAAAAAAATTCATCTCACCCGATTGGCCAAATGCCTTGAATAACTATGAAAGGTTTTTTTTTTTTTTTTTTTCAACAAAAAAAGTAAGAAATGTTTTTTAGTAGCATTAGAATGAGTCAAAAAACTTGACTAAACCAAAACACTATTCCTAAGCCTATTGGGTCTTTCTATATTTTATTTTGACTTGTAAAGAATTGATAGCTTAGTAGTTTTGAAAATATTGCAACGACAACAAGCTGTCTTAAATTTTTCAAAATAGAAATGTTATGTTCATGACATTTTCATAACAAATTATAAGTAGTAGGTTGTTATTGGTAGGCAAAAAAGTAATTTCATTAGAAATTTTAAATTAGAACCAATAACAATTTACCATTTATAGTTTGTTATGAAAGTGTTGTGAGATACGTTGTGGATGTAGCACTTTTTTGCACAATAACTTTATTTTTAGCTGTAATTGGTTCCAATATGATATTTTATTATTTAATTTTGACCCATAAAAAATTAACACATCAACAATTGAGAAAATATTGTGCCAATTTGTTGTGTTAATATATTATTATTTTGTGAAACATTGTGAATTGAACAAACCAAAAATAATGTAGCAAAACTACTGTAAATGTATGCATTCAAAAATAAAATTGGCTAGTGAAACAGTGTAATTTGAACAAACCAAAAATACTATAGCTTCAAGGCATTCACTCTTTTTATATATAGATAATATGGTATAAAAAAAAATGTTGTACTTAAGAAGAAAAAAAAATCATCTCACTTGATTGGCCAAATGCCTTGAATAAGTATGAAAGGTTTTTTTTTTTTTTTTTTTTTTCATAAAAAAAAAGTAAGAAAGGTTTTTTAGTAGCATTAGAATGAGTCAAAAAACTTGACTAAACCAAAACACTATTCCTAAGCTATTGGGTCTTTCTATATTTTATTTTGACTTGTAAAGAATTGATAGCTTAGTAGTTTTGAAAATATTGCAACGACAACAAGATGTCTTAAATTTTTCAAGATAGAAATGTTATGTTCATGACATTTTTATAACAAATTATAAGTAGTAGGTTGTCATTGGTGGGTATAAAAGTAATTTCATTAGCAATTTTAAATTAGAACCAATAACAATTTACTACCTATAGTTTGTTATGAAAGTGTTGTGAAAAATGTTGTGGATGTAGCACATTTTTTGCACAATAACTTTATTTTTAGTTGTAGTTGGTTCCAATATGATATTTTATTATTTAATTTTGACCCATAAAAAATTAACACCTCAACAATTGAGAAAAGATTGTGCCAATTTGTTGTGTTAATATATTATTGTTTTGTGAAACATTGCGAATTGAACAAACCAAAAATAATGTAGCAAAACTACTGCAAATTTATGCATTCAAAAATAAAATTGGTTAGTGAAACAGTGTAATTTGAACAAACCAAAAATACTATAGCTTCAAGGCATTCACTCTTTTTATATATAGATAATATGATATAAAAAAAAATGTTGTACTTAAGAAGAAAAGAAAATCATCTCACTTGATTGGCCAAATGCCTTGAATAAGTATGAAAGGTTTTTTTTTTTTTTTTTTTTTTCATAAAAAAAAAAAGTAAGAAAGGATTTTTAGTAGCATTAGAATGAGTCAAAAAACTAGACTAAACCAAAACACTATTCCTAAGCTATTGGGTCTTTCTATATTTTATTTTGACTTGTAAAGAATTGATAGCTTAGTAGTTTTGAAAATATTGCAACGACAACAAGATGTCTTAAATTTTTCAAGATAGAAATGTTATGTTCATGACATTTTTATAACAAATTATAAGTAGCAGGTTGTCATTGGTGGGTATAAAAGTAATTTCATTAGCAATTTTAAATTAGAACCAATAACAATTTACCACCTATAGTTTGTTATGAAAGTGTTGTGAAAAATGTTGTGGATGTAGCACTTTTTTTGCACAATAACTTTATTTTTAGTTGTGGTTGGTTTTAATATGATATTTTATTATTTAATTTTGACCCATAAAAAATTAACACCTCAACAATTGTGAAAATATTGTGCCAATTTGTTGTGTTAATATATTATTATTTTGTGAAACATTGCGAATTGAACAAACCAAAAATAATGTAGCAAAACTACTGCAACTTTATGCATTCAAAAATAAAAGTGGCTGGTGAAACAGTGCAATTTGAACAAACCAAAAATACTATAGCTTCAAGGCATTTAGTCTATATATATATATATATAATATGATATAAAAAAAATTGGTGTACTTAAGAAGAAAAAAAAAATTCATCTCACTTGATTGGCCAAATGCCTTGAATAAGTATGAAAGTTTTTTTTTTTTTTTTCCATAAAAAAAAAAAAAAAGTAAGAAAGGTTTTTTAGTAGCATTAGAATGAGTCAAAAAACTTGACTAAACCAAAACACTTTTCCTAAGCCTATTGGCTCTTTCTATATTTTATTTTGACTTGTAAAGACTTGAAACTCAGTAGTTTTGAAAATATTGTGATAACAACAAAATGTTTTAAAATTTTCACAAAAGAAATGTGTCGGGTTAAAATGAATTGACCCCTTGTAAATTAATTAATTAGATCAAATTATATGCAATAGCGTGGTAACAAATTACCAATTATTCTAAATGCTGTGAAAAATAAATTTGACATAGGTGATTTGTTTACGAATGGGGAAAACCGCTGAGGTAAAACTCCACCAAGTGAATTTAAAGTCACTAGTCCCATGAATCTACTATTATCAATCACAAGCGGTTATAGGTATAAGGAATCTTACCAAACCTTGTGGCCTATCACGCAATACCAACCTATAGTTAAACCTTTACCCCAATGCTCAATTGGACTTATATTGTAGCGGCAATCTTTCCGTTCAAAGCACGAATCCCAGTACGTAACTAAACAATGATGCATGGATCCCAGTACGTGACTAACTCCAGTAACTTGAAGAAGATGTTTAACGAACAACTTTTTGTTTCTTTGTGTCGGGCTTCTGTCGAGCTTTAACATTAAATCTCGATAGAAAGGATTCTGTCGAGTTTTAACGAACAACTTTTCTTCACTTGTTTCTTGGTCATACTTTCATGGCTTTAACACTTGACTTGAACAACATATTTCTTAAGTCTTAAACGCATCCTAGATCTACCCAATTACAAGTAAAGTGTATTTTTTCAAAGGATTAGCCAATTACATAAAATATATCCCTAACAGTCTTCCTATTTAGAAGTCTGTGACAAAATCACAGCAAAACAAATAATCATGAGAGAAGTCTTAAAAAACTCAACTCATAACTAATTGTTGTAATACACACAAAATCTATCCCTAACATAAACCCTTGAAAAACTTTGCAAGAAGAGAGTTCATGGCAAGATAGATTTTCACAACCTGTTTTTCTGAAACACTTAAATAAAACTCATCACATCATGTGTGAAACAGAAATAAAGATTTCGTACATAAGGAAACATGTGTATAAAGATAGAAAAGAAATAACACGTGTGAAGGTAGGTGAAGAAAATGAACATACATCATCCTCATCATATATAAGAAAATAAAGTACAATGTATGTCATAATAAAATGGTCACAAGATCGGTGTACATAACGCTAATGTAATAAAAAGACCGAAAAGAAAAGTACATAAAGTCCTCACTACATTCCTCAAAACTATATACACTCCCCTTATAAAAAATGTCCTGTACTAACTCTCCCCCTGTGTACAAGATTACTCTCAAACCCAAAACTACTTTCCCTTTTTGTCACGAATGACAAAGGGCAAGTCACTGAGAGGTTGTCATCTCGTCATCACTGGAAGAGCTAGCATCATCCTCATCATCATCATCACCATTAGGTGAGACCTCTGGAAAAGGAGAGGGAGAAGGTGCAAAGCTAGCTATGCAAACTTGTCTGCGGGCGATGCGACCAACTCGGGTGTTCATCTGACACATCTCATCGGTGAGATGGTCAAGATGACCACCAAAGTCAGTCTCCATTCGCCGAAGCTATGCCAAGATGGCCTCAAGGGTCATACCACTAGCTGCGAAGGTAGAAGGAGCCGAAGAAGAAGGTGGAACAGCAGAAGTTGCTGGATCAGTCATTTCCACTCGTGGCCACTTTGGTCAAAGTTGGGCCTTGCTCCGCCAGACAGAACCTGCACTGATGGCACCCATGGTGGTGAAGAAAGGAGAGATAGGAATGGGAATGTGATAATGTTGAAGGATTCGCGTGATAGCTAAAGGAAAGATGAGCTTATTATGGGTAGCAGTGTCCAAATATACATCTAGAATAGATGTAATAAAGTGAGACGGAAAGTCTACAGAAAGATCCTCCATTAAGGAAAGAAGAAAACAAGTACGATGCTCAGTGATGGAGTTATAGTTAGACATGGCAAAACGGGTCAAAATTTTTTGACCCGACTTGAAAAATACTCACCTGGAACCCGATTTTTTTGACCCAAAACAAAAACGGGTTGACCCATGACCCGAGCCGAGTTTTTCGAGTTTTTTGCCGGTCAACCCGACCCGAACCTGAATAACTTTTTAAAACTTGTTTTTTTTGGTAAAAAAAAAAAGTAAAATTAAGACAATAGTAGTTTAATTGTTTATTGTGAGCTTTAAGGAAACAATTGATACATTTACACATGCAAATTAATTGAAAGATAAAAGGTTGAGCATTCTGTAATGAGTAAAGATTTTTAAATATCAAATAACAAAGTACATGCCAAGATAATATGGTTATTGTAGAGTTAAAAATATAGATTTAAAATTGTAGATATGTGTGAAAAATATTTACAAGAGTAAAAATAGTGAAGTCAAAGTATCAAATTAGCATAAATTATGAATACTTAGACTTATTTTTTAACAATTTATGTCCAAAATAAACGGCTTTTCAAAATAAATTATGATATTTCCTAGAGTGTGTGTTACTTAACAATGATATGATATTCATAAAAGAGACTATGTATAAATAAGTAAGCAATCAAATTTTAATGTATATCTTAAATTGAAATAAAGTGCCTACCACAATTGATAATAGGTTATAAAATTAATTTTCAAAATTGTAAATTTCTTATATGTTTTTATTCTTTATCAAATGAGTTATCCAATAAGTCATTTGTAATTTTGTTTTATATTTTGGAATATTGATATTGTGTAGAAATAAAACATGTGTATTTGTTTTACTTATGTTTGTGTTATTTTGTTTTAGATAGCAATGTTATGATTTGTATAATTTTAAAATTATTGAATAAGTATTAATAAGTTTGACTGAATTCATTATTGATATAAGTGGTGAAGTCAAAATAATGCATTCTACATCAAATAATTTGTTGCATAACTTTCCAAATGACAAATATATGTTATTTTATTTATTAAAAAAAAATTTTATGTGAAAAATACGGGTCAACCCAACCTAACCCCCAACCTGATTGACCCGAACTCGTTTTTAACCCGCTTAAGATAACCTGTTTTTGACCCGTGACCCGTTTGACCTGTTTGACCTGCAACCCGTTTGACCCGACCCGCCCGTTTTGCCATGTCTAGTTATAGTAAGACAAACGAGTGAGAGTGAATGTCATCACTATGTAAAGGAATCTTGGGCCTTTAGCAAAACCTGAGCATGGAGTGTTTAGCTTACCACCCCATCTGGATGGAGTCTCACAAAAGTGAGAGAGAACCTCGTCTCTGGATATAGTTCGTAGACAATCATAGCCAAGATAGTCAGGTTGCGCTACCCTAGGAGCGTGTAGTGCCTCGGATATAAGATCCGAAGTAACTACGATACATGTACTTCAGAATGTGATAATAAACTGAGGCACAGAGGTATTGATGCCATGTATGTTAAAGTGAAACACCTGAATAAACACGACAGGACACCGTGAAGGTTTCTCACAGAGAGATTCCCACCCCCGAGTTTGAATGACAAAGGGTAGCAGAGTGTTGACAAAGTTCGACAGGATAACTTGGCATTTCGGATGAATACCACGTTTTTGGAAGTTCTCAAAGAAGTTTTTTTGGGCCTTCTCATCACAGAACCAAACGTGAAGAGGAATGGGAGGATAAGAAGAAGAAGAAGATGACCCAGAACCTTGACGAGGGTTTCGAGCCGGAAGAGATTTGCGCGGCTTGGGTGCCATAGCGCAGTCTATCTGTGAGAGAGAGAGAGAGAGAGAGAGAGAGAGAGAGAGAGAGAGAGAGAGAGAGAGAGAGAACAGAAGGAAACACAAGATCAGAATAGGAAAGAAAAGAAAGAACATATGCATGAAAAATGCATGAACATATGACGTGCATAAAATAAAAGCATCATGGGTAAAACCCAATCCAAACCTAACAACATTCACAAGTTTAATCAAGCACACAAACATTGTTATAATGTATAGAAGATGCAATTCATGAACATATAACAATAATTTCACAAACCTAAAAAATTTCATGAAAAACTCAAAAACCCCAAAAATTTTCAAAAACCCCAAAACCTAGGTCTAATGCATGAAATGCATGAAGAAGAGAGAATTTAGAGGTCATACCACAAGAATGAGGCTTGAACTTGGCCGAATCTTGAGTGGGTTCAAGGATGAGTGAGGAAGAGAGGTTTGGGTTGGGAGAGAGAGATTTCTATCGAGAGAGAAGTGAGAAAATGAATTTGAAATAGTACCTGTCCTTTAAATAAAAATCACAGCTCGATGGATTGAGATGTCTATTGAGATCTGTTGAGTACTAAATCTTGATAGAAATGAATTTGTCGAGGTGCTATTGAGAATCTATTGACGGCAAAAATCACCATGATGGATTGAGAATCTGTTGAGAATCTATCGTTTAAACAAAATACACAAAAATTTTGGCTCTATGGATCGAGAAGCTGTCGAGAAGAAACCCAGATCTTGATGGATCTAAAATCTGTTGAGATTTTATCGAGGCTGAAGAAAGAAAGATCGATAAAAATGGAATCTGCTGAGTATCCGTCGAGAAGCTGTTGAGATTGAAGAAAAAGAGTTTTTCAAGGGAAGAAAAACACATAAAGATGAATGCAACAAGCAAGTTATCAACCAAAGATCCAATCAACATGTTAACCTCTCAAAAACATCCAAAGATCCAAAAACACACACACTAAACAAGTCTAACCAATTTTATATATCAAAAACAAGTTAAGATAGTTTAGTAAGCATATATCAACACATGTATGCCAAATCACATTGTACCTACACATGTATCAAAAGTAGCAAAGAATTTACATGTTGTCTTTGAAAACATAGCAAGTGTGCACAAGTTTCTCATATTATGACGATTTGAGATATGAGAATATCTAATACACTCACACAATCATAATTGTTTGGTGGAGACTATCATTTTTGAGGCAATAGAATTAGCATCTTCTTTTGAGAAATAGGATGTTGCTGAAATGTGTGGAAATCAATTTTGTGGCCCATAATTTAGACTTTGATGTGTAACTTTGTGAGAAATGTCCCCATCTACTCTGCTCTTCTTCGTACTTTTTTTTCACCGAAAGTAGATGAAGAGAGTTCCTTCTACTATATATTTCTCTGTTTGAAATACAAGTGTAGATGCATTTAGTAGACTTCGGAGCAGTTGGGAGTCCCAACAGGGATTGCTGAAGCAGTGGGTCATGATCTATTGGGGTATCTGGAAGAGCTAAAACAAGGTTCGGCACGGAGCAAAGAGGCGCCCTGGGCTTACAATAGTGAGAAGCTCGCTGAAACTTTTGGATGATTTTCAATCAGCTAAGGAGAAGCTAACTAGACCGAGAATAGAATGCCAGAACAGAGCTACATGGAAGCCACCACCGCTGGGCTCCTTCAAGGTCAACGTTGATGGTGCACTATTCCCAAAATCTAAGCAATCCGGCGTGGGGTTCATTGTGCGAGACGAGGAAGGTAACATGATAGCAGCCATGTCTAGGAAGCTGAGGTTATCCCTAGGCACACTAGAGACAGAGGCGAAGGCCCTAGAGATCGGGGTGGAATTTGCAAAGGAGGTAGGGCTCAGGGACGTGGTGTTTGAAGATGATTCGCAATTGATAATCAATGTCGTTCATGGTATTGGAGAGGCAGAGGCTTCCATTTTGAACGTCATCCATGGAGTGCTACGGACGGCCTAACGCTTTAGGACTTTTGATTTTTTACATATTAAAAGGTAGGGGAATGCCCTTGCCCACCTGTTAGCTCAACATGCTCAAAATGTTGAGGACGTGATTGTATGGCTGGAGGATTGTCCCAGTCTAGTGGCACATGCGTGTGCTCATGATGTATCTGTTTTACAGCATTTTGAATGAAGTTTTGAGTATTCCCTATAAAAAAAAAAAAAGAAAAAAAAAGGCTTGGCTAGGTCCAAAACAAACAGGTCAGACCCGTTTCTCTTATCCTCTAGAACCTTCTCTCAGCTCTAACCTCTGAAGCTTTCTCAAACAGACCTCCATGGCCTCTGGGCACCCATGCCACCACAGGCAGTGGTCCAACGCTAAGTCTCGCCGAGCCCTCTCTCTAATTTCTGAATCTCTCATAGTCGAAGCTCAAGCTTCCACCATCTCCGATCCTCATCACTACCACAGAAGGTGGTTTCACGTCTTAAAGGAAACGGAGCTTCCAAGCTCCACTGTGACACCCACAGATTGCCATGACTTCGGGGATGCTCATCCCTTCTCTGCATCTTAGTCTAACCCGAGACCAACAACCACATCTCTTCTGAACCCAAATCAAGATCTTACCGATACTCTCTACTCTCAAACCACTCTCCGATCTACAAGAAGTTGATGTGGAGGTGTAGCCCATGACAAATATTGTTTAATTTATATTAATTTTAGTCATGACCAGTAATTAATAAAAATAAACATGGACACCCACACACGCACACATGTTAGCCAAAGTTCTTGCAGTAGAGACCCAGAAAATATTTAAACTTTTTTCATAACAACTATTTTGCAAATTGATCACAATCATCACAAAAAACCAAAACTCTTCTACCATGTGTAATCATACAGCACCTCATTGTCTATGGTACATCCGAGTACATTTAAATTTAATAACCATCAAATAAATACTTAAATCCTTAAAAGCAGGAAAGAAGGAATGCATCTAGAGTAGCAAACCATGACTATTGAACTCTCATCCTTTAGTTTGAATTTTGAGACCAATAGTCACACTTGATTTTCATAAAGCTAGATAGATCACTCCATTTGACAACTACTTTAATGTTATAGATTCGAGGTTAATACATATAGTTGTCATGAATAATTTCCACCGAAACACTTTAACAAAGATTAGCTTCTCCACCAGATTTGTGAAATGAGTATTAATACTAAAGAGAGAGAGGGATCAATCAAACCATAGATAAATTTAGAGAGAAAATACTTGTTGAGAGAAAACATGAAAGCCACCCTCTCTACTTGGCAAAATTTGCCAAATAGTATAATTGTGGAAAAATTTTGGCAGATGGCATGCGTTCAAAGTTTATTAGTTAGTTGGACTGTTTTTGAAAGTCAAGCACAACAAGATCGACTTCCAAACAAAATCGAGTATATTGTACTCAACTTCCTAAGGAAAATTAGCTTTAACCTGGCTTAAAAAAAGAGAGGAAAAAGTGCAGGTATCAAAGTTAGAACCAATAATAATTTACCACCTATGATTTGTTATGAAAGTATTGTGAAAAATATTGTGAATGTAGCACTTTTTTTGCACAGTAACTTTATTTTTAGTTGTGGATGGTTTCAATATCTATACTACTATTTAAGGGGCTTCTCTTATTTAGAATCCTCATTTGTTGGGTTCAAAAAAACCCTTACACCCTTATGTTTAAGTAGAGACAAAACTAAATAACAATCCGGTAAACATACATCTCTAACTCCCACTAAAACATTGCCAAAAAAAATAGGATCACTCTCCTGTTGATTTTCAATTTGCTTTATCTACTTATAAATTAGATTCTCAAAATAAAAATTATATATATATATATATATATATATAATAAAAGCACAGGTTTTTTTTTTTTTTTTTGGCTAAAAAATAGGACCATTAAAAAAAAATGCCTCATTACACACGCGGTGTGTATGATGAGGTTAGTGATATTTTATTATTTTATTTTGACTTATAAGCAATCAACACATTAACAATTGCTGCTATACTTGGGACTTCTAATATTTAGAACAGTCCCGTGCATGCTGCAGGCTTGTGGAAAAGGATTGCTAGAACTGAACTCGGCACAGATACAATTATGACAGAAGCAGTGGGGAATAAACATACAACTGGGGAAACAGAGTGCTTACTTGAGTTACCTAAGAAAAGAAAGGTTTCTCAGGCAGGTACAACTAAGAAGAAGATATTGGCGGAGTCTGGGTTCCAGCCCTGCCAGAAGCAATGAGTCTGTTAGTGTGGAACTGTCGTGGGCTTGGGAACCTACGCACAGAGACTGAGCTTGTTACTTTGATACGGGCAAAAGATCACCCTGTCGTGTTTATAGCCGAGACATGGGCAGATGAAGCAAGGCTAGATCGTACTTTGAGTAAAATTAACTTTGATCAGAAGTGGGTGGTGCCGAGGGTCAATAGAGGTGGTGGTTTAGTTTTATTTTGGAAGAATACTGTGAACCTTACTGTTGTAGACTCACACAGGTATTATATTGATACTATTATCAATGGGAATTCTGAAAATGAGTGGCGTTTTACTGGCTTTTATGGGGAGCCCGAGACTTCAAGGAGAGCTGAAGCATGGAATAAGTTAAGGAACTTGATTTCGAGGCAGAACACACCTTGGCTTTGTGCTGGGGATTTTAATGAAATTGTTCGACATGATGAGAAGTTGGGTGGGCCAAGGAGGAACCATGATCAGATGCAGTTATTTCGGAATGTGATTGATGAGTGTGGTTTCATGGATCTTGGTTTTGTAGGTTCTAAATTTACATGGGCAAGACATTATGATGACAATCATTCAGTTAGAATAAGATTGGATCGTTGTTTGGCTACTAATACTTGGTTTCATAAATTCCCAGGTACTAGAGTCCATCATATTCAATCTATGTCCTCGGATCACTCAGCCCTTTGGGTAAATTTGCTGGGGTTGGAAGAACCTAGTAGGAAGAAATGTTTCAGGTTTGAGGAAATGTGGCTGTCAGATCCCTCTTGTGGTGAAACTATTGAAGCAGTTTGGAGTAACCCTTGTGAACTGAATCCTAGCCTAGTTATCTTGAAAAAGGTGGCCCAATGTGAACAGGAATTGGCTTGGTGGAGTAAACATAACTTCGGACATGTGAGGAGAGAATTAGTAGAGAAGAAGAAAATGCTTGTGGTGGCTGAAAATGAAGCAATTCCTAGCGGGAATAATTCTAAGGTTAGGGGTCTCAAGGCTGAAATAAATATTCTTCTAGATAGAGAAGCTAGAATGTGGTGTCAAAGATCAAGGGCTTTGTGGTTGAGTAAAGGAGATAGCAATACAGCCTTTTTTCACAGCAAAGCAACCAAAAGGCTCAGGAAGAATTTAATTAGGGGGATAAAAAATGCTAGAGGCGAATGGGTCACCGAGCATGAGGAAATGGGGTTGGAGCTGGTGAACTACTATGTAGATCTTTTTTCCTCTTCAAACCCGAATATTTCTGATGATGCCCTCCAAAAAATCCCATGTTCTGTAACTGAGGAGATGAATGCCGAATTGGTTAAACATTTTTCAGAATTGGAAGTGCTGGAAGCTTTAAATCAGATGGCACCTTTAAAGGCTCCGGGCTCCGATGGTATGCCTCCACTATTTTATCAGCATTTTTGGGCAATCATGAAGTATGATATCACCAATGTAGTCCTCTCTTGGTTGAATACAGGTACCTTACCTGACCCTATAAACCACACTCTTGTTACTCTTGTGCCAAAAGTTGATAATCCTGAACTTGGGACTAAATTTCGTCCTATTAGTCTGTGCAGTGTTCTTTATAAAATTTATTCAAAGGTCCTATCTAATAGACTAAAGAAATTCCTCCCTTCCATAATTACTGAACACCAATCTGCTTTTGCAAAGGATCGCCTCATTTCAGATAATATTATGGTTGCCTTTGAAACCCTCCATCATATGAAGAACCACAATTCGGGTAGGCATGGATTTATGGCCCTAAAACTTGATATGAGCAAGGCCTACGATAGGGTTGAGTGGGTTTATTTGGAAAAACTTATGGAACGAATGGGTTTTTGTTCTAGGTGGATTGCTCTAGTGATGAGTTGTGTTAAAACAGTGACATATTTCATTATGGTGAATGGTGAACCAATGGGAATGATTTATCCTACTCGAGGAATAAGACAAGGGGATCCTATCTTTCCTTTCCTTTTTCTCCTCTGCACTGAAGGTCTACATTCTCTTATTAAACACTCAGCAAGTATTGGTGATCTTAAAGGCTTCTCCTTATGTAAGAGGGGCCCAAAATTAACCCACTTGTTTTTTACAGACGATAGCTTGCTTTTTTGCAGGACAATTTATGAGGATTGTAATAATATTTTGAAGTTGTTAGCTGAATATGAGTCTTTGTCGGGTCAAAAGATCAACAAAGATAAAACTGTAATATTTTTTAGCAAGTCTACTATGGAGGAAGCAAAAGCAACTATCAAGAACCTCTTTCAACTTCAAGAAGTTAGATCTTATGAGAAGTATTAGGGGCTGCCATCTTTTGTGGGTAGGGGGAAAAAGGCGAGCTTTGATTATATAAAAGAGAGGGTATGGAGGAAGCTTCAAGGTTGGGAAAGCAAATTGTTATCGCAAGCCGGAAGAGAGGTGCTTATAAAATCTGTTATTCAAGCTATTCCTACCTTTGCCATGGGTTGCTTTAAAATTCCTATTGGGCTTTGTGAAGATATAGAAGCTATGATAAGAAGAAATTGGTGGGGCCAAAGGGGAGATCGCAGAAAAATTCATTGGCTCCCATGGAGTGAATTAACAAAATCTAAGATGGTAGGAGGTTTAGGCTTCCGTGAGTTGGCCCAATTTAATGATGCTCTCCTAGCTAAGCAAGCGTGGCGCCTTATCCATAACAAGGATTCTCTCTTTTATAAAGTGTTCAAGGCGAAGTTCTTTCCCAATGGTTCTCTTTTAGATGAGAAAGAATCATCCTCAGGATCATATGCTTGGAAAAATATTTTGAGGGGCCGAGATGTTATTCTACAGGGAGCTTGTTGGAGGGTAGGGAATGGGAGATCTATAAAAATATGGCAACATCATTGGCTGCCACAAAAACACCCAACGAAGGTAGCATCTCCAATAGTGGATTCTATGGAGGAAGCAACAGTGGACTGTTTAATAGATGAAGGGACACGCACATGGAATGTTGACATGATTGATGGCATTTTTGCACCGCAAGAAGCAGCAGAAATTAAGAAAATCCCATTGGCTAGAGTGGCTACTGAAGATTCACTATATTGGCCTCTTGCGCAGGATGGAAAGTTCAGTTGCAAGCTAGGATACCGTTTCTTGAAGGAAGCAGAGGATGGTCTTCGAGTGGAGGCTAGGCCGATTCATGAGGAAGGTCTATGGAAGAAAATTTGGGCACTGCGGTGTCCAAATAAGGTGAAGAGTTTAGTGTGGAGGGCTTGCCGTAACTCCCTTCCATCTAAAAGCAATCTCGTGAAAAAGAGGATCATTAGTGATCAGACCTGTGACCGGTGTAGGTGCGAAGTGGAAGATATGGTTCATGCGGTATGGAGTTGTAAAAATCTAGACTGTGTGTGGAACACGGATACTGTATGGAATTTCAGTGAGCAGAGGACTTTTTCAAGCTTCGGTGAATTAATGGCCTGGGTGTTTGAGCACCAACGGAAGCCAACTATCTTTGCCTTCACGGTATGGACGATTTGGACACAAAGGAACCAGGTACGTTCCAGACAGCCATGCTGTTCATTAAACCATCTTGCCCATTTAGCAGTTGAGAGACATGTGGAATTTCTAGCACTCCTACCATCACCTCCACCTAGTCGACCAAGCTTACGAACACGTTGGAAGCCTCCTCAGTTGAATGTCTTCAAAATCAACTTTGATGGAGTTGTTTTTGCTGAAGAGAACTGTTTTGGTGTGGGCGCCATTATTCGGAATAGTGAGGGCTTGGTGATTGCAGCTTTATTAGAAAAAATCCCACAGCTCCTCCAGCCAATAGAAATTGAAGCCATGGCAGCCACGAGGGCCCTTGAGTTTGCTAGAGAGGTTGGTATTTCAGAAGCTGTCTTGGAGGGAGACTCAATGCTGGTGATCAAGTCATTAGCTACTAAGGATGTTGGTCTTGCCCCGTTTGGCCTTTTGATACAGGATGCCTATAGGTTTTCCTCCACTTTCTCTTTATTGTCTTACTCTCATACATGAAGAGAAGGCAACCAAGTAGCGCACGATTTGGCGAAGTTAGCTGTTACTATCCCAAATTGTGTAATATGGATGGAAGATATTCCATCATATGTTTATGCTTCACATCAGGCTGATTTAGCCGGAGTTTCTTAATAAAAAATCACATTATTCAAAAAAAAAAAATGTTGTGCCAATTTGTTGTGTTAATATTTTATTATTTTGTGAAACATTGCGAATTGAACAAACCAAAAATAATGTAGCAAAACTATTGTAACTTTACGCATTCAAAAAAAAAAAGAAAAAAGCGACCAGTGAAATAGTGCAAGTTAAACAAACCAAAAATACTGTAGTTTCAAGCCATTCGCTCTTTTTATATATAGATAATATATAAAACAAACAAAAACAAATTGGTGTGCTTGAGAAGAAAAAAAAAATCCATCTCACCATATTGGTGAAATGCTTTGAATAAGTATGAAAAGTTTTTTAGTAGCATTGGAATAAGTCAAAGAACTTGACCAAACCAAAACACTATTCCTAAGCCTATTGGCTCTTTTTATATAGTTAATAGATTTTCATTTCCCTCCTCCATATTCTCTCCCTCTCTCTAGTCAATATGAGTATGTGTAAATGTGCAAGAGTAGCAAACAAAGATTGAAGTGGACAGATCAAATCATTGTAAATTTGTTACGTCTTTGGGCTCCTTCCTCAGAACAAAGAGAGGAGATCTGATGGTTTTGGGGTCGTTGTTGGTGTCTTAGGCTTCACTTATGACGTCCGCTTTTGATGATAAAGAGTTATCCGCTATAGGTTGAAACTCTCTCAAAAACAAAAACAAAAAATTCTTGGTGTTTCAATTAGATTGGCTTATAAATATGAATTTGTAGAGTACTGAAGGTTGTTAAGTGATTGTAGCTGTGTTGGTTGCAATGTTCGAATGGTTTTGTTAAATCATTATAGAGAATCTCATTGAATGTATCTTTCACTAGTTCTATTAACAAATCGTAATTTGCAAATTATCTTATGCCCCATGTTAATATCATCTTTATGCTTTGTTGGTGCATATTATCTAGAGGGTGGTATAGAATTTTTGGTAATAATGCTCTGATTTAAAGAATTTGAGAACACTCCCACAATTACTGGTTTTGTTCTTACACTATCCTAGAATTATCACTTGAAGGACCATACATTTGGAATAGTATTTTGCTTAATTCTATACGGTAAGTTGAGGCCAGTGATGATCTAAAACTATTTTTCCTACATCTGATGATTATCTATAATAAGATAATGATATCTCTGACATATTTGAGGCCTTTCTATGATTTTGTATTTATTAAAGTCGTGATGATCTAAAACTATTTTGCCTACATCGGATGATTATCTATTATAAGATAATGACATCTCTGACATATTTGAGGCCTTTATATGATTTTGTATTTATTAAAGTCAATTGAAAAAATGAAAAAAAATTCTTGTTTTAGACTTTTAGGGTTGTTGTTTATTAATCTTTACCACTGTCTCAAGATTTGTGGAAGTTGCTCTCAAAGTTTATAATGTGTTATTTTCCTCTTGGTACTGAACTCATAATGTATTTTCAACAGATTATTTGGCCATTTCTTTTTCATTTTTGTAAAGTTATCAGTTTTTTTACTTGCCTAGAAAGAAAAAGTAATGGTCTGACAAGACAATTTTAAGCTATTATCTCCCATTCTCTCTTCATTTGCATAATCGGAGAAATTACACTTTACCCACTTGTGGTTTGCTTAAAAAATACTTTGTCTACCTATGATTTAAAAATTGGCACTTAACCCACCTGAGGTTAGCTCTGTTTATCTCCTGTTACCTACCATTGTTAAAAACAGGGGTAAATTTGTATTTTTGTTATCATTTTATGTCTCTCTCTTCATAAAACATAAAAAAACTAAAAAATACAGAGAAAAGAAGATTTAAAAATTAGGTTTTGTAAAAATTAAAACTTAACTTTTACCCCCTTCTTTTCATGTATCAAACCATAAAAAAACTAATAATAAAGAGAATTCAATTATTTTGTTTTGCACAGCAATGGCCAAAGCTCCTATTGTCAGCATACACACCATTGCTGTTCCTCCAACGCCTGCTTCCGCCCGTACTAATTAATTTTCTCTTTCTTTTTAATTTATAAATCGAATTCGAATAATGAAAAAAATATTATTTACAACGATATATCATCTTGTATTTCTATTTCTATTGTTTCAGCTTTAACGTTCCCAATGAATTCACAATCCGTGAGTTTATATACATATTTTGATATCAGCATAAATCAATCGCAGATTAATTTTGATTCTTTTTCATAAATCTCTTATTATAGATTTTTTTGATTATAGACATATAGAGTCATATGCTTTGTATTTGTATTTGTATGATAGATGGACTTTGGCCTGACTACAGTGATGGATCCTGGCCATCCTGTTGCACCAAAACCAATTTCGACCAAAAACTGGTACATTTAACGTACGTTTCTATCTATGTGTGCTTTTGGTGAGCTTAGGTTAGGTTCAAGAGAAGTTGAAGTTGAAAATTTTGGGCTTACTTTACAACTTCGGAAGAATTAAGGGTATATTTGGTAGACTGTAATAGGCACTGCAATGTAATAGTTATTCCTATGATTTAGTTATTCAATAGTTTGGTTATATTTTTATTACAAGGAATTGTCATTCCTTATGAATAGTTATTTTTCAAAATAAGGAATAACTATGATCTAACCAAAAAGTTTCTATGCGCTAGTGAAAGTTTGGGGCTCCAACATCTCCTAGGCTGTAGAATAGGTGTCCCTTCCCTTCGAAGGTGGTTTTTTGTTCTCTTGAGGTGACATGTTTATCTCAAGAGCTTGTGGGGTTTCTTTTACAAGGGCTCTAAGGAGACACTAAGGTTTTTTCTAGGTTTTTTTTTTTTTGGTTTTGTTTTGTTCTTGGGTTGTCTATCCCCTATGGATGACTTGATAAAACATTGGAAAAACCTTTCTCTTTCTGAAAGGGAGGGACTAGGTCTATCCCTTAGGGAAGAGTAGGTAGTGACATAATTTATTTTTGCGGGGAAGTTCCTAGCTAAGCGGGATCTCAATTTCAAAACCATTGCCAACACCTTTAAGCCGCTATGGAGGTCGAGGAATGGGTTCAAAATTGAGAACCTAGGAGACCATACAGCTCTGTTTATTTTTGATGACAAACTCGAAATTGACAAGATTTTATTGAGTGAACCTTGGAGCTTTGACAAGCATCTGATGGTACCGCAACGCTACGATAAGGACATGTCTATACGTACTATGGATTTTAACATAGTGAATTTTTGAGTTTAGGAACATGACATCCCAATACGTTTCAGGACCAAGCCCGTGGGAGAACAGGTTTGCAACTCTATTGGAATGATAATTCAACCATCAGAGAAGCCTGAAGGAGTGGGGGGGGGGGGATTTATACGAGTCAGAGTTGCCATTGACATCTCACAGCCCCTCTGTCAAGGGAGACTAATAACCTTGGAGGGTGGACAGAAACATTGGGTCTCCTTCAAATATGAACGCCTCCTAAACCTGTGCTATTGGTGTGGTTGCTTGACACATGATGATAAGGACTACGAGCTCTAGATGGAAAGCAAGGGTACTCTCTCCACTAATGCACAACAATGTGGTCCATGGCTACAGGCAAAACCTTTCTTAGCATCTCGAAAGAACGACATCATAGTGCCTGGATTCTATGCTAGAAAAAGAAGGAAGCTCAATGATCAAAATCCATAGATAGACTTGGACAACCGCCGCCTAGGGTTCCTGCTATGGTGGTACAAGTTGAAAGCTCTGTCTAGCAAAATATGGAAAGTGATAAACGTGAAAATATTTTAAATGGTAATGGTATCTCGGGAGAAGATTTTTAGGGGGGGGGGGGGTGGGGAGGAATCAAGTAACAACATTTTTTTTTTCGGAAAATATATCCGCATCTGAGTAAAGGGCTGTAGTTTCGGGAATTGAGAGTCAACCACATCAAAAAGATTTGTTTATTGAAAATTTAAGGGAGATTGAACGAGAATTATGCAGATTTGATGCTCCCTACGGATCAATCTCATAAACAGAATATCACAGTTGGAAGAGAAAATATTGTGGAGATCTCCAGGGAGAAGTCTACCACTCTGGTTCCTCAAAATAATAATGCCCACTCACGTGACCAACCCTCTTTCAATTCTACCCACCAAACACCAGCAATCCTTTCCGATATTTCCAACGAAATGTCCAACCCGTATCAAGGTGCAAAGTGGCATAAAATTCCATGAGAAGCTAGAGACAGGGACACACTAATGGAAGGCACGGTAGGCCAGAAAAGATACATAACAGATGGAAGTGATCATTTAGTGTTACTAAGGAAGAAGTAATTGGTTTTTCTGAATGACAAGGAAAATACACAGATATTGGCAAAAGCTGGTTACCAGCCCTGCCATAAGCAATGAGTCTCATATATTGGAACTGTCGTGGGCTTGGGAACCCATGTACAAAAGATTAGCTTGCAGAGATGGTTCAAGCAAAAGATCCTCTATCTTGTTTTTAGCCGAAACTTGGACAGATGAAGCTAGGCTAACCAGATTTCAGAACATAATTAAGTGGAAGAATAAATTTATTGTACCAAGGAGAAATAAAGTAGGGGGTTTGATATTATTTTGGAAGGAAGATTTTGACCATGAGAATGGAACTTTTTTGAAGAACCATATCAATACCACGGTCAACAAAAATACAAACGACGAATGGAGATTTTTTGCGGGCTTTTATGGTGAACCAGAAACGCAGAAAAGACACAAGTCGTGGGACAGACTACGTAGTTTGAAAAATTGAGGGGTGGCACCTTGTATTTGTGCAGAGGACTCTAATGAAATCACCAAACAATCTGAAAAAAAGGGGTGGGAGAGTCAGACCACATCATCAGATGCAATCCTTCCATGATGTGCTAGATGAGTGTGGTTTCATGGATATGGGATTTGTTGGAATCCTGTTTACATAGCACAAACACTACCCAAACTACACTGTCTGGAAAAGATTGGATAGAGCAGTAGCTACAAACGAGTGGTTTACAAATTTCGCAGAAACAAAAATACACCATTTGGATGTGACTACTTCGGATCACAAGGCATTGTGGATTGTCCTGGAAGTCATGGAATGCAAGCAGCAATGATCGTTTCGCTTCAAGCAGATGTGGATGACAGAAGAAGGTTGTACCAACACTGTGGAGATGGAGTGGAAGACTAGGGGTAGTGAAGCCGAGGATAAACTTATTAAATAGATGTGGAAAAGAACTCACTAGGAGGAGCAAGAAATTTTTTGGGAATGTTTGGCGCTACCTGGAGAAGAAGCAAAGATTTTAGCCAAGGCAGAGCAATCGGCCTTAAATGGAGGGGGTGTGCAGCGTATGAGACAATTGGAAAGAGAAATTAATTCCCTGCTGTACAAAGAAGCCACGATGTGGAGACAAAGATAAAAAATTCAATGGTTGATGTATGGAGATAAAAACACCAATTTCTTCCATAGTAAAGCTTCACAAAGGAGACGACGTAATTATATTAGGGGGTTGTTTGATAGTAATGGAGTGTGGTGCTCACAACCGGATCAGGTGGCTAGTAATGTTGTGGAGTTTTATCAGCAATTGTTGTCCTTGGCTAACCCTCAGGATTTTGATGAAGTCCTTGACCAGATTCTCCAACTAATGACCATGACCATGAATGATCAGCTTATCAGTGCCTTTATAGTAGCTGAGGTGGAGTTGGCCTTGAGACAGATGGCGCCACTTAAATCCCCTAGACTAGACGGCATGCCACCCTTATTTTATCAAAGCTACTGGACTTTGGTAGAGCCAGTTGTCATTGAGGCTATTCTTGTCTTCTTGAATTCTGGTATGTTACCTAAACCACTGTGTCACTCTCTTATTACACATATTCCCAAAGTTAAACAACCTGAACACATCTCTTAATATCGGCCCATATGCTTAAGCAATGTCCTATATAGAGTTTTCTCAAAAGTTTTGGCCAACTACCTTAAAACTCTATTACCACAGCTTGTATCTGACCACTAAAGCGCTTTTATCTCTAATCGCTTGATTTATAATAATGTAATGGTAGCTTTTGAAACACTACACTATATGTGAAATCATAGATTCGGGAAAACTGGGTACATGATTGTAAAATTGGATATGAGCAAAGCATACGATAGAGTAGAATGGGGATATATGGAAAAATTGATGAAAAAAGGGCTTTAATGATATTTGGGTGAAACTTATGATGACATGTATCACATGGGTCACGTATTCCATCTTAGTGAATGGGGAACCAAAACTGAGACATTATTCCAAGTCGGGGGCTTAGACAAGAAGACTCCCCTCTCTCCCTATCTTTTCTTACCATGCACTGAAGGGCTCTATGGCCTCATGAAATAGGTAGAAGCCATGGGTGCACTTCAAGGGGTATCTTTATGTAGAAATGACCCTAAATTAACCAACCTTTTATTTACAGATGATAGTCTGATTTTTTTGCAAGGCTGATGAGCATGATTGTCAAAACTTATTGGCCATCCTAATTGCCCATGAGAGGGCATCAGGTCAGCAAGTCAACCGGGCAAAGACCTCTCTATTTTTTAGCAAGTCCACACCATACTATGTCCAAGAAGTGATCAAAGCAAGCATTAGAGTCCAAGTTGCCCAACAATATGAAAAGTACTTACGCTTACTTGCCTTGGTGGCTGAAACAAGAGAGAGACCTTTGATAATATCAAGCAAAGGACATGAAAAAATATCAAGGTTTGGAGGGTAGAATTCTGTCACAGGCCGAAAGGGAGATCCTTATTAAAGCTGTTGCACAAACTTTACCAACCTACGCAATGTCTTGCTTTAAGCTGTCATCACGATATCAAAGCCCTTATTCGTCGATTCTTTTGGGGGCAATGTGCTGATAACAAGAAAATACATTGGGTAAAATGGCAGGAATTGTGTAAACCCAAATCTCAAGGAGGCGTGGGGTTCAAGGATTTATTAATGTACAATGATGCTATGCTAGCTAAACAAACATGACGTCTACTTTATGATACGAGCTCACTGTTCTACCGGGTTTTTAAACCCAAATTCTTCTTAGATTGCTCTATAATGGAGGCTAAGGTCCCAAGCTAAGCTTCCCATGCTTGGAAAAGCCTTATTTGAGGATGAGAGTTTATTCGAAGGGGTGGGTTTTGGAAAATAGGGGATGGTAGGTCAATAAAATTTTGGAAGGATAATTGGCACTCTGTTAAATAGAGACCAAAAATTATTTCTCCGATAAAAAACTTTGACACAGACCTGAGAGTGTGTGAATTTATTGACCAGGAAAACTGAGCCTAGAAGGAGTGGATGCTCAACAATCACCTCCTGGAGTTTGAAGTAGCAGCCATAAAAAACATACCCCTCTGTCACACATAGCAAAGGGATACTTTAATTTGGCCTTTTACTACAAATAGGGAGTAGACAATGAAATCAGGATACTAGTTCCTCCTAACAAATCTCCAAAATGCAAAATCTGGCCCTTCAAGCTCAAATACGATGAAACCCCTATGGCAAACTATATGGCAGTTGTAGATCCCTAGCAAAGTCAAGAACTTGGTATGGAGAGTGTGTTGAAATTCCCTTCCCTCTAAGAAGAACCTGGTAAAGCATAGAGTTATGACAGATGACAAGTGTGACTTGTGCAAGACTATGCTAGAAGATGCCTACCACGCTTTATACCTTTGTCCGATGCTCACAGAATTATGGCAGTCCGTATCTCTTTGGAATCATAGCAGTCTGAAGTAGTGTGGTAATTTTATTAACTTGCTTGAATGCATTTTTGCAGATGATAGAGACCCAAAACTTTAATCTATGGTTACTTGGGCTTTATGGAATCAGAGAAACAATCTATGCCTAGCTAAAGGAACGGTGTCACAGGGGTAGCTACTTCAACAAGCCAAAGATCGGGTCTAGGAGTTCTAGAAGGGGCAACCAACACCAGCTCTGCATCGGGGTCGCCACCTGAGTCATGGCAACCTCCAACCCCATAGTGGTACAAAGTTAACTTCAATGGCGCCCTGTTTGAAAAGGAACGTTGGGCTGGAATTGGAGTTGTGATACGAAATGACAAGGGCTTGGTAATGACATCCCTCTCTCAACAAATCCCTCTACCTTTCATAGTCACTGAAGTGGAAGCACTTGTAGTGTGAAGAGTATTGGAGTTTGCTGCAGAACTTGGTATGGACCAGGTGATAATAGAGGGTGACTCTCAATTTCTCATTAACACCATGTGAAGTGACGATCGATCTCTAGCCCCATTTGGCCATATAGCAAATGACATGCAGTACATTACCTCTCAACACTTCAATGATTATAGATTTTCTCATGTACGTAGGCTTTGTAATGCAGTAGCACACTTATTAGCATGGAGAGCTATTCGTTCTCCCAACTTTGTAGTTTGGATGGAAGATGTTTCAGCAGACGTTTCTTTTATACTTCAGGCAGATTTTAATAGCCTCCCTTAATAATATGAAGCATTGCCTTTTCCTTCAAAAAAAAAAAAAAAAAGAGGAATAATTATTCATCTCTAATAGGGATGTAATAGCTATTCCTTAACAAGTGTATTAATTTCTATAATTAATATTTTTCTAAATAAACAAACTTTCCTTATGCACATAACAATTATGAAAATAAAAAATCATTAAAAGTAACTAATCTCTCTTTCAATTTTTACAAAACCTAATCTCTCTTTAATTTTTTATGTTTTGAGAGGAGAAAGACATAAAGGGGTAACCAAAATACAAATTTACCACTTTTTTTAATAGGGGTGGGTAATGGGAGACAAATGGAGCTAACCTCAAGTGGATAAAGTGTTAATTTTTAAATCACAAGTAGGTAAAGTGTTTTTTTGGGCAAACCACAGGTGGGTAAAGTGTAATTTCCCCTACATAATAACTTATTAAATGAACAAAGAAAAATTTAAAATATTCTCTCTTTTTCTTTTTTATCTGCAAGCTACATCAGGGTTCCAATTAAATCATCTCCATAGAGGTTCTTCTATCTTACATCTCAAATTGTACTTTTTAATCAATCAAGCATCCACATCAGTTTGTCTATTCTACACCCTCTTTATTTTAATAATATTTTTCACATATTTTTAAAAATTATTTCACACCTACACATAGCCCACCAACTTTAACACACACGCCAGGATTTTTTTTTTAAAATAACTATAAAATTCAAATTATTTTATTAGTGAGCAACGTTTCTAAACTATTTAGGTATCTAACAATTCGAGTCTGTTAGACTCGATTTCCCTATAGCAAATTGAGTTTAAGAGACTCGATTTTTGTGTGTTGGCAAAGCTGAGGTGGAATAAAAGATCCATGTGGAACTCGAGTCTTTAAGACTTGATTTCCTGTTGAACCATCTTCTACTTCCGTTCTTTTACTCTCTTTTTTTTTTCCCCCTCCATCTGCTGTGCCCCCAAAAACCTAAGCCAGTTCTTCCTTCTTCATCTAAATCCATTTCTCAAAATCCTAACCCAAACCACGATCTCAATCGGAGCAAAAATTCAAATCCCTCATCGAAATCCATTTCTCAAAATTCCAAACCCATTTCTCAAAATCCCAAACCCAAATCACGATCTCAATCGGAGCAAAAATCCAAACCCAAAAATCACAATTTCGGCATCGGAGCGCCATTGGTTTATCTTTTGATTTGTTTTCTATTTTTTCTGGGTTTGTCTGTCTTGGATGGAATATTTTTAGTTGTGGGTTTGTGTTTTCTAGGTCTCTTAGTGTTTTTTGGGTTGATTGACTGGGTTTTTTCTTTTCTGGTTGGTCTACTTGTGTTTTCTGGGTTGCTGTTCTAGTTTTCTGCGTGGGTTTGTGTTGAGTTTTCTTCCCTGGGTTGCTGCATTTTCTGGTTTCTGGGCTGATGCACTTTCTGGAGCGCCATTGGTTTATCTTTTGATTTGTTTTCTGTTTTTTTTTTTTTGGGTTTTTTTGTCTTGGATGGAATATTTTCAGTTGTGGGTTTGTGTTTTCTAGGTCTCTTAGTGTTTTCTGGGTTGATTGACTGGGTTTTTTCTTTTCTGGTTGGTCTACTTGTGTTTTCTGGGTTGTTGTTCTAGTTTTCTGCGTGGGTTTGTGTTGAGTTTTCTTTCCTAGGTTGCTGCATTTTCTAGTTTCTCGGTTGATGCACTTTCTGGTTTCTGGTTGCTGCATTTCTAGTTTCTGGGTTGCATTTTTTCCGGTTTCTAGGTAGCTGGTTGCTGCGCATTTTCTGGGTTGCATTTTCTGGTTGGAAACTCGAGTCTTAGAGACTTGAGTTCCACGCGGATTTTTTTAATCCACGTAAGCTACGCACCTAATGGAAAACGAGTCTTTAAAACTCAATTTGCTACAGTGAAATCGAGTCTAACAGACTCGAATTGTTAGATGCCTAAATAGGTTGGAAACGTTGCTAACTAAAAAAATAGTTTGGATTTTATAGTTATTTTGAAAAAAAAAAAAAAATCCCACACGCCAACTCTATTTTCTTTGAACACTTTCCCTTTCTTTTTCTCATTCTTCTTTCTTTTTCTTTCTTCTCCTTTTTCTTCTTTATCATTCTCTCAATTCATCTCTCTCTCTCTATCTTCACAGTTCCCTCAATCAATCTTCCTGAATTTACTGGCCCCATCAACCAAACCCAGTCAAAGGTAGAGGCTCAAATCAATACCAAAACAAAATCCACACATTCTATCATTAATTCCAACAAACCCACAAAATTTCCCAAGCTTGAACACCCGCAAAAGTTCATCAAGATTGAAGCCAAATAAGAGAAAAACCTAGATTGTGTGGGTCTTGAATATGGGTTTGTGTAGGTGAAGTATTTGATGTTGAGATTTTGTGAGAATTTTGTGTTTAGAGGGACAGATTTCTGTACCTGAAGTATTTGATGATGGGTATGTGCGGAGATTTTGTGTTTAGAAGAGAGCATGTCAGGTGAGGTAGATAGAAAAGAGAGTGAGGGGAAGAGAGCGAGCGAGAGAGAAAGAGAGAGATCAAATCTGTTGAGAGAGAAAAAAAAAATATATATATATATATATATAATGCAAATGAACAGTAATTGTGTAGATATACATGGTTACAGTAGTAACTTTGACTTGACTGATGTGAAAAATTTTTGGAGCAAAATGTGTAAAATTGGTTGCTTTTTGTATTTTGCAAAGGTTTACAAAAGCTGGTGTGAATTACTCTTATTTAGTTGTGGAAACAAAAGCACCCACTTTGCAATTCTCGTTCAAACATATTAGTTAGTCTTGATGAGTTCTTAGCCAAACACATTCCAAACCAACAGGCCCCATAAGAGTTATACCCAACATTCTATTTTGTGTCATGTTCTCACATTTCTTAGCAACCAAACTTTGGGTAAAATTCCTTAACCCGAATAAATACTTTCATCCCATTAGATCTGACTTTCTCATCTTCATTCATTTGAGTTTCTCCTTGGTAAGGTAGTAGTACAATGGAGGTTGCAGAGTTGTTGACATTTGGGTTGAATGGAGCGAGAGGAGAAAATGGGAGAAGGTGAAACGTCAAGGTTTTAGGCCTCTCAAGACCATGAGACGATATCTTAAAAATCGTAAATAATACTATTTATAACAGTTGGATTTTATATGTTTGCGAAGGTTTATTCGACTTGGAGTTTTTCAGTTGGGTCAACAAATGACCACGCAGAAAATGTAACTTAATAGCCTGTGACATGATCGCTGCTCATACATGATAAAAGCCTAAGGTGTCGAGTATGTTTGGTTGCGCCAATATGGTTTGTGGCTCATGCATGACCAGAATCAAACACTATGGTTGAATTCTTCTTCGTTTTGGGGCGATCTAATGCTTAATCTGGCAACTTTATCTACCAAGAAATCATATTTTTAAGTCAGTGGTGATTTTTGTGCAGATCTTGCGGTTAAGCTTCATCTTCTGGTTAATCTTTTCAAATTCATGTGGATTATACATGGACGCATGAGTGTGGATGGTTTCATGCATTTGTCCAAGCAAATTGATCCAAGAGTGGTGTGGACTGCAATCTATCATTGAGTTTTCTTCTTCTGATCTACATAGTAGACTACTGAAATCATCAATTCCAGAATTTTGATATAGAGTTGTTTTAGTTGGTAGTACCTGTCATGCTATCTTCCACACAGGTGGTTTGAGTCTGTCATTGTCGAAAATAGAAGCATTGGTTTAATAAAGTGCTGTTAGCATTATCTCTTTTTGTTTTTGAGAGATTGCTGTTAGCATTATCGAAGGCAAAAGAACAAAGCTTCAAAGCCTTAATTTGTGATGGTGATGCTTTTAATAATTTAAAGTTATATCTCCACATAAGAGTCCCATCCACACCAGTCTATAGAAGTAATCACAGTTGAGGCAAAAGTATTGGCCCCAAGAAAAGGAATGGAATTTAAATAAGTGATATTTGTAAGCTTGTGAGATGGCCCTAAGGCCACTCGCCGATTGAACTTAAAACTGACCAAAAAACAGGCCTGGCTAGGTCCAAAACAAACGGGTCAGACCCGTTTCTCTTATCCTTTAGAACCTTCTCTCAGCTCTAACCTCTGAAGCTTTCTCAAACAGACCTCCATGGCCTCTGAGCACCCACGCCACCACAGGCGGTGGTCCGACGCTAAGTGTCACCGAGCCCTCTCTCTAATCTCTGAATCTCTCATGGCCGAAGCTTAAGCTTCCACCATCTCCGATCCTCATCACCACCACAGACGGTGGTTTCACGTCTTAAAGGAAACGGAGCTTCCAAGCTCCACCGTGACACCCACAGACTGCCACCACTTCGGGGATGCTCATCCCCTCTCTGCATCTTAGTCTAACCCGAGACCAACAACCACGTCTCTTCTGAACCCAAATCAAGATCTTACCGATACTCTCTACTCTCAAACCACTCTCCGATCTACAAGAAGTTGATGCGGAGGTGAAGGGTCTCACGGATCTGCCAAGAACCGAGACCATGGTGGCGCGTGAACAAGTGTGTGCAAAACAGAGGGTAGGGTAAGAGCTTGATATATGTGTTTGTGTGCTCGGTGTTTGAGGCTTTATTTATGAAAATGAAGCTGTTATAGGAAATAGGGAAATAGAGTGTGTGTGTGTGGTGACTCTGTGAGGATGTGTACAGAGTGAAAGTGTAAAAAACAGGGATAGGAAATAGGGAAATGACGGATGGGTTTAAGGTTTACCCAGTTGATGTACTCTCTTTGCTTTTTGTTCTGCTTGATGATGGTGGTTCTTGTTGTTGTTGGTTCTGGCTTGTGGTTGCTTCGGTTGGAGCTGAGCTTTGGTCTGATTCTTTATTGTGGTCTCTGCTTCTCCTTTTTCTTTCTTGCTTTCTTTGCTGGTCCTTTGGGGTTCTTGCAGTGAGCTTTTGAGGTGTGATTTTGTTGGGTTTTTGTGAGGCTTTCTTAGGTTGGAGACACAGAGTGAGTGTTTGTTACATGCAATCAAAAATAAAAAATTATGTATTTGAAAACATTGGTAAAAATTTGCATGGATGGTAATTATAAAAATATGTATAATATTTTTTTAAAACTAAAATTATGTGCTTGTTTATACGGATCATTCGACCATTAGCTGTCCATGCATTAATTCGTGCTGACCAAGCATGAGCCGGCTGCAGATAGAGCCTCTACTAGAATAGTGTGCTGTCCAAGCAAAAATTTGTGCTTGGCGGCGGCAGATGTGTCGAAAATTTACCGCATGTTGAATACTCTTCAACCAAAATGTGAGGATACTTGGGCAACACTCACCAATAATCAATTGACCTTAAGCACTCTCAATAAATGTTAGAATAGTTTGGTAAATTTATCAAGAGATAAACATTATGGGACCAAATTAAAATAAATGTGAAATTGTTGAATCCAAATAAAACCAGTGACAAGCATTTTTTAATAAATCTTACTAACTTCTTACATCAAATGATAACTTTGAGTGCATGTCAAGATTAGTTACTATTCTAACTGTTGCTCACCAGAGCAATCTTGCAAACTCCAGTAATACGGTAGATATGATCTTGAATGCCTCTCGAGAGAAAACAATTGCCAATTTAAGAAATAAAGCTCATTTTAATGGCAAGCCCTTAATCCATAAATTTCTCATTTTCACAGTAATTCAATCAACTTAAACCTTATTTTTGTCTATGAATATTAAAATGAAGAGAATTCTAAGATGTTTAATGTCACATCAAAATAAATTGACAAGACTCTTAATTTAAATCTAGGGTTTTCAACCAAATTTGAGGCCGGAGAAAATATGATATCTACATGGATTATATTATGTTATCAACTTTCTCAAGTGCACCTATAGTGTGCAAAATATAAATAAAGTTGGATTACATACAAACATAACTAAATATATAAAGTTCTAAAACAAAACCTAAGATGGTAGGTAAAGAAATAAAAGTAAATAATTAATAGTAGATCTAATTATAGAAATATTTATACTTGAGAATTGCGCTTGAAATTAGTGAGTAATTTCTCAATGTTTTCAATCACACTACAATATTCTAATATGGAAAATTATTGTGTACTCCCAGAGTAGCATAAATGCGTACTCCTTCCTCTCACATGAATAGTGAGTCCCACCATAAATTTAATTAGTGAGACCCACCATTTATATGAGAGGAGAAAGTACACATTTATAGTATTTCAGGAATACTTAATAATTTTTCTTCTAATATAACTTTAATATACTATAGAACTAAGTGATCAATAAAATAGCTAAAACTTTATAACTATGACTATTTTATTGAATAAAATTATTAAGAAGTAGAAGTGTAGACGTAGAGATCAAGATACTTTGAAAAGTAAAGGAAAAAAACTTTCAAAATGAACAGGTCATTTGTTTTGACTTGTGGGTCACCCGGACTTTCACTAGCCAAAAAACCCAGAACCATAATCTTGACCCTCTTGCCATTGTGCAAGCAAAACCCCTTAAAACCCTTGAAATGACTTCCTATAAATTCACACCTTTGGTTTAACCCTATGTCAGCAGCAAAAGTCTCTAAGGCTTCAGGCCATAGCTTCTCTCTACCTCTCTCTCTCTCTCAGATATTTGAGTGTTTGGTTTAGAATTATAATGGTGATGAGAATAAGATCGCAGTGCTGAATGGTTTTGATAAATCATTAGAGCATTAGTATCTGTTTGAACCGGTGTTTGTTGCGTTTTGTGTTTGCATTTTTTTATTTTTTTTTATTTTTTTTTGCAGCATGCGTCAGGGGACAAATTTCACTGTTATATTTCACTGTCATGCTACTGATCATAAACAGTAACCGTATATATTTGACTTTTCAGCCCCTTTTCATCACACTTGTGGGTCCCGTATACTGTTCACGAGACTTACAAACTTCACTTTTCAGTAACTTTTTTATTAAAAATTAGTCCTACAATACTATTCACATATTTAAAAATTATTTTGTTACAGTATTTTCAGTTTTCAATTTTAACAAAATAAGTTCTATCCAAACGAACTCTTAGTATTGGTGATGCTAAAAAATTAAATTGCTATTATTAGCACCACCAACTACAAAAATGGGAGCACATTACTTGAGCTAAATGTATATGTTTTAGCTTCTAAACTAGAGTGCACAGCCCTCTCAAAGGTAAAAAAAACGAATTATATTTTATTTATGCGTTCATAACGATGAAAAATATTTTAATAATTTCTTTTCCTTTTTCTCTTTTATTACCGTTGCAGCTCTCAGTCTCTCCTCTCTCAGCTTTCTCTCTTCTCTTCCTCAGATTCTTCTTTCTTCTCCTTTCCTCCAAATTCTAACCAACCAAACAGACTGCAAATTCTAAATCAAATATGCAATTTTCAATTCCAACATAAACCCATAAATCCACTGCTGCTGCGGGCTTCTTCTTTTTCTACCGTGAGCTTCTTCCTCTTTTGCTGTGGCCTCTTCTCTCATTTTGTGTGTAATATATCTCTTTCTTCTTGTCTTTTGGGTGAAAAAGAAGAACTATCTTTTAGTCTGAGGTGAAGAAGAAGAGCTGAAGAAGAGACAAGAGTGTGAGTGGAGTAAAAGAAAAGATATTTGACGGGAATGGGGAAGAAACGTGGGCGACCGAGAAATAAAGTGAAGGAAAAAAAAAAGGGGAGTTAGTGGGACACGTGTTTATCATGTAATGAAATTTAGTAAATAAAAATTACAATTATGTTACAACACAACCAATTATTACAAAATTTTGAGTTAAAAAAATATTATTGATGGTGATTATTGACTATCATGATTGAGAAATTATTTTAGTAAAAAAAATGTATATATATAATTTGGGGTTAAAAAAATATTATTATTACACTAAATGATTATTTGCAATCATATGAAGGTGACGATGACAGTAATTATGATTGTTGTTTATTATAGTAGATATATTATTTTATAGTCTTGTTTATATTATTTTATTGTGTTGAAAGTTAAAATAAAACCACTAGTGTAGGATGGTTTGTAAAGTGAGAAGGTAAAATTATGCCTCCACCAATGTGAATGCTCTTATATAAAATTTCATTGTAGCTTAATCTTTCAAAATTTCATCTTTAATATCATCTTTATGCTTTGTTGGTGCATATTATCTTAGAGGGTGGTATAGAATTTTCTGGTAATAATGCTCTGATTTAAAGAATTTGAGAATACTCCCACAATTACTGGTTTGGTTCTTGCACTGTCCTAGAATTATCACTTGAACGACCATACATTTGAAATGGTATTTTGCTTAATTCTATATGATCAGTTGAGGCCAGTGATGATCTAAAACGATTTTGCCTACATCGGATGATTATCTGTTGTAAGATAATGATATCCCTGGAATATTTGAGGCCTTTCTATGAAGTTGTATTTCTTCAAGTCAATTGAAAAAAAGGAAAAAAAAAAAAAATCGTGTTCTAGACTTTTAGGGGTTGTTGTTTATTAATTTTTTTAAATGTTAATATGAGAATAATAAAGTGACCATAACAATTTCATAATAAATTTTATGCAATAAGTTATTGGCCTGTTATTGGTGGGTAAAAGATATTAATATTAAACCTGAATTAGAATTAATAACAGTTTACCGCATAAGATTTATTGAAAAATGTTGTTAATGTAGCATTATTTATATTTATTGAACTCGAATTCTTATGAGTCTCAAATAAAAGTATTTAATATTTTAATTAAGGGGTCAAAATAGGTTAATTTAATAAATAATATATATTTTTTTAAAAAATATATAATATTTTTAAGTCAAGTAGTAACACAACATATTAATTTAAAATATTTATTTATATAATTTTTTTTTTGGACAAGTGGCGGTGGTCCTAGGACCACTCTCACATTCAAGTAGAGCCGCCAGTGTCTTGTTTGATCATAAGTGTCAACAAATATCTTATGTCATACTAGTGATGCAGCTGTGGCTAGTGGCTACCTTCTGGTGTTGTGTGCAGATGACTGAAAACCAAGTGCAGTGAGCGGGCGCAGTTGTAAAAGTTCTTTCATGATGAAACTGTAGTTTTCTTTCAAGTTCCTTCCCCATGTTCTAGTCCTGCACAGCTCAGAGGTCATTAGCACTATGGAGTTCATGGAGGTCAATACAATCAAGATTACGTTGTGTTTTTTGGAAGTGGTTTGCTGGATCTTGAAGGTATTAAGTTGATCTGTGAACAATCTTTTAGTTTTTTATTTATTTATTTATTTTAAAGATGTAATTGTGTTGTTTTAGTTTGCTGTGTAACTTTGTGAGAAATGTCCCCATCTACTCTGTTCTTCTTCGTACATTTTTTCCACCGGAAGTAGATGAAGAGAGTTCCTTCTGCTATATATTTCTCTGTTTGAAATACAAGTGTAGACGCATTTAGTAGACTTCGGAGCAGTTGGAAATCCCAACAGGTACTGCTGGAGCAGTGGATCACGATCTGTTGGGGTATCTGGAAGAGCTGAAACGAGGTTCGGCACGGAGGAAAGAGGCGCCCTGGGCTTACAATAGTGAGAAGCTCGCTGAAACTTCTGGATGATTTTCAATCAGCTCAGGAGAAGCTAACTAGACCGAGAATAGAATGCCAGAACAGAGCTACATGGAAGCCACCACTGCCGGGCTCCTCAAGTTCAACGTTGATGGTGCACTATTCCCAAAATCTAAGCAGTCCGGCGTGGGGGTCATTGTGCGAGACGAGGAAGGTAACGTGATGGCAGCCATGTCTAGGAAGCTGAGGTTACCCCTCGGCGCTCTAGAGACGGAGGTGAAGGCCCAAGAGATCGGGGTGGAATTTGCCAAGGAGGTAGGGCTCAGGGACGTGGTGTTTAAAGATGATTCGCAGTTGATAATCAATGCCGTTCATGGTATTGGAGAGGCAGAGGCTTCCATCCTGAACGTCATCCATGGAGTGCTACGGACGGCCCAACGCTTTAAGACTTTTGATTTTTTACATGTTAAAAGGCAGGGGAATGCCCCTGCCCACCTGTTAGCTCAACATGCTCAAAATGTTGAGGACGTGATTGTATGGCTGGAGGACTGTCCAGTCCAGTGGCACATGCGTGTGCTCATGATGTATCTATTTTACAGCGTTTTGAATGAAGTTTTGAGTATTCCCTATCAAAAAAAAAACAGGCCTGGCTAGGTCCAAAACAAACGGGTCAGACCCGTTTCTCTTATCCTCTAGAACCTTCTCTCAGCTCTAACCTCTGAAGCTTTCTCAAACAGACCTCCATGGCCTCTGAGCACCCACGCCACCACAGGCGGTGATCCGACGCTAAGTGTCACCGAGCCCTCTCTCTAATCTCTGAATCTCTCATGGCCGAAGCTCAAGCTTCCACCATCTCCGATCCTCATCACCACCACAGACGGTGGTTTCACGTCTTAAAGGAAACAGAGCTTCCAAGCTCCACCGTAACACCCACAGACTGCCACCACTTCGGGGATGCTCATCCCCTCTCTGCATCTTAGTCTAACCCGAGACCAACAACCACATCTCTTCTGAACCCAAATCGAGATCTTACCGATACTCTCTACTCTCAAACCACTCTCCGATCTACAAGAAGTTGATGTGGAGGTGAAGGGTCTCACGGATCTGCCAAGAACCGAGACCATGGTGGCGCGTGAACAAGTGTGTGCAAAACAGAGGGTAGGGTAAGAGCTTGATATATGTGTTTGTGTGCTCGGTGTTTGAGGCTTTATTTTTGAAAATGAAGCTGTTATAGGAAATAGGGAAATAGAGTGTGTGTGTGGTGACTATGTGAGGATGTGTACAGAGTGAAAGTGTAAAATACAGAGATAGGAAATAGGGAAATGAGGGATGCGTTTAAGGTTTACCCCTGTTGATGTACTCCCTATGCTTTTTGTTCTGCTTGATGATGGTGGTTCCTGTTGTTGTTGGTTCTGGCTTGTGGTTGCTTCGGTTGAAGCTGAGCTTTGGTTTGATTCTTTATTGTGGTCTCTGCTTCTCCTTTTTCTTTCTTCTTTCTTTGTTGGTTCTTTGGGATTCTTGCAGTGAGCTTTTGAGGTGTGATTTTGTTGGGTTTTTGGGAGGCTTTTCTTGGGTTGGAGATAGAGGAAAACGAAAAAAAAAAAAAAAAAGAGTGACTGTGTGAAAATTAAAAATATGCGATTGAAAATATTTGCAGAAATTTGTGTGGATAAAAAAATATGTAAAAATATTGTAATATTTTTTAAAAACTGAAATTACGTGTTTAAATGGATGCCATGCATTAATTCGCACAAAACAAGCATAAGGCGGCAGCAGATAGAGCCTCCCTTTGAATAGTGTGCTGTCCAAGCATAAATTTGTGCTCGCCGGCGGCTGATGTGTCGAAAATTGACTGCATGATGAATACTCTTAAACCAAGTGTTGCGATACTTGGGCATACTCACCAATAATCAATTGACCATAGGCACACTGAATAAATGTTAGAATAGTTGGGTAAATTCATCAAGAGATAAACATCATGGGACCAAATTAAAGTAAATGTGAAATTGTTGGACCCAAATAAAACCAGTGATAAGAATTTTTTGATAAATCTTACTAACTTCCTATATCAAATGATAATTCTGAGCACATGCCAAGATTAGTTACTATTCCAACTGTTGCTCACCAGAACAATCCTGCAAATTCTAGTAATATGTCAAATATGATCTTTAATACATCTCGAGAGAAAACAATTGCCAATTTAAGAAATAAATGGCAAGCCCTTAATCGATAAATTTCTCATTTTCACAACAATTCGATCAACTCAAACCTTATTTTTGTCTTTGGATATTAAAATGAAGAGAATTCTAAGATGTTTATTGTCACATCAAAATAAATTGACAAGACTCTCAATTTAAATCTCGAGTTTCCAACCAAATTTGAGGTTGGACAAAATATGATATCTATATGGATTATATTATGTTATCAACTTTCTCAAGTGCACCTATTGTGTGCAAAATATAAAAAAATTTGGATTATATACAAAGATTACATAAAGTTTAAAAAACAAAACCTAAGATGTTAGGTGTCGTGGACGTTTTGCGATAAGGGCCAAAAATGTGATATTAACCCAAATCTCCCATTGGGTTCTTTAGAAGTGTTTTTTGTGGAGAATCAAGCCCAAAATTCCAAATTTATAATGAACAAAAGGCTAATGATGCTTTGACAAGAGAGAATCAGAATACTAACAACAAAAGTGCAAAAAAAGCATAAAAACATAATAGGTCTGAAATTTCGACCAACAGTCACCGAGAAGAGGAAATTGAGAGAGATTGTGACGAAGAGAGGGAAGGTTCTCCTGTACCCATATTTCCACCCCTAAGGTTCAGAAGTGTGAGAATGTTTATATGGGGAAAACGTGGTTCAAAAGGTTTGAAACTTCGACCCCCAGTCACTAAGAAGAGGAAATTGAGAGAGGTTGTAAGGAAGAGAGGGAAGGTTCCCTTGTACCCATATTTCCACCCTCAAACTTTGGAATTGTGAGATTATTGACTGGCTGAATGAGTTTTTGCTATGAAGTTTCAGGTATGTGGGTAGAACGTGGTTAGTTTATTTTGAATCTGATTGGGGCCTTTTGTATTGAACTTAAGGTGCTCTAAGTGACTATTTTTGGTCAATAGAAAAGGTTTTGAACCCCAAGGTATCAATCAAATAAGCTATGGTCAAATTTGATTTAATTGGGTAAGAGGAATGCCTTGCTTTTTGCATTTTTTTTTTTTTTGAAATAAAGTAGCCAAAACTCATGGGTTGATGTTTCTTAGACATGGCAGGTCCTTGGAGATTGCATTTAGTTGTTGAAGCAGACAAGGCCAGCCATTTAGGATCAGCTTTGTGTTTTAGGCAAAATAATAGTAGAGTAGAAAAGTTGGGTCATAGTCACCCAGAGCATCAAAACTGTTTTGAGGTGAAAATTTTGGATACAAGACCTCTTCCATGAACCTGAGGTATTACCAGTGTCCCTTACCCACTTGGTAGCACGCATAAGCTGGACTCATGTAAAAGGTCCGAAAGGAACCGACCCATACCCTCCAAACCACACTTCCTCAATTTCCCCTATAAGTCGCATGGGTTTAGGTCATGCTTAAAAGAATAAAATAAAATAAAATACATGAATTGAGCCCATAAAGAAGTCGGGCTTGGTTGAATTGGGCTTGTACAAAATATGTCGTGAAAATGGTTATCAACATTAGGTAAAGAAATAAAAGTAAAAATTAATAGTAGATCCAATTATAGAAATATTTATACTTGATAATTGCACTTCAAATTAGTGAGTAATTTCTCAATATACAATAGGACTAAGTGATCAATATAATAGCTAAAATATTAAAACTATGACTATTTTATTGAATAAAATTATAAAGAAGTAGAAGCGGAAAGATATACTCTGAAAAGTCAAGGAAAAAAAGTCTCAAAATGAAAAGTTCATGTGTTGAAAAATGCTTTGGCTTGTGGGTCACCCAGACTATGACGTGTCAAAAAACCCAGAACCATAAGCATGACTGTCTTGCCATTGTGAAAGCAAAACCCCTAAAAACCCAAGAAATGGCTCCCTATAAATTCACACCTTTGGTTTAACCCCATCTCAGCAGCAAAAGTCTCTAAGGCTTCAGGCCATAGCTTCTCTGTACCCCTCTCTCTGTCTCTCTGTCTCTCTCTCTAAACGCCATCACTGAGTAATCTCTGTTTTCCCTTTCATTTCATGTCTTATTTTCAAAATCAATTTTTATTGCGTGAAGCTTAATTATTGGTTTTGTTTTTATCGCTGTAGTGGGTAGTATTATTGTGAATGTCAACCATTTTATGGAAAATTTAGCGAGTGTTTAGAAGAGAGCTTGAGTTAGATTGTTTGAATGTATATGATATACGCGTGAATGAAAAAATATGTAAAAAAATGTGTAAAATTATTTTAAATGTGAAAATATAAATTAAAACTCACTCACCAAACAAAGCCTTAAATAACTTTACAGGTCTCTACTTGATTGGCTTTTTAAATTATTGCTCGGTTGACACGTATTGAAGCCTTATCATTTCCAAACCTTTCTTTATGCAAACTTGTCTCTTACCTTTTTAAACTTATATTTTATCCATTTGGTTTTTGCTATTTTTATGTTTGATTTCTCTCTCTTTCTCCATTTCAAGCTTTTTCTTTGCTTGATTATTCCCTATTGTTTTGTTCTTTTTGATAATTTTATATGGTAAGTTGAGGCCAGTGATGATCTAAAACTATTTTGCCTACATCGGATGATAATCTGTTTTAAGATAATGATATCCCTGAAATATCTGAGGCCTTTCTATGGTGTTGTAATTCTTCAAGTCCATTGAAAAAAGGGGAAAAAAAAATCATGTTCTAGATTTTTAGTGGTTGTTTATTGCTAGAGACATATTAGCCCATTAGTATAAGCCCAAGCTTAATTTTACTTTATGTGCAAGCCAAGTCTCCTACTTGTACTAGAAGCCTATTAGTCTAGGGTTTAGTTTACTATATATACATATGTTATGGTTCATTGTAATACAAGATTTGTACTAAACTCTAATAAATTATTGATGTAGCCCTTTAGGGATTCCTCCGTGGATGTAAGCCGTTAGGCTGAACTACAAAATTCTAGTGTGTTATTGTATTCTATACTTTATGTTTTCGCTTCCACATCCATACTTTCATATTCAACATAGTGTATCAATGCTAATATTTAACATGGTATCAGAGTCACCTTCCTATGGCCTTGGTTTTCTGTCTTTATAGTGTATTAAGAGCAATCTTTGTCTTCCTTAGTATTTCTTCGTTGCGTTTATCTTCTTTGGCTTCCCACTGCTGCCGTCAAATCTCTCCAGTATAGTCATGTCACTGATAAAAGTCGCATCAACACTGCAAGACCATTGCCTTCCTTAAACCATCGTCACAGACCCAAATTTCATTCAAGGGATCTTCTCAACCTTATCAAATCTCAAGATTTCATCAAGATTCCATCTTAAATTTGAGAGGAGGTGTTAGAGATATATTAGCTCATTAGTATAAGCTTAAGCTTAATTCTACTTTGTGTGCAAGCTAAGTATCTTACTTGTACTAGAAGCCTATTAGTATAGGGTTTAGTCTATTATATATGCATATGTTATGGCTCACTGTAACACAAGACTTGTACTACACTCTAATATATTATTGATGTAACCCTTTAAGGATTCCTCCGTGGATGTAGGCCGTTAGGCTGAACCACGTAATCATTGTGTGTTATTGTGTTCTATACTTTATGCTTTTGCTTCTGCATCCATATTAGCATATTTAACATGGTGTATTAATGCTGATATTTAACATTTATTAATTGTTATTACTGTCTTATGTTTTGTGGAAGTTGCTTTCAAAGTTTATAATGTCATATTTTCCACTTGGTATTGAACTCATAAAGTATTTTTAACAGATATTTTGGCCATTTCTTTTTCATTTTTGTAAAGTTCTCAGTTTTTTTACTTATCCAAAAAAAATTGATCATTTGGTTATAAAGCAATGGCTTGATAAGACAATTTGAAGCTATTATCCTTCCTTCTCCTTTCATTTACAGGCCAAAATGGCTATTTATCACTGAATTGGAAAATATGTATAGATCTACTACTATTTGCGAAATATTTACCAATCTACCACCTTTTTGAAACTCGAATTTGCTGTGTAGCTCGAGTTTTAAAAACTTGAGCTCTTTAAAAAAATAGCCTTGAAACTCAAGTTCTTTAAAAAAATAGCCTTCAAATTTGCCGTGCTACTTTTTATAGAACTCGAGTTTCACAAAAACTTTTCAAAATTTTTCAATGGAACTTGAGTTCCATGATCCTGAGTTTTATGGAAAACTCGAGTTCCCCAAACTCAAGTCCCCAATTAGTGGTAGATGTTGGAAAAACATTGTTTCTATTTCATATAAAACATACGCAACGGAAAATTAACGGATCTACTTCATTCGTGATTGACAACATGCACCATGTAAATTTCAGAATTTAAGAACAAGAGAGTGTACCTTGAAGCGGTAAATTTCAAAACAAAGATTAGAAGAACTTGGGAACACTTTTAATCTTCACTCCAATTCCACTAACGCCCAAGAAGTGTGGTCTCTCAATCAGTTTCTAAGGGAGTATTAGAAAGTGGCGTTCTCTCACATATACACACCATTTCACAATTGTGTCTGATTTTTTTTTTTTTTAATTCTATATGTTTCTCCCTTTGTATCTAACTGGTTATCTAATTGGGCTAGCCTTTTAAGTCTTTCCAATTGGGCTTAAGTATGTGGCTTGGAGTGGGACCAAAAAGGACCAATAAGACACTAGATCTAATGGGTCTTGGGCTTTTTTGTCAACTCTTGACAAGTCCAAAATTACCATTAATTATATCTAATACCGCTATATAAATATAGTTGCACTCTAGGCTTTATTTATAAATTATATCTCAAGACTTTATTGTACATGTAACTTCTTCATAAAATATTTGTAGTAATACAAAGTCATGAACGTAGACTGCCACTTTGAAGATTACTACATCTTAATTCCTTGAGTACCCGGTTTAGTCCTTTAAGTTATTCATCATATATTTGTGGAATCTAGTTCCACAAATATATACTTTAGTAACTCTTTACTAAAGTGGTTAGGCCTAACTCTCTAAATAATCAATCCTATTAAACTTATCTCAAGAGAATATTTTATATCTCCGTTAAGAGACTATGAATTCCATCTTGAGAATATATGTTCCATTAACATTAAATGTGACTGCCCAACATACTAAGGTTTTGATCGTTATATTAGATCTCACTCCTGATATATCAAAGCAACATACACTTCATGTTTAAGTCCATTATTCTCTCAGAATTAAGAGTTTATGTAAATAGAAGTCGTGAGATTTATTATTCATTTAACAGTCGTTAGGAGAATAAATCTCACAGCGGTCTAGTTCAATATGTTTTAACTTTTAAAACATATCAACATACCAAGTAGAAATCTTCATTTTCATGATTAAGACAAATCATCTTAGTTAATATGTTATAGTCTTCACAAATGAAATGCCCAATTTCATCACCGACTATGAACCAAAATTCTGAGTTTATAAAGATCTTGTGATTTATATCTTCTGTGACTTTTCACATAAATCACATACTATGCATTTCATGGACTATATGATAATGTCTCAATATTCATGTTACCATTATTTTTAGATAATAATAATATAACTTTATTAATCACAACATTAATATCATACATAGCATCATACAATAGGGTTTAAAGGCACACATCCTAACAGTATATCCTTATTGTGAGTAGACAAAAACTATCCCCCGAGAACCACCACAGATTACAACACAGTTTAATTGAATAGCTGGGAATAAACACTCCACAATGGGAAACTGAAAAAGTTGATTTCATTGATTATAAATATTACAAGTAAACTCCAAACATTTCCTCTACTAAAATTCCCTCATCCCCGTGGAATTGTACATTCTCTCCCTTATTAGATTGACCCCTTTTTTTTTTTTCCTTTCTTAAAAAACAAATCCCCTTCTTCTCTTGTTCCCCCCTTATTTATACACATACTTCTTGTCCCTATCTTTATAGCTGTCTTGTTGCCAACCAAAATTTCAAGGATATTTTTGTTACTTTATTGGTTTCCTCTTCTCTCTTATCCCTAAACTCTGTCTTTTGGTGGATATTTTTGCTGTTCAGACTATCTCATACGCATTTAATGTGGCAAAGGTTAGGTAAGGGCTCCCAAATTAACACAGATATAAAAATCTTCAACCTTCTTGTGTGTTCTGGAAGTTTCCCGTGGTCCTGGGCACCATCTAGAAGCTATATATGGATCATCTGTGTACCTCGCCTCAAGTGAGGTTAGTTCATTGCCTTTTCCACAGGAAACATTTTCCCTTTTTCGTTTATGAGGGATAGTTTAGCTTCTTCTTTTTCACAACCCATTACCCCATTGGACTCCCCTCATGCATGCAGGCTTGGCCCAGTTCATTCCAATGGACCAATCCACTACTGGGCTTAAAGTCTGGACGGGGATTTTTCTACTCCCCACACTAGCCCCCCACGATCTCCAGGTCATTATAATTGAAATGGGGATCGTGGTTCAAGAAAAAAAAATGAAACAATCATTAACTGGCATTTATGAACAGTGGCAGCGTCAAGTCATTAATGCCATGGATATGCTCAAGTTTCTCGCCCACAATCATTGGCACGCGTCATTAATGGACGATTAGATGGGGATTTTGGAAAATGGAAAAACGAGTGGGAAAGGAAGAGTTTCTATCCATCCTTTCCTCTCTCGTATCTCCCTCTATATAAAAAGCTCAAACCTCCAAGCTTTGTTTCTTCTTTATTGATCTATTATAAAAAATTCCAGCAAAGCAAAAACTTCTCTCTTCTGCCTCTTTCTCTAGTGACCTTCAGGTGACCTCTAGTGCATCTTTTGCTTCCTCTCTTCGTTGTAAGTCCATCTCCTCTTTTTTCTTTAGAATTTAGCTTCGTCCCATCAACTTTTCTCCTAGTTTTTTTTGTTTCTTCATTTTCTTTCATTTCTGCCCGTATTGTATAACTTTTCTAGCCTAGGGGGCAGTTTAAATCTATGGTTGATACTCTTGAGATTCTAAGAGAGTTTAGAAGGAAGTACAATGATAATAGCTTAATTTTGCATTTTTATATCATTATTAGAAAGCATTATTATACTTATTTTGAGTTAATTCATGTATTTTATAGTTGGTTTTGGAATAATGCTAAATAATCAATTTTGTGCTTAATTGAATTTTAATGCATGAATTTGTTTTTTGTAGGATGATGAAATTAAATAAGTGGATTTGTGCAAAGAAGAAATCTAATGGACTTTAATTTTACAAGGGCCATGATGAAGTCAAAGAATGCTAACCCAATTGTGAGAGATAGGGGAAATTGCCTCGTAAAAAAAGAGAGATTTTTTGGAATGCTTTTTAAGGCACCTCTCTTTTTGGGTAAGCGGTATGGAGTCGTCATTTATTTTTTATGTACAAAAAATAAGAAAAACTAAATACAAATTTACATAACTGAATGTTCCATTCATTGATTGAATAAATAAAAAATACAAGTTTGAAAAATTGAATTTTATATTGCTTTGGGTCCTAGTTACAATCTACCAAAAATACATGGCCTTTTGTCCTAGTTACAATCTACCCAAGATAAAAACAAAGATAAAGTTAAGTCTACTTAACCAAAAATCTAAATCCGAATGCTAGGTTTCGAAATGGGAAGGTTTTAAACACTCATTTTGCCTAGACAGAATCTGGTCTTCTAGAATCTTGTGACCAGTGTACCATTTTACGCATGACGTGAATGATATGTTGAACATGTGAAACAAAAATTAAATCACACAAATTTATTTATGAACAAAGTCTCTTCTTTTGTTGAAAAATTTAGATATGTTTTTTTTGGTAAAAAAAATTGATTTTGGGTTTTTAAAAAATACCAAATCTGTTTTGTAATATGTAGAAAAAAGTGGTTTTTGGAGGTAAAAATTCAAATCTGTATTGATGATTAAAAGAAATTGATTTTGGGTTTGTAAAAAAAATCCGATCTGTTTTTGATTAAAAAAAAATGGTTTTGACTTTGTAATTTAAAAATGATTTTTTGAAGAGAACTTCACCCATAATATGAATTTATGGAATCATGAATAAACAAAACAAACACAAGCACAAATATGTTTAATCTTTTCTTTATTTCAAAAATTTGCATATGTTAAAGAAAATTAGATTTGAATCCAAGAAAAATACAAATAAGTTTTTAATTGAGAAAAATTTAGATATACATCTTAGAAAGATGCAGATCCTTTTTTTGATTAAGAAAAAGTATGATCTACATCTTATAGAGATGCAGATCTTCTTTCTATCTTTTTTTTTTTTTTTTAAATTTAATAGAAAGTGTCGGGACATATGTGATTGGATGTTAGGAACATATGTCAACATTTTATGCAATTGGCTAATCCTTTGACAAAACGCTCTTTACTTGTAATTTGGTAGATCTAGGATGTGTCTAACACTTCAAAGAACAAGAGTTCAAGTCCAAGTATTGAAACCATACAAATCTGTCCAAGATTCAAGTGTGAAAGTGTTGTTCATTAAAGCTTGACAGCTAGCATCTATCGAGATTTAAAGAGTTGTTCTAGCCCATGGCTCGACAGCTAGGGTATCTGTCCAAGTTTATGAAATTCAGTTTTCTGGACTGTTTTTCATCAAATTCGTGATTATGTGTTTAGGCTTTCTTTTCTCACAACCTTAAACATATATAAGGATTATTTTAAGGGTCGTATCAGGACACACAGTTGAGAGCATAATTGCACAAGAACATAATTCCATAAGTTGACCAGAAACCTAGTTTGCCCTAGTTCTGAAAGAAGCTACTACGTCTTTGCGCCTTAAGGTTTTGTAATCAAGTGCTTCTTAATATTCATTGTTAATGAAGTGAAGAACTTTGCAGCTAACATTCTTCTTCCTCAAGTTGGTGAGTGAGTCACGTACTGGGATTTGTGTAAATGAGTTAGTCACATACTGGGATCTGTGCATTAAATGGTGGCATTCATATATTGAAGAGTTCAGAGGTTCTGAAGCGGTATAAGATTTTTACTGTAAGCTCATTTATAGGGATTGTAGAGTTTAGGGAAAAAGGTTTTGTACTAGATCTGAAACTTGTTTACTATAGTGAATTGCTTTTCGAGAAAGTTTCCCTCCAAGTTTTTTACTGTGAAACTATTTTGTTTCATTAGTTTTCCTGGGTCATCATATCTTGCCTTATTTACTTTTCCACTGCATATGATTTTCACATGATATTGATGTTTGTTTATTTTAACGAGTTTTATTCATAATAAATATAATTAACTACATGGGTTTAAAACTTGTTAATTCTATCAACTGGGGTCTAAATTTCCCAACAGAAAGTATTGTTCACATGCAAATTATTGGCATTCAAGAAAAATATTATAATAATTACATAAAAAAAATAACAATAACAATTCATGTTATGACTATTTGAAAAAGAAAGAGATATAACATGCATAATCACATCATAAGAAAAAGGGTTAAGGAACAACCTCTTGCATGAGCACTCTTTGTTCTTTTGAGGATGTTTTAGGGTTCAAAGAAATTTGTTCAATTCTTTTTGATACCTAAAAACTCTAATTTAGGCAGCAAGACTCAGGAAGGGATAAAAAAATATGAGTGATTTGAGAGCCTAAAACGTATGCCTCTCAGAGTGTAGCCAATTTTTTTTTCTTAATTATGAGGTTTAGCCTCTATTTATAGAGGTCAGAGGACTCTAAAAAATAGGTATGGATGATTAGGGTTTGAATCTGGACGCATCCTTTTGCGAAAAGGTCAAAAAGGGTAAGCCTTATTGTCATCCGAAGGTCATTGGGCCAAAGTCCACTCAAAGGAAATCCATCCCTTTTGGAGTGCCATTCGACACTCCAAATGTGCCATTCGGCACTCCAAAAGTTCCGAATTGGCCTTTGAAGTCCGAACACTCTTTCCTATTTGGGTGCCATTTGGACACATCTTCTAGTGTTTTTTGGCCGATTCTTGTACCTAGACACATTTCCATCCTTAGTCTATGATTTTTCCATCTCTTTTTGGATAATTCAAGCTATTTAAGAACAATTATCTTGAACAATTATCTTATGGATAAATCCCTTAAAATAAATCCTGATAAAGTTCAGATTATCCACAATTTTATTGTTATCCAATTATCCCTTTTATTCCTATGCATGGATCCCTATCTTAAACATTAATTATCAACCAATCACAAAATTATTTAATTAATTTCAACTGTTCAACCAATCAGAATTAATTTAAACTAATCATGTGTGGTCGAATCGTAGTAGACACCATGCATGCTGACCGTGCAAACTTGATCATGCGATATTTTTCGATCCAATGGTCCGATTTGAAAACCTGAAACACCGTTGCGACCGTTAGAATCTCAAGATCATTTTGATGATATGTAATGAATGACATGATGCATGTAATGCAAAGACAAAGTGATGCATGTAATGCAAGAACAAATTGATGCATGTGATGCAATTATGATTATTGGGGTACATGGATGGTCATTCGAGTCAGTTGCCTTGATTAAATTATGAGTGCAAAATTGAGTGTCTACACCAAATCCAAGTCCAATTCGGATTAAAATTTCAGCTTGCACACCAGATAGTATTTGGAGCATAACTTTCGGCTCAAATGTCCAATCAAGATGATTCAAGTTGGGCTGGAAAGCTAACTTGAAGGGATACAACTTAGTAGTTTACCAAAAGTCCAAATTATGAAGTTAAATGAGCCAAAAATATCAGTTAATTGAAGTCTAAAAACCTGGGATTTTCTCCAAACGGAAATTCAACTTGTAATAGGATTCCTTGACCTATTTAAAGGCTCTTTAGGGAAAAATTCAGCAGGGAGCTACAGTAGAAAATAATTTATGTTTTCTTAAAACTTCTTTACAGTTTTTAGAGTTTTATTTGTGTTATGACTTGCTAGAAGCCTTGCTAAAGAAAGCGGTGAAACCCAACTATATATTAATATGTTCTTAACAATTATTTTATGGTTTTAATGCTTATATTTTTATGTTTTTGATAGTTTTACTCATCTAGAAAAGTGTTTAGTTCTGTATAATTCTTTGATTTATTGTAAACCCCGGGCACATTAAATGCTTAGTATTCCCTCTAAACTAATTCACTAGTTTTGTTTTGCCTAAAATCAATCAATTTCATGGAACTCCCTTAGACAATTAATTATTGAGTTTTTATTGTTAAATCATCTTACTAAGATCATCCTTCGTATGCATTTTAGTTGAGTTATAAAATAAATATTGTTAAGACTACCAATAGATGTGTTATGTGTGGACCCCTAAATCTTAGTGCCTTAATATATTGTTACTTTCTCTCAATTTAAATTACTTTTACTAAACCATAGAAAATCTCTTCAATTAAACTTTATTATTTTAGTTTTATTCTCTTGTGATTTGCTAATCAATTCCCTTTTCCCTGTGGATTCGACCTCGGACTTACCGAGTTATTATTTCGAGACAATCATGTGACTTAGGAGCATTATTTAATTCTCAGCAAGTTTTTGAACTTCCTTAAGGATGTTGAAGAACTTCCTTGAGGATGTTGAAGTGAGGTATTTCTCGGAATCCGAGGCAATACTCTCTAAAGGGGAGGGCAGAGTGGTAATCCCACTCGTTGCCATTGTAGAAGGGAGAGTTAGGATTCCTATGAGTGACCTGCTTACCAATTTTTTACGCCATTTTAAGGCTTGTCCTGATCAATGTACCCCCAATGTATTTAGGATTATAAGTAGTGTAGATACCCTTAACTAGAGGCTCGGATTGAAGATTACTGAGCATGACATCAATTATATCTATAGTTTCCAAGATAGTAAAACCTTCGTGTTTTAGTTTAAGATTCGGCACGGAGAGGTGAGGCTTATCTCAAGCCTTCTAGATTCCGGCAAAGAAACGGAGGGAGACTATCTGATCGTCTCAGGGAATTGGTATCCCAATGGAATCCACTACCCCACTAGTGCAGGTAAAGCAGGTGGGTAAACATAATAGGATTTTCTTTTTACTAATTCACTACTACTAATTTATTTTCTACCCGAGCTAATTTACACATTCTAAATAACTAATATTTGCTCGTTTCTTTTTTAGAGGACCATGCTTTCAAGAAGAAGAGGCAGCTAATCAACTCCATAAATCTGAACAGGTTGCTGAGATCTCCGATCTACCTTCATATCGATTGTTAACTCCGCGCGGCCTACCTCATTCTCGGATACACTCCTGTGTACCGAAGCTTTCATGCTGCTAAAAAGGCTATCACTCTGAGGCATCCTCTGCTTCCATATATTGACATTCACTACAAAGGGTACATCTTATCCCCCTTTGAACGTGCTTGCTGAAAAGAAGGAAAATATCAGAGCAACACTCCTCCTTCTTTCACTCTCGTGGATCTTAGAGTCACAATTGCAGCACCAACCCCAACTGATTGTCCACGATGTCAAAGGAAGAAAAAGACAAGCAATGTTACTACCCGTAGCCCCTCACCACCTCGAGAGGAACTTGATGTTCAAACTGCCATCCCGTTAGATAAGTCTCCTGCCGAGATGACTATCCAGAGAAGTGGGTCGCTCTTGCACAAATATTACCCACTCCAATCATGCCAGACTCCTTTAGCCCTAACTACTAATGTTCCTACAGCCACCCAAGCTACTCCAATTACCACGATAGTAGAAACTCCTGCCCGTGAAACAAGGGCTGGACAGAAGCATCCCAAGGGAGCGGGCCAAACTTCTATAGCCCTTAACTCTGAAAACTCCTTTCCCCTGACCTAGGGGATTCTCGCATTGATGTCATGGGGGCTCCTGCCTACATACACTCCTTTACAGTAGACGAGGTTCCCCTTCCCACGACTGATAGGGTCAGGCCATGGAGGGAAGGCTGCAAGGGCAAGGTTGCTGAGAGTGTAGGCAAAGCTCTCCTCCTTCTTAAGGACATGAAGCACTAAGCCAAATGGGATGATGATTCCTTCCTACTTAATATGAAGAGGGAGGCCATTATGGTAATAAACTCTTCCCCTTCTTATTATTGCCTTCTCCATTTTTCTATCTTGTTTTTCTTTTAAAAAAAATATTATCTTCATTGTATGCCGAGGCATTAATGCTCTGTGGCGATCAAGGAGAGGTACCAGGTGGGTGAGGCCAGGGCCGAGAAATTGAGCAATGACAATGAAGATCATCTAAAGAAGATCTCAAATGTCATGAACAAGGTCTTGGAGTAGGAGAGGCTACGGTCCGAGGCTGAAGAAAACACCAAGACCATCATGGAGTGAGTAGAGGCTCTAGAGAAGGAACTGCAGGAGTCTAGGAAGGCTCTTGTAGATAGAGATGCCGAGCTGAAAAGCTATGAGGCAACTGATGATGCCAAGCTATAGTATGCTTTTTACCAGGGCCAGTATGACTACATTGCTACCATGAAGCCAGAGGTTTAGCAGAAGCTTTCAGTCTAGTTCTTTAGAGGTTAGACTATGGCCTTGGACAAGCTGCAAGTGGAGGCTTCCTCCTCTTTAAGGGTGGAGAATAACATAGCAGTCCCCAAGGAGCTGGTCATCATTCCAAACCTTGAGATCCAGGCCATCATTAATGATGAATATCCTGTTCTTAAGATTAATGGTGCTGGGCCTGTCGCAGCATTAAAAGGAAAGGCAACCATTTTCGCGTCCCTATGTTCAACCGAGGAACCTCCTCGTGTTTAGTTTTCTTTGAATTCTCTCTTATTTGAAAACAATTCTGTGGTTTGCCCGGTTTTGGGGGCTTTCATTTTGTAACTTACTACTTTAGGTGTTTGAAATTTTTATCCATGAAAATACTTCTATGTGTGTTTTTTTTATCTATCTATGCTTTATGCTTGTATTTCCCGATTTACTTAGACATCTATTTGTAACTTTTCTTTATTTCTTCCCATGGAGAGAATGCCATTATTCTTCTGTTACATTAACAATTTACTAAGTTTTGATAACGACTGATAATTGACTAATGGATCAAACTAAAATAATAAATTTAGGTAATCACTTACTCAAGATATTTGCTTTGTGGAACTCACTTCCTTCGAGGCTCGTTTTCTTTCCTATGTGAAGTCCTAGCATCGTTTTCTATTAGTGTCCTTAAAGTTAGGCTAAGGTAGAAAACTCAGTTCAAAACTCACTTGAGGTAAAGACAGGGTCTAGTACTGCGGGGTTTGCTTCAATAAAGTTTTAATTATGTTTTCAATTAGTGACCTTGAAGTCAAACTAAGGCAGAGAACTCAGCTTAAAATCTACCCGAGGCAAAGACAGGATCTAGTATCGCGGAGTTTGCTTTCTACATGTAATCTCAGCATTCCAATTTATGCTGTCAAAAAACTTGTTACTATTCATTGAACTTAGACAAAATAGTAGCATAAGTAATATACATCTTCTTACACAATAATCAAACGCAATACTTTTTCAAATTAAAAATATTCTATGGCCTTGCTATAGGTCTCTCATCTAAGTCTTCTAGTCGATAGGCTCTAGTCCTCGCAATGGATGTGACCCTGTAAGGCCCCTCCCAGGTTGGGCCCAACTTTCCCATAGTAGGATTCGAGTATTCCCTAAAACTTCTCTGAGCACCAAGTCCCTCGAAATTAGCTCCCTCTTCTTGATACCCTTGATATACCCTTGGCTTATCCTTTGTTGACAATTAGCCAACTTTGTCAAAGCAACATTGCGGTTTTCTTCTGTTAGGTCCAAATGCTTGCAAAGTAGTTGATCATTCTTCTCCACTTCAAACACATCTATTCGTGAAGTCAGCAGCTTTGTTTCCACGGGTATTACAACTTCTGCCCTGTGAATCATGGAAAAAGGAGTTTCTCTTATGGAGTGCCGCGAAGTAGTTCGATATGCCCATAGCACGCTCGATAGCTCTGCTGCCCATCATCCCTTTGAATCATTAAGTCTTTTATTCAACCCATCGACGATGGACTTATTAGTTGCTTTTGCTTGACCATTGCTTTAAGGATAACACAGGGTAGAATACCTGTTGGTTATTACTAACTCCACGCATCTGATACAAGAATTCTTGGCACACCAAACTGTGTCACAATATTCTTCTACATAAACCTCTTAACATCTATATCTCTAATATTGGTGAGGTGCTCGGCTTCTGCCCACTTAGTGAAATAATCTGTTGCTACTAGGAGCCATCTTCTACTACTTGTTGCCTTTGAAAAAGGTCCCACTATGTTTAGCCCCCACTGGGCAAATGGCCATAGGCTAGATATAGGATTAAATAGACCTCCTGCATGTTCGGCCACCAATATCCCTAAGTGAGGGATCGGTGCACCAATGACCTTCCTCCCGTATGACTCCTTCATATTCCTTCATGTAATTCTTCCAGAAGTACTTCAACTGACTCAAGGTGCATGCACAACAAATAGGGACCCAAGTATGACCTCTTAGATAACTTCCCTTCTTTAGACACCCAATACTGCGAAGATCTACATCTAATCCGTTCGACCTTTTTCCTGTCCTCAGGGAGAGTCCCATTTCAGAGGTAAGCTACACTAGGATCTGATGATGCAATGAAAATTAGTAGGGTGGATGCTTCGGATTCGAAAGGTCTACTGATTGTCCCGATGTCCTGAAAAAGAAAGAATAATTATCAAAGGTAACTGGGGTTACCGGCCAATAACCCTCTGATGACAAAGTTAGTTTCTTCCCTATTATTTTGGAGTTCCAATTTCTTAGGAATCATAGAACGTACCTTTGTCTTGTCTGATTTAACGTTTATATAGTGTCTTGAAGACAGTTACTACATTCATAACTTCCCCTAGTTTTGAGGAGGTATGAGGGTTCAAAGATAACTTCCATAACCGCTTAGGAGTTACGTTTTTCTTATGTAACGGTCACTGGAAATTACGAGTGTAATAAGGAGTTGTAGTGTCCATTTAGGAATTTTTTCCAAGTGCCAAAGCCCCGTCTAGCTTTCCTCGTCCATAGGTAACTCAGTCAAGCTTACCTCATCTTGAGGTCCTCCAGTCGTGCGTACCTCGTCCACAAGAGAGATTCTTCCTTTCCCAGGACGAGACTCTTGTGAATGTGGGTGGTTCACTCGGACGACATCCCCTGGGGTTGACCTTTAATCGTGCAACGCCTCATCCCTGCACCTTGCTCGTCCTGGACGATCTCCATGGATGAAATTGGAGTTGTATTTTATCATACCCCATTAGTTGCCCCCTTATCCATGGGTCGTCTAGGACTCACATCCATTAATGTCATCATTTGGACACGTGTCCTTATGTCAGCTGCTGTAGGTGCCACATGTCATGATCTAATGGGTGACCAATCATGTCAGCTCGTTTTTCGAGGGACATGCCACTTGTCGCATTTTGGCTGGTCGCATCGCTTCGTGTAATGGGATCAGTGCTTATAAATAGTGGAATTCCTTCGCTACCCTCCTCATTTTTCTCAAATTTTCTTCCTTAACATCCTCGTCTTAGCGCCTCGTCTAGAAGTTTTCTGCGCCCGTAGTTTCCCTTCGTCTAGACTCAAGTATTTTTCTCCATCCTCGTCATCAAGTTTTAAGATTTCTCAAAATGTCTGAAGTAAATCTTTCTTCGTCTAGCAATAGTATTGACAAAGCTATAGACGAGTATCATGACCTTAGTAGTTTTAGTGGATCTAGTGATAGTAGTGGTGATAGCAATAGCAATAGCAATAGCGAAGAAAACACCACGAACGAGTATACGTCTGGTGTTCCTGGGATTCCCCTAGAAGTATTTTAAGAAACCCTTACGACGAGAGCTGAGTCTGGTTCTAGGGCTGGCATAATCGCTCCCTCGTCTTGAGTAGAAGACGAGGAGGAAGTGGTTGATAGTTGTGCTATAGGGGTAGCTTCTAAGACAGACGAGAGGAAGTTAGACCTTCTTAAGACTTGGTATTAAATCCCAGAAAGTCTAAATCTTAGGGTTCCTATGCGTGGTGAATGGTGTTGCCAACCCATTTTGGTGTTGGTATTTATGAGGCTTACCTCTTAGGGGGTTTGAGGTTGCCCCTAAATGCCTTCGCCAGGGAGTTGCTTTCTAGGTTAGGCTTAGGTATTTGTCAGTTTAACCCTAATGCATGGAGGCTAATTGTCTCTATGCAAGTTTTGTGGAGGAAGGTATTTGAGGGGGATCGTCCTCTCACCGTGGACGAATTCCTCTTCTGCTACAAACCCTCTGAAATTTCTCAATCCCTTGGCTTTTATCAATTCATTGCCAGAGGAAAAGATTCTAGGATAATTAAGTCTTTGGTCACCTCAAATAGGAAATGGAAGACGGAGTTCTTCTTCGTCTCTAGCCCTTGGGCTGGACGCCCTATTAAGGTTGACAGGGATCCATTTCCTTCCTACACCGGAGAATTAGGGAGCCTTCATCCTGAAGGTATGGCTAGCTGTCCCTTTACTTCTTGTTATACTTTTTATTGCAGTCGTCTAACCACCCCTTTTTTTTTTTCTTCTTTTTTTTTTTATTTTTTTATTATTATTTTTTTTTTTGCAAGTGTTAAACGACCTCACCTAAGTAGGTTTCATCTTGGATGAGTCCAGAAAGCACGTCTACACCCTGAAAGGGATTTCCACTCCTTGGTCACTCTTCAACGCCTAGATGCCTGGGGACTTGGTCCTGAGCTTTCTTTTGAAGCTACAGCCCACGAGCGCACGTAAGTTTTTACTTAGAAAGATTTCTCTTATTTTTCTCCTCTTCTCTCTTTTTATTTAAAAGGTGATTCTAACAACTTTCTCTGCAGGAATGGATACCATGAAGGAGAATAGAGGGAAGGAGATAATGGACGAGGAATTAGGGCAAGACGTCCAGCCTCAACCTTGTCCTGTCCTCGAGGAATCTCAGCCTCGTCCTTCCACCGGGGAAGAGCTTGTCCCTTGGAGTTGACCTAGGGAATCTTCCTAGTAGGCGCAAGGAGAAGAGGGTTAGGCATAAGTCGTCCGAAACTAAGGACATTGATGCTCAAGACGATCAATTTGATGATTCTATCCAAATTCTGGATATTGACTCTGGACTTAAGGACCCCTCGTCCTTGCAGATCCCGGCCAAAGTTGGGCCTCCTTCCTCGTCCCAGCCTTCTCAACAAGTACCTCAAAACCTTCTTTCCAATGAGGACTTGGCTTAGGAAAGGTTTGAGAAGGCTATCACAGACTAGGATATAAGGGCCGCTATGACATGTCTTTAAAGGATTTTGAACGTTCTGGCATTCATGATCTTTTTAAGGTATGTATTTTTATTATTATTATTTTTTTATATGCATGTCTCGTCTTGTCAGTTATGTATATGTACATGTTATAATAAAATTTTAACTTGTGCAGGCCATGTCTAAGTTTATTGCTGCGTCCAGGCAAGCAACTGACCTGGACAAAACGAGAATTCTGCTTTAGAAGACTGTCCAAAGAAGAAAGGATGAGTCAAGAGGTGGGCTGAGACGACTGCCAAGGTTAAGGAGGAAGCAAAGATGTTGAAGGGCAACGTCGAGGAGCTGAAGACAGACGTCAAACACAAGGACACTCGTCTTCAGCTCCTCTAGAAGAAGAACGACGAGCTAAACGCCCTTCTCGCAAAGGCTAAGAGAGACGCAGTTGTAGAGTTTTAGGCATCCACTCAATTCACCAACCTTCTGGACACCAACTATGCAACTGGGTTTGAAGATTTTAGGATGGAGGCAATGGAGAAGTTCCCTAAAATTGACTTCAGTCTTATTAAACTCAACCTTGGTGGAACTGCCTCAAGTTCCCTTCTTCAGACGAGCTCAGAAGACGTCAATGTCGAGGACGATGCCTCCACGAAGCCACCTTAGGATGACCCTAATGCCGACGCCCTTCTAGCTTGAAGACGATTCTTATTTTGATCAAATGTTTTTCTTTTCACTTTGTCTTCTTCTCTCTTTTTTTTTTTTTAATTGAAATGTATTTGAATACAATTATCTCTTCTAGAGTGTTCTGGACAAGTTTATTAACAATTGCTTTTTGAGGCTTACTTTGTAAGGGTTTTTGGACGGTGGTCGTCTACCCTTTTTCTCTATTTCAATAAATGTCTATTTTTATTCATTATTTGTTTTTGTATGGACGTGTTTGCCCTCATCTCTGCTGTTATTGAAATTTGCATGCATTTTAAGTATTAGAGGCTCTTCCTTATACTTTTCTTATGGACGATGCAATTAGTTCAGCCACGTACTTTTCTATGGATGATGCTTGAGGTTCGTCTATTCGTTCATTCCTCATTTCATTCATTCATTCTTTTTTTTTTTTTTTTTTTTTTGTGGACTTATTTATATAGACTTTTCAAGATAGCAATGACAAGTCTTTGTCAGATGTTGGCCTCGTCCATAGGCTTAGCTTTTGCCTTTTGTCAAAGACGTTTTCTAGTTTTTGACTCGTCCTAGAACACCTGGATGTCTTGGTCAGATGCTCGTCCATGGACTTGCTTTTTGTGCCTTAGCTTATTTTTTACTTTATCCTCGTCTTGAGGAAAGCTTATGAACTTTACATCCCTGCGTCCAGGGATTTTCATTCGTCTTAGGGTTTTGCCCCCCTTATGGGTATTATCATGGGAGTTAGATTTTATTCATAAAATACATTGAAAATCCAAACCATATCATTACATGAACATTGTTCACAAATATAGCACTTGCTTAGAAGCTAGTGCCTTATGAAAGTACCTAGGAAAATACTTAAGTACATAATCTCATCCTTCATAAACTTGTCTGTAGACGGTGCAAAAATTTAAGAACTAGTGCACTTTTATTCTTGGTACATACCACACACCATAGTAGTAATAAAAACACAACAATTAGTACTAGTAAATACCATAGTTGTGACCTCGTCCATGTCTATTCCCTCGTCCAGTCTCATTACTGGTAGTACCTCCTCAGATGTTCCACGTTCCATAGATGCTCTAATTTTCATCCGTTCAGGGCTTCCAAATAGTATGACCCCTACCTCTTGCAGTTGATTACCCTATATGGTCCTTCCCAATTGGGTCTCAATTTTCCATGAACTGGGTTCCTTGTTGCCAAGGATACTTTTTTGAGAACGAGATCCCCTATGCTGAAGCGCTTGAGTTTCACCATGGCATCATGCTGCCTAGCCATGAGATTCTTGTATCTTGCTGTCCTCTGCTTTGTGTCCATCCTTACCTTATCAATGAGATCGAGGACAAGGCGAAGCAGTTCTCCATTTTCTTCCTCCTGATACTTCTTCACTCGATGGTTAGCCATATGAATTTCTGCAGGTATGACCACTTCACTTCCATAAGCTAACTTGAAGGGGGTTTCTCCTGTCGGGGTTTTCACAGTCGTCCTGTAGGCCCAAAGAACGCTTGGTAACTCATCTGGCCATATCCCGTTTGCCCCCTTGAGCCGAGTCTTGATGATTTTCAGCAAGGATCAGTTTACTACCTCTGCTTGTCCATTCGCTTGTGGGTGGGAGGGTGAGGAGTAGTGATTCTTGATTCCAAAATGTTCACAAAAGTCCCTGAATGGTATGTTGTCAAATTGTCGTTCGTTGTCGGATACCAGCAGCCTCGGTACTCCGAACCTACATAGAATATTCTTCCAAACAAAATTCTTAACGTTTTGCTATGTAATTTTTGCAAGGGGTTCGGCCTCTACCCACTTGGTAAAGTAGTCAATCCCTACAACCAAAAATTTCATTTGTCTGGTTCTTGGGGGGAAAGGACCTAGGATATCCAGTCCCCATTGTGCAAAGGGCCACAAGGCCATCATTGGGGTCTGGTACTCCGACGGCTACCTAGGGACGTTGCTATAGCGCTGACATTGGTCACACACCTTGACATAAGCCTTAGCATCTGCTTGAATCGTGGGCCAATACTAGCCTGCACGAATGATTTTATGGACTAGCGATCTTGCCTTTGAGTGATTCCCACATTCTCCTTCATGAACCTCCCTCAAAACATAATTGGATTCGTCCGGAGATAGACACCTTAGGTAGGGCTAAGAAAAGCCTCGCTTGTATTGAATTTCGTTTATAAGGACATACTTGGCAGCCCTAACCCTCAGTTTTCTGGCTTCGTTCTTGTCTTCCGGAAGCCTTCCATCCTTGAGATAAATTATTATTGGACTCATCCAATTTTCTTCCCCTCCAATTTGCTATATTTCTGGGAGGTCTATGCTCGGCATGTATTGGACCTTGCCATACTCATCCATAACTCCTCCTGCCGAAGCTGCTCTTGCCAACGCATCTGCTTCCATATTCTCCTCCCTTGGGAGTTAAACAAAACTCACTTCTGAAAATTTTTATACAAGCCTCCTCACTTTGTTGAGGTATCTCTTCATCCGATCTTCCTTGGCATTGCACATTCCATTAACTTGATTGATGACTAGCTGAGAATCTCCTCTGACTATTAATGACTCCACTCCTAGGGACTTAGCCAATTCCAGCCCTTTCAGTAGGGCTTCATATTCAGCCTCATTTTTGGTAGTTTGGTACTGTAGACGGGCTGCATACTCCAACTTATCACCCTCTGGAGACTTAAGTACGACTCCAATCCGTCCTGCATACATCGTGGATGATCCGTCCACATTAATAATCCACCTTCTTGTTCCTTTGTCTTTATCCAGCTCGTCTTTGCTTGGGGTGAACTCCGCAATGAAATCTGCTAGCGCCTGCGCCTTTACTGCATTCCTTGGCTGGTATTTGACATCAAACTCGCTGAACTCCACTACCCTTTGGACTAGCTGTCCTGCAGCTTCCAATTTGTTCATTGTTTTCTTTAGGGGATGATCCGTTAGGACAATGATAACATGAGCTTAAAAATAGTGTCTCAGCTTCCTGGAAGCTGTGACCAAGGCAAAGGCCAACTTTTCCATCATCAGGTACCATCCTTCCGCTCCTCTAAGTGCCCGACTTATGTAATATAATAGCTTCTAGATCCGTCCTTCCTCTCTGACCAATGCCGAGCTTACAGTGTGTGGGGACACCGCCAAATATAAATACAATTCTTCACCAGGTGCAGATGGACTTAGTAACGGTGCCGTTATGAGGTAAGTCTTCAAATCTTGAAAGGCCCTCTGACACTCGTCCGTCCATTCAAACGCCTTCCTAAGGACTCTAAAGAATGGCAAACACTTGTCAGTAGTTTTCAAAACAAACCTGTTGAAGGCAGCAACTCGTTCGGTAAGAGACTGGACTTCTTTGATGTTTTTCGGAGGTTCCATGTTGAGTATTGCTTGGATTTTGTCTGGATTTGCCTCAATTCCTCTATGCAAAACCATAAACCCCAAAAACTTCTCCAATGAAACTCCAAAAGCACACTTGCTTGGATTTAGTTTCATGTTATATCGTTGGAGTGTGTCAAAGGTCTCTTGAAGGTCGTCTAGATGCTTCCCCTCGTCCAAACTCTTTAACAGCATATCATTGACGTAGGCCTCTACATTTCGCCCAATCTGAGGATGAAACATGTGGTTCACTAGCCTTTGGTAAGTCAGCCCCACGTTCTTCAAACCAAAATGCATTACCTTGTAGCAAAATAATTCTTGGCTGGTGATGAATGAAGTCTTCTCTTGGTCTGCTTCATCTATCTTTATTTGGTTGTAGCCTAAGAAAGCATCCATGAAGCTCAGCAACCTGTGACCTGCTGTCGAATCCACTAGCTGGTCAATGCGTGGCAATGGATAACTGTCCTTGGGACAAGCCTTGTTTAAGTTAGTAAAGTCTACACACATTCGCCACTTGCCATTGGTCTTCTTTACCATAACCACATTCCCCAACCAGTCCGGATAATAAACTTCTCTGATGAACTCCGCGGTGATCAACTTCTGGACTTCTTCTTTGATGGCGTTATCTCGCTCAGGAGCAAATAACCTCTTCTTCTGACGCACTGGTTTGGAGTAGGGACATACATTCAGACGATGAGTAATGACGCTCGAATCAATACCCGGCATGTCCTCATGACTCCATGCAAAGACATTAAGGCTTTTCTTCAAAAACTGGACCAGTGTATGCTTTGCCTCTTCTTCCATGCTCGCCCCAATTCTAGTAAACTTCTTGGATCTGCTATCGTCTTAAGGGGACATCTTCTAATACCTCAACAGGTTCCGTTGTGATTCTTCCTTCGTCTATACTCATTGTCTGTACATGCTCGTCCATTGCCAATATAGCCAAGTAGCATTTTCTAGCAGCTAACTGATCTCCTTGTACTTGACCCACGCCATGCTTGGTTGGGAACTTGACGGATAAGTGGTAGGTAGAAGTTACCACCTTCCAGCTATTCAAAGTTGGCCTTCCGATAATAGCATTATATGATGACGAACAAACAAGTTCAAGGAAGTTTACCTCTTTGGTTATCTGTTGCGGGTATGCTCCAACCACCACTGGTAGTGTGATGGTGCCTATAGGTTGTACTTTCATCCCTCCAAATCCTACCAAGGGTGAATTCACTAGATGAAGCTGATCTTGTCCTAGCCTTATTTGTTGGAAAGCGGGATAATATAGAATGTCCGCAAAGCTGTCGTTGTCTACCAACACCCTTTGGGTCGTATAGTCAGCAATGAGTAGGGTAATGACAATGGCGTCATTATGTGGGTGATGAACTCTTCCAGCATCCTCGTTCATGAATGTGATGGCTTGCTCATCAGCTTCCCTCGTCTTGGGAGATCGTCCTGACAGCTGGACATTTTGAACCACCTTCAGGTAAGTCTTCTTCGATTTGGATGACTGAACTGCTGAGGTTCCTCCTACAATAACTTTTATTTCTCCAAGCAGGGGTCGTGATGACTCTTCCACCTTGGCCTTTAACTTCTCGTCCTTGTGGTCTCATCCAAGGAAACACCTTAATTTTCCTTGCCTGCTGAGGTTCTCTATCTGCTGCTTCAAATCAAAACACTCGTCCATATCATGCCCGTGGTCTTTGTGAAAGCGGTAATACTTGTTCCTATTGCGTTTGTTAGGATCTCCTTTCATTTTCTCCGGTCACTTCAAGAACGGATCATCCTTGATTTGCATAAGCACCTGCTCTAGTGGAGTATTCAAAGGGAGTATACTGCTGATTTCTTGTTGAGGAACTTGCCTTTTTACCATCTCTATCCCTTTTTTCCTCTGCGCGAGCCTTCTTGAGACGAAGACCTTGACCTGGATGACGCGAGTGACCTGCTTCCGAACGTTCTGCTCTTTTCCTCTTCTTGGCTATAATCACGTCCTCAGCATTCATGAAATTCTGGGCCGAATGGAAAAGTTCGGCCATGGTCTAAGGCTCTTGCTCATAGAGCTTATGAATGAACAAGTCAGAATTGACCCCATTATGGAAGGCAGCCAATAGCAACTTGTCATCCATTTCGTCCACCGTTAAGGCCTCTTTGTTGAAACGGGTAATGAAGGATCGTAAACTCTCATTCTCCCCTTGTTCAATAGTTAGTAAACTAGAAGAGGAACGCTTATGGCGTTGTTCTCCAATGAAGTTATTAACAAACATCTTACTCAACTCCTCGAATGATCCAATAGAGTTTGGGGGTATTTTGCTGAACCACACCCTCGCTGGTCTCTTAAGTGTGGTAGGGAATGCTTTGCACATAATCTCGTCCGGAACTGCTTGAAGTTGTATGGTGGTCTTGAAAGTAGAAATGTGATCACATGGGTCACGATTTCCATCGTAAGAATCCAAGGAAGGCATTTTAAACTTCACGAGTAAGGGATGACTATTGATGGAAGCCATGAAAGGGGAGTCCGTTTGGTGAACCAAGTCTTCTACGAGGTTCGCCCGCCTCATGTTCTCCTTCATTTCATCCATGGCTTTTCTCATCAGGTCCATTTCCCTCTCCAACTGTGGCACTCTTCTTGAAGCAGTACCCCTTGACTGACCCTTGGACTCAACATTTTCTCCTCTACCCTCTTGACTTTGGGCTCGTCCTTCTACATGCCCTTCATGGTATGGCCTCCTTAGGTTGATCTCCCTGTTCAACTTCTGATTTTAGTGGGTTAGCTCCGCCATAGCGGCAACCATGGACTGTATATGTTGAATAGAAGGTGGTTGCACAACAAGCGCTGACTGACGATCACAGTAAGGATTACTAGAAGCATCTCTACTCTCCTGGTGGCCTGAGCCCGTAGCACTTGATCTTGTCCGAACCATTCAGTCTTTTGTCTAAAAAAGGCGAATCGCTGCAAACAAATGATCGAGCGAAACAAACATAACTTTTTTACTGCTCCCCACAGACAGTGCCAACTAATGATGCAATGAAAATCAGTAGACTAGATGCTTCAGATTCGAAAGGTCTACTGATTGTCCTGATGGCCTAAAAAAGAAATAACAATTATCAAAGGTGACCGGGGTTACCAGCCAATAACCCTCCGATGACAAAGTTAGTTTATTCCCTATTATTTTGGAATTCCAATTTCTCAGGAATCATAGAACGTACCTTTGTCTTTTTTGATTTAACGTTTATATAGTGTCCTGAAGACAGTTACCACATTCATAACTTCCCCTAGTTTTGAGGAGGTATGAGAGTTCAAAGATAACTTCCATAACCGTTTAGGAGTTACGTTTTTCTTATGTAATGGTCACTGGAAATTACGCGTGTAATAAGGAGTTGTAATGTCCATTTAGGAATTTTTTCCAAGTGCCAAAGCCCCTTCCAACTTTCCTCGTCCATAAGCAACTTAGTCAAGCTTACCTCGTCCTGAGGTCCTCCAGTCATGCGTACCTCGTCCACAAGAGAGATTCTTCCTTTCTCAGGACGAGACTCTTGTGAACGTGGGTGGTTCCCTTAGACGACATCCTCTGGGGTTGACCTTTAACCGTGCAACACCTCGTCCCTGCACCTTGCTCGTCCTGGATGATCTCCATAGACGAAATTGGAATTGTATTTTATCATACCCCATCAGGATCCATCCAAATTACAAATGGATGTATACTTAAGATCAAGTCCTTATCTGATGAAATAACACTAAAAAAAGGTAAAAGTTCAATTAACACAATCCTCGGAAGGGGATCTACCACTGAGGAAGCCAAAGTAACTAGAGAATTGGAATGATTGTTGTTACCTCTAGAGATTTGTAAGATCTTCATCTCCTTAAATTTACACTTTAAGATCCCAACATCTTTCAAGTAGCTTATCATCCTTTAATCCTTAGCTTCGAACTCGCTAGAGATTTGACTAACAACTAGCCGAGAATCACAGTGTAATTGTACTCTGTTTGCCCCTACTTGTCTAGACATCCTTAGTCCCGCAAGGAAAACTTCTACCTCAGCTTCATTATTTGACACCAAGAAGCCTAGCCTAAATGACTTTTCCATTCTAATTCCTTTTGGAGAGATCAGTATGATACCCACTCTTGCCCTTCGGCCATTCAACGCCTCGTCCACATACAGTTACCATATTCTTTCACGGAGTTCTGCTATCTTGTTTCCTTCCACTTGCATGATTCCTGGATGCCTAGGAGTAAATTTCGTAACGAAATCTGCCAAAACTTATCCTTTAATGGAGGTAGAGGGCCTGTATTGAATATCAAAAGCTCCCAGGGAAGCCCCCCACTTAGCTATCCTTCCCATGAAGTCGAACCTTCAAAGTAATGCCTGCAAAGGATGTTCGGTCAACACTACTACAGTATGAGCTTGAAAATAATTGGGCAACTTCCTTACAACATGGATTATTACGAGTGCAGCTTTCTCCAAGGGTAAGTAGTGTGTTTCAGCTTCCACAAGTGTTTTATTAATATAAAATATTGGCTTTTGAATTCCCTGGTCCAACCTTAGCAAGACCCCACTGACTGCGTGATCCGTTACGGCTAGATACATGTACAACGCCTCTTCGGGGACCAATCTTGACAAAATAGGGGCCCGATGAGGATCTGCAAGGTCTCTACTTCTTTGTCGAACACCAGGGATCAACATTAAGCCGATGACAAATAAAATTTGGATTCACCCTGGGTGCTTCATACTCTACTTTTTTTTAGGCAGGGAGGCTCACTTCTACCTGAAAGAATTTGTCCCTAAGGTCAATGTATATTCTCTCCAATCACTCATAAATGTCCTCGGGAGGAGACTGTAACTGCTAAAAAGGAACTGCTGGATTAGATTTTTCCTTCTTCCTATACCCTACGGTAGCTACTTGACATCTCCACGCAACACTTTGATCTCCACACACTTCCGCAATACCTTGCTCGGTTGGACATTTAACCTTCTGATGTAAAGATAAAGGTACTACACCCATAGCATGGATCTAAGGATGTCCAAGGATTGCTGTATATGGTGAATAGGAACATACAACGATAAATTTGACCATCTCCTTCCTTCCCTCCACTTCCATGGGGAAAGTCACCTGCCTAGCTGGCATAATAATAGTTCGATCAAAAGCTACCAAGGGACTAACATATTTTGTCAAATCCTCAAGGGTAAGCCCTAACCCTGCATACAAGTCAGGATACATTATTTCAACCCCACTTCCTTGATCTACCATAACCCTCTTGACATCAAATTCCCCAATCCACAACGTTACCACCAATGCAACTTTATGAGGCTATAGAATGTCTTTAAGGTCTTTCCCAGTAAAGCCAATGGACTCATCTTTCCAGCGCACCTTCTTGGACATGGGACCATCTAATTCCAAGTCAAAGGCAAAACCCACAACCACTATCTGAGGTGGAGTTTCAGCATCCCCCACTTGCTAACTAGTTGTAAGTATTACTCCTATGAGCCCCTGAGTTGGTGCTGAAGTTCTTGAGGTGCTAGTCCCCTTCAACTCTTGCGGGTGAGAGTCCTCTCATACCAAGAATTCCCCCAAATAACCTGCCTTCTTAAGCTGACGTAAATGGTCCTTCAAGGTTCGGCAATCTTCAGTTGTGTGCCCTTAGTCTCGATGATATGAGCAATAATGATTCTGATTTCTCCTAGTGGCATCCCTGCTCATTTTATTTAGCCAATGAAAGTATGACACATTCTTTATCTTCTCCATAATCCGATATATGGGCTCTTTGTACAATGAGCTTACTATCTCTGATCTCAGCTTCTGAACCTGGGGGAAAAAATCCCTTCAAGGTCATGGAGCTTAATCCGCTTTAACCTTTTTCTTCTCCACGGTAGGAGCTTTTGCTTTAGCCTTATCCTCCAACTAGTCATTTTCCAACCTCTTATACTCTTCCACTCGCTCCATTAAATTCTATGTGCATGTCACAAATCTTGCCCGAATGCTCTGATCAGCTCAACATACCCTCGAATAGATCCTTTTTCTAGCCCATCAATCCATCTTATAGCTATTGGCCCTAAGCAGGAAGGGAAAATCTTACACATCAAAGCTTCATTTTTAGAGTATATGATCATGCTTTGATTATAATGACTGACATGTTTCACGGGGTTTGTCTTGTCGTCATATATGGTGAAGGTTGGTCTTGTAAACCTAAGAGGTAGGTCAGTTTTCTTGATCTCCTTAGAAAAAGGAGACGGAGATATTTGCTACAAACATTTGCTCATAACATCACCTCCCAAGACTGACGGTGTTGCTGGGACTTAGGAGTAAGGGACTGTCGTGCGCTGAGAAACAAGGTTTTTATGCCTCTCCCTTTCTTGCTCTTCCCCTTTGCCCTTCCTAAGGGGTGGGGAGACCGTTCTTTCCCTGTGAGAAGTCTGTTTTCGCTACCCATAGGGATGGATTGTTCTCTTATCTCTCTTCTTGATCCTATCCTCTAGCACACATTTATCTCCTCGGGAATGACTGGGCACTAGACTCAAACCTCTTCAATGATGAAGCTCTTCATCTTTACGGCGAAGTAACTCCTTGTCCCTCTCCACCTCCCTCAGCAACATTGACACTTGCTCCCTTAGCCTTTCCATTTCCCTCTACCTGCTAGAATGTGAAGGGTCGTCCATGTTAGTGGTAGACTGCTCTCCTTGTGGACGTGGACTAGGTGGTCATGGAACCTCCTTATGAACTTCAAATCTTACAAGTCGATCCACATGAATGGAATCTTCTGAAACACTTGGTCATTCCATATGGGTTGGACTTCTCTGAGATCGATTCACCATAAAAAATAAACCAACTTTTGAGCCTACTGCTTAGTAGAGCTTTCCCACAAACAGAGCCAATTGTGGGTGGACAAAAACTAACCCCCGAGAACCACCACGAATTACAGCTAATAGTCTAACACAATCTATTTATAATTGAATAGCTGTGAATAAACACTCCACAATGGGGAAACTCACACAGTTGATTTCATTGATTATAAATATTACAAGTGAACTCTAAACATTTGCTCTACTAAAATTCTCTTATCCCTGTGGAATTGTACATTCTCTCCCTTATCAGATTGGTCACCCCTTTTTTTTCCTTTCTCAAAAAATAGATCCCCCTCTTCTCTTGTTCCCCCCTTATTTATAGGCATACTCCTTGTTCCTATCTTTATAGCTGTCTTGTTGCCAACCAAACTTTTAGGAATATTTTTCTTACTTTATCAGTTTCCTCCCCTCCTTTATCTCTGAAATAAAAATCTGGGGGATATTTTTGCTGTTTAGGCTGTTTCATACGCAATTAATGCGATAAAGGTTAGGTAAGGGCTCCCAAATTAACGTAGAAATAAAAATCTTCAACCTTCTTATATGTTCTGGAAGTTCCCCGTTGTCCTGGCCACTATTTGGGAGCTACATGTGAATCATTCCTGCGCCTTGCCTCAAATAAGGTTAGTTCCTTGCCTTTTTCCACAGGTACCATTTTCCCGTGGTGTTTCCCTTTCTTGGGTATGGGAGATAGTTTAGCTTCCAATTTCTCACAACCCATTACCCCTTTGGACTCCTTTCATGCATGCAAGCTTAGCCCAGTTCGTTCCCGTGGCCCAATCCACTACTGGGCTTAAAGTATAGACAGGGATTTTTCTACTCCCCACACCTACATATTTTAGAAACAGTGATAGATTGCAATGAAAATACAGTGGTATTTGGCCATTTTGGCCTTCATTTACATAATGATTTATTACAAGGTCTCAATCAAACCATATTTCTTGGCAACCAAACTTTGAATAACATTCCTTAACTTGAGTAAATACTTACTGCATCACTTTTATCCCATTAGATTTGAATTTCATCCCATTTGAGTTCCTCCTTCCTGAGGTTGTAGTACAATAGAGGTTGTAGAGTTATGGACATTTGGGTTGAATGGAACGAGTGGGGTTGTTGGTGAAGGTGAAACATCTAGGTTTTAGGCCTTTCAAAACCATGATACGATTTCTTAAAAATCATAAGGGCACGTTTGGTAGACTGTAATAAGAATTACATAGGAATAGGAATAGGTATTACAATGAATAAAATATGATGTAATATAATACTTATTATTATTCATTTGTTTGGTGACAACACAATAATAAAACCCTAAAGACAATGGAATGAAAGTATTTTAAATCAAACTTAAGATATATTTTAGGAAATATCTTACTTATATAATTATATTTCCTAAAAAAATAATGTTTTTTAAATTTGAAAGAGAAATTAATTATTTTTTATGATTTTTTATTTTCATAATTGTAATGTGCATATGGAAAGTTTGTTTATTTGAAAATATATTAATTTTAGAAATTCACTCACCTACTAAGGAGTAGCTAGTACAACTCTTTTAGAGATGAATAGTTATTCCTCATTTCAAAGAATGGTTATTCATAAGGAATGACTATTCCCTATAATATAAACATAGCCAACTATTGAATAGCTAAACTATAGGAATAACTATTATATTACAATGTCTATTACCGTCTACCAAACGTACCCTAAGTAAGACAAGTTATATAGGTTGAATTTTACATGTTTGCCAAGCTTTATTCGATTTGGGAGTTTTTTAGTTAGTTCAACTAATGTAATTGTAGAAAATGTGGAAAATTTATAGCAGGTGACATGATCACTGCTCATATATGTTGAAACCTAAGGTGTTGAGTATGTTTGGTTGCCTCAATATGGTTCATGGCTCATGCATGACCAATATGGTTCATGGCTCCTACACAGTGGACCAGATCCCACTTTTCTCCTAGGACTTTGACAAATTGTTTGGTAAAAAATTTGAGTAAGGGTTTTAACTCTATGATTAGGAAGGATAGAGACAAGCCAATATTATCAATGCTGGAATGGATTAGGGTTAGGCTTATGAGCAGACTGTACATAAAGAGGACTAACATAGAAAAGTATGGTGGCAAGTTATGTCCAAGCATACAGGATAAGCTAGAGAAGATGACAGTATAGTTTAATGGTTTATGTGCAATGCCATCTGGGAGGTTTGCATATGAAGTTGACAATGAGAGGGAGAGACATGTGGTGGACTTGATAAGGAAGGCATGCAGTTGTAGAGTATGAGACTTAATAGGATTCCCCTGCAAGCATAGAGTTGCAACCATTTTTGTGAATTGTGAGAAACCATAGGATTACACCTATCCATGCTACTACAAAGATGTTAATGTAGAGACATACGAGACACCCATAACTCCCATGCCTAGCCAATCTGAGAGGATCTCAAGTGGCCAACCTGCTCCTATTGCACCTACTATCTATAAGCCACTAGGCAGGCCACCCATAAAAAAGAAGAGGGATGCTAATGAGCCAAGGAACCCTTACAGGGTGTCTAAAGCAAACAAGCCAGTCAAGTGTGAGAGGTGTCAAAAGGAAGGGCATAATGCAAAAGGATGCAAGACCAATGTCACTGGTGAGACACCATGGGAGAGGAGGAAGAGAGTGCAGAAAGGCAAATCTTCATCCCAAGCCCCATGCAGACAAGGATCCTCAGCCTAATATTCATCCCAAGCCCCATCCTCATCTCAGCCCTTAGCATCATCTCAGCCACCACCAACTCATCAGCCTTATACTATGGCCTCATCCAACCAAATAGCAGGGTCACAGCCACCAGGTTAAACTCCATGGTCACAAAAACCAACTTAATGGTACTCTACTGACTTCAAGTATACAGTTAGAGGAGCTTATTGGTTCTCTTCAAGCCAGCTAGCACCACACACCCCTAAAGAATCATGAGACACTAGAGCACCATCATCACAGGTACTGTAGTTTTATGTTTGATGTTTTATTCAAAAATATGTGATACCAGTAGCTACTACTGAATTCTTGTACTTTGTAGGCTATAAGACCACCTACTACCAAAGGAACTGCTTTCAGAGAAAGGAGTAATGCAACAAGGACACAGAAATGTAACACAAGATGTGGAAAGGGCAGCTATGGTAGGAGAGGTAGGGCAATAAATGAAGCTTATGTGAAGAAGATTGTTGTTATGTATATTTAGTGTTAGGGTAATATGATTAGGCGTTAGGGTTAAATATATTTTGTAAACAACGGCAGGGTAGACAATTGTAGGTTATATATGTTGTCAAAACATTTGTTGGGGTTTGTCTTATTTTTGTAAGTTTTGTAAATAAGGGCAGGTGCAACTGTTTTATGGTTGTTGTACCAAATGCCTTATATTGACTGGTGGTTAATGAAAGACAATATTCAATTCCACTTTAAATGTGTATACAATTTCCGAACTTAATGGTAAGTGTTCAAAATTATTATTTTGACTAGTTGTTGTCATGTGGTTGATTATTGCAATTGAACATAGTAGGTTTATGTGTGTATGTATTGAATACAGTAGGTGTATTGTTGAATATAGCAGGTTTATGTGTGCATTTGTTGTCTTTTCTTGCAAGTTAATAGATGGTTGTCATGTACTCTCAATACAAACACTTTAAACAACTCACTTTCAACATAATTATCGTCACACAATGCTCTTTCTGCACAAACACCAAACACAATTCTGCACTTTAAACAAGTCGTAGTATCCAACAAAACCACAAGACATAAGTTGCCAATTCACTTTAAACAAAAACACCAACAGCATCTAACATAAATAACATTTTATCTTTAAAATGCTTATATTATAAAGTGGCTTCAAACCAACAACATCTAACATAGTTCTATTACAATACAAAGTAGCTTCAAGCCAACATTGGCCAATTGAGGACCTACTTATACATTACAACCCACCAGGTAGACTCAATCTCATCATTCCAACATTCTCACTTAAGCCAAAACAAGAAAACAACATAGCCAAAAAAAAAAAAAAAAAAAAAAAAAAAAAAGACCATGACAAAATTAGTGCAATTCTACACTTTCTCTCTTGCTCTAAAGCTCTTACTGCTATCTCCTTGGCTTTAACAGAGGAAGCTCGAAACTCTCTCCCTCTCAGTAGCTTTTGCTGCCCTTTTTGAGTAATTTCTGCCATTTGGGTATCTTCTACCACTGTCTGGATAGCTGTTCTTTCCCTTTCATTTGCAAGTCGCAACTCACTCCATAGTAAATCTAGCTTTTGCTACACCAAATGGGCAGCTTCATTCCCATGCATACAAGTGGGATTATCAATCCAATGAAAGAAAGTGTACTTGGGACCAACCTGTTTATAAATTGAATCAAACATATCACATTCCAAACTCACTTGAGTCAACTAGATTAAATAAAAACTATACTTACCTTATATCGGCTACAACCTAGAAACCTTCTCCTAAAATTATCCATTATCAAACTTGTTCTCAACACACAAGTCTCATATGTACACATATGCCCACTTGAACCTAAGTAATTTCCACTCGAAGAATACATCGCTTATCAAATTCTATCCAAATTTCCTGTGAATCAAAGCTAGCATCAAAAGGTGAAAACCCAAAACACATAAAGTAGAAATTTCGTACCTAGCTTGCTGTATCTTTGAATATTCAATGCCTTAAGACAACCCAAAGTCAGAATGTCTAGGAACATGAAAGTTTTATGCAACACGGTCAGAAAAATCAAAACCCCAGCTTAATACAAGGATTTTTCGTGATTCTAGAGCTCGTGAGGATATATTTCAAAGGTTTCATGTTTTGATCTATGTTAAGTTGTGATTTGTATTAAAAATGTGTTTTTCTAACGTCTAAGGGGGAGGTGCGTAATGAAGAGCAAATGAATTGAAGTTCAGGTGGAGAAAGTGTTAAGTTTTAAACCACAAGTAGGTAAAGTGAAAACGAACCAAACCACAGGTGGGTTTACTGCAATTTCCCCTTGATAAAATTAAGAAGAATTTTTTTCTAGAAACTTGTTATTGATTAAAAAAAAATGATGGAATTACTATTGATTTCAATAAAAATCAAATAATTATTGAGAGTAACATGCAAATTTAAGAGGATTTTGGTTCTAGTTCAAATAAATAAGGCATTTTTTTATAGAAAATTATGATACATTTTCCAATGAAATTTAGATGAATTCCAATAAATTTTTAGCATACTTACTAAGGAATATTTTCATGATTTGCAATAATTTTTTTTCCACAACATCTTACTTAATTCAAGCTTTTTTCTTTGAATACTTAAATCAAAAGGAATTTAATGCTCTTAATGTAAAACCATTTTTACTATGTTCTAACAATTAGGTCTTTCCACCGTGCACCCATGGTACGATAATCGCTCCACAAGTATAAGTGCTTGTGAGGTGTTAGGGGGAAAGGGTCGAGGTTCAAGTCTTAAAGTGGGAGCTTCACACACATATACACTTATGTTATGACATATGTGGAAATTGTTACGTACATATGTTGTTTAGAATTGGCTAATCTTTTGAACAAATGCACTTACTTGTAATTGGGTAGATTTAGGATGTGTTTAATACTTTAAATAACAAGAGTTCAAGTCTAGTATTGAAGTCATGCAAATTTGTTCAAGAAACAAGTGAAGAATGACTGTTCATTAAAGCTGGACAAATTCCCGACAAATAGCTCAACAGATGTATCTATCAAGATCTCAACAGCTGTTGACAAATACAGTATCTATCGAGAATTATGAAATTCAGATTTCCAGACCTGATTTTCAGCCCATGCTGACATGTACGTGTAGGGTTTCTTTTCTCACAATCCTAGATATATATAAGGCTTATTTTAAAGGCCGTCACATACGAGAATACAAGGAGAACACATGCAAAAAGTGACCAAGCGCTTTATTCTCTTTGAAAGAAGCTATTGCGTCTTTGCACCTTAGGGTTTTATAATCAAGTGCTTCTTGATCTTCATTGTTGATGAAGTGAAGAACTTTGCAGCCAACAATCTTCTTCAAGTTGGTGAGTTAGTCACGTACTAGGAGTCATGCATAGGTTCTGAATCGGTAGAAAGTTTATACTGTAAGTTCATCTATGAGGATTGTGAAGTTTAGGGACAAAGGTTTTGTACTAAATCTGAAATTTCTCTTTATTATAGTAGATTGCTTTTCGGGAAGGTTTTCCCCTAGGTTTTTTATTAGTAAAACTAGTTTGTTTCATTGGTTTTCTTGGGTCATCATATCTTGTCCTATTTACTATTCCACTATGCATGATTTTGACATGATATTGATGTTAGTTTGGTTTAACAAGGTTTATTCATAATAAATATAATTAACAAATTGGGTTTAAAACTTGTTAATTCTATCAACCGAAGTTTAAATTTTCTAACAACTTAGATTAAGTTAGAGTAGAATATCTATCTTGTATAAAATAAAATTGGGAAAAAAAAAATAGGTCTTTAGTTAAGGCTTACTCAAGCATGCCAAATTTAGTTAAACTTGGGTTTCATTGTAAATTTATGACATTCATCAATCCATTGTCTAGTCAGGGACTCAGGATAACTAACCCATCTAACCTCAGTTCTTGAGATCTTTAGGTAAAATAACATTTTCTAAGACCCCTAATTTCATTAAATAATATGAGGAAAATAAAGGATCAAAATGGGGTAATGACAACCATATTTATGATGAAAATTATTAATATTAATCATACATTCTAAATGAATTGCACCTAATGTAAGGTAAAATTTAATACAATTCCGTGCTTATTGTATGTTAAGCTCTTCAAATTGATTCAATTATATTGTTTTCTATTTTTTTTAAATCAAATTATATTGATATTGGCCAATACAACACATAATTGTGCTGGATGGATCAAACAAGCCATATGATATATTGAATTTATTTGAGAAGCAAAGGCACACACCCAAGTAATCAATTAGGTTTTGCACATGGGAAACCAATCGAGTTGATCGAGTTTGGGTTAGAAATAGGTTGTCCTAAAACTGGTTACTAAACCTATGACCCTAACCCGATCTTATAAGGGTTGAGTCAACTAGGCGTGACCTACATCTTTTTCACACCCACACATAAAATAAGAAAATGAGCTTAATCATATTGTCGTTATCTTTCTTTCAATACAACGAAGGGAACAAATACACAAAAACACTTGAAAATAAATAGAAAATAATGCATAAAATCTTAAATCTATACGGTCCAAGTTATATAATCCAAAGTTGTTAAATAATCTTATCATCACCATAAACGAATAGAAGAACAAAAATTAGATGTGGATCATATTATGTTATCAACTTTCTCAAGTGCACCTATAGTGTGTAAAATATAAATAAAGTTGTATTGCATACAAAGATAACTAAATATATATAGTTTTAAGAACAAAACATAACAAGTTAGGTAAAGAAAAATTAGTAAATAACTAATATGAATTGCATCTCAATTTACTCAATGTTAATTGTAGATCCAATTATCTATACTACTATTTAAGGGGCTTCCCTTGTTTGGACCGGTTTTTTTTTTTTTTTTTTGGTTCCAAAATACCCATACACTTCTAGATTTAAGTAGAGGCAAAACTAAAGGATAGTTCTCTAAAAATACATATCTAACTTGCACTAAAAGATTGCTTACAAAATAAGAACACTCTTCCACTAACCCACTTCTTTAAAGCAACTATTTAGAGAGTTCAAATAAGCGGGTTAGAATAAACCATTTTTTGAAAGGAAAAAAAAAAAAAACACTTGCCTCAAAAAAGCAAAAGAAAAAAAACCATGTTCATTCGGATAACAACTTCAAAAGAAACTAAAGCAGTTATAAAAATTCATGTTGCCATTTTAATTTTTAACCTAAGGGGTGAAGGTCTTGCCACTATTTGACATCAAATATGATGACTACCCAATAACCACATATAGTGGATGGCACTTTAACAATAACATTTTCTATTTCAATGTTTATGCCTTCATGTGTAGGTGAATCTCATTTATAAACAAGATCATGGTGGCCCTTCATATCAAAGGTCAGAATTTTTATTTATTTATTTATTTTTAAAAAAAAATTTGTTAAATTATGTTTCTCTTTTTGATCTTATGTTTACTAACACACCAAATTCTTATCCTCTAAAACCTTTTGTTTTTTTGACAGACTTATCCTTTGAACCTTAAAGGCTACAATTCTAATAAAAACTTTTCACTTTATCATACTAGCCTGTGAGCCACTCCTAGAGGCTATTCTATTTTTGTTTTGTAGAAGTTAACCGTTTTCATTCATAATTATTGAAAGTTACTGTATTTTTCAATTACAAAAATATTTAGGGGTTCGATGATATTTATACCAAAAAATAATTTCACTCATAGATACAAAAATTTCATCACACCCTAGGTTTTTTGGTAATTGAAAAATGTAGCAACTTTGAATAATAATGAATGAAATTGTTGTTATGATTCAAACCTCACATGAAGCTGTTGTTATCTAAGAAATTGTTATAAAAAAAAATTTCTTTTGTAACATAATTATATTTATCATTTGTAAAGTTTTCATTCATCGTTATTGGAAGTTACTATATTTTTCAATTACAAAAATATTTAGGGGTTTGATGATATTTATACCAAAAAATTATTTCACTCATAGATGCATAAATTTCATCACACGCTATGTTTTTTTGTGATTGAAAAATGTAGCAACTTTGAATAATAATGAATTAAATTGTTGTTATGATTCAAACCTCACATGAAGTGGTTGTTATCTAAGAAATTGTTGTAAAAAAATTTCTTAATAATAGAAAGCACATATATATCATTTGTATAATTCTATGTGAACTTCAATTTACATTTTTTTTATTTATAATTATTAATTTACTTCATAAAAAATGTTATGAAGGTAGTTGCTAAATTTTAAATTTAAGCTCTTTTTAACTTTTGTTATTGATGTGTAGTAAGTTATTAACTTTTAGGATTTAAAAACTAAATTATAGGATTAAACAAAAATTGATAATTGTTATTAAGCGCAAGTTCAGAGAATTTTTTTTTTTTTAGTAAAAGTTAATAATTTACATCCATTATAATTTGGGATTATTATATTTTTCAATCACAAAAAAATCTAAGGGTGCGATGAAACGCATAATGCTTATCACACCACAAACACATAATACTCACACACCCTTAGTTTTTTTTTGTAAATGAAACATGTAGTAATTTCAAATTATAATAGATGTAAATTATTAATTTTTACCAAAAAAAAAAAAGAGCTCATGCACATGTGCAAATGCTAGTAGAGTATTTATACTTGAGAATTAAACTTCAAATTAGTCAGTAATGTCGTCAATGTTTTCAACTACACTACAATATTTAATATAACTCTAATATACAATAAAAATTGGTCAATAAAATAGCTAAAATTTTATAACTATAACTATTTTATTAAAGAAAATTTAGAGAGAAGTAGAAGTGTAGACTGTAGAGACCAAGATACCCTGAAAGGTAAAGGAAAAAAAACCCAGACCCACATACATATTTTTTTATCCGGGTTTGGACGGGTTAACGGATCCGGGTTCAATCTTGATACTCTTGCCATTATGCGAGCAAAACCCCGTAAAACCCTAGAAATGACAATCCCTATAAATTCACACCTTTGGTTTAACCCTACCTCAGCAGCAAAAGGCTTTTAGGCTTTTTGAAGTGTAAGTTTCTCTCTACCTCTCTCTGTCTTTTCTGTCTCGGATGTTTTGAGTGTTTGGTTTAGAATGATAATGGTGATGGGGAATAAGATCGCGGTGATGACTCGGTAAAATTCAAGCTCAACAGACCGGAATGCAGGGCTTTCTCTTGCGAGAGAGTTTTGCGTGTCGAATACCCGCTGAACTGAGCGATCTCAGTCTTTACTTTTTATTGTTGTCGTGGTCGCGTGTCTTTTTAATTTTATGTTTTTGTCGGTACAAATTATCCTCTGTTTGGTTCAAATCAATAAGAATTTGGGGGAAATAGATTTTGCAATGAGGATGAAAAAGCTCCCTCTTCTGAAATTAAAAAGTTGAGGAAATTTGCTGGCGGAATCGAACCTAAAACTCTAATCGCCATCACTGAGTAATCTCTCTCCCCCCACTTTCATTTCATATCTTTATTTTCAAACTCAAATGTCTTGGGTCCAACTCCAATCCCATACTGGGTGTGAGTATATTTGATATTTCCTTGGAATTAAAATTCTTGGTGTTGTTTTTTGTAGTTGAAGTGGGTAATATTGTTGTGAATTTTAGATAGACCAATTATTCAGGAAAATAAGTGAGATAAACTAATCTTCATTGAATGTTTGGAAAACATGGGGCACTTGGGTTAGATCTAATTTATGATAAATTTTTACTAGTGTGTGCTGTGTTTATGAAATTTCAGAAATTGTGTTTTCAATTAGATTGGCTTATAAATATTAAGTTGTATAGTAGGGAAGGTTGTTAAAGTGGCTGTAGCTGTGGGGGTAACAATGTTTGAATGGTTTTGATAAATAACCCCGCCCCTCCCACACCCCCACACCCCCCCCACCCCCCCCCCCCCCCCCCCCCCCCCAAATTACTTGTTTTGTTCTTACGCTGTCCTGAAATTATCACTTAAAGAACCATAACTTTGGCAAATGATATTTTGCTTACTTCTATATTGTAAGTTGAGGCCGGTGATGATCTAAAACTATTTTGCCTACATTGGATGATTATCTGTTATAAGATAATGATATCTCTGACATATCTGAGGCCTTTCTATGATGTTGTACATCTTCAAGTCAACTAAAAAATAGGAAAAATTTCGTGTTTTAGACTTTTAGGGTTGTTGTTTGTTAATTGTTGCCAGTGTCTCATCATTTGTGGAAGTTGCTTTCAAAGTTTATAATGTAATATTTTCCTCTTGGTACCAAACTCATAATCTATTTTCAATAGATAATTTGTTCATTTCTTTTTCAATTTTGGAATGTTATCATTTTTTTTTTATTATCCCAAAAAAAAAAAATTGATCACTTTTCCAAAAAAGAAAAAGAAACGTCCTGACAAGACAATTTTAAGCTATTATTTTTCCTTCTCTCTTCACTTACTGTCTTACAGATCAACTCTTTAGATGAACAAAGAGAAATTTAAAATATTCTCTTTCCTTATCTTTTTAATCTGCAAGTTACTACAGGATTCCAATTAAACCATCTCCATAGAGGTTCTATCTTACATCTCAAATTGTACTTTTTAATCAATCAGTTACAGAAACAAAAGCTCCCACTTCACAATTTTAGTTCAAACATATTAGTTTGTCTTGATGAGTTCTTAACCTAACACTTTCCAAACCCAAAACTCCCATAAGATTGTGCCATGTTCTCACATTTCTTAGCAACCAAACTTTGAGTAAAATTCCTTGACCTAAATAAATACTTAATGCATCACTTTCATCCCATTAGATCAGGCTTTCTCACCTTCATTCATTTGAATTCCTCCTTGTAGTACAATGGAGGTTGTTGACATTTGGGTTGAATGGAGCGAGTGGGGTAAATTGGAGAAGGTGAAACATCTAGGTTTTAGGCCTCTCAAGACCATGAGACGATATCTTAAAAATCGTAAATAATACTATTTATAACAGTTGGATTTTATATGTTTGCCAAGCTTTATTCGACTTGGAGTTTTTCAGTTGGGTCAACTAATGACATTGCAGAAAATGTGGAAAACTTAATAGCACGTGACATGATCACTGCTCATATATGATGAAGCCGTGGTGTTGAGCATGTTTGGTTGCCCCAATATGGTTTATGGCACATGCATGACTAAAATCAAACACTATGGTCGAATTCTTCTTTTTGGGATGATTTTATGGTTTTATCTTCCAATAAATCTTATTTTCAAATCAGTGGTGATTTATGTGCAGATCTTGTGTTTTAAGCTTCATCCTCTGGACTGCAAATTGATCCATGAGTGGTGTGGACTGCAATCTATTATTGAGTTTTCTTCTTTGATCTACATAGCAGACTCCTGAAATCATCAATTTCAGATTTTTGACATAAGAGTTGTTTTAGTTGGTAATACTGTCATGCTATCTTCCACAGAAGTGGTTTGAGTCTGTCATGGTCAAAAATAAGAGAAGTGGTTTAAGAATTTGCTGTTTTATCATTTTTTATTTTTTGAGAGATTGTTGTTACTTGTTAGCATTATCTAAGGCAAAAGTACAAAGCTTCAAAGCCTTAATTTGTGGGGGTGATGCTTTTAATAATTTAATTTTTTATCTCCACGTAAAAGTCCCATCCTCACCAGTCTATAGAAATAATCATAGTTGAGTTAGTAGTATTAGTATCTTCTTCTGAGGAATGGTTTGCTGCTCATGTATTCAGGGAAACCAATTTTGTGGCCCATAATTTAGACTTCGCTGTGTATCCTTGTGGGAAATATCCCCATCTGCTCTGTTCTTCGTCATGCTTTTGTTCACCGGAAGTAATGAAGAGAGTTCCTTCTGCTATATATCTATCTGTTAGAAATACAAATCTTTATTCAGAAAAAATAAAGAAAGAAATTAGAAGCTTGTGTTGTACTGTCATGTATCAATTGTGTGGTGCTAATATACGTGTAACAATTTTTATTTTTGTTTGACTTCTAATGCTTTTGCTGAAATGTCGATTACCACTAACATAATGCAGTGGATTGGATGAGGATGCGTCGTTATATATGGTGAAATGCTTAATGGCATAGGTGATTGGTGATGATAATACGATGTGATAATGATTTTGGGAAGAGTAATAATGGTGGCGACAGTGATGCTGGGTTTGATGTTGTAAATGATAATGACGATGTCGTCTTGATTGGTTATGTAGGAATTGAGCGGAGAAAAAATTGTCTTACTGTCGATATGTCATTATTATTTCGTTTGGGAAGGCTGTAGATGAGGTGGATAATGGTTGTTCTTGTAGTTGTAGACTTGTAGTTAAAATTGGCCGCAATTTGGATTCAATGAATTGAGTTCAATAGAAAGATGAAGTGGGCGACAAGCTATAAAAAGGAAAAAAAAAAATGATGAAAACTGAGACCATGTTTTTATGGAAATAATATATCAATTATCCAGAGCTTTGGAGTGATATCTCCAGGGGTCCATGTATATTCATGAATGGGGAATCAAAGCCAATACCTTTCAATCCTAACCTATATACTGTGAGACTACAACTTGGGGACTAAAGGGAGGGTAAAAAGGCATTTGCAGGAGAGGATCCGTTTGGTGGTTGGGAAAATTGGAAGATCGAGAAGGAAAAGAAAAAAAATGAGCGAAAGAAAAAGACTAAATTAAAAATTGCAATCCAAAATTTTGAAAAAATTTGATTTTTTTTCCTTTAAAGTTTCAAAATTTTGATTCTTTCTCTTAATATTAGGGCTTATTTTGATTATGAGCCCTTCTAATAGGTTGTTTGACCAAGTCATAAAAAAGAAAATTTTAATTATTTACATTATTTTCTTATTTTTGCATTTTCGTTTTACTTTGTCTTTTTCCTAATGCATAGCTAGCATAGCAATCCTCTCATTTTCTCATAAAATCATAATTTTTCTTTTGGGAAAACAAGCACACAAAGTCGCATCTATCTCTTAAAAAAAAAAAAAAAAAAAAAAAAAAAAAAAAAAAAAAAAAAGCCTTTGCTTTCCACCACTAGCTGTCGTGCTAAGCCCCTGAGATGTCCACCCACGGAGCACAAGTTGACTATAGCCTCAGTCCTAGTAGTTGATTTGAGTCCAAGAGACATGAAAACCTTTACCATACTAGCACTATCACTGTGATTAACACGAGATCTGGTGCAATAATAATTGGTTAAGATTTAAAGTTGCAAAAAAACCAACTTTAAATCTCAACCATTAAATAATAATAAAAAAAATCAACTTTAAATCTCAACCATTAAATAATAATAATAAAAAATTGAGAAAAAAAAAGTAAGAGTAAAAAAAAGAGGATAATAAAAAATTGTTGTTAATGCATTGCAATTGCACCTGATCTCAATCTTGACAAATAAATCTCCAGTGAAAACCAAACTTTATCTACCGCAAGTGCAAGAACAACTTTGTCAAATTGATTTCCATCTTAGATCTTGAGAGAGCTTGGAGTTATAAGCGCTTGGGAAGGTGAGAGATGATTAGAGATTCACAAGGGAGATGATTAAATTAAGTCTAATTCATTTTTTATATTGATTTTTTTAATAAATAATTTATATAGTTTGGAAATATTTGGATTTTATACTTAAAAGTTTCAGAATTTGAATTTTATCCTCTAAAGTTTTGGGTGTTTGGATTTTATGTCTTGATCCTCATGTTTTAGAATTTGGATTTTATTTCTCATAAATTTTAGGGGTGTTTGGATTTTACTCTCTTAAGTTTATGTGTATTTAGATTTTACACTCTGAAATTTCAGAATTTGGGGTATAAATTCCAAACACCCCTAAATTTCAAGAATAAAGTTCAAATTCGTATCCCTAAACTTTAGGGATATAATTTACAATTTACCCTAGTTTTTATTATAAGCAATTTTTAGATTTTTTAATATAAAAAATTCAACTGTTTAATTGACATCACATTACTAAAGTGATGTCATGATTTCATTAAATCAGTTAGCTTACATGATAGTCCTAATTGGCACTTAATGTATGACTAGATGCTGGCATGGATGAAAGGGCTCCTAATCAAAATGATAGGTTACATTAAGGGAGCGAATCAATTTTTTAAAATTTTAGGGTCAAAATCAAAATTGACAGAAAGTTTAAGGTGTAGTTTACAAATTAGTAGAAAAAATAGAGATGGATGCACGACACACACTAGAAACCCAACCAATTAAAGAAATGAGTATTAATGTGTACTTAGCTAATTCAAGAAATGAGTAATGACGGGTGCTCAATAGTTTTATCAGTTAATACCCCACTTAATTGGGTTACTCAATCAATCTTGGATAATTATTGTTACACACGCTTATGCACACAATTCTACACAAAAGTAAAATTTTCATTGAAATCATGACTTGATTGGGAAGGTAAATATTTCCTTGTAAGAGTATCAGCATTCATTTTTCTCAATTCTATCCTATTTTACCATCAAAAAATCACTTTATCAATTATACAATACCATTTTCCAAAACACCTAACATCCAAACTTTTATTTTTCAATTCAATTCATTAAAATAATATATCTTTACAATAAAATATATTTTTTCCTATTTTGCTTTTTCTCAATTTTATCCTCCTTCTAGAATCCAAATCAACCCAACTCCAGACTCCTCCTCCATCATCAAAATCATCCCAACTCCTCCACACAATTCCTCCATCATCATTCATCTATATCAACCCAGATCGGCAAAACTGATAAAAAAAAAACCATCACGCTGATCACAATAGAACAGCCACCACAACGCTGATCACATACCAGCAAACCCAGGAAAAAAAAAAAAAAAAAAAAAAAAAAAAAAAAAAACCCAATCTCCACCACGCCGATCTCCACTGTTGTCAACACCCACGCCGATCTTGTCAAAACCACCCACCTCCGCTAAGCAAAATCTAGCCAAACCAAAATCCATCATCAAACCCATCGGAACAAATCCCCCAAACGCCACCCCAACGCCACCCAAATCTGACCCAAACACTGAAAACTCATGAACAAACCTACGCCAGAAACCCATGAACAAACTCACAACCTCCACGCCTCCACCATAGAAGCTAATCTAGCCTCTACGCCGTTGCCTCCATGCCGTTGAAGAAGACAGAGCAGGAAGAAGAGAGAGTAGAAAGAAAGAGAGAAAGATAGAAAGAAAGAAAGAAAGAAGAGAAAGCAGGTTCTGCGGAGACTGGAGAGAGAAGACTACGGACGGAATAAAAAAATAGTTTTTTTTTTTACCATTGAGCTACAAAATGTAGAATCACATTGTAGCTTAATAGTTGTTTTCTTTTTTTTTTTTTTTTTTTTTTGCAATTGTTGTATTTTACAACTTTCAATGGAGATGTCTTTTGGGCCTCAATTGTAAATAAATTTGGAATTTGGCAAGCATTTGGGATTTCCCCCATTCAATGCTGATGCTCTAATAGGCGAGGTTATGGATGGGTTAATGGATTTGAATTAATTTTGTTAAGCTTCAATTGTACGATGTTCCAAGTTCTTAGTAAACCGGCTAACATTAGCATTGGGAGGGGAACAAATTATGCTCGATTCGAACCCTATGCAGCTAAGCATAACCTGCTTGTCTCACACCGTTTGTATGTCTTGCGAAAGCACAACACTTGTATAGTGTCTCGTTTTGGGATATTGGAATATAATGGAAATTATACCAATAATTTATTCATTGTTGTACACTACATATACACATTTACAATTTTAAGTGCGATATACAAATTTTTATTAATTTCCACGTTTAAAACATAAATTGAATAACATTTTTACAAACTATATGTATAAACGAGTATGAAAGAATCAATGCACTTTCATAATAGCGAGTCCTTTTTTTTTTTTGGATGTTGCAAATTCATGAGTCTAATATATTTTCCAAAAGCTTATTGAGGTGATGAGAGCAAGATTTAAAATCTTCATAAAATTGCAAAAACTTCTGAACCGTAAGCCCTAGAACATATGAATCCCTAGCTTGGGAAACTATATCAGAGAGAGAGTTGCAATGCAAAATTGCAAACGACATATAATAGTACATAAACATGTGCAATGACGAGACCGAGGCTTTAAAAGCAAACTTAGAGTTTATAGCAATAGCTTACACACTATGTAAACGAGTACAGCGATACTTATTAAATCATCATATGCAACACCAAACCAGTACATAATCAGCCTCAGCCATGGTTCTTTTTGTTCCTAGACACCGATGGTGAGCGATTTCCATAGCCACCCGAGCCACCACTGCCAGACCCATACCCACCACCTTGAGCACCTCCACTACCATACCCGTAGCCAGAGCCTGAACCAGAGCCAGAACCAGAACCAAAACCAAAGCCAACGCCCCTGCCAAACCCATTGGGAGACCGACCAGACCCTGAACCATAACCATATCCACTTCCAGGGCTCGACCCCCAGCCCCAGTTGTACTCCCAGTTGGGACCACGGCCCGAGCCACTAGCACCCGTTGGGGTCCCACCATTAGGCCCAGAAGACATTTCCGCAGCTTCAACCTTTTTTCCACCACCACCACCACTGCCAACTGTGTTGAAGGCCGCAGTGGAAGTGCCAGTGATCAAGAAGAGAAGAAAGAGAATGAGAGTGAGCATGTTAGGTTGCATTTTTTTTTCTTTTCTTTTTCTCTTCTTTTTGTGCTTGCTTGTGATGAGTTTTGTAGGGAAAGTTTAGTGTTGTGCTTGTGGGTGGCTTTTGATGAGATTTAAGGTGGATATAGATGGTGCATGAAATGATGAAATTAAGTGGGTATTTATAGTGGGTTTTTGATAAGGATATGGGGTGAGAAAGTCTCAATTTTTATTGTATTTGAATTCATATGGTGCACATGTCGGTTTGGCAAAAGATTTTACCCTACACGCCTGAATCCCACCACCGCCTCTATCAACTATATGTTTGAATTACTCAAAAGTTAGAATTTGTGCTAACATTTCTATATCTTTTAATAAAAAAGAATTTATTCTAACAAAAAAGATTTATTTGTTTTCTATTTTTAAGGAAAGTTCTAGTCTTTCAAGGCATGCATGTGGAATGGGTGGAAGTCTACATCGTCATTATGATTTCATCCTCTTTTTTTCTTCGGCTAGTGCTCTTTCCTCTCAATGCATGAGAGAAAAGCCCAAATCAATATAAATGATTGATAAATCCTATTGATTCTAGGACCTCCTTGCACATGTGTAAGTTAACCTTCGTAGAATCAATGGTTGATTGTTCTGGTTTGTCTATCATATTACAAATTATGCACATCACAATGCAAAAGCTATTATCTTCCCATATTAATTTTATGCCAAAGTAATAGTGCAGTTTTCAGATAAAATTTGTCCCAAAACCTCTTCTTAAATGAAGCATTTTATCAAGTCAATGCCTCTAATAAATCTGAGTTGGTTTAATTAATTTGTCATCAACCTAGAATCAAATGCCAAGAGACTTACTTCAATTGGTTGGTACTTATTAGAGTTTTCAAAATGAGATATCTAGAGTTCAATTCTCCTTCTTCCAATTATCGAATCATTAAAAATAATAAAAAAATGCCACTAATCAAATTAACCCATTAGTCATTATTTGCTTTCCTTCTCAAGTTTGAGTTGTGTTAAGAATAGAATGAAATATTTATGCACTCATAATGACATGTAATAAAATCCTCATGTATGTAAAATCAAACTTAGTTCGTAAAGGGGTTTACTCTGTCATATTGCCAAAAAAAAAAAAAAAAAAGCTTATGGGACTTATTCTATTGAATAAATTGACATTGAGAGTTTTTTTTTTTTTTTTTTTTTGAGAAACAAGAGATTGAGAGATTTCAATACATGTAAACGTGGATAACTTGGACCAAGAAATTAAAGATGTTGTAATAGAGTTCTCTGTCTCAATTAGGGCATGTTGATATAAAGTTTTCATAGTTAATTTTAGTTTGACTAGTTTATTATTTTATTAAAAGTTTTACTCTTTTTATGTATAAATGTAATTTTGTCCAGCTTATTTTTTTAAGTAAAATAAATCAATGAGATAACCTATATTATATGAGCACGTACTTAATATTTAAACTCGACTTATTTATTAAATAAGCTGGATTTGGATATATATATATATATATATATATATATATATATATATTCCATTCTTTTAACCCATTCCCTTTTAACTAAATAAAAAACCGATCTGCTAGCCTTAAAACCAAGTTTATTGGTCTATGGGTTGGAGTTTTATTTCTATCATTTGACAAAAATGGGAAAGATGACAAGTTTGAGTTATCCTATATTTTTTTTACATAAAAAAAAAAAAAAAAAGAAAAAAGAAAAAAAAAAGTAGGACACCCATGAAGGTTATTTTGTCCCACTGGCAAAAAACAAGAAAATTCATTTCCCTTGGTTTAATCAAGAAATCAAAAAACAATGTTAGGTTAACACAGTTATAATGTATTAAGAAGTGGCTAGTTAACTCTCCAAACACACTTACAATGTATTAATTAAGAAGCATTTAATTAACTTCAGATGGATAGTGTAAGAAAAAATGCTAAAATTACAAATATTTTTATAGACCGTTGATGTGGTGACTTGTTCGGGCATTTTAATTAATATTGTGGTAAGTATTATCTTCAAAGATTGTTTTTAAAAACTATTTTTTGGGTTTGGGAAGATAAAATTTTGTACACTATTACACGAGAGATTAAAGAACCGCTCTAAGAAATCTATATTAAAAAAGGAAAAAGGAAAGGTTTTTGGATTTGAGATTGAGTGCATAGGGTCCAACTTTTAAGTGGTTGTAGCTTTCACCGGTCATGCCATGCCACCTTAGACATGTGGCTTTAAACGAGTTTTACAAATGTGTAAGTTCTAACGGCTATTAGGGTATTTTATTTTTATTTTTTTCCTCTTCTTCTTGATTTGATCAGTTTAAATTTTAAACGGCAGAAAAAGAAAGGCACTTTTTGCTTTGTGCTATATGTTATGGAGAAAATTCTTAGGTAGTCTCGAAATATAATGAAATGGTGTTTCCTCTTCTCACATTCATAATAGACCTCACTATGAATTTAATAAGTGGACCTCATCATAAATATGAGAGAAGAAAGCACCATTCTCCATGTTCCGAAAGTACTAAAAAATTTATCATGCTGTGGTGGCACTGTAGCAGTCCAGAGATTGTCACTTTGAGTCTTTCACTTACGCATTCTTAAGTTGGACGAATCTGATCATTTATGAAAGGGACCTGATCCGGACACGTGTGCAGCCTTTTCGTGATCTAGAGGGAATTTCAGGGTGCGAGTGGAGTTTTGAGTCTCTTTGACAATTTTGCGAATGTTTCTTTGGCACTATATATGTCTTTATCTTTATGTGAGGACGATATTAGTTTGCAGTTTGCACTAACAAAAATATCAGAGACTAGGAGAAGGATGAGGACTACAGCAGCAAGGAAAAAATATCAGACTTTTATATATATATATATATATATATATATATATATATGCATTGTATACTATACCATCTATGGACCACATGTTAATTACTTGTTTCCCGTTTGTTGTTCACATGTTCCACAATTGGAACTTTTCCAAAACAAGCACAATCAACACTCAATTCAACTTAATTCCCTTTAGAATCTATGCTTGCCTTTGTCACTCGATTATGTCTAATTCTGCGTTTGACATCAGTTTATTCCTTTTTTTTTTTTTGCTAAAAATGTGTTAAAAAATATTTGTATTTTAAAAATGTGAAATTTTAAAGAGTTGTATATAAAAATAAAAAACTTAAGGTTAAACAAAAATAACTGAAGCCAAACAAATACTAAATTATATCTTCTACTATCTAAAATTTTCATATCTACCCATGCCTTTTTCTCTCTCTCTCTCTCTCTCTCTCTCTCTCTCTCTCCTTTTTTATCATTGATGTGATGGCACTAGACTAATATTTGCATTTGACATCTCTTTTTATTTATTTATTTATTTTTTTATATAAAGTTTACCTAGAGACAGAACCAGGATTCGAACATGAGGAGGGTCAAAGGTTAAAACAAATTTTTTTTTTATGAAAATAAAAACTAACATCTATTTCATATTCAACAAAATACAACATATAAAATAAGTTTCTTAAACATTTGATATTATAAAAATGTCAACAAAATCTAACAGATAATATAAGTGTTTTTTAAACATTTCATTACATTTATCAAAATGGAACTCGACGCTATTTTAAAGAAGATCCAAATATATATATATATATATATATATATATATATATATATATATATTTAAGGATAGATCTTAATTTTTCAAATTACATATATATACCATTTTTTTTTTTAATTGGGGGGCTATTAGGATCAAAATTTAAAATTTCATCACATATATTATATATACACTAGCTTTTTTTGGGGGAGGGGGGGGGGGCCTTTTGGGGGGGGGCAATAGCCCCCCCTGCTCTAGTGTGGGTCCGTCCCTGAGTTTAGTTATAAAATTGATTGTAACCTAAGACTACAACCTTAATTAATATTTTTTTTCTTGAAGATGAATTTTGATAAATCTACCATTGGATTACATTTTCTTCTTATATTATCTATACTTGCAAAATTTCTAAAAAATTAAAAATCAATAGTTATGTCATCAATAAATTTTTTAAATTTCAAGCTTTTGTAGTTAAATTAAAATTATGTATTCCTCTAAAAAAAAAAATTATGCATAGAAGATAAGCTTATAGATTATATAGTAAATGATATTTGATTGATACAAAATTTAACATATATATTAAAAATATAAAGAACATGAAATTCAACTGTTAGATTTTCAAAATATGTAATAATATTTATTTTATTAAAAAAGGTTGTAGCCTAAGGCTATAACCAATTTTGTATTTAAATTTTGTCATTTTTTTACATTATTTGTTAAAAGGGGAGACAAAAAATGGTTTTACGCAAATAAGTTCACTTATTTAAAAAAAAAAATATTTGTAAAAAGAGTAGACAAAATATAACTTTAAGCAAATAAGTTAATAGAAAATACAAGACGTAAATCCATAAATTAATCACAAATGAATTTCTCATTTTATCCTTGATTGGTGCCAGCTTTACCTTCTCATAAAATGAATTTAGTCATTCAACTATCTTTTCTATTCGTACGTTTATCTTATCATCCTCTTTCTGGCTAGCCCCTTAACCTTAACCTTAAGTACTGCTAATCTACAGAATTTTTTTCGTTTGACTAATGGGTATCTTATTATCAAATAATAGTTTGAGCGGAAAAAATAAACCATTTAAACTCCTTTTATATCTTTTTATTAGAGGTAAGTTTTGAAAATTTAACTGTTAAATTACATATATATATATATATATATATATATATATTTTATACAAGATAAAATAACCTAATCTAAGTATATATATGTGTGAAACTCCATCCTAGAGACTTGAACTTTAGCCCTTACCCCCCACACTCCACAAGCATTTATACTTGTGGACTGACCACCGCACCAAGGGTGCACGGTGTTAAATTACATATTCTTATTATATTCTCTATATTTGCAAAATTTCAAGAAAATTAAAGATCAATAACTATATCATCAATGACATATTTAAGTTTCAAGTTTTTATGGTAAAAAGTTATGCACAAAAAATAAGTTTATTCATCAAATAGTAAATAATATCCAATTTAAACGAAATTTGATATGCATGTTAAAAACATAAAGAACATATAATCCAATAGTTAGATTTTCAAAATTCACATTCAATAAAAAGATATAAAATAAGTTTAAAGTGTCTCTCTAAACTAGTTTGGAGAAAAACTTTATTTATCCTAATTCTATAAAAGGGATTTGAAAGCTCGAATTTGTGTGACAAACACAAGAGCTTGTTTAGACCCCTAATTAAAAATTGCGGCTTGATTGTTTTTACTCTAACTTATCTAAGTGCGGAACAAGAGTAAATGAATGCAATGGACTGATACTACTCTAGTGCATAAACATGAACACCAACAATAAAAGTAAAGCACAAGAGTAAGGGAAGAGAGATGCAAACACAAGATAACACCAAAACGCGTTATTGAAGAGGAAACTGAAGTACTCGGCGAAAAACCCCTTCGTAACCCTCCATGTCGAAATCAATCCACTAGAGAATAAAGTTGGAGTACACGAATAACAAACGACCTTCCAAACCTAGTCAACCCAATGCACTTGAGCCCTCCAAGCTCTTGCTACCAGCAGACTTCTCGGAGTCACGTCTTCTCTAACTTTCTGAATTTCGCAATATGCCCGATTACATCTGCCAAGCCTTACCAACTTCTTTTAACAAATCCCCAAAACTTCCTAAGCTCTAAAACACTCACTATACTCTGAAAAGGTGTAGGTTGTGTTTGGGTAAAAATCTCCTCTCAAGGTATAACAATGGGAGAGTGAAGGAGAAGTGGCTACAATGATTTCTCACTAAGGATGAGGGTGTGTGTGTTGTAGAAAACCTATCTAGGGTTTTTCTCTCTAAATGGCCTCTTTGCAATTTTTATGGGTAATGATGATATATATAGTATGGGTAAAGGGTAAGAAAGTCACACTTAAAAATTCTCCAAGCAGAAAGTTTCGCAAGTACTTAATGGAAAGGCCTTACTCGCGAGACGCTCGTGAAATTGACAACCTGGCACAATTCTTCAGCTTCTAGCATGTGCTTCTCACGTGGCTCTTTCGCGGGTTAGCTTCTAGCAAGACACTCGCGAAATCCACTTGTTCATCCAATACATGCTCGATTCTTCACCAACTTATTACTAAACTCAATACAATAAAATTCCACAAAATACAAGAAATAAAATTAAAGCAAATACAACACTTTTTATCATGAAATAAAGCCAACATAAAACATAGTTGTAAATTACAACTTTACAAAATCCTTTTCATTCTATCAATCTTCATGGATAATCTACCCAACTTAGTATCTCTTGATAGTCTAATTTTACTTTCCCCTAATTGTTAGTCCTGGTTTTTGATTGAATTTCCAGAATTCAAACTTATAATTAATTAAATCTACTAAGGCTTTATTAATCAATATAATCTCATTTACAAACAACATGTCCTAAGGGGCCTCATTGTGATAATGTTTGAAAACGCATCCATAACCAAACAAGATGTGAGGATTCCAATCCTTAATATTATCCTATGATCCTATAGTAATTGGGAACTCATTTGATCATAGATTTTGCATTAGCTACCGCTTTCTCATACATGTAATATACTAAATTGAAATGCCATTTTTTTTCTAAGACTAGCACCATCACTGACAAGTAGCATATAAATGGTCGTCCATTACTTGCAAACCGTCCATGACAGTAACGAGTAAAGGTATGGACGAGCGTATGTGCATTAACTCCAAGCAGCAACCAATGACTAGGCAATGAATGGCCCTAAAATCATTACCATCGTCCAATAATGTAGAATTAAGGACTGGTTACGAATAGAAAATATTGGAATTAATTTGCAATCATTAAGCATTGATTACCCAGCTGCAACATAATGGGTATTATGAGTATGAACTCAGCCTAAGGTTATATAAAGCCAAGAAAAACAGGTAAAAGAAAAAGAGACACAATGGCTATACTAATTACAGTTTTTCTAAAGAGAAGAAGCTAACTTAAGCATCAGAGGGTCCTTGGTAGGCCCCAAATCGGTGCCCTTATCTATTGAGTGCTTTTTGTGATGCAAGTTTTACAAGTCGTCCATCATACTAACGAGAGGCATACTGACGAGGCAAATTCCTTCTTCATCAGTTTGGCACTGTCTGTGCGGAACGATTGAGTTGCAATTCTCTCAGGCAAGTCATCATATCTCTACCAACAAAGTTCCTCGAGCCATATGGACACTTCCACTTCATCACCTTTTACGGACCCATCGTAATGGCCTAACAGATTCAAGCACTCACTGCTAATATGTAAGAATTGATGAAACAGAATGAAGAATTGAAGCGAAAGGCGCGCCCTAGGACTCCGACTATGTTGCAATCTCGATGCAATCACATTGACAACAATGATGAGGCTTATAGTCCAGAGAATAGCAGAAAGAATACTTTAGAACATACTATGCAGTCAACTCGTGGTAGTGACCAAATGATGAAAAACATGACAAATGAGTTGGACAAGGTCAAGAATGCCATGAAGGGAAAGACAGCAATAAACTTGGATGGCATGATCAAGAGGACTGACTCACCCTTCACAGCTAGTGTTCAAGAGTGCCCCTTGCCTCCCAAATTCCGTCTCTCTCAACTGGAGGTCTACGATGGCACTAAGGACCCTCTAGACCACATAGGAGCATTCAAAGCAATTCTGAGTCTCCAGCAGACCCCAGATGAAGTTATTTGCAGGACATTCCCAACAACCCTTAGGGGAGCAGCACGGGTATGGTTCAGTAAGCTGCCTGCACTATTGTAAACTTTGACCAATTAAGTGACTCGTTCGTTCGTCACTTCATCAGAGGCCAACGCCATAAGAGGCCCACTTTCTATCTGCTAACTATGAAACAACAGGAAGGAGAGACCCTGAGGGAATATGTGAAGCGATTCAACAAAGCAGTCCTAGAAATATATAAGGCTGACGAGCAGGTGAAAATGATGACCTTCTAGGCTAGGCTGATCAATCCTGACCTCGTTTTCTCCTTAAGGAAAACTCCTTCAACCTCGATGATAGATCTGCTATTTAAAGCACAAAAATATATGAATAGGGAAGACACGCTGACAGCAAAGGGATTGGCAAGCAAACGAAAGAAAGACGAAGGTGCAGAGTCCCAAAGCAAAAAGAAGGAGTGCAAAGATAATCTTACAGAAGCTAAAACAAGCAAAAGTAGCCTAGATGCACCATCAAAGAAGAAGTTGAATTTCATCCCTTTGATAATAAAGGATGACCTTGCCTTGAAATGGCCTAAACCATTAAACTCGTCCTCAAAGAGAAGAGATCCGAAGAAGTACTTCCGCTTCCATAAGGACCATGTGTTAGGGTTTGTGCCCTAAAATTCAATTTATTGGCATGTTATAAATAATTAAATTGTTTAATTATATGAGACTATTTATAAATGAACTAATGAACATTATCATAGTCCATGAGATGCATTGTATGTGATTTATGTGAAAAGTCACAGAAGATGTAAATCACAAGTTCCTTGTAAACTCAAAATGTAGTTCGTAGTCGGTGATAAAATTGGGTATTTCATCTACGAAGATTATAACACATCAATTAAGATGATTTGTCTTAATCATAGAAGTGGAGACTTCTAGTTGATGTATTGATGTGTCTTAAGAGTTAAGACATATTGAACTGGACCACTGTGCGATTAATTATTCAATCAACAACTGTCACCAGAACAATTAATCTCATGACTTTTAATTTCATAGACTCTTAATCCTGAGAGGGTAATAGACATGATCATGAAATGTAGGTTACTTTGATATATTAGGAGTGAGATCTAATATTCACGGTCAAAACCTCAATATGTTGGGTAACCATACGTAGTGTTGAGGGAACACATATTCTCAAAATGGAATCCATAATCTCTTTTAGTAGAAACACGAAATATCCCCTTGAGATAAGTTTAATGGGAACTGGTTATTCAGGGCGCCCACTTTAGGAAGGAGTTACTAAAGCTTATATTTATTGAAATTGAATTTCAATAAATGTGAATAACTAAAAGATTAAACTGGGTACTCAATGATAAAATAGTTGTTTACAAAGTGAGAGTTAATTATGACTTTGTTCACTATGGATATTTTATGGATGGGTCAAATGATATCATTAGAGTCTTAAGATATAATTTATTAATAAGGCCTAGAGTGCAATTATATTTATATAGTGGTATTAAATATAATTAATGGTAACTTTGGATTTGTCGAGAGTTGACAAAAAAGCCCAATGCCCATTGGAGCTAGTGTCTTATTGGTCCCTTTTGGTCCTACTCCAAGCCACATACTAAAGCCCAGTTGGAAAGGCCCAATAGGCCAGCCCAATTAGAAAATCAATTAGTTATAAAGGGAGAAACATACAGAATTTTTTATAAGAAAAAAAAAAAAGACATCATTATGAAATGGTATATGTGTGTGAGTGAAGCCATTCAATTATTCTTCCTTGAAAACTGATCAAGAGACCACACTTCTTTGGCGTAAAGTGGAATTGAAGTGAAGATTAAAAGTGTTCCCAAGTATTTCTAATATTTTGTTTTGAATTTCACCGCGCCAAGGTACACTATCTTATTCTTAAATTCTAAAATTTACATTGTGCATGTTATCAATCATAAATGAAATAATCCGTGTTTGTTGCTTTCGCTGTGTGTTTTGTATGAAATACAAATCCAAATTTTTCAACAATTGGTATCAAAGCCAGGTTTTCATATCATATTTGTACAACATGTGATTGAGTTTTAGAATTTAAGAAAACTGTCATCTTTGTGTTTTCATAGTTTTGGTTCACGTGAAACACAGTAGCCTATGATTGCATATTCAATCCCATAAAGTCATTGAAAGTTGGCATAATTAAGCCATTACATTTCTTTGAATGGACTTATTGGTTTATTGAATTGTGTCATGTCATAGTATTCAATTGGATATAGTTATTGAAGTGGAGGGTAGTTATGCGTGTGCACTTTGTTTTGCACCGCTTGGCTTGATATACATCAATAACTACTTGCATGATAATTACATGTGTTGCTTGGCCATCAATAACTACTTTCTCTGATGTATTGAATGCTTTATATACGGATGCAATGGCCTGAATGTTAATGCATCGTTTGTCCTTTATTGAATGAAATTCAATAACTATCATATGCATGCTTTTTGATATTGCACGGGTTGGATATAGATATATAGGGGTGTCCACGGGTCGGGTCGGGTCGGGTCGATTTTCGACCTAGCCCGAACCCGACCCGCTGGCGGCAGGTGGACAGAAAAGTGACCCAAAACCGACCGCCGGCGTCAATCGGTCAGGTCGGTTTTGGGGTCAGGTGGAGATCGAGTCTGTTCGGGTGGAGATCGGGCTCTCGCCAGAGCTGCAAAAGCATCACCGGAGCTGCAAATTATCGTCAGAATCTGCAAATCATTCGCCGGAATCTGCAGATTATCGCCGAAAAATGTAAAAACTCACCAGATCTTCATCAAAATCGCCGAAATCTTCTGGGAATGGCCGGATCTAACTAAATCTCACCCAATATGGTTGAGAACTCACTGGATCTCCTCGGATTTGAGTGTGATTTCGCCGGATTTGTATATTACCTTCGTCGGGTCGAGTGGCTTGGGTTTTGGAGAAGAAAACCAGCCACTCGACCCGCCGGCGTCAGGCCTTGAGCGCGAAAACCCGAAACAGACCAACGAGAGCATCGGTTCGGGTTGAAGTCTGGTGGAGATCGGACAGGTTGGTCGGTTCGACGGGTCATGGTCGAGTCTGGACACCCCTGTAGATATATATATTGGCTTGATTGTTGCATGATTTCGTGGACCCATGTGGCAAATTCCATCTTCCATTAACATGCTTTTCATATGTTAATTGTTTGTCTGGATGTGATACAAAGTTTTCAAGCATTCATTTGCCTTAGATGTGTTAAAAACCTTGGAAGAATCCAATCCGTATATATATTTTTTATTATATATATATATATGTAAATTTATATGGGTTTATAATGTAATATGGGTTTATATTACATTATATATATTTATATATATTAATGCTAGCATCATGAAATTTATTCCTAATGAGATTAGGATTATGTTTTCAAGAGTTTCTAGCATTATTAGGATTCTTGATAATGATCTTGAAAACCTTAAAGTTTGATCTGTAAATCTTCATTGATAAAATCAAAAGTGTTATGAAGATGACAAAAATGGTTACCTGAAAATTCTGGAAAAATTCAATTTTGTGAGTTTCGATTGATCGAGAATTCCTTTCGATTGATCGATTGAATGTACTTTTCGATTGATAGAAGAGGAATCTAGAACCGATCGAGCCAAGCAGAAACTCTATGATGAAATTTTGCATTGTCTCAATCGATCGAGAATTCCCTACGACCAATCGAATGTTAATTTTGATCGATCGAATAGGAATTGAGAATCAATCGAATGAGGCAGAAGCTTAGTGATGAATTTCTTCATTTTTCGATCAATCAAGTAATAGATTCGACCGACCGAAGGCACTAAATTTTGAATTTCCACTTGCTTTTGACTAAGTGTTAAAACTTTGATAAAAAGCAAAGTTATGTGATTAATTTTATAGTCCTTAAAAGTTAAGGACATTTATTAATCGTTATCTAACTAAAAGACTTAATGAGATCAAAGATGTTAGTTAAATAGAACTCTAAGTCCTAAATTGTATTATGATTAAAAGTCCTTAATTTATTTTAATTAGAGGTTTTTAATGAGGTTAAAATACCTATTAAAGTTATATAGTTTCTAATGAGATTAGAATACTTTATCTAGTAAATTAAAGATAGAGTTCTATATAACTAATTTTTGATTTATTAGTATTTAAGGAATCTTAAATAGTTTAGGACTTAGATTTTAGTTAGTGATTCTAATGAGATTAGAGTCTTTAACAAGTGCAAGGTTATTAGTTGTGATGGGATTACAATTATTTAAGAAAAACCCAAATAACGAGTGGGAGTGTTGAAATAACCCTTTTGTTAAGTTTATTATAATGTGAATAGATACCTTGTCTTGACTTTGAGTCTTGCATTCCATGCGGAGGGTATTTACTTCACGGATTACAAGGTTAAACTTCTTTGTAATTACGTGAATGTTCGTTATGCTATTGTGACGTCACTTAGTCAGATCACATTGAATTTAAACAATTTAAACACATTTGATGTGTAGGGTTAAAATTGTGATAAGATCACAATGATTTCAATACAATCCACTTGTTCTAAAATTTCTAGTGGGAGAGAGATTCAAGGGTTGGATCTCACGGTCTCCATTGTTGGTTCATAGTGGTGTGGGGTAAACATCTCATCTTGGCCTCGAGCCTTGCGTTCCATGCGGAGGGTGTTTATTTCATGGTACTATAAGATTGAACTTCCCGGTTTATAGTGGTGTGGGGCAAGCACCTCGTCTTGGCCTCGAGCCTTGCATTCCATGCGGAGGGTGTTTTGCATCATGGTACCACAAGATTAAACCTTACAAGGGTAAAGTTATGTGGCTACACATGAGTCTACGTGATGGTGTACACTAGACTAAGTTTGATAGAAACCTCTATGCTGAGTTCTTGCTATTATTACTTAGAGGCTAAAGGAAAAGTGGCAAATTATTTTTGTTTGGTAAGAGTTACTATGATAGTATTAATAATGAGAGTAATTCTCACTTGATCATAGTGGTTGGTATTCACTCTATGCTGAGGAATATTAATTGCAGGATTAGGTTGTTGTTGCACCTAGTATAGTATGGTTTCGGGTTCCATATTATATGGTTATGGTTGCAAAATATAATGTCCTGGAATTTAAGTTCATAGTCTCAAAATAAAGTTGTCATAAATTTTTGTTCTCTAACTACTATTTTAATAGAATCACATTAACTAAGAAATAATTTTGGATATGGTGCTTAAAGGAGCTAAAGTACATATTTATGTTTCGATTCAGCATTGTCATAATTTCTTATACATGATGTATTTATGGAAGATAGCTTATGATGTGATCATAGTCTCCATAGAAATACGAAAATGTTACATTGACTTCTATCTCTATTGTATTAAAGCATGAGATGCAAGAGTTAGTACTAGATTTAGTCTTTATATTAAGTCTAAATGAGATGTTTGGTATGAATCATATTGAGTGCTAAGAAAGACTTAAGGAGTTCCAATTCTATATCATTTTATAAAAATGTTTTATAATTTTAAAATGAATTGGAATTCTTGGAGGTAGATATTAAGTGTTAATCTCATATGGATATGATCCATAAGTCCTTGTTAGAATCATTTAATCCATTCAAATTGTTTTGAAAATAAATAAATTCCTTTTATATTATCTGAATTGATAAGTGTGTTCTGTACAACAGAAGACATCCAAAAAGCTAAGGCTAGGATCAATATGATTTAATTCAAATTCTTAGCCTAAACCGAAAGGTAAAGGTGGTAAGAGTAGGAATTATAATACCAAACAGTTGATATGCTAGTTGCCTTAGTAGTTGTCAAAAGGAAATTAGACTTAAAAGTATGACAAAAAGGAAAGTGTTTCTGTTTTGGCAAAGCTAAGCATTGTCCATGTCATTTAGATGAAAGTTTACATGTTTTACTTTTTAAAGAGAAAGTTTCATCCTTTGGTATTGTATATTTTGGCACTTATGTCTAGATCTTATTAATCTAAATGATATTCAAGATTGGTGAAAAATGAGCTTTTAGAACCACTATTTTGTTATATTCTCAGTCTATGAATTCTATTTAGAGAATAATATGATCTAGGGCTCCTTTTTATAAAGGAATAAAGTTCCAATGACTTTTTTAAGTCAGTACATACATAAAGGAGGAATAGGACTCTTTTAAAGGTAGAATGTTCTAGAAGAAAAATGTTAGCATTTGTTGTAAGACAACTATAAAATACATTTAGAAATGAGATGGTTGTATTAATTACACCACAAGACATTATTCTGTAGATAACTATTACACCGTACAATATCGTAGTGGGAGTATTATCAATTACCAAATAAATTCATACTTTTGGAATAAACTTTTGAAGTTATTTCACAAGGGTATGAAATTGTTCCTCGGTCCTACGTAAAGGCAATAGATGATATGAATATGAATTACTGGATCAAGGTTATGTGAATAGAATTAGATTCTATTTAAAGTGTAGAACTTGTAGAGGCGCCTAGTGGCATTAAGCCTATTGTGTTCAAATAGGTCTACAAGTAAATGAGATTGATAGATTTGAAGGTGCAAACCTTCAAAGTCATGACTAGTGGCGAAAAAATTTATTCAGAAAGAAATGGTTGGACTACGAAAAGATTTTTTTCACCAATAGTCAAGTTTGACCCTAGCTAGATTCTCTTATCCATTTTATTTCATTTGGATGAAATATGGCAATGGATATCAAGAAAGCTTTTTTTAGTAACAATCTTGAGGAAAACATCTGTATGCTGTAACTAGACTTGTTCATAGCAAAGAACTAGCAATGTTTAGCATGCAAGTTGCTTAAAGTTCATTTATGGACTAAAGCAAGCATTTGAATCATAAAATATCATCTTTGATCAAGCAATCAAGTTGTTTGATTTTGATCAAGTATTAAAAGACCTTATGTGTGTAAAAGTTATATAGAATAATAAATTTCTTAATGTATGTTGATGACATTTTAATTATTTAGAATGATGTAGAATTATTGTCATCAATGGAATTTTTAGTTGTCTAGTCGAGTTTGATATAAAGTACTTGGGAAAGACTGGTCACATCCTAAGAATTAAACTTTGTTAAAATTCAGATATTAGGATGTTGGGTCTATTTCAAACTGCTTAAATAGATTAGATTCTAGCCAAGTATAGCATGTAATACGTCATGAAATGATTCTTTCCTTTTAATTTTGAAGTTCCTTTATATAGGACTATAGTCCTAAGACATTTAAAAGGAAGAGAATATTAAGATGGTTCCTTATTCTATATCAATAGGAAGTCTTTATGCTATGCTATATACTAGGCTAAATATCTATTTTGTGGTGGGCATAGTAAGCAAATATCAATTCAATCAAAGATCACTTAATTTAGTGGGAGTAAAGAAAATACTCAAATATCTTAGGAGAATGAGAGATTATATACTTGTCCACCAAAGTGAGGATTAGATGGTTACTGGTTATACAAATACTGATTTGTAATTTAATTGTTATTCATGAAGTTGTACTTCAAGATATGCATTCATCCTAGGTGGTGAAAATACACACTAAACATAAGTATTGTCTCATTAGAGAGATATGAGTACGTGAGATATAGTAGTAGAAAAGATAATTTATGCAATAAATCTGGCTGAAACTTGTTTCCAAACCTTGCCTTAGAGTGATTATGAATTACTCTAAAAGGAAATAAGTGTCGAATATATGATAAATTGTCTTTGAGGGTAAGTAGGAGATTGTTAGGTTTTGTGCCCTAAAATTCAATTTATTGGCATGTTATAAATAATTAAATTGTTTAATTATATGAGACTATTTATAATGAACTAATGGACATTATCATAGTCCATGAGATGCATTATATGTGATTTATGTGAAAAGTCACAGAAAATGTAAATCACAAGTTCCTTGTAAACTCAAAATGTAGTTTGTAGTCGTGATGAAATTGGGCGTTTTATCTGTGAAGACTATAACACATCAACTAAGATGATTTGTCTTGATCATGGAAGTGGAGACTCCTAGTTGATGTATTGGTGTGTCTTAAGAGTTAAGACATATTGAACTAGACTGCTGTGAGATTAATTATTCAATCAACAATTGTCACCAGAATAATTAATATCATTACTTCTAATTTCATAGACTCTTATTCCTGAGAAGGTAGTGGACTTGATCATGAAATGTAGATTACTTTGATATATCAAGAGTGAGATCTAATATTTACGGTCAAAACCTCAGAATGTTGGGTAACCACACGTAATGTTGAGGGAACATATATTCTCAAGATAGAATCCATAATCTCTTTTAGTAGAGACACGAAATATCCCCTTGAGATAAGTTTAATGGGAACTGGTTATTCAGGGCACCCACTTTAGTAAAGAGTTACTAAAGCTTATATTTATTAAAATTGGATTTCAATAAATGTGAATAACTAAAAAATTAAACTGGGTACTCAAGGATAAAATAGTTGTTTACAAAGTGATAGTTTATTATGACTTTGTTCACTATAGATATTTCATGGAGAGGTCAAATGATATCATTAGAGTTTTGAGATATAATTTATTAATAAGGCCTAAAGTACAATTATATTTATATAGTGGTATTAAATATAATTAATGGTAACTTTGTACTTGTCAAGAGTTGACAAAAAAACCCAAGGCCCATTGGAGCTAGTGTCTTATTGGTCCATTTTGGTCCCACTCCAAGCCACACACTAAAACTCAATTGGAAAGACCCAATAGGCCAGCCTAATTAGAAAATCAGTTAGTTATAAAGAGAGAAACATATAAAATTTTTTACAAGAAAAAAAAAAAGAGACATCATTGTGAAATGGTGTGTGTGTGTGTGTGTGTGTGTGTGTGAAGCCAATTATTCTCCCTTGGAAGCTGATTGAGAGACCACACTTCTTGGGCATAAAGTGGAATTGGAGTGAAGATTAAAAGTGTTCACAAGTACTTCTAATATGTTGTTTTGAATTTCACCACACCAAGGTACGCTATTTTATTCTTAAATTCTGAAATTTACATTGTACATGTTATCAATCATGAATGAAATAGATCCATGTTCGTTGCTTCTACTGTGTGTTTTGTATAAGATACAAAACCAGATTTTCCAACACCATGGTCATTATATAGACGAATGCAGGGATTTGAAAGAATAGATAAAGGAGTTGATCCAAATGGGGAAGCTCCAAAAGTTTGTTAAGAAAGATTATCAAGCTCGCCAGTGAACAGATGAGAAACCTACTGATGATCAAAGAGAGGAAGATCGAGACAATCTCAAACCCATCGAAGGAGAGATAAGGACAATCACTAGAGGAGCAGTCGTTGAAGGATCATACAAGTCCCTAAGGAAGGTGGTGTAAAGGTAGGGGAACATCGTCCATGTCAAGCACCCGATGGCAAAACATCATCGCACTGGGAATGATGACATTATCTTCTCCGAGCAAGATGTGAAGGGGAACATGCAGCCCCATGATGACCCCCTTGTCATTATGCTTGCCATTAAGGGGTTCAGCACCCAAAGAGTGCTAGTGGACAATGGGAGCTCAGCAGATGTGATGTATATGACGGCTTTCCAGCAGATGAAGTTGGATCCAAAATGCCTCAAGCCTTTCGAATCTTCGTTAGTTAGCTTTAGTAAAGACAATGTTTATCCAAAGGGCATCATTTCATTACCTATTATAGTAGGGACCTACCCCGCTCAAGTGACGAGGATGGTAAACTTCTTGATCGTCGACTGCCCTTCGTCTTACAATGTGATTCTTGGACGACCACCCTTAATCACCTTAAGGCTGTAACTTCCACATATTTCCAAAAAGTGAAATTCCTAACCCTTCACAGAACTACAGAAATCATAGGGGACCAGCTTTTGGCACGGGAATGTTACTAGGCAGTCTTGGCGTCTAGGGAAAATCACACTTGAATGGTAGAAGAAGAACCATCCAAACCCATGGAAGAGGCGGCATATGTAGTGCTAGTAGAAGGAGATCCATCCAAAACCACCAAGGCAGGAAAGGAGCTTCAACAGATTTTGAAGGAAGAATTGGTGAAGTTCTTGAAAAAGAACTTGGATGTCTTTGCATAGAGCCATGAGGACATGCCAAGGATCGACAGACGTGTGATAGAGCACAGTCTTAATGTCGACCCAACAAAAAGCCCATTTAATAGAAGAAAGGAGTATTCGCTCTAGAGTGGAATAAAGCAATCATCGAAGACGTGGAAAAGCTTTTAACTGCTGGATTCATTACGGAAGTCTACTATCCAAAATGGCTTGCAAATGTTGTTATGGTAAAGAAGTCCAATGAAAAATGGAGAATATGTGTGGACTTCACTAATTTAACAATGCATGTCCCAAAGACAGTTTTCCCCTTCCCAAAATTGAACAGCTTGTTGACTCAACAGCTAGCCACAAACTACTAACCTTCATGGATGCTTTTTCAAGTTATAACCAAATCCTAATGAAGGAAGAAGATCAGGAGAAAATTGCGTTCGTCACTAGCCAAGGCTTATATTGCTACAAAGTCATGCCATTTGGATTGAAGATTGCAAGTGCCACCTATCAAAGATTGGTGAATCAGATTTTTAGCAAGCAGATAAGGAGGAATATGAAAGTCTATGTAGACGATATGCTCGTAAAAAGCAGGGAAGCTAAAACCCATCTTGCAGACCTTCAAGAAGTATTTGATACCTTGAGAGGGTATAAGGTGAAGCTTAACTCTGTGAAGTGCCTTTTTGGAGTCTCATCAGGAAAATTCTTAGCCTTCATGGTATCATAGCGAGGAATTGAGGCGAACTCAGAGAAGGTCAAAGCCATACTTGACATGGTTTCTCGCAAGATAGTCAAGGAGGTGCAAAGACTGACGGGGCGAGTAGCAGCATTAAACAGGTTTGTCTCAAAGGCCACTGACAAGTATCTTCCCTTCTTTAAAGTTCTTAGTGGAAGGACGAGTGTGAGGTAGCCTTTCAAAGCCTTAAGGAGTATCTAGCCAAGCCTCCATTATTTAGCCCGTCAGTAGAAGGAGAAGATCTATTTTTATACTTGGCTGTATCACCAACAACTGTCAGTTCCAGTTTTATCCGCGAGGAATCCAAAATACAAAGGTCAGTGTATTACACTAGTCAAGCTTTTTAGGGTGCCAAAGCAAAGTATCCACCCATGGAGAAGATGGCCTTCTCATTAATTGTAGCTTCAAGAAAGCTTCGACCATACTTCCAGGCTCATACCATTGTAGTCATGACAGACCAACCAATCCGAAAAGTAATGAGTGAACTAGATGCAACTAGTCGTATGGTCCAATGGGCAGTTGAGCTAAGCCAAATGCTATTGAGTACAGGCCAAGAACAATAATCAAGGCACAAGCTCTAACAGATTTCATTGTAGAATTTACTCTTCCAGACCCTGATCAGGAAGCAGAGTATTGGGCAGTTTGCTTAGATGGCTCATCTGTAACAAGACTCGGAGGCGTCGACGTCATAATTACATCACCAGAGAATGACGTCCTTAAATATGGCATTCAATTCCAGTTTCCAACAACAAACAATGAGGTAGAGTATGAAGCAGTCCTTGCTAGCTTGAGGATTACAAAAGCTTTGGAAGTTAAGAGTTTGAGATTGAGGTCTAATTCCAAGCTCATTGTTGGACAAATAACCAACGAATATAAAGCAAAGGTGGAAAGAATGAAGAAATACCTACAGCTGACGAGCCAGCTCATTAATGAGTTCGATAGCGTTAAACTTAAGCTAATCCCAAGGGAAGAAAACTGAGCTACTAACGAGATTGCTAGACTTGCCTTAATGGAAGAAGCTTCAGCAATGGAAGGCTTGCTCCTGGAGGTTTAGACAATCCCTAGTATTGACGAACTGTAGTCCTTTTTGATCTAGCAACAAAGTAACTAGATGGAACCAATCATATCCTACATCAAGACGGCTAACTCCCATTTGACTCATCAGAGGCAAAGAAGGTCAGAGTTCAAGCATCAAGTTCATTGTATTGAACAGAGAAATTTACAAAAGAGGATTCTCGATGCCATACCTAAAGTGCTTGTGCCCTGATGAAGCGACATATGTGCTACGAGAAATACAAGAAGGTGTTTGAGGTAACCATTTCGGACCTTGATCCCTGGTGGGAAATACGATTAGGGCAAACTACTTTTGGCCAAATATGCAGAAGGATGCAGCTGAACTTGTGAAGAAATGTAATAAATATTAGCGGTTCAGCAACATACAGCATATACCTGAGGAATTATTGACAAGCATCTCTTCACCCTAGCTATTTTCTACATGGGGAATAGACATCGTCGGCCCACTCCTTTTGGGAAAAAGGAAAGTGAAGTTTCTGCTCGTAGCCATTGATTACTTCACCAAATGTGTCAAAGCAGAACCACTAGCGGTAATCACTAAAGAGAAGATACGGACCTTTGTTTGGAAGAACATTGTCTGTAGGTTCGGGATCCCTAGGAAAATTATATCTAATAATGGTCATTAGTTCGATAGTCAAAAATTCAAAGACTTTTACGTAGAGCTAGGGATACAAAATCACTATCCGTCACCTGGGCATCCACAAGCTAATGGGCAAATAGAAGTAAAAAATCATACTTTGCTTAAACTCATCAAAGCACAACTTGAGAGGGCAAATAGAAGTTAAAAAGTGTACTTTACTTAAACTCATCAAAGCACAACTTGAGAGGGCAAAGGGTGCATAGCCTGAAGAGTTGCTTGGGGTATTATGGGCTTACAAGACGACAGCAAGAACACCAACAAGAGAGACTCCATTCAAGTTAGCCTTTGGCACTGAAGCGATTATCCCAACAGAGATAGGAATCTCTAGTCTTAGGCAAGCTCATTACGACGAAGGTTCAAACAATGGTGAACTAAGGCTTTGGATTGTTTGGCTGATGTCAGAGATGAGGCAGTTTTGAGAATGGCTCGATACCAACAAAAAATGTCGAAGTACTATAGTTAGAGGGTAAAACTCAAAAGGTTCAACCCCGACGACATGGTGCTACGAAAAGTCTCACAAGCTACTAGGGATCCAATGCAAGGGAAGTTAGGTCCTACTTGGGAAGGATCATACAAGGTGGTCCGTTACTCCAAACGAGGAAGCTATTATTTGAAGGATTTGGAAGGCAATCCACTTCCTTGACCTTGGAACGTGGAACATCTCAAGACGTACTATCAATAAAAACTATTGTCTAGCATTATAAGCTCTGTTTGTAAGAGCACCTTGCTCGATGACACATCAGATAAGCGAGATTTAATTGTTTTTTCTAAGCATTTCTTTTTCCTTCAAGTATTTTGATAAAGCTATTTTCAGTTTGCTGTTTCCTTGTAATTCCCTCATATGTGAGGAATGCATGAAATAATAAGGCTTGTTCAACCATTCCTAATTTCATTAAAGTTTGACAAAGTGTCAAACCTAAGTTTAATGAAGAAAAGGAAGTATCTGAAATCTAGCAACAAGTTCAAACCACAAACATGACAAGAATACGAATGGTAAAAACTCGAATGACAAGTGAAAATCATAAGTTTGGTAAAAACTCAAAATGATGAGTTAAAATCACAAAATATGGTAAAAACTCAAAATGACGAGTTAAAATCATAAATGTGGTAAAAATTCACAAGATGAGTTAAATCACGACATATGGTAAAAACTCAAAATGACGAGTTGAAAACCATAAGCGTGGTAAAAACTCACAAGAAGAGTTAAAATCATGAAATAGATTAAAAATCATAAACGTGGTGATGACTCTAGCGATGAGTTGAAATCACAAAACATGGTGAAAACTCAAATGACCATTTAAATTTTTAAGCAGGGTAATAAAAGAGCAAGCATAAATCATAAGCAGAGGAACTTCAAAAGTTCAAAACAAATGCGTTGTTTCTAAAATAAAAGCCTCAAAACAAGAAGCACCCATTGTTTCTCAAACAAAAGCCTCAAAATAAGAGGCACCCATTGTTTCTAAATTAAAAGCCTTAAACAAGAGGCATCCATTTTCTTTAAAATGGAACAAACAAAAAAGGAGTTACTTAGATTTCTACTTCAAGGAGACTAACGATCTCCTCAACACGGCCTGTCTCTGTCTGAACCTCGTTAGTAGCTCCTCCTGTAGCAGCACCTTCACCTTCAACAACATCGATAGCTTTAGCAATGGTCTCGCCTTTCTTCTCATTAGCCTCGTCATCCAGGATCTCAGTATCAATAGCTTCAAAGTACAGATTTGCAAAATCTACTACATATAGTGCTTCATCATCCACTGACGAAAAAACTCAAAGCCCTTGAAGTACTGCTTGAATTGCATGTCAGAGAAGCGATTAGACTCTAGGAACCTGGCAATCACCTTCTCACATTCCTTGTCTGTTCTCAAGAGGGCAACCTGGACTTCCTCATCCTTCTGAATGATAAGGTTTTTCTCAACCTTCAGTTCTTTCATCTTCTCCTTGGCCTTGGTCAATTTGTCCATAACTTCAATAAGATCCTTCCTCAACTTTGAGCTCTCAGCCTCAATGGTGTCAACCTTGGAGTTGGCCATTACTACCTTCTCCTCGCTGTTCAAGTCATCCGTCGTCAAACAAAAGGACTCACTGAGAACCTGAAAAGAGAAAGAAAGGTTAGTAATGTTTAACAAGTGTAAACACTTAACGACGTAATGAAGAAACATTGAGTAAAACACCTGCACTAGTTTGTGAATATGGCGGCTAACCAATTCGTGAGAAGGGAAGGACGAGAGACCCTTAAGCTCATCGTCAGTAATGACATTATGAGCATGTTTAATAATGACACTCTTTCCAACCTTAGCCTTCCCTTTAAAGCGTATGGTCGGAGGACTGAAGGTCATCATCTCGAGAGAAGGTGTAGGAAAAGACAGAGTACCAAAGAGTGACAGGGGGTTAGGAGTCTTGTCCTTCCCTTCAACCAGCTTGCGTTTCTTTAATCCGAGGGTAATGTGAGATATGGGTTCATTCTTCAAGCTCTTAACATGGGCATATTTGTCTTTGCTATACCTAGTGGTCATTTCTGCAAGAAGAAGGTTAGTATAAAAAAAATCTATAAGGTAAGACAAGAAAGGATGAAGAGTTAAAAACCTACTCTTCTCTTCCTCGGCTATTTTCTTCAAAACTTACACAAAAGGCTCGGGTCCAAGGCAACACTTGTACAGACGATGAGGATAAACCAGCTTGTCGAAATCATCAACTGTGAAGGCAAACTCAAGGGCAGTCTTAATTAGCCCTTGGTGGCGTTCCTCCAACAAAGGACGATCAACAACTAAAAAAAAATGGCAAAAAGGGGATCAAAAGAAGAGCAAGCTTAAAACAACCAGTTTAATGAAAAGGAAAGAGAGACGCACCAAAAGAAGGGATTTCCCATTTCCGTAGAAACCACGGGACTTCACCCCATAAGTTGTTAGACATGCTTTCCCATCCAAATCCAGAAATAAATAAATATCATGATTTCCAGTCACGAAAGAAATTAGGGAAGCTACAAACGATTCTAGACTCCCTATTCCAAGGTAGAAGTTCAAAATACCCATAGTGGGTGAAAGGTTTTAAATGGTACAGATAAAGAAATTCGTTTAAGGTAATTAGGTCCCCATCATGGACAGATACCCAAATCGACATACAACCAATAATCGTCCTACATGCGTTAGGGACGAGCTGACCGAGTGCAACATTGAGAGTAGAAACGAGTTGCATGATAAACGGATGAATAGAAAAATAAAGGCCGCAGGAAAAGGCAGCTTCTTAAAAACTCACCTCGCCATGAGCAAAGGTGCACGCTTTTCCATTTGGACGAGGTAATCTTATAGCTACCCCTTTTGGAAATTGAAACCTCTTACGAATAGATTCCAAATGTCTCAACTCATAAAGACAAGACTCCGAGAGAGCATGAAAGGGGATTGAAGATGAAGGTATTTTTGAAGAAGAGGAGGGTTTTGAAGACGATGGGGGTTTTGACATTACAATTTCAAAATCTTTATCTGTAGACTCACCACTTGACGAAAAACCAATTTCTAACTTGCTAGACCTAATGTCCCTATCTTGGTACTCTATGGTAGTCATCTATAGATGATGGGCAATTAAAGATAGATGAAGTAAAGGGTAAAGGCTAATCAAAACAGGCCTAAGAGCCCCACAGTCTCAAGGCACAAATAAACCAACGTAGGGACGACGACCACTAGAAGACTCAAGAAACACTCCTAGCCTAGCGAAGAAGAACGAAAAAAAGGGAGTTCTCTTCTTAATGAAATAAAAATCAACCATTAAGGGAGGAAAAACAGTCTTACCGTACAGAAGGTGCAGGAATTCTCTTCTACTTTCAAACTCCAAGCTCAATGTATAACAAAGAAGAAGAAGAAGAAGAAGAAGAAGAAGAATATGAGAATGCTTTTGATTATAAAAAGGAAATGAATTCAATGCGCGGGAAATTCAAGGAAGACACACACATGCAGCCAACACAAACATGGAACGTGGCGATCAGCTGACAAAAATGTCGCCCCACAGTAAATATGATAGGACAAGAATCTCGAGGTACATACAAAGTGAACCGCGCAAAACGGACTTTCCATATTCCTTAGCTCGTCCAGACAATAGACGGCAAAGGAATAAGGGGGGTCGTTCATTACTTGCAAACCATCCATGACAGTGATGAGTAAGGGTTTGGATGCACGTATGTGCATTAACTCCAGGCAACAATCAATGACTGGGCAATGAATGGCCCCAAAACTATTAGCATCGTCCAATAATGCAGAATTAAGGACCGATTACGAACAGAAAACATTAGAGTTAATTTTCAATCATTAAGCATTAATTAACTAGCTGCAACATAACGTTATTATGAGTATTAACTCAACCTACGGTTATATAAAGCCAAGAAAAATAGGTAAAAGAAAAAGAGACACAACTGCTGTACAAATTTCAGTTTTTCTAGAGAGAAGAAGTTAACTTAAGCATCAGAGGGTCCTTGGTAGGCCCCAAATCGGTGCGCTTATCTATTGAGTGCTTTTTGTGACACAGGTTTTATAGTTCGTCCATCATACTGACGAGGGGCATACTGATGAGGCAAATTCTTGCTTCATCAATCACCTCCGTAGGAACTTCATTGTATGTCATTTCTATGTTAATAAAACCAGTATGAAGGTCCTCTCTCTCTCTCTCTCTCTCTCTCTCTCTCTCTCTCTCTCGCCTAAAAAAAGGGACTTCTATCAATCTTGTAATGTGAAGTTAATTTTTGCAAGTCTTGAAATATGGAGTTGTTATAATTTTATAGAGCACTTCGTCATACATCCAAAATAAATTCATTAATGATAATAATCTAATAATTAGAGTCAACATAAATAAATGTAAACTAATTGCGGGCACCAAATACTGCTGTTTTGTGCTAGTACTAGGGCCCTCAACTTATTTATTTGTGGGCTTTATCTCAATCCTACTAATGGGGCTCCAACTTTAACTTTGTCAGCCTTTATCAAGCTCTAACCTCTCACCCTCTTCCGTACCTCTCTGATTTCCCAGTAGTTCTTCTAGTTCTTTTCTTCTTGTACCCTCTCTCTCTCTCTATTTTTTTCCAACCCCTACAACCATTGCGCTTAGACCTCCTTTGATAGCCCTCCGTGAGTGGAGCAGTCATCATTTTTATTCCCACTCACTCACATATTCCCATATCTCCTAGAATCCTAAGGGATCCTCACGAATTCAGAGGATTCCCTTGGAACTTGTTCCAGACACTTGTTCCAAACGCCGGATAGTGCTCGGGAGTGGATTCCTTTTAGAACCGTTAACTCTCGGTTACCGACATCTTAGGAATTACATACAGACCTCCTTTGTGATCGATTCAGACCCCCTCCTTCTAAAGAACCCATTGGGGAGGGTTGCACCAATTCCCGGTACCCAGCCAGTGATTAGGCCCAATGTAATGAAGCTCAGGGCTACCTCTTTATTGTGTATTGGGTCCACACTACCCAATGGGCCTTGGGCTTCATATTGGGCTTTGCCTCAGCAGTCAGTCTAGTTCACTGGGCCCAGTTCACCCACAATAATCAACCTTCTATTTAATGTAAACTAGTTACTAAATTCCAAAAAGCAGTAACTCTCTTAAATAACTCTATGTATATCTCTAAATTATGACCAATCATATTCTATGTATTTGTATCACCACGTATCCTTGATGTGATGGTTAATTCACAAATATAAAAATTTTTATGGGGTGAGAGGGGTAAGGGTTGGAGTTCAAAATTCTAAGAATGATTTCACTCTTAATAATCCATGTTCTACTGCTAAAGCCCATGCTTATCATTAGCTTCATTTTCTTCTTCTTTTTTGATAAGATTATCATTAGCTATTTAGTTATAGGCCGGACTGAGACAAAAAATGACTTGTATTTGTTTCGACTAGGATATAAAATTATAGATTAGACAAAAGGGGTCAGCTGAAGACCTTTTGTGAGAGCCTGTGTGGAATCTAGGACGCAATGTTCAATGCCATGCTCAGTATCCACATGCTAAAACCTCATGTTGAAATTCAGTATATGACGTTGGGCCCAGCTCCATCTGATGAACTGGGCAAAACGTGTTTTTTCCATTTTCAGAATTCATGTGCATTGATTCTCCAATCCACTATGCTTACAAGCTCACATTGGGCTAATTTGTATATTGTGGCCCAACCCATGTGCATTGATAAGAATTATTTTTTGCTTTTGGAAGAAAAATATGTGAAAATTCTGCTCCTCCAATCATGCAAATCAGACACATTTAATGGACGAGTATTATAGATGCATTTGACGGGAGGGAAAAAAAAAAGAAAAAGAAAAACGGATGTGCTACACAGTACTCATATTTGAATGGAAAAAAATTCTCTAGCTTTACTTGAATTTGATACTTAAATAATATTGAAATAAATACTCCTTTAAAGTATGATAGTCCCTAATGACTAGCGTGTATACCTTATGTTTCTGTATGTTTGGATTTTGCATTTAGACTGTTGTATTAGGTCATGAAAACAAAAAACAAATGCCATATTAGTAATTGTAATAATCCACAAGGTATAATAATGATAAAATTTGAGGAGATTTTAAAATTACAAAATTAAATTGGGAAAATCAATAACTCAAGGGGAAATTGGAATCTAACTTACACAACTCAAAATATTTTTTCTGGATTGAATGATCCAATTGCAACTGGTTTAATTGTGACTTGAACTGGATGACAATTGCTTCAATTATGTTTAGATTCTTGGCTAAAGTTTTTGTGTCAAATAAAGTGTTATAAGGGTTGTAATTTAATCAAGTTTGGTTTGTATTAAGTTGAGTAAAGAAGCAAATTGAAGATTTTAAACTTTGGAAGACTCATTCGAGCGAATGTCAAATAGAAATTTTGTGAAGTCTTGCGACCTTTGCTCAACACTCGCTCAAGCGAAAAACAAAAAAGCATGAACAGTGAAGCAGCTTGTTTTACCACGCATTTGACCTATTTTTCACTATATAAACCAACCTTGCTTCATGAAAGAGTGTGAAAGGATGCCATAAAAGATGGAATCTAAAAGCCAAAACTCCTTGATTTAGAAGATTTCCGAATTCCTCTCTCTGAAGTGTTTCTTCTATGTGAGATCTTTTCAGAATTACTATTTTAGAGTTCCTTGTCTTGAGCCTTAATTGTCAAACTAGAATATCTATCTCAACAAGTAAAGAATACTAGTTTATATAAAACTTAGATGTTACTTTCACTAGTTGGTTACTTTTACCCGAGTAATACTGCAGATACAAACTATTTTATAATATTTTAATAAACTATTAATGTGACAAACTTTTATTAGTTTCTATCTAGGCCAGTACTGACACCACATTTTTATTTATTAATAATTATCCATCACATCAACAGTTTGTAAAATAGTTTGTGACTTTAGCATTTTTCTACCCTTAATAGGTTTAGTTGTAATTCGGGTACCTTCTCAACAAAGCCAGCCTTCTGACTGGACCAAAAAGAATGCTTCAATATTCAGTCCCACAAAGTGTGATGGAAAGCACTATGAAAACTAGGGGCCTGTTTGGTTTAAAGGTGTCTCAGTTTTCAAAACCCATAACTCATAACTCACTACTTAAACCTCACCTTCACTCAAAAATTGCAAAACAGCTGTTTGGACTCATAACTCAGTTACATATCTCTACAACTTTTTGTTAAAACCGTAGACCCCTCCCATTGACACTGCCCAGTATTATTGTTGTTGCTACCCCCGTTTTATTAACAAAAAATCTTCCTCTTTACTTCTCCCAGGCATCCTCTCACCTTTCATTTCTCTAACTCTCTCTTTTCTATCAAATTTTTTTTTTTTTTTTGTCTATCTCTTTTTCTCTGTCTCTCCCCTCTTCACTCTATATTTGATTTTTTATTTTTTTTCCACTCTTCTCCATTTCATTCTCAACTTTCTCTGACTCTCCCCTTTTCAATTTGTATTTGATTTTTTTTTTCTTTCTTCTCTGTTTCTTTCTTAGCTATTTTTGGTTGGTTTGAATCGATGGAGATCGAAAAATGAGTCACGATGGAGATCAAGTTTGAGATTGGTTTTTGGGTTTCAGTTGTGGCGGTGCTGGGTTTGTGTTTCGATGGTGTTTTGTTGCGATGGGTTGCTGTGGTGGTGCTGGGTGGGACTGGGTTTGTGTTCGGCGAAGATCGATTATGGTGGTGCTAGGTTTGTGTTTCAGTGGTGTTTTGTTGCGGTGGGTTGCTGTGGTGGCGCTAAGTGGGGCTGGGTTTATGTTTCAGTGGTGTTTTGTTGTGGTGGTGCTGTGGCGAAGCTGGATTTGTAGTGGTGGTGCTGTGGTTGTTTGCAATTGTAATACCAAACAGCACTGAACTGACAAGACAACACAGAAGCCTATGGGCCCCACAAAGTCCGAAAATTTACCATTGTGCCATTGAGTTTTGTATCTTAGTTTTTGAAAACACCAATTTGGTGTTTTCGGTTTTCATCACTCTCTCTCAAAATTTGTGAGTTTTGAGTGATAGAAACCCAAGGTGAAAATCAAGCCAAACAACCAAACTAGTGTGAGTCTTACGTTTTTTCATCACTGAGTTATGAGTTTCCAGTAATATCACTCAAAGTAAGCCTAAAACTGTTAAAGAGATAAAGTGAGAGAGAGAGACTGAATAGTCTGTGTATATTGATGTGTATAATAATATACAATAGAGAGCCTTATATAGGCTAAGTATGTGTACAGTACAAGTAATATGAGTAAACTACAAGTACAGTATACTGGGCTAAGCCCAATGGACTAATCTAGTCTAAGCTATACACTAACATCCCCCCTCAAACTCGAGGTGGCAAGGAGGAAGCCAACTGGAGTTTAGATATAAGATCTCAAAGACGACCAGGCGGGTGAGTCTTGGTGAAAATATCAGCAGGCTGGTCAGCAGAGGAGATAGAGAATAACTTGAGATTGCCTTTCTTGAGATGCTGGCGAGTGTTGTGGCAGTTAATCTCAATATGCTTAGTGCGTTCATGGAAGACATCATTATGAGCAATGTAAATGGCACTACGGTTGTCACAATAAAGAGGAGTGGCAGTGGGCTGGGGAGCATCCATATTAGCCAAGAGCCAGCGAAGCCAGACAAGGGCACGATACTCAGCCTCAGTACTGGAACGAGAAACCACATCTTGCTTCTTGCTACGCCATGATATAAGGGAAGTACCTAACAGGAAACAGAAACCTGTAATAGAGCATCGATCAGTCGGATCACCTGCCCAGTCTGCATCTGAGTAAGCATGAAGCTCGAGAGAAGACCGAGAGGAGTAGTGGAAACCATGATAAAGTGTGCCCTTGACATATCGAAGAATCCGAAGAACTGCAGCATAGTGAACAGAACGAAGGGCATCCATGAACTTACTAACCATACCCACGGCATGTGAGATATCAGGACGAGTAACAGTGAGATAGATCAAACTACCAACCAACTGACGATAGCGTGTAGCATCAGATATAGGTTCACCATCCAAGGGTGTGAGCTTTGCATTGTATTCCAAGGGAGTGGAAACAGTCTTGTTGTTGGTGATACCGGCTTTGGAGAGAAGATCAGAAGCATATTTAGCTTGGGAAAGATAGTATCCATCAGAGGATGAGGTAACCTCAAACCCAAGAAAATAGCTGAGAGTGCCCAGATCTTTCATCTCAAAATGCTGACTGAGGAAGTGCTGAAGAGAGCGAATACCTGCAGAATCATCTCTAGTAATAATCATATCATCAACATAAAGAAGAATAAGAGTGATACCAGCAGGGGATCGTCAAACAAAAAGAGCAGTGTCACGAGGACTCGAAGTGAAACCCTGTTGAGCAACAACTGAGCTAAACTTTTCAAACCAAACTCGAGGAGCCTGCTTGAGGCCATAAAGAGCACTGCGAAGGCGACAAACTTGACTGCCTGAGTGTGGATAGCCAGAGGGTGGCTGCATGTACACTTCTTCTTGGAGATCTCCATTAAGGAAAGCATACTTCACATCCATTTGATAAAGAGGCCAACAGCGAACAGCAGACACAGCAATGAGACATCTGACAGATGTAAGGCGAGCAACAAGAGCAAATGTTTCCTCATAGTCAATGCCATACTCCTGAGTAAAACCCTTGGCAACAAGACGAGCCTTGTATCGTTCAACAGATCCATCAGCCTTGGTCTTGATCTTGTAACCCACCTACAACCGACTACAGACTGACCAGGAGGCAAATTAACCATATCCCAAGTGTGATTCTTATGAAGGACATCTAGTTCTTCATTCATAGCTTACTGCCAAAGAGGGTCAGTATGGGCCTCACGATAGGTGTGAGGTTCATAGAGGGTGGCAAGAGCAAAAGAGCAGTGATAATCAGTGAGATAAGGGGGAGGAATGCTTACCCAGGTGGAACGACGAAGTTCAGGGCTAACAGGTAACTCAGGAGAGGGTGGTGCCATAGGATCCAAGACAGACGAGTCATATGCCGGGGATGAGGCCAGAGATGAGTCGTCTGGAGAGGCAGCCGATGTAGAAGAATCCTCCACAAGTTCAGGATAGAGAGGGAGGAAAAGATCGGTAAAAATGGGAGACTCAGAGGAAGAGGATGCAGAAAACTGCTGAAGACTCGTGAAAGGACGATGTTCCCAAAACTCAACATTACGGGAGACACGAAGCCGATGAGAAATGGGATCATAGCAGCAAAACCCCTTTTGAGAGACACCATAACCAAGGAAACAATAGAGACGAGCACGAGGTTGAAGCTTTGTCCGTTCATGAGGAGGAAGAGAGACAAAGCAAGCACAACCAAAAACCCGAAGAGATGAGTAGTCAGGGATTTGACCATAGAGAAGTTCGAATGGTGATTTGTTATGTGTAGTGGGTGAAGGAACACGATTAATGGTGTACACAGCAGTGAGGGCTGCCTCACCCCAAAAGCGCTCAGGAAGAGAGGCGGAAATGAGAAGGGTGCAGACAACATCAAGAATGTGACGATGTTTTTGTTCTGCATGACCATTTTGTTGAGAGGTGTAAGGACAATACCGCTGAGGAAAGGTACCATGACTGTTTAAAAAGGATAGGAAAGATTTATCATTATACTCTTGGGCAGTATCTGATCGAAAGACTTTGACATTGCGATTAAACTGTGTTTCAACCAGTTTATGAAATGTTTGTTAAATAGACACAAGTTCAGACCTATGGTGAAGCAGATAAATCCAAGTATATCTAGAGAAATTATCTACAAATATGACAAAATATCTAGATCTCCCCTCAGTAAGAACCGATGCAGGACCCCAAATATCAGAATGTATAAGATCAAAAGGTGCAAAAGAAAAAGAGTCACTATTATTAAAGGGCAATTTAGTTTGTTTGCCAAAATGACAGGAAGTACAATCAAATATTTGAAACTAAACTGAACCTAAATGACCTTGAGAAGCTAACAATTGAAGACGAGATAAGGAAGGATGACCAAGACGAGCATGTCAAAGATCAAGTGAGGGGGTGGTAATGGTAGCAGCTGCAAAAAAAAACTTGTGAAGGAATCTTCAAGTCATGAACCTCAAACATGCGACCAACCTTACGCCCTGTCCCAAGTACTTGACCCGTCCGAGGATCCTGCACATCCACACCATGATTAGTAAAGAGAAGATCTACACCTAATTCACAAAGTTGACCAACAGAAAGCAAATTGAGGGATAACTTTGGGATATGAAAGGTGTCACTAAGGGATAAAGTAGGAGAAGAGATCGTTCCTTTATGACTAACAGGCATAGGAGTTCCATCAGCAGTGTAAATAGTGATACAGTGTGCTAAGGGTGCCTTATCAGAAAATTGGGATTCATCAGGAGTCATATGGTTACAACATGCAGTATCAAAAAACCAAGGTTGTTTACCTGAGGTGATAGAAAGGGAAGTAGAAGTTCGGGATAAAACCTGTTGAACAACTGCCTCAATATCAGCCGTAATAAGTGAGGAAGCTAAAGATGGACCTGTAGGAACTGATGGATCTGGAGGACATACAGCAACTGCCCGAGGAAGAGAAGCTTTATTCTGCTCTTGCATAAATTTCTACAGTTTGTGACAAACTGAGATATCATGGCCTTTAGCACGGCAAAACTCACAGCGAGTACCTTTGGAAGACTGAGAGGTGGAACGCCCAGAGTTTATTCGTGGAGGAGTAGTGAATGCAGCAATGGGAGGCTGTGGAGATGGTGTAGCCAATACATGATCTGATGATGACATGTGATGAGTAGGCCAACGATTCTCCTCAGAAATGAGCTCCTTGACTGCAGCATCAAGAGAAGGAGGAGGAAACCGGCTAAGTAGAGAAGCCCTAGTAGGCTCAAAATCCTCACGTAAACCCATCATGAAGTGCATAAATCTACGGCGATCCCGATATTTGACAAAGAGCTCAATGTCCTTAGAACACACTAGTGGAGGATCTGCAGCAGAAAGTTGTTCCCACATAGTAGAAGTCTGAGAGTAATAATCAGAAATAGATTGACCTGTCTTTTGGCGCATTTGATAAAGCTTTGATTCAATGTGGAACTCCAAGCTTGAATCATTAGTACAATTATAGCGATCAGCCAGAAATTTCCAAGCAGCCTCAGCAGTCTCAAGACAAGGGAAAAGATTATGAATGGAGGGAACAGAGGTATTGATAAACCAAGACAGGATCTTACTCTGAATACTCTCCCACTCCTCTAGGCGTTCTTCATAATCATCTTCAACAGCTGTGGCTTTGGACTTAGGGTTTGGTACTGGTTTAGGAATGGAACCAGTCACATATCTCCACAGTTTGTGACCCTTTAAGAAGACAGTCATATTCTGAGACCATGCATGATAGCTAGTGGGACCATCCAACATAATGGTGATAGGACATATGATATCTCGATCATTTTGTTGAGCCATACTGAGAAAAATTGCCCAAAAATGGGATTTAGTAACCTCAAATGCAAAAACAGAGTCCAAAATTGGAATCTACGCGAAAAACTGAGCAAGATAGGTGCCGTTGAAAAATTTTGACTTTGGTCAAAGTCAAAAGTCAACAGTCAACGGAGCAAGTGCTGACGTGGTAGCTGACGTGGCAGGCTGACGTCACTAGGGTTGACGTGGCAGTGACATCACTAGGGCTGACGTGGCAATTTGGAGCAGTGCTGGCGTGTGAGGCGCATGAAATGCGTGAGGCGCGTGAGACTGGCAGACGGCACGTGGCGGCGTGTGGCGGCGCATGGAGCTCGTGCTCGTCAGGCAAAAACTTCTGGTGGTGCGTGGAGGCACGTGAGAGCTTGTTTCTGGTGGCGATTTGTTGGGTTTTGCTCGGATCAAAAGTTCTGTCAATCTATGCTTTGATTTTTGCAGTTTGATCAACAAAACTGACGAAATCCGAGTGTTCTTGGACTATGAGTGTGACCGCGGTGACTCGCTTCTGGCAGTGACTACTGGATGAAGGCGAGGGCAGCGGAGGAACGCCGGAGATGTCCACAGGAACCAGAAAATCAGAAGAATGGCTCTGATACCATGTTAAAGAGATAAAGTGAGAGAGAGAGACTGAATAGTCTGTGTATATTGATGTGTATAATAATGTACAATAGAAAGCCTTATATAGGCTAGGTATGTGTGCAGTACAAGTAATATAAGTAAACTACAAGTACAGTATACTGGACTAAGCCCAATGGATTAATCTAGTCTAAGCTATACACAAACAAACAAGCCCTAAAAATTCATGAAAGATTGAAGAATATGATGCGGAAGCTGGCATGGGAAATCCTCTCCACTTGGCCGGTTTGAAGTGAAAAGTTTACAATAGAAAGGCGTGAGATTGTTGAAAAAAGTTTTGTTTTTTGTTTTTTGTTTTTTATATCAATTTCTTTTATATAAATAATTCAGCTTCTAATTTTTTAAATAAAATAACTTTTAGTTTTTTTTTAATACTTTTAACATAAAAGTTTCTAAAAATTATATTTTTTATAAATACTTTGTAAATAAGTTACCGAAAATAAAAAATTTCCAAACGGACATTAATGCACAACTTTTCCTCTATGTCGCGAAAAAAGAGACTTCAGATCACCTTTTTATAAGTGCGTCGTTACCAAAATTGTATGGAGTCTATCTCCATGGCCAACTGATTTCTATGAACTCAGGATTCAAAAAAATTTGGATTTTATCCAAATCATTCAACACAAGGCGACACCCCCTCAAAGTCTCTCAATATAGTACAAAATGAGGAAAAAAGCTTCATACTATTTTTTGCAATTGCATGCAATGTAATTTTTAGAACATGAACAGTCTCTAATCAAATCATAAGAAAGAATTGACCTTCTGGAAATTGCAGAGTAGATCAAAAGTATTAAAGGAACCACCAAGAAGCGTAGGAATACAAAGTGCGGTGTAGATAACAGGACTATAGTTAGCACTTAGCACTTGTTATATTGATTGTAAACCGCATGTCTATCAAATATACGCATATTGTTCTCTTGATGCTCTTGAAATATTCATGCAAGTAAACCCATATTATCATTCAATAGATGAGGTCTAGAACTATTCCAACAAAAACCAAACCCACGAAATCCAATTTTAACACTATATACAGGTTTATAATCAGTGCACAGAACTCCAACCTTTAAATAGTATGAGAGATGAGAGGTAATTGGTAGATAGCCTTATCCTAAATTTTATTTAAGAGGGGCTTATATCAGTACTCTAACCTAATATTTGTCATTTTTTTGTGAAAGACACTTGCTATAACACCATAACTTGACAGGCGCATGCGCTCAGGCACACACCTATTAACAATTTAACAATAGGACATAAAAGTACAAGTAAAAGGAAATTGCTTACGAGCTTAGATTGGAAGAAAACTATTACTATACAGCATTGCAGTTATACTAGGACTCACCGTGTTCGGATCACCTAAATCGCCAGCTGCATGTTGATTTTGCAATATTAGAACCCCTTTTTTTGGTTGTCTAGTTGTGTTATTAGTGATTTTGATAGGAACAGAACAGTCAAGGTGCTCGGAATTTTGGAACTCAGTTTTAACTTTTAATACATGGAAACCCAATTGAGAATTTAGAGTTAACAACAATCAAAGATTACACCTTTTGTCCACTGGGGTTTTCCCAATGAAACCTTAATGTTCATCTTAGAGAATAAACGAAGTTTAACTAAACATTGCTTGGGTTTTATGTCCAGGGTAGATCGAAAATGGGTCCATATATCTACAAAAATTTAAGAAGTCATTGTTGGAAGTATTTTAGTGAATAGACAAGTTTTGATTGGATAAGAGTATCCCTAATAATTAGCAAGAATGGAAAATAAAGAGTTAATGAATGATTTGATCACATTATTATCTAATGAATATGTTATTCCTAAATGTTGATTTATGTCATTAGAGTAAAACCCAATATGACTGGTTCAAAACAACCTTCAAGAACAGTCTTAACATTTTCTATACAATTGATGATGGCAGAATACCATTAGCATGATAGTAAATATGTGGGAGATTAAGAACACTTTTGAGAGGAAAAAAAAATATATTAGTGCTATTGTTCAGAGAGAGAGAGAGAGAGAGAGAGAGAGCAATAAAAATCGGCTGGAAAAGTGTTCTAAAGGTGTGTTAAAAAAGCCACTGAGTTGATCAGATAACAATAAAATAAAAACTCAATATACTAAGGAAGCTAATCTCCAATGGACTGAACCAATGGTCACAAATGGCTAGCAAAGCCCAAAATGGCTCAAACCCACATGTATGAGATAAGATGGTATGGACCGGCGCACATGTGTAATATGAATAAGGTCTAAGTCTATGCAAGACCCCATATTTTAAGATATTAAAAGAGGTTCACAATTGCTACGTTAGAAGAAACTCACTCTAAACCAATGTTAAAATTGTTGGTAGACTCCTATACTCATGTTCGTTGTATTCATGCACGAGTGTAGTTCTTGTATCTTTAAACTAACGCTAATAAATTATAATGTGCACTAATCTTTTGGGTTTGTAATTGGTGATTTTTTATTTTTTATTTTTTGTAGTGAGTTGGTGATTAAAGTTTGATGTCAATAAAATCAGATACTCAACAAGTTTTTCCTATAAAAATACAATAAAAAAGATACTAAACAAGTGTTTGCAGAAATTACTTAATCGTATATGCGCCCTCTTGAAGCTTCTGAAGTTGGGGGCCTAATTCCCTTCGCATGTTTGTGTACTTTTAGAAATTTCTGGACATTTCATCCCTCGTGTTTGTCATTTAATTTAAGTTTGTATTTCGTTGTTCATTATAATCGTGTCCATTGGGAACAGGAAATGAGGATTAATCTTCGGAATTTTGTAAATGTCATAAGTAGACTTTTGAGTGGTTGGTTCGTGGCCAAAAAAAATTGAGTGAAAGGACATGTGTCGCGTAATTTGTGCTTTATGAGCATGGTGGATAGTGTCAATTAACCATCTTCTCATTTATTCTCTCTATTCAATCAACATTTTTATCATATACAAACATAAAACAGGAGCCAATCAATCGTGTAGTAAGGACCTCACTGAGAAATTGGTCACCGCCATCATATCTATTGAGAGGATTATCAATTCTTGATCTGGCAGGGCAGGTTATTTTCAGAACTCTATAAGGAAAAATCCAGTGGAGGAATACTCTTTAACAGCTGGAGAGTGTAACTTCAGCTTTTGTACTGATCGGCTTTAACCATTCGTTAGCAAATTCACCAAAAGGAGCTGAGTCCTTTGGTTACATTATACTGTTGTTGCTGGTGGTATCGAAAGTGCTTTTGCAACAGAGTTCAGTACTATCAGAACAAATCGACACATTAGAAAGTCCTCTTGTGACATCAAGGGTGATTGCATCCTAAATTGCTCAACCATTTGACTCTATTTGCGTCTCAAAGCGAATACGGTGTGTCCAAGGAACTCTTAGCCATTGTGTTTATAGGGCCAGAGAGCTCTCAAATCTTGGGACATCCATCTTAAAACGAATAGCTCCTCTTGTCAAACTAGATTTTTAGCAGAGGAAGTTGAGTCTAAAGCCGGGCTGCGGGAAAGAACAACTCAAACATTTAGGTTGAATCAACAGCTCAACAAAAGAATTGGTATTGTGGAAGAAGAATGTTCAGATGAATTAAACAAAATCCAGATAGGTATTCGAACTCGAATTACACGTAGTAGATCCAGTTAACTTTAGGTTTGCAATTTGTGCTTTGTTTCCTTCTATTGAAGACAAGTCAAGATACGACGGAAACCCAGAGAGAACAAAGACTTCCCCTTTTCGATCCATAAATCTGATATAAGTTTGAAATACAGCAACACCACGAAATAATTTCAATACAGTAACTGTTTTTATTCTCATTATTTCATTGATCTTGCAACTAAATGCCAGCTGGTGATCATGCTAATCTTTAAAATCTCTCTCGGTTATGAATTTTGTTTCTAATACTTCGACCAAAACCTGTTCTTGGTATTGAACCTCTTGAATTTATTGAGCTGTGCTGAAGTAAGGCCAACTTGAAGTTTTAGTTTATGACTATTTGGGACAGATTTTGTACGTGTTGTGTAGAGTGTAGGTCATTGTTAAGATGGGAGTTCTGAGATCCCTTGGGTCCATGATTGTTTACATTAACAAAACATAACAGCTATGTATCAATCTTTAAAGGGAATAAATATCATTGGAGCAACAATTGAAAAGAATGGAGCATGACCCAAAGATCTCTCTTATGATACACAAGAGTGAAAAGATGACTCTAAAAAGTGAAGCATACACCAAACAGAGCTCTTCATGAACAACTGCATCAATGAGCTTCATATAATTCCAATTTGAGAACTAACTATTCCAGAAAAAAATTAAGCATGAGAAGTTCGGTTTATTAACCAAATAGAAGCCTGAGTTAAAAGTTTAGTAAACCGGTCATCATCATCAGAATGGAAAAGTTATTCTCATCCACAGCTAATGAGAGCCTGTGTAGGAAGGTGTCCTAAGATTTTTTCCAATATTCATCACATGATGACCCAAGAGTTCAAGCACAAGTTTAAAGATAATACCCAAAAAATAAAAATAAACATTTGCTGCAATCAGAAACAATTGCAAGTCACAATTTAGGCTTAATAAATCAAACCCAAATTCTAAATCTACTATATAAATAACAACACAAAGCTTTAACCAAAGTTCACATGATTAAAAACTATGTGACACCCAATATTTCTCCACATTTTGACTGTAATCAATTCTCTACCAAAACAATGTTTCACAATATAGGATTAAGCCAAATGAAGTAACAATGAATGGCTCCAAATTTGCCTCACACTGATTAACAAACGCTAATAGATTCAGAAGCAAGTCGTTTAACATCACTCGATATTGAATATCTCAGATCAAGTGTTGGATTAATTTATTTAGCTTCATCCCAATCTATAACATAGGATTAAATAAACAAAACAACACAATTAACTAAACAATCAACAAAAATAAAAACAGAGATAGATTACTCAGTGTTGGCTTTAAAGTCATAGGTTCGATTCTGCCAGCTAGCTTTTCTTCAGACTTTCACATCAGAAGAGGGAGCTAAGAATCATCATCGTAACCATCAAATATCCCAACAAACAAATAGAACTTCAAGGAAAAATAAATAGAAATATAACACACCTAATGCCCTGTTTGGATGGAAAGAAAATGTGGAATAATTTTCTCCGAGAGAGAGAGAGAGGGAGAGATCGCTCAGGTCAGCGGGGTTGTCGACACGCAAAGTTCTCTAGAATGTAGAGAACCCTGCATTCCGGTCTGTTGAGCTTGAATTTCTTGTGGTCATCACTGCGACCTCACTCTCTCTTTTCTCTTTATACTCAAAAACCATAAACAATAACACACAAAAACAGAGAGACTCGTACATATAACAACATCTACAAATACAGAAGAAAGAAGAAAAAACAGAGAAGAGGGGAATGAAACCCTGGGTGAAGCAGTGCGTGTGATTGTGATGAAGGGGCTGCTACAAGCTGTGAATTTATACTAAATTCAGTTAGGGTTTTGTGGGGGATACGGGTATTCATATTCCAACCCAATATGCTTGACCCGAATGCCAGAGTTTTATTTTTTATTTTTTTTATTATATTTAAGTTATATTATTCATCTCAAAAAAAAAAAAAAAGTTATATTACAAATTACATCCTCTAATTTTGTCTAAAATGTGATTAATTCATACTTCTTCCGTCCCAATTTGTTTGTCATGTTTGAAAAGTCAAACTTTTTAAAGAAACATCATTTATTGTCTTGTCTACTTTATAAAAATGTATAAGTTTACAAAACTACTCTTCAATAAATTTATTAGTTTTTTTTAAAAGAGTTATTCTTAATGAGACAACAAAAAATGCGCTCCAATTAGATTGATTTTTTAAATATTTGTTAATTTTCTTTTCAAATAGTTTTGAAAATAAAATAAGGGTATAATAGAAATATTAGTAAATTAATAACTTTTATTTTTAGAAACAGGACAATATTTTAGGACATCCCAAAATAGAATAAAGAACAAACAAACTGGGACAGAGGAAATATAACTTTTAATTCAATCAATTTTGTCCTTTAAATTTTAGTTTTATCCAATTTAGTCATTCATTTATTATTATCGAAATTGCGCTCTAAGTCTCTTAAAAACAACGCAATTTTGAATAAGTATGGCATCGTAAATCATGGAAAAAAAATTATTTATAACATATTTAAAAAATAAATAAAAATAAATACACCCCTCACACGATGTTGAGGACTTGAGGGGTGCATTTTGCTCATGCATGTTATTCGATTTGTTTGTTTAAATGCGCCATTTGGGGATATTTTAGCTGGAAGTTGTCATTGGATTTGTTGTTTTGAAATTTTCTGGTGTGTATGATTGTTTGGTTACCAAGAAATTGGCATGAAAGGTAAAATAAACAAGGAAATTAAAAAAATAAAATACAAATGCCACATAAGTTGTTGATGCGATTTTTTCTAAAACCAGTTAAATTTTTTTTAATTGTGATTAAGTGACAAGTAAGCAATTTATTAACCATATCAACATTTTTCGTGAGTTAGATAATAACAAGGCGCACAATAAAGTGTGTTTATAAAGAGTATGGATTAAATTGACATAAAAAGCTTTTTTAAGGTCCATAATGAAGCTATTCCTAAAAGTGAAGAACTAAAAGGCAAAATACTAATGATTTATCTATTTTCTACTGACATGAAACAAAATACTTTTTGTATGTTTGATAAAATAAATTACAATTATAATTTAACAAATTTGATGAATAATTTATAATTAGAAAGGTTGAGTATGCAAAGCATTAATCCATTAGTACAAATCAAAAATAATAAATCATTAATTATAGAGCACGCCAAATATCTTCGAATCAAATGTTAAGACATGCATTATCCTATCATTACTAATGAAGAGTTAAGAGATTCATTATATATAAAAAGAAAACCTCTATCCTCTATTTTATGAGTAGAAATGGGGGAAATGACCTACAATTTGGAGAAGGCAAATGAAAGAATGACACAAATCAATATAAAATTAGAGAATATAGAATATCGTTTGAAACAACGAAGATCATGGATCAATGTAATAAGGCAACGAGCAAAAGAAAATAGCACAAACCCAAAAATCGTGAATCAATGCAGAGAAGATCAATTGAGTCAACAAAGTGACATAGCTTCTCTTGAAAAAGAAAAGGAACTACTGCTGGAGAAAAGGAGGAAGCTCGTTGAATCAATTTTTAAGCATAGAATGCTAGAAAATTACCCTCTCACTTGGAGCTCCTTTATAAGTTAGTAATTAATAAGTGATAGAGTTTACCGAAGAAAATAAAAGGCATATACTCTCCCTCAATCTTGCTTTGAGAAATTTTGAAGAAAGGGGTGTTTATATTTATGTTTAGGCTTCATGTTCATTACTACCTATCCCCATATTTGATTACCCATTATGTGTTTTTTTTTTTTATTATTTACTAATCATTTGTGTTATTGGAAATAACGTAGCATAAAGTACTAGTTTCTTTTATTTTTATTTCTTATTCAACCAATCAAAATTTTCATAAGTTCCAACCCAATATTTTAATATTATTATGATGAGCGTTTCTATTTGCACATTGTAGCATAATGTTTCAATACCGGTGCATTTTAGTGTACCATTTTTAAGGTGTGTGTGTATAGTTAGGATCGATTTACACCTAATGTAACTTTTTGTTCACGTTACACCATTAATTATTTTTATTATTATTAATATGTAAAAAATTCAACCATTGAATGATATGTTCTCATATTCTTAACATGTATGCCAAATCCTGTGTTAATTGTATATTATTTACTTTTTGATAATAACTCAAACATTGGTCACCATTAAACTTTGCAACACTTTAAAAAAAACCATAATCTAACGTTGGATATTTTCAAAACACATTCAATAAAATTTGTCATGTGGTGTTGTAACATTGTCAAAAATTACACTAAGTATAATTTGAACATAATCCATATATATTACCTAATATCTTCAAAATTGGTAGTACAATCTAATATTTTAACCAGTACAAAATATATGGATTATCTTTACTTACTTGTATGAATAATATCAATTGTACCAACCAATATAGTATAATTTCTAAACTTTGTTCCACTAGTATTGGGCAAGATCTTAAACTTACCGCTTCAATACTATATTTGGGAGTTTATAAAATAATAGGATGGGTATATCATGCATTAATGGTTTGGAATCATATGGGGAATTTGTTCAATGTGTTTGAAAGTTTATTAAATAAATAATGAAAATGGAAAGAAAAAAAATATATATATATATATATATATATAATTTTATCATTACATCCTTCACCTATTATTTTCCTTTTTTCAAAATATTGATATAATCGATATTCACTTATGTCTAGTTAAAGAAATGAGTCTCTCTCACTAAAAAAAACATTAGTTAGGAATAAAATGGAATATCCTTTAAAGAGAATACAATTCATTCTCATTTCTTCCCCACCAAACAAGTTACAAGAGTGACCAACTACTTGGCCAAGAAGATTGTTGTCTTATAGGGAGAGATCTCATGAGGGTAACCTTAAGACAGTAACTACATATTTTGAACTTAAGGCTTTATGGATATTATAAGGTCTTAGGAACCATAAAGTTAGGAATGGACCCAAGTGGGGGCTTGAACCCGCCCCCTCGGTCTAATTTTTTTTTTTTTTTTTTTTTATAGTTATTATATATTTCATTTTTGTAGTTGGACCCCCTTCCAAAACTTTAGACCCCCATTTTTCTCTATAAGCCTAACTAGCCTCATTCAAATAGCAACTATCTAACCGAAAAACTTAACAAAAACAATAAAAATATTCACAATGATGATTGCATTTTAGCACACAAAAAAAAAAAAAACTATTTTACCACCAAAGAACCAAAAAATCATGTGTTATTGGAGAAGTTAAAACTAAATTTTTTGCAATTACATTAAACTAGTACAAATGATTAGTAAATGGATTATAAATGACTAGTATAAACTAGTATACAATATTTTATTAAGATTATATCTCTTCCTTTAATTAAAAAACTTAAATTCTCTTGTTTTCTTTATTATTTTAATGAGTTGTTTATATTATTTTAAATGAAGTGATAAAAAAAATAGAACATTTGATACTAAGAGTATTGTAAAGTGGAGTGGTAAAATAGATAAAATAGCTTTTTGAGGTGTAAAAAACTAAAATTTTTAGCACCACCACTACGAATGTTTTAACTTCAAAAAAAAAAATCCTAACCAACCTAGTATTAAAAAAAAACATTATTTTTTTGTTTTTGTTTTTGTCATTGTTAGTAAATGATTGCATCTTAATGTATTTAGAAATAAAAATTTTATCATCGCGCACCCTTAGTGCGGTGGTCGCTCTACAACTAAAAGTGCTTGTGGGGTATGAGGCATAAAATCAACCCTTAGGAGTTGGCAAAAACTTTTCCAAGCTATTAGAATTTGTTATCTACTGGATAGAGATTAGTTTTGTTTGTATAAATTGGAAATGGTACTTTAAAAAATGAGTTAGAAATAAAGTTGTTTTTCAACCAACAATAATATTTTACGCTAAGTTAAATAAGGAAAGTCGAGATAGTTTTCTTTAACAAATATTTTTTTTCTTCTAGTATCACCAAATATAGGATAATGCACAAAATTATATTCACTTAAAGTTTTCATCGAAACAAACAGAGCATTAATATTGTGGTGGACCTTTTTTGAAATATTGGGCTGGGCTGCCTCCTGCTCTATAGAGGCCCAAGTATTCTGGGTATGAGGGTCAGGACCTGTCCAATTGTAACTCACCTTGGCCCAACTTGTGCACAAACGACCCCCTTTTTATAGAAAATATGATCACATACCCATGGCAGGCGTAGCTGTTACAACAGAGCTATGGCAAGCAGAATGTAATAAAATGAAGCAAAGAAATATGCTTGTTGTTAGACAAGACAAATAAAGGGTCCTTAACAAAAATGAAAAAACGCAACAACGAGAAACGCGTCGTAAAAAGGATTGGCAAAAATAGGGAGGGAAATAACAATGGTAATTAAATTAGATAAGAAAAGATTAGTCTGCCATATTAAATCATATTACGGAATTAAGGTCAAGGAAATAACCACTTTCTCAATGTGAATAACCTTTCAGGAGAATCTTGCTACAAAAGTTACTCACTTTGAAGAAACGGACCTGAATGGCTTGTGCCAAAAAAAAAATTCTTATTTCCTCAATAGAGAGTAGGCTTTTTAGAGGGAGAGAATGGATTAGTCTATTGGTGCATGCCTGCTGCACTATACTCTTTGTTTTTTCTTCCTTATCCCCTGATTCTCGTTTTTCTTTGCTTTCTTAATGCTTACTTGTGTAATGTTGTGGTGATGGTGAAACTGTGATTCTTTCCTGGTGACTACTACTGTTGTGATTGTGTTGTTCCCTCCCCCTCGGTGCACGGCAAGAGTCTTATATATACTGCCTGTCGTGACTAGTTTTTACTCTTTTAGCCTTTAAATACTTTTGTCTAGATTTGGGTGTCCTTCCCAACCACTCACTGGTTTGTCAGCTACCCAACCACCACCACTTACTTGTACTAGCTGTGCTACTATCCATTACTAGACAGAGAAAACTCTTTTGTTTTCTTGTTCACTGTAGCATTCTTATCCTCCACTATGTAGGTATTCTCTCTTGTTATCCCTTATAGCATGCACCTAGTGCTCCCAGCTCATCCTCCCTATTTTGGGTGATATGTCATCCCAGCAAGACATTTCCCAAGAAAAGTTTGAGCAGGAACCCCAGAATAGGCCTTTCCCTTCTCCCCACCTCCAGACCATACCCCCTATTACCTCTGACCCATGACTCACCACCCCTGTATTGGCTGGGTACATGTTAGTAGTGCCTGGGCCTTGCGTGTGCTCCTCTTTCGTGTACATTAAAAGCTTACCTGCTACTTATGCGTTTGTCATAGTTTGGAGGCTCATTTGTGCATTCTACCACTCATCCTTGACCTCTTATGACGTGAAATGTCTTCTAATTTTCCATTCTTTATTGGCTTGCTCTTTCCAAGGGCTGAGCCTTGCTTAATTGCGGGTTCGCCCCTTTTGAGCTCATTCTTTGCTCCCTCCTTAATCTTGTTGTTATTTCTGCCATACAACCCTGCCATTTCTGTTGTAATGTTATTTGACCCACGCCTGTTGGACCTCTTTTGGGGCTGCTGCACATTCTTTTTTCCCAATTGGTTTCAATGATCCAGTATGATCATTAGACTTATACTCATGCTACTTTGGGCTTCCTGGACCCATTACATTTCTTGTGGACTCCTTTGGCCTATTTCTTCCTTATTGGACATCCTTGACCCATCTTCCCTTATTGGGCGTCCTCGGCCCATTTCTAACTCTATATTCTCATGGGTTTTACTAACTCCTTTTGGGCTTCCTTAACCCAATTACTATACCCTTCATCCTTGGGGTTCATAGACTTTCCATAAACCCTTTATTTTCTTACTTTATTACTTCAGGCCTACTGTGACCCATTCTCACTTTTCAACATCACATAATGCCCATGGGTTTACTGCTTCTTCCTTTGGGCTCTTGTTGACCCATTTGCTTTCTCAAGGCCCATTTGTTTACCTTATGGGCCTAAGATTCATCATTCCTGCCATTCGAACTTGATGAGTTTCTTTCTCTCAATCCGTTATCTCTCTTCTTGCTTATGTAGTTGGGCTTATTCCTGCCGCTGGGCCTTCCCAAAATGAACATCAATATATATATATATATATATATATATATATATATATGTATGTATGTATGTATTATGTATAGCCAAAATTCTGAGAAAATCCAGTTAGATTTTAATTGGATTCTCAATTTTGTGTCACGTGTCTAATTTAATTGTTAATTTTGTAACAAGTGAATTATTGAGGTAAAAATCGAAGAGTCCAATTCCAATTAGATTTCAATTGGAGTTCAATTTTCTGTTACATGTCCATTTATTTTTTTAATTTTTGTGGCAAGTAAATTATTGGGTGAAAAAAATGATGAGTAAATCTAATTAAATTCTAAATTATATATATAATGAAAAACCATTATATATTTTAGAAATGTATGATTTAATAAAAGTGTAAGCTAATGCTATGTATAATTTGAATCTTTTCTCAAAAAAATGTATAATTGTGAATATCTCTAATTGTACCTGTGTATATATACATGACTATACACTAGTTTTAATAAGAATTTCAACTACCGTATACCCTTGGTGCGATGATCACTCCACGAGTATAAGTGCTTGTGGGATGTGGGGGGCAAAGGCCGGAGTTCAAGTCTTCAAGAGAAAGATTCACACATATACACTTAGATTAGGTTAAAATAAATATTTTATCTTGTAAAAAAAAAAAAAAATCCATGTAAATTAAAACCCATGTTTACTCCACCCAATAAAATGCTATCACATCAATTTTTTTTCCAATTAAAAAAAAAAAAAGGATTAACACACACAATCACTATTTCCTTAAATATATATTCCAAATATTAACAAATTAGATTAAAAATTGAAAATTGTTCTTGAACCATAACTCTTCATCTTGGGATCTAGCAACAGATTCGTCATCTTTTGATGGAGGTCATGAGAAGCTAGCGTGGTGCACTGGTCATTACAACACAAATTTAGGACGCTGGTTACCATTAAAGTCTGATAAATAATTCGTATGAAATGCTGGATACAAGGTTAAACAGTAGAATGTCAAATGAGTAATGTTGATTTATATTTTTAGGATGAGTAACATAGTATCTAATCATAATTCAAAATCATTCATTCAACCGTTGTAAAAGAAGCATGAAGAAAATTTAATTCAATATATTATATAATTAAGAAAAGAATAAAACCATAAATATATTCTCTATTCTTGCTTTTGGCAAACCCATGCTCTTTTTAATTACCACTTGTCACGCTTTGCTTTCAATTCTAACATGCTTGTTCGCAATTTTTTTTTCTTTATGCATGCAACACTCTCTCATATTTGAGCCCGGCTCTTATTCCCGACACTCCATAAGTATAAATACTTGTAGAGTGATCATCATGTTAATATAAGAGTGCACAATGTCTAATTAAGACTTAAGAGAGTGCATATATAACACCTTGAGAAATTTACTCTTAGATCAGCAGGAAAACCAAAATCTTTCCTTGGAATCGTTCTTAGAAATTTTGATGTTTAATTTGGCTGAGTATGTCTTTTTATTTTTTTTTTTTTTTTGAAATTTATATATGTGGTGGAGATTACTTGTGTTTTTTTTTTCTTTTTTCTAATTTAATTCGTGGTTTGATTTGCAGACCCGTGATTGGTATTCTTTATCCTTTGTAAGTAGATTCTCTTCTTTGATGGAATTCTATATTTGGAATTAAGTTGGAAGGGCCAGATTTTATCTTCCTCTTTTTATTTGTTTTTTTTTTTTGGTTGTGTAGGTAGGATGCTAGTCCAAAATAAATAAAAACGAGGTTGGCCTATTCTTTTAATAGTGCATTTAAATTAGCTTTTTGCTGATAGTTTATTAGCTTATTTATTATATGTAATTTGGTGGTTGATAGTTAATTACTTGATAAACTACACAAATTAACACAATTATTTGTAATCTATCTATCTTATATATATATATATATATGAGTGTGTTTAATAATTATTACTGATTTACTCAAAAAAAAAAAAAAAAGGGATGTTTATCCCACATTAGTTGTGTGTGTTTAGTATCCGCTGTTTATAACCCCAGTCTATAACTAAAACCCTTTTATAGTTGTACTCTAGTTATGTAATGTATTATAAACCCGATTTAAAATACTATTATTACTATTTTCGTATGTGTTCTAATAATTATTATTGTTTTCTAAAAAAATAGGGATGTTTATCCCACATTGATTGTGTGTATTTAGTGTCCGTTGTTTATAATATCAGTCTACAATTACAAAGGTTAGGCCCTTTTTGTAATTGTACTCTGGTTATGTAGTGTATTATAAACCCAGTTTAAAATACTAATATTACTATTTTTATGTGTGTTCTAAAAATTATTATTGTTTACTCAAAATATATATATACATATATATATATATATAATAGATGAAGTTGAGAAAAACTCAAATTAGAGTTCCAATTTTGCACCATGTGTCCAAAATTATTTATTCTTAAAGAGTTTGATTTCTTAATTTTAGGATAAAATGTGGCACCACATTATAAATATTCATCTAAGTGAGTTATTAAGTACAAAAACCTAAGAGTCTAGAATAAATGAATCATAAAAAAAAAAGTGCTTCACAATAATTTTTTTTAAAAAAGGACAATTTACATTTTATACCTAATAATATCCTTACAAAACTTTTTAAAGAGTTAACAAAATATAAAAATGACAATCAATAATATATATATATATATATATATATATATATATATATAAATTGTGGGGACTTGAGGACTGAAAATTGGAAGCACCGTCGTAGCCTTCAGTTGTTCCTCACGAAGAAGCATCTATAGCCCGAGGAATGAGGTTGCCCGAGGAGAGAATGGGAAGTGACAGAGCGTCCTTAAGGAGTATAAGAGGTGAAGGTGGGTGCCTTAGGGGATAAACAAGATATTTGTGGAAGGTTTTTCGTAAAGTCTCACCTACTCCTCTGCATTAAATGGCTGGCAACAATTTTATCAGCTGCATTAATAAGGAAGTGGCCTAAACAGTAGATTCACAGCTCAGCAGCTCCTTCCACCACCTTCACCAGAAGTCTAATAGGACAAGTGTCCTAAGGAAATTTAGGAAGATTGAAGATGGAAGGCTAGGATGCAAGAAGCCATGGAGTATATAAAGGAAATGAACTCTCAAATAAAGGGGATCCGAAAAAAATAAAGAAAAGGGATTAGAGCTAGAACAGTAACTAAAAGAAAGAGAGTGAATAGTGTATGTAACAACTTAAGAGTATTGTACTCGGGCAAGCTTATAAAGATCCATCTATATATTTAAATCTTAGACTTTTGCCTCCTCCTTCTCTATCTGTGTCTTCAAGCAGTCCAATTTGCTTATCCCACTCTCTTTACAAATATTTATTGATTTGGACCGGGTTTGGAAACATCAATCTCACTATTCTAAGTGGGCTTGGGCTACCAAGATTTCGTGCCCAAGCCCACTTAGAGGAGTCATTCAAGGTCAGGGAGCCATGTTTCGCACAAGCAGGAGACGTGAAAGCTGAAACTTGAGATAGATCACCTACGCAAGAAACTGCAGCGTAGGGAGCGTCGTAGAAGGAGTCCATCACCCTCATCAAGTGATGGATCAAAAGGGAGTAGAGATCGCTCATATCGCCCTAGGTCTAGAACCCCACCTAGTGAATCCTTCTCAGCATCTTCACACCAGGATAAACTGAAAAAAGACAAGTTCAAGCATGAGCAGGGGTCATCTCACCATAGCATGGGAAATGATTCAATGAGTAAGACACTTCATCAAATTTTTTCAAAGTCACCCTTTGTTAGGAGAATCAATAAGGCAAGGCTTCCCCATCGGTTTTCACAACTAATGTTCACCCTCTAAAATGGAAGGACTAACCTCGTGGAGCATGTGAACCACTTCAATCAAAAGATGTTAGTTTATTCTAGCAATGAAGCCCTTATGTGCATGGTGTTCCCCTCTAGCCTCAGGCATATGGCAATGCGATGGTTTGATGCTTTGGCAGAGGGGTTAATAAGGTCCTTTAAAGAGTTAACAAGAGCATTCGGTGCTAGATTTATTACATGCAGTAGGGTCTCTAAGCCTTTAGACTCTCCGCTGTCTATGGCGATCAGAGAATGGAAGACTCTTAAACTTATTTGGACAAGTATAGGGAACCCTACAATGAAATAGATAGGGACTTTGAGGATGTGGCAGTGAGAACCTTTAAGGTGGGACTTCCAACGGAGCATGAGTTGAGAAAGTCGCTAACAATGAAGCTTGCCTATAGTATGTGCCAGCTTATGGATCGCATTGATAAGCATAAATGAGTAGAGGAAGACTAAACACAGGGAAAGGGCAAAGCAAAGGCTTTTCCTGAAATGAGGGATCCTTGATAAGGAGGATTTCCTAACAATCGGCCTAGGAGAGATTTCTCTATCCAGACATCTTCTGTAAATGCTCAAGTGGTTAATTCGTTGTTTAAATAATATGTTTATCATATACTAGAGAAGATAAAAAAACAAGTCGTATTTCAAATGACCCAATAAAATGGGTGGAGACCCATCTAAGAGAAACCAGAGCCTTTATTGTCACTATCATCAGGATAAAGGACACACCACTAAAGATTGCAAGACCCTACATGACCATCTAGGTTAGCTGGTGAAGGCAGGGAAGTTGAGACAATTCTTGCATCAACCTGATGGTCATTTTGAACAACCTGGAGCTAAGTATCAGAGGGATGGAGCTCTTCAGTCAGCCTTAGGCACAATTAACGTCATTTTTGCTAAACCCAGGGGTGACGCTGGAACTTGCTCGAGGGTTACGTATGTGGTTCTAGGTCCCGACTTGGAAGAAGGAGTCAGGCTCGCAAAAGCCAAAATGATGGGCGTGCCCACTTTAGGTTTTTTAAAAGAAGACAAGAAGGGGACGTTCCAACCTTATGATGATGCATTGGCGGTAACCATTCGGATTAGAGGATATGACTTGAAAAGGGCCCTAGTAGACCAAGGAAATGGAGCAGAGATTATATACTCCGACCTTTATAAAAACTTATGCTCGAAGATCTAGAAAAGTATGATTTACCACAAGTGGCCTTTGATGGGAGGTTGGTAACCCCACAAGGAATGATTAGGCTACCTGTGCAAGCCAGGGATGAAAAGGGTAGTGGATGCCTACTCCCCTTACACAGCTATCCTAGCCAGACTGTGGTTGCATGTGATTGGGGCAGTGTCATCAACTTTGCACCTGAAGATCAAGTATCCCACCCAGGGAATAGTAGGGGAGTTAGTGGGAAGTTAAACCATGGCTAGGCAATGTTTGGTGGCAGCCATTACCCGGCCTCTTATGGAGCAAGCTGTGGTGGAAGACGAACGAATTCCATAGCAATTAAAAGGTCCTGAAGTTGGGTTGGAAATTGAGTCTCAAGAGATTTTGTCCAAGGAGTTAGAAAGAATTTTGGTCGGTTAGGATGAGGAGAGATATTTTCCAGTGGGGTCACAGTTGCCATCCTTGGAGAAGGCAGCTTTGGTGAAGTTTTTGGAAGATAATATTGACATTTTTGCTGGGAGTACTTTTAATGTCCTCGGGATTGATCCCAAGTTTATTTGTCATCAGTTGAATGTGAGTCCAAGCGCAGTTCCGCTGAGACAATCACCTTGGCATTCGTCTAAATAGCATACAGAGGCAGTCAGGGTGGAGGTGAACAACCTTAAACAAGCTAGAGCAATTAAGGAGATTTTTTACCCTAAATGGCTGGCCAATACTGTTATAGTAAAGAAAAAGAATGGAAAATGGCGGTGTGTGTGGATTTCACATATTTGAATAAAGTCTATCCCAAGAATCCTTTCCTTGTCCCTTAGATTGATCAGCTAGTGGAAGCAACAGTTGGACATCCTCAAATGATCTTCTTGGATGCATTCCAGGGGTACCATCAGATTCCCTTAGCACTACCTGACCAAGAGAAGACCGCTTCTGAACTTCCACTGGCAATTATCATTATCGAGTGATGCCCTTTGGCCTTAAGAATGCAGGATCCACATATCAAAGAATGGTGACACGCATGTTTGAGTCACAAATTGGGAGGAATGTGGAGGTGTATATTCAAGATATGGTGGTAAAGAGCAAAATAGTTGAGGGGCACTTGATAGACTTTAGGGAGGTGTTTTCAGTGCTGCGAGAGCATAAATTGCATTTAAATGCATCTCTAAGTGTTCATTCGGGTTGGCTCAGGAAAGTTCATAAGCTTTATGATCACTAACTGAGGAATTGAAGTCAATCCCGATAAGATTAAATCCTTTAATAATTTACACCCTTCTCGGAATCTTAAGGAAGTACAGAAGTTAATGGAAATGGCAACAACCCTAGACAGATTTATTTCTTGGTCAACAAATAGGTGTCGTCCATTTTTCCAGCTTCTTCACAAGTGGAAAGATTTTCAATGGACTGAGGAATGTGGTCTGCGTTTAAGGAGCTTAAGCAGTATCTGTCCTCCATCCTCTTTAGGCCTAAGAAGGAAGAGGTGTTGTATGTGTATCTAGTTGTCACAGAGTATATGGTTAGCTTGGTTTTGGTTAGGAATGAGAACAAAGTACAAAGGCCCGTTTACTATGTTAGTAAGTCTTTGCAAAGAGCTGAAACACGCTATGTACTCCTGGAAAAGGCAGTGTTAGCCATTGTACATACCACGAGGAAGCTCCCGCACTATTTTCAAGCACATACTGTGATGGTGCTCACCCAGCTTCCTTTGCAAGCACTCCTGGGAAAATGAGATTACAGGATTAGGATCTCTAAATAGGGAACCATGCTGGGTGCCTATGACATTAAATATATGCCTTGTACTACCATAAAAGGGCAAGTCTTGGCTGATTTTATGGCTGAGTTTATAGAGAGTATGACCGAGGATAGGAATGGGAAAGTAGATGTAATGACGATCTCGGCCTCGGGCATTGCCACTTGGGAGGAGTACACCAGTGGAGTAGCTAACCGAAAAGGGTCAAGAGTAGGAATTGTGTTGATAATGCCCGAGAAGTTAGTGATGGAGAAATCACTACGTTTGGGTTTTCTGGCTACAAATAATAAGGCTGAGTATGAAGCTCTGTTGGTGGGAATGTCAATGGTCAACAAGTTAGGGGGAGAAGTTATAAAGGCACATTTAGACTGACAACTAGTTGTAGGATAAGTCAATGGTGAGTTTGAAGCTAGAGACGAATGTATGCAGGGATACCTTGCCAAAGTTAGACAAGCTCAAACCCGCTTCAAGATCTTTGCCCTAAAGCAAATCCCAAGATGGCAAAACTCTCTTGCAAACTCTTTGGCCATGTTGGAAACCTCTTTAGGAGCAAACCTACCTCAGGTTGTCCTTGTTGAAAACATGGCCAGTCCTAGTCTTGACGAGAAGCTAAGGGTTAGGGTGCACAGTGTTTAGGTTGGGCCCAGTTGGATGGATCCCTTAATTACCTTTTTGAAACAAGGTCAGCTACCAGAGGATAAAGTTGAAGTAGAAAAGACACGTAGAAAAGGCCCGCACTACTGGTTATCCGAGGAGTAAAAGTTGTATAAACGATGCTATTCAGGACCATATCTGGTATGTGTGCATCCTGAGGTAGTGGAACCCTTATTAGAGGAATTACATGAAGGAATTTGTGAAAATCATACTGGTGGGAGATTGTTGGCCCATAAAGCCCTCACTCAAGGATACTGGTGGCCAAACATGCGGAAAACTTCCCAAGATTATGTAAAGAAATATGATCAGTGCCAAAGGTACGCCCAAATATTCATCAGCCAGGAAGGGCCTTAAACCTACTTTCCAGTCCTTGGCTGTTTGCTCATTGAGGCTTGGACATTATGGGGCCATTCCCTCGTGCCAAAGGAAACCGAAGATCAGTGGCGATGCCACCTTATGGCCAAGGTGGTCCCAGGACCACCCAAACTTGGAAAAATATATATATAATAATAATTAAAAATTTTATATTTATTTACCTTTTAAAAAAATTTTGGTACCACCTTGAATTTTTTTATACCAATAAAATTAAATTTCGGTCCATAATTTGAGCAACTTAACAAAAGATTGGGGTCTTTCAAGCAAAAAGGAAAAACTCAAAAAAAAAATTGAACTAAAATTTGAAAAAAAAAAATTATAATAAAATTACTATAGGCTGGGCAGTGGCTTGATTCCTTCAACTAAGCACACTGCCCAATACAACACAATTTTCAAACTTTTATTATTTTTATTACAATATTGTTTTTCCTCACCAGACATATATTACTTATTTCTCATTTTTAATTATTTTTTTTTTGTTTATTATTAACATACGTCTTCTGTCTCCTTAATTTTTACACTTCATACTTTTAAATTTTATCACATCTTCATCTACACTTTTATATCTATGTTTTGTCTTCCTCCTTGTTTGTAACTTTCGTGTCTTCTACCAATACCAGTGCAACAGTGTTTTTTCTCAAGTTTTAAGTCTCAAATTTCTCAATACGATTTCTTTTTTTACTGTATAGGTACCTTTGTTCATTTCTTTTCTTTTCATTTTTTTTCCTTTTGAGGTTTTTTGGTTTACGAAATGCAAATTTGTTTTGGTTTTAAGAAAAAAAAATTTTAAGCACAAACTTCATGCTGACCGAATCTTGAATTTTGGCTGGTATTTACCGAAACACCAGAAATAGACCAAAATGACCCAAAACTTTTTCTGAAGTGAAATAAGGTGGGTTATTGTTCCGGTTTGTTTACCAGCATGGTATTTCTGGCCGTGACAGCCGGAACGAAATGAAATTAATGACATTGAATCAAACCTAATTACCTAAAGGCTAAAAGGAAATAAAATTGTGTAATTTATGCTTCCTAAGAAATACCCTGAACAAAATTCCTAGAGCCACCATTGCTAAAGATGGCTCCTCAATGAGAAGAATATTTTACTAAGTGGGTGGAGGCTAAACCTCTTGCTAACATCAGGGATGTGGATGCTAAGAGTTTTATTTGAAGAAACATTATCACCAGGTTTGGGTTCTCACATGCATCGATCTCGAACAACGAGTTTCAATTTGATAGTAAGGCCTTTCGAAGGTATTGCGGCGAGTTTGGAATCAAATTTAGGTATTCTACTCTTGCTTATCCATAAGGGAATGGGCAAACCAAGGCTTAAAATAAGGCCATAGTATCTGGGTTAAACAAAATGTTAGATGATACCAAAGGAAGATGGGTAGATGAACTACCCCACGTGTTATGGACTTATCGCACTACACCTTGACAATCAACTGGAGAGACTCCTTTCTCAATGACCTATGGAGCTGAAGCAATGATTCCTATTGAATCAAGATTCCCAACCTTGAGAACTTATCAGTTTAGTGTTGAGGGGAATATTGGTGTATTGCCCACTAGCTTGGAACTGCTTGAGGAAAGGAAAGAGGTAGTCATGGTGAAGATGTCTCATTACTAGCAAAAGCTCAAGCAAGGATATGATAAGGGAGTAAAACTAAGGCCACTGGCCCTAGGAGACATAATCCTAAGAAAGGTTGTGGGAACAGTGAGGAACCCATCTTGGGGGAAGTTAGGTTCTAATTAGGAAGGCCCATATCAGATAACGTCAGTGGCAGGGATTGGGGCTTATTACTTGGAAGATTTCGACAAGAATGTGATTCCACGTCCTTGGAATGTAAAGAATTTACATTATTATTATTATTATTAATATGATGTTCTTTTTCATTCGTTATTGGTTTATTTCTGTATTATTGTAATTATGGCTCAACTCCTAATTACTTGGTGTGAGAGTTTCTAAGTGTTAAACAGAACATTGGTCATGTCTGGTTTCTCAGACCACGTACCTTGGGTAAATTAATGTTTTTCTATCTTTCTAAGTGTTAAACAGAACCTTGGTCATGTCTGGTTGCTCAAACCGCATACCTTGGATAAATTAATGTTTTTTGTATCTCTCTAGGTGTCAAACAGAACCTTGGCCATACCTGATTCCTTGGACCATGTACTTTGGATAAATTAATACTTTTCTATCTCTCTAGGTGTTAAACAAAACCTTGGTCTATTTCTTCGAACCATGTACCTTGGGTAAATTAATGATTTTTTATCTCTCTAAGCATTAAACAGAACCTTGGCCATGTTCGGTTCCTTGGACTATATATCTTGGATAAATTAATGCTTTCCTAATGTGCTAAGTACTAAACAGAACCTCGGTTATGTCTGGTTTCTCAGACCACATACCTTGGGTAAATTAGTGTTTGATCTATCTATAGTGGATGACTAAGACCCTTGTCCTAATAACCTAATTGAAGAAATGTCCATGAGTATCACTTAAAACATTTGCAAGTATATCCATGAGATACTCTTGGGTAAATTAAACTTTATGTTGAAGTTTGTAAGTGTTAAACAAAACTTTGGTCTTGTTCTACTCCTCGGGTCACAAACCTTGGACCAGTTAACTCTTATGTAAAATTTTCTAAGTGTTAAGTAAAATCATAAAGTCTTGCTTATTTCCTCGGATCATAGGTAATGAGTGGATGGGTCTCATAGCTTCCTAAATCCAAAGTAAGGTAAATGTTGTTTGAAATTTTTATTAAGTGACAAAACACTGTTACGAATTGCCTTAAGTGTTAGTCCGATAACTTTCTTCAAGTTTATTCAAGATTGGATGAGATATTGTTAGGAACAAATTAAGATAATTACAGGATGGCATTTTTCAGATAATATTAAAAAGGAGATAGTAGAACATGTACTCAGAAAATTAGATTTAGATAAATGGAAAAGTGCACAATAAGAATTGAGTATGTTCATTGAAGTTCAAGAGTCGGATTACAATGAAAGAAAGATTAGGCATAAACAAAATTAGCTAAATAGCTCTTAGCCTATGACTAAGTCAGGCTGATGCCTTTTTTCCTTCTCTTTCTCTTTTTCTTTATCCTTCTCATTCTTCTTCTTCTTCTTCTTTAGCTACCCCACTTTAGCTACCCCACTTTAGCTACCTCCTCTGATTCAACATCCACAACAGTTACAGGAGGTGGTTGATCTTGCTCTTTCACCTTAGTAGGTGTGGCAGCTGGAGTGGTGGACGCTGGATTGAGGTAGATGTAAAGCTAAGGTCAGCAGAAGATTGAGGAGGGGTAAAACGTAGAGCTGGAGGATAGTATACTTGATCAGGAGCTCTAAGCTCTAATTCAATACTAACTCCAGCTGTAGTGAAGGCTTGACCCTAGACCTCAGGCCCAAGTAACATCCTGGAGCTAGGCTGTCAGACTTTAGGTTGTCTTGGTCATGCCCGCATCATAGGCCGTTTGCTCGGCCTTAGCCTTGTCAGTGTCCTTGGCCTCCAGCTATTGCTGTTGCTGTTTGACCTTTACCATGGCCAAGGAAAGCTGACTCTCAGCCTTTTTCTGAGCTGTCAAAGAGCCTGCAGCCTGCTTTTCAAAACTGGCTAAGGTAGACTCAACATTCTTCCTGGACTTCTCCACCTCAGCTAGATGGAACAAAGTGTCTTTGACTCTCTGCTCTGCCTCAACCTGGGTCTTCTCAGCTGCTTCCTTCTTGGCATCAGCATCACAAGCTTCGCCTAGAGAATGGTCCACCCACTCTTTAGCCCCGAAGGCTGCTTGCACTAACTAGAACATTGACAAGTGTAAGTACATGTACAATGGGAACATGAATTTACCAAAACAAGAAATTAAGTTCGTACCTTGGCAAGGTCCTTCATAAGGGACAAGAAGACCTCATTCTTCCTCAAAGATTGAAGTTTATGCATATCCTCGGGGAGGAGAAAGGTCTTCTCAAGGCATTCAGAGAGAATGTCTGATCTTCCTTACTAAGTGTCCCTCAAGGTGGCGTCACTCATGACAGGGTTCCCTAAGCTTAGCACAAATGTGGGTTTCCAAGGGAAGGCCTTTGGAGGTTGACCCCCTTCAAAACTTTTGGAGGCCCCCGAGGAGGTGCTCTTTTTTCTACTGAGCCCTTGTAGTTCGGGGCTCCTTTGTTGGGGGCTACTGTGATATGCGCGTAATCTCCCCCTCCTTAGCACCTTCGAACCCTTTTCCCCTTTGACCTCTCTTCCGTTTCTTATAAGATACGTCACTAGAGGACGCATTCGTAGGGGCAGGAGTTGGTGATCGGGGCACCACTGGAACTGCTGAGGAAGCGCCCCCAGCATGAGTTTTAAGTAGAGCCAGTAAGTTAGGGGTCTTCTCTTCTAGCACCATTCCATCAAGAACGTTAGCTCCTCTACTTCGTCGTTTGAAGAAATGGGTTGCCCCTAGAAGTAAAGGAGCTTGGTTAGAGCAGGGCTTATTACCAGGAAGCCAGGAACTGCTATGTCAATTAATGCTAGCCTAAGGTCCTTAGCTTTGGTTACATGTTTAGGGCTTTGGAGACGTTTGGAGATGGGGGTGAACCCAAGTATCACGTGCACTGCCTGAAATTGACCGTCCTTGTGAAGAAAAATCTTTAACCTGAGGATTCCATTTAGCTCAAGAAAATTCACGAAGTTCTTGTTCGGGGTGGTGTGGTGTTCGTCTGCCAATAAACATGCAATATAAGTTATGTATTAGGGAAGGATTTTTATAAAAAAAAATTTCTTTCTTTACATAAATAAGAAAATCCTATGCGAGTCTGATGTCTGTGGGAACCCTACCTGGTTCCCCCTCTTGGGTGGGATAGTGCAATCCATCATACCAGTCTCCCAAGATGATAAGGAAATCCTTGTCCATATCTTTATTTGAATCAGGTATACACAAAATTAACCTAACGGTTAGGACCATACATTTGATGTAGTAGTTAGTCTATTTCCCTTTTTTCCCTCTTTGACAATTATATACTCAGTTCACATTATGCCATGTGAGATTGGTCCCCATCTTACGGTTTATCATACTACACTACCGAGGACCCTAAATACATTGGGGGTGCATTGTGTGGGAGTTAACCTATAGTTCATAAGGAAGTCCCTAGTGACCTTACCTGTGGGAATTTCCATCCTGCATTCTATAAAGGCGATCATCGAAATTACCACTGAGCCTGGAGCTCTATTCATAGCCAACCATTCTCCTAACTCACAGTGTTGGAGTACAACACCCTCATGGATCCTATATTTGGCCCAAAAGGCAGCCATGCCTTCAGGAGTATCTACTAGCTTAGCAAATCTACCCATGGATGTTTATGGTGTGGGTAACGAAGAATCTAAGTATTAAAATAAATGAATTTGGACGCACCTTCAGGCAATAGAAGAATCTCTCATCGAACTACTGCTTCAACGAAAAATTGCAAATTGGATAAATAGGGCAAAGTTATCTCCAACCCTTCCTTATATAAAGGTGAAAAATGTGCGGTAAATTTTCCACTCATAAATTAGTGTAAACGTGGACCGTAGGATCTTTATCTCACCGTAGAATGTGGGCAGACAAGGAGCCGCCTAACATAATAAATGACGCATCGTGGATACCGAAGTGTCAGAAGCATACTAAAGATAAGTAAAGAGACGTTACCATGTAGGAACGTGTTTGGCACGTATGGACTATGATAGTACTACTAAAACCTTATTTTTTTTATCTTAGAGGCAATAGTAAGGTTTTAGGGGGCTATTGAGGGGACCTAAAGACTGAAGATTGGAAGCACCGCTGTAGCCTTCAGTTGTTCCTCATTAAGAAGTATTTATAGCCCGAGGAGAGAATGAGAAGTGACAGAGCGCCTTTGTGGAGTATAAGAGGTGAAGGTGGACCCCTTAGGGGATAAACCAGATATTTGTAGGAGATTTCTTATAAAGTCTCACCTACTCCTCCGCATTAAATGGTTGACAACAGTTTTATTAGCTGTATTAATAAGGAAGTGACCTGAATAGTAGATCCACAGCTCAACAACGCCTTCCACCACCTTCACCAGAAGTCTAATGGGACAAGTGTCCTAAGGAGATTTAGAAGGATTAAAGATGGAGGTTTAGGATGCAAGAAGCCATGGAGTATATAAAGGAAAGGGACTCTCAGATAGAGGGGATCCAAAAAAAAAAATCAAGAAAATGGATTAGAGCCAGAACAGTAACTGAGAAAGAGAGTGAACAGTGTATGTAACAACCCAAGAGCATTGTCCTCGAGCAAGCTTGTAAAGATCCATCCATACATTTAACTCTTAGACTTTTGCCTCCACCTTCTCTATTTGTGTTCTCGGGCGAAGCCCAACTTGTTCATCACACTCTCTTTACAAATATTTATTGATTTGGGCTGGGTTTGGGAACATTAATCTCACTATTCTAAGTGAGCTTGGGCTACCAAAATTTCGTGCCCTTACAGAAATTATATTATGCATCTTATTGTATATCTTTAATGTATCCATATATTACAAGCTCGTATATATACATAGAAGAGTTAATTTCATATGTGATTTCTTCTATCTTGTCTAAAACAGTGAATTGTCAAGATAAATTATTATTCTAGTGCTACAAACCCAGTTGACCCAATTGAGTTTGTTGGTTACTTTGAGGAAAGCAACCATAAAGCAAGAACTCCTAATTGATAAATGGACTAGTTCGAGGAAGTCTAGAAATACTCACTCAATAATAATATTTGTTAGCCTCCTTTATTAATCAAAATCAAGCCATATAAATAGATGGCTTTACAAGATAAAACTAACATTTAAATTATAAAAAAAAAAAACCTAATCTTTATCTACAACAAGTAGATAGGATTTATTCAAATACTAAACTAACAATTTATCCTATTCATTATCTAATTACTCAACTCCTAATAACAAAAATAAAATCTTAAATAATTAAATAAAAACTAAGCACATAACATTCTTCATCCCTTGAAATCAACCCTTACTGCGAGATTGTATCTCTTATTGTTACAAACCCAATTGACTCAATTGAGTTTGTTAGTTGCTTCGAGGGAAACAAGACCTATTAATTGATAAATAGACTACTTCAAGGGATTTATTCAAATACTAAACTAACAATTTATCCAATTCATTATCTGATTACCCAACTCCTAATAACAAAAATAAAATCTTATATAATTAAATAAAAATCTTAAATAATTAAATAAAAATTAAGCACGTAACATTAAGTAACTTATAAATTTTTAAAATTTCTAATTCTGCCACTGCCTTGAATCCCATTTTTCACTAAAACTTTTTTTCCTTTTTGGGTTAACTGGTGATTACTATGCAAAATGTTTTTCTCATACTTAGGAAGGCTTGTGATCATAATCTGCTAGTACCCCTATTATATGTGGTTTTTGTTCTTTACCAGATGTGCCTCAATTATAGCAATTGAGACCCGGTCTTGTTCTGGGATTCGACAATGGCTTTCTTATTGGACTTTGCATTCCATGATCACACTCTTCGAGCTCAACTTTGCCAAAGTCCTATGTTGGAAAAATCACTGCCATTTGTCTGTGTAATTAATAGAGCCCCTAGTTTTCTTTGGGTGTGATTTGTTTTATAGATTGATAAGGGAAAAAAAATGTACTCGCTCATACTTTCAAGTTTTAACTTTTAAACTTTCTTTCTCATTTGCTTTTGTTTGAAACCTATTTGGCAGGATATCTATGGCCATGCATGAAGCTGATATTGATCTGTTGGTTGGTCATCCCGAACTTCAGTATTTTGATAGGGCACCTCTTTTTTTTTCTGAATTTTTTGATGTGGTATCTTGGTATTTTGACCTTGTGGTTAGTGTATGGATTCTTTTGCAATAGTGCATATGTATATGAGCAATTTGTGAGACCTTTCTTTGTCAAGCACTGACTTGTTGGAGTCTGGCATGTCCCAGAAAAGGGTTTCTTCAATTGTAAGCTAGAGGACATTTTAGACGCATGAAAATATACATCAGAAGCATAATGGAAAGAAGCTTAATTTTCAGGTCATAAATTATTTTATTAATAGGGTATGAAACCATTACCATATACTCACAGTTTTGGGGATATATCATATATGCTTTTGGATGCATTTGGGTTGTGTTGAGGGCTCATTTTGAAAATCTAGAACCTTGGGAGCCCAAGCCCAAAACAAAAAAAGATATTGGGCATGACCGATGATTCAATACTACTTGGTCCACATTCAAGCTCAAGCTCCACACTTTAAGCATTCAGCCCTAAAAACAAAAGGTCCAAGCAACAATCTAAATCACTCTGAATGGGAAACCCATCACCTCTTATATTTTGTAACCCAAGCCCACGAGGCCCACGTGTAACAGGAGGAACATGTATTATTTATGGTGCTCTCAACTTCTCATGTTTTGAGCTAGCATTTTCAAGAGAATGTATTTCGTAAGCAAGACAATCTCATGACATATTTCTCTCACAATATGTTAAATTCTCAGTAAAATAATCTAATTTCTATGGCAAAACCCATTATCCAAGTAATGGGTTCTCAACCTAAAGACAAAGAAAGAAGTAAATACGGTTTGGAAGGTTGGAGAGTGCAATTAGGAGGGGGACATATGGGCATCATCATCCATTGCAGGCCTGTGACTCTGAGTTTGGACTTAGGACATGCATATATGGTTTTGAGGTCTACTGAGTAGGTGTGTGTTGACCGTTGTCAACTAAAACAATTCTCATTTAATATAGCTAGTATATAAATCGAAGATCTTAAATGAATATATATATATATATATATATATATATATATTTTTTAGAGAGAGTTTCAACCTATGTCGTTCGCTCCTGATGATAGTTCTTTATCATCAGACCAAGACACCAATCAGTTTTTGGTTTGATGTAAGCGAGGATTGAACCCTAGATCTCTTATTCAATCATCAGAGACTTTATCAGTTGAGCTAGCTAGAACCCACCTTAAATGAATATTTGGAATGATAATTGATTGAATCAATTGGTTATCTATCTAATTTGTCACAATAAGATCAAGTTATGCTTGTTTTATTTGTCAGTGTATGAGCACATCATCACTATTTTCTTTTACTTTTTTTTTATTCCTTTTATTTTAGGTTTTATATCATATATATTTATTATTTCTCTTCAACGTATAATTATCTTTTCAAGTGTTATAATAGTTTAGTTTAAATAAAACTCTATTAGATGCATGTTTCAAGAGTTTGAAAATTATAATTCAATTAAAATTCTATAACAAAAATTTTAGTTTCACATCAACCAAGTGGTTTCTCTCTTAGAGCTTAAATTGGGGTCTAAAATGTTCTAAGAACTTCAGTTTTGTAAAGTTTCAGCCTCAAGATTTTAGAAATAAATCTGGGTCGCTCTGGGTGTGAACTTCAGCATCAAGATTCCGTCAAGTTTCAGCTCCAATCTAGGTGTGAAATTTTGGGTTGATCAGGGTATGTGCAATCTTGTATGTGATATTTTGAATTTGTGAATTTTTCTGGTATGGAGAGAGAATAATCAATAATTAAATGGAATAATAATAGACTGTTGATGTAGTTATTGTAAATTGTAAATTAGCAAAAATTGAAAAGTGGGATTTTTTACCAGATTTGACTATAGGAGTTGATTTATGCATGGTTACTGTAGCTCTGCAAATCAATATTTTATATTATTTTCTCTCTCACCGGTTAGTGCTCTCTCTTCTTCCTCATTTCGTTCTCTCTCTCTCTCTCTCTCTCTCTCTCTCTCTCTCTTCATCTAAAGAGCACAGCTGATCAACCATCCACCCACCACCACAACTCAACACCACCCACTACCACCATTACAACACATAATAATCCAACCAAAAAATGAATGGAAAATCATACAAATAATAAACAGAAAATCGAATCCAAAATCAATAAAATATCAAACCAAAACCCATGCCAAAGCTACTGTTGCCACTGCCATGGAAGCTTGGGTGGAGTGTTTGTTGCTACCATGAGAGAGTGGAGATTTGGATCACTATTTGTGATGGTGTTGTAGCTGATCTTTGCTACCATCGGTGATGGTGAAGGCTTTGGGGCTCTCGGCGGAGCTCAAGGTGAACTCTAGCTATGGTTGATCGCGAGAGAAAAAGAGTTTTAGAGTTAGAGAGGAGAGGCTTGGGCCACGAAGAAGAGAGAGTGTTGTCCGAAAAATGAGAAAAATAAAGAGAAAGAGAGACTGTGTGGTGGATATTGTGAGTAGTGGGCAATAGCCGTGGGGATCGCAAATGGGTGGGTTGGGTCATAAATGGGTTGGATGTGTTATTACTCATTTATCCATTTATGACTCATTTATATATAAATTAATTATCCATTATCAACCCAACCCATTTAATTAGTAAGCCACCCATTTAATCCAATATGACCTAAATATCTCTAAAACTACTTGAATACCCTCTTGATCTCCAAAATTACCAAAATACCCTTAAATACCCAAAATGAAGCAAATACCCCCGCTATACTTCCAAAATTACCAATATTCCCTTGGACATCCAAAATTACCAAAATACCCCTAGAATGTCCAAAATTACACAAAAGACACTAAAAAGCCAAAAACTCCGAAGACAATAACACAGGTTTTAATGGATTGTTTTGTCTTGCACATAAAAACTACTATATTAAGAATTGGCTGGGTTTAGTCATCCCATGCTTCAACTCTTAAAGGACTTCAAAGTTCTAAAAAGTCATCTTTGCCAAGCTAATGACACCATTGAAAGGTGCATCAATCTGATCAAGCCTATGGCTAAGATAGCGTCTCAATTGGATGAGAATATAGAAATGTTCTTGAAGCTTAATTCAGTTGAGGAAACAATTTAAAGGAGTATAGTTGAGGCTGAAGCACAGATAAATGAGCTACAACAGAAAGTATACACCTTCCCTTTGGCTGAAGGACTGATAAATGAGCTAAAACAAGAAATAGATTCTTTGACCAAATAGAATGAAAAGGGAAAGCAAGAGAAGAAACTGATCAACACCTATGGAAAGAAAGTAAGAATGAATTCCTATAAAGAACAAATCGCAAAAAAAATATTAGAAACTCAAGTAAGACTAACAAAATTAGAAGTTTATGAACTTCACAAGTTTTTGGTATACTTTAAGACATTAGCCAATGATTTTTCACCTATTCCAACACTAAAAGATTCATAATTTAACTTGTTTGGTAGATGGTATCAAAGAAACAAATCCAGAAGCAATTAAACAACACAATTGACACTCAAACAGAATTTAGTACTTAAAAAAAAAAAAAAAAAAGATTTTGAAGGCCAATCAAACTCTGAAATTCAAAGTCAATGCTTTTCTTTGTATACAAGCCAAATTTTTACTGAAATTATCACGCACTGCTACAACAAAGTCTATTAGAATCAAACTTTTCCATAGCATAAAAAAAAAAAAAAAAAAAAGGATGCTTATTTTGGGTCAATCAAAACGAATTCATATGGTCATCAAGATCTCAATAAAGACCATCTGAAGTCTTTCAACAGCATTGGAAACAACAAAAAGTCACGGCGCATAAATTGAAAGAGCTAAAATCTCGGTGAGACATTAAGCCAAACAGGTGGTGGGCGCATCAGGAACATGTAATTTAGTATACAATATTATTATGACTCGTAAATTCTTAACACCACTAATAAGAAACTTTAACAAACATTTTGCATGAAATTGATATAAGTTAAAGAGGCAAATGTAGAAGCAAACCGAAAAATCAATATACACAGCGAATCACTTTTTTCTAGGTACGAGTCTGTACAAGAATGAACAAAGAAAAATGGTTTTTTCAATGATGCCTTCTCACTTCTACGCCACAGTCAAAGCCCAATCTCAAATCTACTCTTCAGGTACCTTCCATCTCTCTCTAGAATTTCATTACTTTAAAGTTCTAACCTGTTTGGATACTAAGAAAATCTGAGAGAAAAAATGTATTTTAATGTTAAAGAGAGTGAGACTGAGAGCTTGCCAAATTTTTTTGGTTTAGAAATTTAGAGGCTATGTTGTTTATTTAAATTTTAGATTTTAGATGGATTTAGTGGGTATTTGTGGGTTTATTTAAATTTAGATTTTAGATGAGTTTAGTGGTTATTAGTGGGTTCATCCATTTAGACCCATCTAATTAAATAACCTAATGGGTCTTTACCCATTTAACCCAAATATTCAAATGGGTTGGGTTAAGACTTATCCAAATAAGGTGGGTTATGGGTGGGTTCATGAATATGGATAAAAATTGCTACCCCTAATAGTGGGTAGGTGGGTAAGTTAAATAATAAAATAATAATAATAATGATTATTTAAAGAAAATGTAGTGTATAATATATGATCTAATGTGGGTGTTTTTGCAAATTACTTGTGTAAAATAGAAAAAGGTAGGGTTTTAGTGTAAAATAGATAAAAAATTTTAGATAGACTGATGCAGATGCTCTCAACTTGCATCACTTTTCAAATAGACTCTTAGTATATTACTATATTGGTTTGTTTGTGAATGCATTAAGCATATTAGAGATTAGACAATAGAGATGTAGTTCAATTGGGTATGGTATAAGTCTAAGATAATGTGCGGGTTTTGGCCATTTCTAGACATATATATTGAGTTTCACGTGGACACAACTAGTGGTGTGCAGAAAACCCACCGACCCGCCAAACCCGACCCAACCCGCCGGGGTGAGGTCGGTTTTTAGGGCTTGGTGAGTTGGGTTGGGTTGGGTTATAAATTTTTTTTTTATAGCGGGTCGGGTTGGGTTTGGGTCATAAAATTACCAACCCGCCAAACTCGACCCGACCCACCCATATTTTAATATATATTTAAAATATATTATATATTTAATAAATATTTCTTTTAAGTTAAAACCTAGTAATATATAATATAAAATATATTATATAATATAAAATAAAATCCTACAAACATATATAATATAAAATCCTATTACTTTCTTTAATATATATTTAAATATATTATATAATTAATAAAAAAAATATAAGTTCAATTTAATTTAAAAAAAAAAAAAAAGCCTAACGCATGGGTTCAACCCGACCCAACCTGACCCATGTGGGTTGGGTTGGGTTGGGTTGGACATATGTGATGAGTCGGGTTGGGTCAAAAAATTCCCTCAACCCGACCCAACCCGACCCATGCACACCCCTAGACACAACCTTTTTTTTTTTTTGTGAAAAGGATACTTCCATTAACAACTAGCCAGCCTCTAAAATAGAGGGGACCAAGCGATCATTCAAAGCTCCTGCCGCATCAAGGCCGAGGAGAAAAGCTACATCAGAGGGGGGGGGGGCAAGAAAAATTGAAAAATTTTGGCTAAGAAGTGCACCCTTTCTCGCGAGGGCATCAACACATTTATTAGCCTCCCTATAACAATGTTGAATTCTTACACAAGGAATGGCTTCATACACTCCCTACAATCAGTGACTAAGACATCTATTCCGTTAGGATTGTCCAGCTCCTTATTTAGAAGATCAACAACCAATTTGGAATCTAACTCAACAATTACTGCCATAAGTGAATACCATCTCTGAGAGCCTAAAGTTCAGCTGCTACACTTGTTGTAATACCAATTGCTCTTGCATACCCCCTTTAATCCATTCACCCCTCTCATTTCTAATTAAACCTCCTCCACCTGCCAAGCTGGGATTCCCCATAGAAGAGCCATCTGAATTCAGCTTGACCCAATTGGAAGGAGGTGGCAGCCATTGAACTTGGGTTTTAACCTTAACCCGGTTTTGCTTCCCATTCATTCCAAGATACAAGAACTCCGAAGCCTTTGCCAATGTCTCGAGTTTCAAATCCTTGTGTTAGGTTGGATTTTCAAAAGCTAAGCAGTTCCAGAACAGCCAAAGGGTCCAAACCACAAAAGGGAAAATAAGGTTCCAACTAATATTCGAAGAGTGACTAGCCATGGATGTTTTACAATTTAGGTTCAACCAATCTACTAGTTGCAAGCCATAAAAGAGGTTACTTTGGAGAGGCAGAGAGAGGGAGTTCAAGAAGGATTGCGCCTTGAGGCAGTCCCTTAATGCATGGAGAATTGTTTCAGGTTCATTATTACACATAGGGCAAAGGAAAGGAATATCCATACCTCTTTGAGCTAAAGTGGCTCGAATCAGGATGCTTTGGTGACAATATTGCCAGAGAAAGCATTTTAATGTCACCTTTGTTGGCTACTCTATAGGCTTCCTTTAGATTAAAATCTCCATTAGGTGATGAATACTAGGATAGTCGATCCTCTCCATGATTAAAGAAGGGAAGCGAAGTGGCTTTCATTTCTAGAGCAAGGGGTTTAGGAAAAGCAAATGGCAAGTTTCCCCATTTCCAACCCGAGAAGTTAGCAAAGTCCCTCAAAATAAGATTTTCCTCACCTTTGTTCAAAGGACCTTCAATCTGGCTGCTTAAAGTACCCTTGTCCATCCACTTGTCAAACCATAGAGAGAGGGAACTATTTCTACCTGCAATCCACTTAGAACCCTTTAAAAAAGTAGCTTCTCCTTTTTTGAGACCAATTCAAGTGGGGGAACTGGTAGGGATGCTAGCTGAACTCCTCATCCTTCCCCTTTGCCCTCTATATTTTTTTGACAAAACTCTCACCCAAAGGGAGGATTTTTCTGTGTGAAATCTCTAATTCAACTTGGCAATTAACGCAATATTTTTTGGTTTAGCTGCATGGATACCCAAACCACTCTCTTCCTTTGCCTTTGTAACTTTGTTCCAACCAATAAGATGAACCTTTTTCCTAGTTTCAGATGTGCCCTAAATGAAGTTTCTATTTAGTTTATCTATCCCTTGGAGGATTTTTGAAGGAAGGGTTGTGTACTGCATCACATAGCTAGGAATGGTGGAGGTGACCGATTGAGTTAACACAATTCTACCCGCAAGGAATAAGAGATTTGATTTCCAACCTGCCATCTTACTCTTCATTCTATCCAAAATAAAACCAAAATCTTGCTACATTCCTTTATGCTTGATGGGAAAAATAGACATTGGGGGAAAAATAGACACAAGATTTCTCACTACTGATTTTTTGTCCGAAGAGCTCACAAAAAGAATCTAGAACTTCTCTAATGGCAACAAAATTTTTCCAATCAGCTTTGGCAAAAAGCATAAGATCATCAGCAAAGAAAATATGCGAGAATGCGAGGCCATTTTGAGAAGCTTTAATGGGATTCCAAAATCTCTCACGACACTTGTCTTCAATTAAGGCCCCAAGGACTTCCATACAAAGAATGAACAGATAAGGCAAAAGAGGGTCGCCCTGATGGATACCCCTTGAAGGATGGAAAGCCTCCAAAGCTCCCTAGTTAAAGAGAATGGAGATTGAAGTGGTGGACATGCAGCTCATGACCAAGGCAATTAGATGACTCAGAAATTTGAAAAGCTTCAAGGTATCATGAATGAAACCCCACTCGAGACGATTATAGGCCTTTTCCAAGTCAAGCTTAATAGCCATCACCCTGGTTTTACCTTTTTTCTTGGTCATAGAATGGATCAATTCCTAAACAAGTATTAAATTATCCACACCTTTTCTTCTTGGGACAAAAGCAGACTGAAGAGGAGATACTATGTCAATTAAAAACAGGCGAATCCGGCCTATAATGATCTTCGTCACTACCTTGAATATAGTGTTACATAAGCTGATTGGGCAGTAATTGGTGAGAGACTCAAGATTCTTGCATTTAGGAATGAGAGTAATGAGGGTTTGGTTTAGGTAGTCCGAAATCACCCCTAAGGTAAAAATGGATTTCACCTCCTAACGCACGGAGTCACCAACCACCAACTAGAAACGATAGAAGAACCCAGTGTAGACCATCGGAACCAAGGGCTTTGAAGGGTTTTAATGCCCAAAGGCCCACTGAAATCTCCTTATCCAAAACCAGGCAGTTCAAAGCTATCATAGCATCTTCCTGAAGGTGGGTTTTCTAAGAAGGAGGGGTCCTAATCAGCCAAGGCAGCACCGATATGACCAAAGGTAAACAACTTCAAAAACCCCTTTCTTGATGAATTCTGCAATATCTCGTTCCCCATGTAACCAATTACCCATCCTATCTTTCATGCAGAGGACACGGTTACGTCTCCTTCGAACAAGGGCTGATGTATAGTAGAAAAAGGTATTTCTGTCTCCCTCTACTAACCACGGAATCCTAGCTTTCATCGCCCAATACTCCTCTTCAAGTTTTGCAACTTCTGCGTACTCAAGTTTCAACTTGTTTTCTAACTCTACCAGAAAAACATTAGGGCTAATCGATAAGCTACCTTGAATGCCTTTTAGCCTAGCTTGGATCCTCTTCTTCCTATGGAACAGATTTTTGAATTGATCCCTGTTCCAACTTCTAGCCTTAATGGTGATGTTAGTTAGAGCTTGTTGAAGTAAAAGGGGGTTGTGCCATGTGTCCTTAACAACACTTGGGAACATAGGTTGAGAAAGCCACATTGGCTGGAACCGGAAACGTCTAGGAGGATGAAACTCGCTATTATTCTCAAAACACACTTTAATAGGACAATGGTCCAAATGCAACTTCTCCAAATGCAAAACAGCAGCTTCAGGAAAAATAGCACTCCAATCAGCATTCACAAAGGCTCTGTCAATCCTTTCCTGGACTAAATGAGAGAGGGGCCGGCGATTGGACCAGGTGAATCAAGGGCCAGAAAAACCAATATCTATCATTCTGCAAATATCCAGACATTCTCGGAATCGAAGTGCTCTATTCATCCTGATCGGATTCCCCCCAAACTTCTCTTCTCCCATGAGCACCTCATTAAAGTCTCCTGCTATAACCTATGGCATGGAGTGGAGACCAGTCACTACTTCCAGATTTTCCCAAAGTATGCGTCTTTCAGCAAACCGCGGACTAGCATATATGACAGACAATAGCCATGGGGGATGAGTTAACGAAGAAACAACCGCGTGGATTTCCTGTTCAATTGAAGCTAACTTAGAAATTCCCACTTGGCAGTGTCCCAGAGCACCCACAAAACTCCAGTGAGCCCAATAGAATTTGCAATAATTGCCCCATCAAATCTAGCTTCTCCAAAATCCTTTTTGCTCTCACACCACAAACTTTTGTCTCAACAACAATCATGATTGCATGGGAATGTAATCTAACCAGCTCATGAACAAATTCACAAAAATTGGGGTTCAGGGCACCCCAGCAATTCCAGATTAACAAATTCATTGATAAACAAAAATAGAAAGAAAGGACAAAATCAAGAGTTAAGAGGAAAATTCACCTCCTTGCTCTGATTGCATATTCATATAAGTCAAATCCTCATCTTCTTGCATGTTAGAATCAGGCTCCTCTCGGTGAATTCTATGTTCTTCAAGCAATAGTACTCTCTTTACCTCTTTTGTACTCTCTGTTTTCTTCGGGCAAAGAGATGGGTCAATACATTTGAGGAGCTCGTTAGGAATCACCAAAGTGACTGTTCCATTATCATTGTTGCTTTTTTCCCCGTTAGATGCTCTATGGTTGAACATATCAGCTGGTGGAGCTTTATCATGATCTTGATGTTGTTGGGAGCTTTTTACATAGTTCATCTCACCAGGTGGCATAGCCTTCAACTCATCCTTAGTTGGTTGCATTTCCGCTACTTGGTCTTTTTTTAGGAGCCCGGTACCCTTGCATGATGATTGGGACCCCTCGGCCTTTGACCCTCCAACCATGAAACCTATAAAACTCACCTCTTCGTTCAGCTCAGCAAGGCCTTTCGTCTCAAATGGCAGCAAGGAATTGGTCATACAACCTTTGGAGCTCATGGCTTTCCACTCAGTTGCTTTTGGCTGGCAAGTTGAGTGCAGACTAGACAGCCCCACCTGGCTTTGCTTAGGTTTCTGACTTCCTTCTATATGTTTACCTTTAAGGGCACGAGCCTTAGTTTTAGATTGGTTGTGCTTTGGAGCTAGATTGCCCACTTTAGAAACCAATATTCCCTCAATAGACACAGTAATATTAGGCATGGGATTCTTTTCTATTTCCAGCCCTAGTGAGGAGAAGCCCGTTGGAGAGTGTACCGCGTTATTGGGCCTAATTAGGCCTTGGTCAGGAGACTTAATTTGAGATTGTTGGAAAATGCCTTTTATCATCTTCTTCCCAGGTTTCCATTTACGTGTAACAAGGGTCCAGGGACCGAAGGCACGCTTGTCTTATCTCACTTTGGTTTCTGACGTTACTTGCACCAAAGATTCCTCCATCGCGGTAGTGCTGTCAGCGTTCGCCGGCAGCAGCACTTTGTAAGGGCAACCCATGGCTTGGTGCCCTACTTTGCCACAAGAGAAACACAGCGAGCCAAGACCTTCATATTGCGCCTGCTGTCGAATTCCTCCAATGCGAATCAGATTGACTAAAGGCTCATCTAGGTTCACTTGAACACAAAATCTCGCGAACTTCCCCCTAGATTCCGACGTCATGTGTGTGTCTACTCTGAAGACTAGACCAATGGCGTTACCGATGTCCAGACGAATCCAGACCGCTACTGCTGACAGATTCGCCTTCGTTGGTTTGAAGTTCAACTCCCATTGCCAAATGGAAAGATAATTCCCACCAACAAACCAAGGTCTTTTCCAAAGCACCTTCTAGTGATCCTTATTTAAGGTGAAACGAATGAGAAAGAAATCCTATTCGAGGGCAATACAATCTATCTTACCCGTAGGCTTCCACAAACTAGTCAGCTTCGAGATGAGTTAGTGATAGCCTACCATTTTCCCGAAAACCTTAACAATAAGGGTGCTATTCCATGCTACACGGATCATGGCTTTCCCGACACCAGAGAGTTTAATCACGACCTCCCCTGGGAGCAACTCATCCGCTTCTTCTTTATCAGACTCTGCTTTTGCCTCTATACCATTCTCAAAGTTAAAAGCTTGTTCAAATGCACCAGGAATATCTTCGATTAGTTTCTCTTTGTATGAGATCCCATCTCCCCCTAATTTGAAAGAATGTTGCTCCAATGATTCTCTGTCACGACTGTTTTCTTTAACTTTCTTGGTGCTCTTTTGAAGTTCATCATCTTCTTCCCTAGACCTAACGGCAGACTCACTCATGGCAACCTAGTCCTATACTTCCATTGACATCTATCTAAATATGCTAATTTTCTTTAACTTGTTGCTTTTCATTCCTTCTTAATTGTTTCTATCAATTTGGACACTAGGGCTGTCCACGACCCGCCCGGACTTGAAAACCTGCTCGAAACCCGATCATCTTCACCAGAAACCGCCCAATCAAAGCTTGTTTTTGGTCGGACGCTGGTCGCCGGCACAAGAACCTGAGACCATTGGTTCGAGTTGCGGGTTGGTTATCTAAGAAACCGACGAACCCGACCCACCCGATGAGCTGTTCTTCCCTTATTGGAATCACGAGTTTCAGCCAAAAATGGTAAGTCCAATCTCTTAACTCCAACGATATAGGCAGATTTTGGCTAAATCCATCTAGATCTCGGCCTGATCTTTACAGATATAGGGAAATATCGGCCAGATCTAGTTAAATCCGACTAGATCTGACGAGATTTGGCAATATTTCGGCCAAAATCAGGCCAGATTTCGCTCCACTCTGGCAAACTCGAAACCGACCGATATGGACTCAAAATCGATACGACTCGAACCGCCGGACCCTAAACTCTATACGGGTCTGTTGTGGGTCAAACTTTTCCTCACCCGATGAAGTCGGGTCGGGTCCGGGTTGGGCACAAACCCAACCCAACCCGATCTGTGGACAGCCTTAGTGGACACAACCTTGTACCTTGGGAATTAGGCAATACAACTCTATCTTCAAACATTTAAAGAACTTAAGAACAATTATGGTCCTTGTACAAATTCCAATTTCACGTTACATTTGGAAAAGAGCAAGCCCATCAACGAATAAGTCAAACTATTGATCTAAATTTCAGTTATTGAAAAAAATAAAAATAAAAATGAGAAATCTTTTAAGACAATGGTTAACGGGTACTCTTAAAATAATGGTTAACAATCTATTTTAAGAAATTTTGTTACAACTTTTATAAGAAATGATTTTGTTTTTTTGGGCATAATATCTTTTTAAAAATGGTTTGTATCCACGGAATTGAAGGTTCGGGAAAGAAGCGGGTTTCAAATAAGATCTCCACATACAAAGGGAAAGGGTGGACAAACCAATTGTAACCACATAAATCCGACCCAAACCCAACCCACCAATCCATCGAAAAACCGACCCACAAAGAAGAGATCTATATAATGCACAAAGAGAGCCAAAAACAATTCACAACCTCGTCTTTTGTGTGTTTGTTAAAACAAACCTCGGTGGCCTACAATTCACGCACGAAACCACCTTCAGGTCCGTCCATTTTTCTTCTATCTTTCTCTCTATCTTATAATTGATCATATCTTAGGGGTTTGATTAGGGTGTTTATTACCTCTTTCGTTTCTGTACGAGACTGTTTTGTACCTTACTTTTGCTTTTTTTTTTTTTTCGGCTTTTTGACGCGTGAAAGATTCTGAGGATCTTTGATTCGAACATGTTTTGATTCTCCAGATTTCTAATTATTCGAATATGTTATTTGTCGCTGATTTTTTTTTCGATATATCTAATTATAAATTATGTAATTGCCCGATTTGATTGTCGTGGTTTTTTTTTTTTTTAATTTAATTTTATTGCCATTAAATATTCTTTAATTTGTTTAAACTATTATTGATTTGTAAGCTAGCAATCATAGTTTGGTGGTTTTTGAAGGGAAAAAAAAAAATATATATATATATATATATATATATATCAAATTGTACCATCTCATTTGTATCAAAACCCAATAAATGAGAGACATGTATGCAAAAATAAGTGCCTACTAACACATGTCTTTTAATTGTTAGTGGGATGGATATTGGATTTTGATACCAAATACCTTCTCTTTTGAAGGACTCTGTGTGTATCTGTGTGTGAGCTTTTGCTCTTTGTTTGTTATGTTTGTTCATCAATATAATGTTTGAATTATATATATATTTTAAATTATTATATGTATTATGTTCAAAATTTTCAGTTAAAATCTAATTTTTAATTTGTTTTGATAACATAGGAAACCTTTATAAAGAAGAGCCATTTGGACTTGTCTTTAGCTCATAAAACCCACGGGCAACTGACTCTACCCTACCCGCCAGAACCAGTTGCTAGGTAATCTGTGGGCATTTATCCATGATGGGCTAATTTTAATTTTTTTCTGTTTTGGTGGTTGTTTCATTCTTGAACTTCTTACTAAGAAAATGTGTAATTTATAGAAAAATTTTCTGCCCCAAACAGGGCTTGCAAAGATTATATTATATGCTAGGATTGTGAACATGAGTTTCGCTATGATTGTTTGCTCTGATTTGTTCTGATTTTTGTTTTTCGGTTTTTTTAATTTAAAGAATTTGCTCTTTATTGTTCTGTGGCTATTGGACTTGTGCTACACTTGTCACCCTTATTTATTCAGCTATTTGGTTTCTGTGATTTACATGTTTTAATTGCTGAGGTACCTTGCCATAGATTCATGATAAACACAAGTCATAGCTTTAATGTTACTCCATTTTCTCAATTTATGTGCGATATTATACTTATTTATACACTTTTGGAGCAATAACATTACTAAATTATAATTAGGAACACATAGAAACTGATTTGACACCTCCTATTTATGTCTTACCCAATGTATTAAAGCATTTTGGCTAGTAAGCACTTTTGAAATTCTATTTTAGTATTACTAGTGGAGGATTGAAAATTTAGTTTAATGTTAAAATAGTTTGGCATTGAAGGAATATTATATCAAGTGGGATTATATTTTATTCTCAAGTACAGGTTAGTAAGATTTTGTTTTCGGAATCCATGTGGTGGTATATGTCTATATGTAAGCATGTATAGTATTCTCAAGTAGACTCGGCTGGTATCAATTTTACTGGAACATTGCATATGTGAGGAAAATGATTATGGGTGTTCTCCCCCCTCTTTGTTTTTTTAAATATTTGGCACTATGTTTTTGTTACCTGTTGCGTCGTATTAATCTCATGATAAGTCATAAGAGAGCTATGTTTTTTTCACTCCAATTTTCATAATAATATTTAATGAGGAGATACTGTCTCATTTTGGCCAGTAGTGTGGCTGGAGATACACGTTCTTTTGGAACATGTTAATAGTTGGCTTCGCTTGAAACAGGTATTCTGGAGAGTGTCACCTTGATAATAGTTGTTTTGTATTGATAATAATGTTTTGGAGTTGCTAGACGTAACATATGATTGGTTCTGATGATACCTTTTCTGATTTACCAATTAATACACAGCCTTTGTGAGTTACATAACCTGTGTCAGTGCATGTGTGACCCTTTTTTTTGGTATTTTATCTTGCACTTTTTTCTTTTTTCTTTATTGTAGATTTTTGGAGTCCTAGCATTTTTGCTGGTCTCCTTTTTGTTCTGAAATGTGTAATTTGATTGATGCTGTCTGTGCAGGTAATCAACTACTTTTTCTGCATCTACTATCACAATGGCAGATCAAGAAGCTGATAAGAATATTGAGATATGGAAGATCAAGAAATTGATCAAAGCTCTGGAAGCTGCTAGAGGCAATGGTACAAGCATGATTTCTCTAATCATGCCTCCAAGAGATCAAATATCCCGTGTTACCAAGATGTTGGGTGATGAATTTGGTACTGCCTCCAACATTAAAAGTAGGGTGAATCGCCAGTCTGTGCTTGGGGCAATTACATCTGCGCAGCAAAGACTTAAACTTTACAACAAAGTTCCTCCCAATGGGCTTGTGCTCTACACAGGAACAATCGTAACTGATGATGGGAAGGAAAAGAAGGTCACATTTGATTTTGAGCCGTTTAGGCCAATTAATGCATCCCTTTACCTTTGTGACAACAAGTTTCATACAGAAGCGCTGAATGAGCTTTTAGAATCTGATGACAAGTTTGGTTTTATTATCATGGACGGTAATGGGACCCTTTTTGGGACTTTAAGTGGCAATACTAGAGAGGTTCTTCATAAATTTAGTGTTGACCTTCCAAAGAAACATGGTAGAGGTGGGCAATCAGCTCTACGGTTTGCTCGTCTTCGAATGGAGAAACGCCATAACTATGTGAGGAAGACAGCAGAACTTGCCACTCAATTTTACATCAATGCTGCCACCAGCCAACCCAATGTCTCAGGATTAATACTGGCTGGGTCTGCTGACTTCAAAACTGAGCTTAGTCAGTCAGACATGTTTGATCCTCGTCTTCAAGCCAAAATATTAAATGTGGTAGATGTCTCTTATGGAGGGGAGAATGGTTTTAATCAGGCCATTGAGCTGTCATCAGAGATCCTGTCCAATGTGAAATTTATTCAGGAGAAGCGCTTGATAGGCAAATACTTTGAGGAGATTAGCCAGGACACTGGGAAATATGTTTTTGGTGTGGATGATACACTGAAAACTTTGGAGATGGGTGCTGTTGAGATTCTTATTGTCTGGGAAAATCTGGATATTAATAGGTACGTGTTAAAAAATAGTACTACTGGTGAGATTGTCATAAAGCACTTGAATAAGGAGCAAGAGGCTGATCAGAGTAATTTCCGTGCTCCTGTTGGCGCTGCTGAATTTGAGGTGCAGGAAAAGACGTCTCTGCTGGAGTGGTTTGCTACTGAATACAGGAAGTTTGGTTGCTCACTTGAATTTGTCACCAACAAATCTCAAGAGGGATCCCAGTTCTGCAGAGGTTTTGGTGGGATTGGGGGAATACTCCGCTACCAGCTCGATATAAGATCATTTGATGAGTTTTCAGACGATGGTGAAGTTTATGATGATTCTGAATAGCAATCAATCAAATTTTCCCCAATGCTGGTGCAGGAGAACAGGGCGAAAAGGCTGCACCAGTGCGTGATATGCCCGAGCTTGCTGCTGCTGCCACCCCAAGATGGAACTCGGATCTCAAAACCCCTTGCAAAATATATGTAAGTTTTTTTTTTTTTTTCCTACTTATATTTTCAGTCAGAACTAGGTTGGATTTTTATTCCTAATCCTGTTGGCTATTTTGTCTCTATTGTCTCTCTTTCTTGAAGGAATTTGCAGGAAAACCCAAGAATCTTAATTGGGTGACTTCATCTAGATTTTGGATTATTCCAAATAAAATTATTGGAAACATGTCTTGGATGGGAGCAGCAGGGAAAGAGTCACATAAAGAGTAATGTGCTATATTAGGTATTTCCGATGGTTCGGGGGATCGTGTGAGGTAACTTTTATCTCTGCATCAAATTTGGTTGTTGGCTGATCGAGATGCTCGTGACTCAGCGGTTCACTGAGCCTGTGGTTTGTTGGAACTGCTATCTGTTATGTCCTTTTGAAGTTTATTCCTTTATTCTGACTTTTATGTATTTTAATTCTGTTGAGTACATTTATCATTAGCATATATGTTTGGTGGATTCAAGATACAATCCTAGTTTCCATTCTACAATAAAATCATATTTATATTAAGTATTGGGTTTGATATTGATTGGGTTAAAGAACAGAAAATGCTATAGGCTCCGAAAACCTACAAGTAGATTTTTACCCTCTTCTCACATTGGTTTTGTAGTGGGACTCTGAGTGATGTGATTGCTTGTGAGAAGGGAGTGAAAAATTGCGATTTTTTACTTTTTAGTGCCTTTATTAGAGCATTCTTATTAAAAGGAGTAAGTGTTATTTATGCTAAAATTTAAAATGCAAAATGCTATAATTATTAATTATTAAAAGCCATAGTCCATCAAACCTCTCAAATTTTATTATTTTTGCAATCCAGCTACAGTGGGCTAGCAGCCCACTGTAGCAACATTGTAAAAAAAAAAAAAAAATTGTTTAATGGTAATTATTGGTAGTTATTTGAAAACATAAAAAGAAAGAATAAAAAAAACATAAAAAAAGAATTAAAAAAGAGTATTTAAGTGAAATGGTAAAATAATAAAAGTTTTGATGTTTGGTAGATTGTAAAGTGGTATGTTAAAATTGATAAAGTAAGGTTTTAAAATGATAAATGCTAAATATTTTAGCATTCTTGATAAGAATGCTTTTAGAACCAATAGAAACGAGTGTTGTGTAATATATTTTATATTTTTATTATACGTGTTGGGTGCGGGTCTGTGGAGCCCATACCCGCCCATGTCAAGTGGAAAACCAAAAATTTGATCTGTCCTGCTCTCAAACCTCCACAAGTGGGGATTTGGGTTTGTGCTAGATCACCCTTGTTAGATTGTCTCCATTTGAAATGGATCTATTTCATGGTTCAAATTTATAAATCTGAATGTGTATTTTTCTTGTGTAATGTCATTTAAAATCTTAAATGACATGATACTTTGTACGCTATTGGATAGAAGAAATAAAATCTAAATTTTGAAATGGAGAGAATTTTGTCTATTTAATAGAAACCATTTTGTACCTATAAACGAAGATTCATTAGATGTTTATCTCATTACGCTAAGCTCAAGGTGAATTTCTTCATCAAGATGAAGAGTTCGAAAACAATAGAGTATCGTTTTTGTAAGGTCCTGAATCTGCTGTAGCGGTCCAAAGACTGAAATCCACCCCTGGGCTTCACAAAGCTAAGGTCCGCTCAGAATCACGGCCCAAAACAATGAAATTTGTAGAGGGAAAACCATACAACAGTGAACCATGCCAGTCCCGAGGTCCTTTCTATCCTTATGTGTTTATCTTGTTCTTCCCCTTTTCCTTCCTTTTCTTCTTTCCCTTAATTGGATGCTACTATTTTCTTTTCCCCTTTTCTATCTTCTTTTTGCCAGCCCCTTTACCATGTCCCTTCCCATCTTATTTATACCTTAGATCCATATCATCTCCACCTCACATCTCATTTCCCTCCCCCCCTTACTTGGTGACACTTGTAACTCCTTTTTACAGAAAGCACTTATGGTAAAATATCTAGAAATCCACTTTTCTGTTCAGGTCACTTCATCATTAATGCTGGAAGTAAGGCTGCTGTTTCCACATTTATTACAGTTAAGGAAGCCTGTCTATAGCATTCAATGTCTCCAAATATTTGTGATGGTCTACACCATCCGTTCGCGGTTCCTCGGGTCCTCGGGCTCCGACCCGAGTAGGTTTTTCTTTGGGACACTTGCCAGCCCTCGGGACACGTCATCTTTCAAGTCTTCGGGTCCTCACAGTTTTATAATTGATTTATTTATAGTCGCTTTAGATTTTCAACTGCAAAGAATAGTACATTTTGTGAGCAAATAGTGGAACTGCTCATACTTAGCTTAGCTTTAATTCCTAACGATGCTTATAGATCATTCATATAGATGATCTATGCAATTTGTTTGAGGAAATTTATATTCAGTATTTCAGTGAGCAAGAAAAAGTTCATTTATGATTTCACTCAACATAAATTTCAAGACTTTCACTCAATAAATGATCTTAGATAAATTTTATTCTATGAAAAGATCATTAAGGATCATAACTGTGATGTGAAATGCTCTTTTTTTTTTTTTTGGAGGGGGGGGAGATATTTTTGTATGTCTGCAATGAATTAGACAATTTTTGTATACTTGTTAAAGTTTATGAATATGATGATAATATATCGAAGTTAATAATTTTGTATATCTATACTACTATTTAAGGAGATTCTCTTGTTTCGGTTTTTTAATTTTGATGTCCAAAATACTCTTAAATTTACCAATTTATAAAACTTAAATAATAAGGTTAGATATGTAAAATTACTAATTTAAAAAACTCCTAAATTTTAGTTAAATTTAAAAAAACAGTTTCTTCTATGATTCCATACACGTTTCACACCTCCTATCAGTTTCATATCATCATCTAGCAGTTACAATATTATCTGAACTCTATCCATCTCAGATCTCACGTCTCAAATTTTATAAAAATTCACCCAAAAAAAAAAAAAAAAAATCGCTACATTACAAGCAAGATAGGACTGCAAAAGAGGCCCGATCAAATTAGAATTTAAAAAAAGGTAGACTACTCAAATCTTTCTTTTTGTTATTGATATTTGAGTTATTATTATGTGTTGTGATTTCTATGGGTTGTGATCCCCAAATACTTGACAGGAAATTGTCAACAAATTGTTATTCTTTTCATATACACTGAAGTTATGAATTTTTTTTAATTCTTTAATTTCTTGAATTTTTCTTCATCTTTTAACTTATATATGGAATAAGTGACCAATACATATGATTATATGCAATTCTGTCAAAATCCAACAGTGATTTTTCTTTCAAGAAAACGGTGAAGACGAATGTATTTTGGTTCAAGATGATGAAGTTTGTGGTGATATGTGAATTGAAGTGAGAGATGAAGATAGGATTGAATTCTAGATTAGATTTTGTGGTTGAATTTATGGAGGTGAGGGATTCTCATACGCCTATCTCAATGATCTATGTACAGATACCCATTATCAAAATTCACTACTTTTTCACTCTCTATCTATGGAGATCTTGATCTTGAGGTTTGATTATTCTGAAACATGGCCATTGAGTTGTTGGAAAGTGATTTTGTTTGTTTTCAAGCATAGTAGGAGTTAAGTTTCATCTTTTATCAAAAGTCAAAACCGAGTACTTCTAAGCTAACTAATGTATTCAAGGTTTTATTTTTATTTTTTACTCTACAAGAATATCAAACTGTTTGCAATTTTTTTAGTAATTCTTTTCCTATTAGTTATTACTTGCATTTTTCTTTTTAATATTTGTAGTTAAATAATAAAGGACAAAACTTACATACAACATCTTACTTAAGTCTTGCCCTATAAAGAAAAAAATAGGGATGTTTATTCTATATTTGTTGTGTGTGTTAGAGTTTCACCACACAAAATACTCATCACACCCCTAAGGATTTTTTTTTTTTTTTTTTGTGATTGAAAAATATAGTAATTCTAAATTATAATAAATGCTCTAAATTATTATGAATGCAAATTATTATACTTTACCAAAAAATTAAAGAGCCTTTGAGCACGCGGTAAGTTGTAACTAGTAATATATTTATGAGCTATAATTAATATATCAATACTACAATCCTGCCCCAAATACAGACGGTCGTGCCTGAATTGAACAGTTGCATAAGCTTATTTTGGTCCATGTAAACAACTGACTTCTTTCCAATGGATGGACCAGAGAGGAGTCAAAGTCATAGTACAAGGACGTTGAAAGATACAAAGAACCACCAAGTCTTAGTGTACGTTTGGTATTGGTTTTTTTTATTATTCAGCTTATTTTTTTTACTATTCATGAGTTCCATTACACTTTTTGGTATTATTCATCACATTGTATTATTTTAGCTACTTTTTAGCTTTGTTTATAGTACTTTCAGCAAAAAATTTTCAATTTCAGCTAAATAAGCTATTCTAAACATAAACATAATCCAAAATTTTGAGTTTGACTATAATCCTCAATTGAACCATAAAATAAATTGAAAAATGAAAATAAAATCATTTGTCAAGTATGCAAGCATTGCTTTTTATACCAGATATTTAAAATTTGAAAATTACATAAATTACAAACACCACATTATAAATAACAAAGATAAAACAACTATTTGATCCACAAACTTTTGTCATTTCTTTGCTTAACCTTAAAAAGTTTCCCTCTTATTTCGTAACAATTACAAGAGTTTGGCTTATCTCCATTACATTTTAAAAAAGAATCTAATTTTATTTTAATGAGAGATTGCTACGTCACTCATTAACTAAAAAAAAATGTGGGGATTAAAACCCACTATCACTGGTTATTGTATATTTAAAACAAAATGATATGTCCAGTTAAAAATATACGGGAGGTAAGCCAAACTCCAACCGCACAGCTTCAATGATTGCTCCTCTCTATTGTCCATGTCCGTACATTAAGAGCATTTGCATTGGGCCTGTGAAATGCCAAATGTAAGGAAAATTTGGCATTTTACATTTGGCATTTCAGTCCCAAAGGAGCCCAGCATCCGGAATTGTAAACGTAGACTATTGCAAAAAAAAATTGCAATTGTGCTATAGTGCAATTCTACATGTAGAATTGCACTGTAGCTTAATTGTAAAAACAAAAATATTATTTTATTCCTTTTCCCTCTCATCTGTCTTCTGACTCTCCCACGTCTCTCTCTCTTTCAGATTTCTCCCTCTCCCTTTACTCTCCCTCAAGCCACCGTTGGCCACCATCGCCAAGCACAGGCCGCGTCTCGATGTTTTGCTCCGATGGGCTTCGATGTTTTACTCCGATGTGGGTGTGGTTTGCTTCGATCGGTGTGCTCCGATGTGGGTGTGGTTTGCTATAATCGGTGTATCATGGGTTAAGTTGTGGTGTGGGTTTGGATCGGTTGTCACTGGTGGGTTTGGATCGTGGAGATTGGTGAGTTTTTCGTTAGAAATTGGTGGGTTTGGATCGGTGGAGATTGGTGGGTTTGTGGGTTTGGATCGGTTTTGTTGTGGCTATGTCTTGTGATTGTGATTGTTGGTGGTTTTTGGCAATTTTTTGTGTTTCTTTTCCTCTCAGTGGTTATTTCTTGTGGTTGTTGTTGGTGGTGAGTTTGGTTGTGGTGGTGGTTACTGGCCGGTGGCATGGTGGTGGCAAGGTGGCCATTTTCATGTGGTTGTTCTTGCTATGGTTGGGGTTTGGGTTTGTTCACGGTGGAGAGAGAGATAAAGAGAGAGACGGGGGAGGAAGGAAGAGAGAGAAAATTACATAGAGGAGATTACTTTTTTTGGTTATATATTTTAGTAGATAATATATATTATTTTAATGAGTAGAATAGGAAAATAAAAGTTGGGATGCTAAATGTAATGTAAAATTATATTGTATAATTAATAAAATAACTTTTTGGAATGGTCAAATAGGATAGGATAAAATTCCTAGATGTGAATGCTCTAAGAATTCTGACGTGCGCCCTAACCTACAACATAAGCAACATCTTAGTCCTCAGATTGTCTCAAAGACCATATAGACAAAAGGAAAATCATAATAGAAACAATCCAGGGCAAATACAAATGGAAAATAAGAATGATAAATTGTATCTTTCTTTGATAGTTACAGATTGTCAAGTGCCAAGTTTTTTTTAAAATTTATTTCAGCAAAAATTGACACATAATAATCTATATGAATTTCTGTGTTATTTAGCAAAGATTTAAGGAAGAATACAGCTTTGGAAAGAGTTGAATACTGTAACATTTAAGCAATTAATCCAATTAGTTGGGATCAAGGTTGTAATGAGTGGACTATGCACATAATAATTGATTGCATGTATTACCTACTAGAACTGCATAAAAATGACAGCCTCTCAACTTGAGGCGCGTGCTAACCATGAACAACTTGTGAATCCAAAATTATAATTCAAGGCTCTAATAGGAGTTCTATAAACCTGAACAAAAATAATTATTTACAACTAAACCGCTATACCTCTTATTATTATTTCACCATGTCCTTAGTATTTGCAGAGTATTGAATGCAGAATTTGTGATTAAGAGATAGGGAATATATATATATATATATATATATATATATAATTGGTCAAAAGAATTGCTCATGAGAGCATTCATATCAAAGGTTCTAAATTTTTTAGCTTTTGGCATCTCAAAATGCCACGTTATCTATTTTATCATTTCACTTCAAAATATATCCAACATCAAAAGTTCTATTTTTCTAACACTTCATTTAAAATAATATAAACAACTCATTAAAATAATAAAAAAATATCACTACAAAGTCTACAACAATCAACCATCACTCATTACCACCAGCCACTGCCACCTATACCACCAACCACAAACATTGTGTCATCCATAACTAACCACCCACCACAAGAAAAAATAACCATAACCTATCACCACCAACCACAAGACAACCCACCATCACAATCATAACCCATTGCCACCATCACAATCATAACCCACAGCCACAGCCAAACCCACAGCCAATATCAACCACCACCGCCACTACAACCGCAAATCCATAATACCCACACCCAAAATCAGTCACCACCACCACCACAACCAAAAATCCACAAGACCCACACCTAAAATCAACCACCACCACCACTACAACCACCAATCCACAAGACCCACCCCCCAAATCAAGTACCACCACGGCACCACCGCCAATCCACAAAACTCACTCCAAAAATCAGCCACCACCTCCACAACCACCAATCCACAAGACCCACACCTAAAATAAACCACCACCACCACCACCTCCACAGCCACCAATCCACAGCATCCACTCTCAAAATCAACGACCACCACCATCACCATAGCAACTCATATAAACCCACTCACACAAACCCATACCAATAGCCCAAGCATGAACCAAGGACAACCACCAATGAGTACAGACCACCACGGCGATGAGAAGAGAGAGACAAGGACAAGCAACCTTGAGCCATCGTGTGAGAGGATAGAGGTGACAGAGGAATAGTGAGATAGAGAGAGTGGAGAGAATGGGAATGGCCGAATGGGTTGTAGGCAGGGGGGGAGAGGAGAGAGAGAGAAGGGGGAAGAATAAAATTTAAAAAAAAAAAAAATTGTAACATTTAGCTACAGTGAGCTGTTATTACTAGCAGCTCACTGTAGCTAGCAGCTCACTATATCTAGGTGCCAAATTTTTAAGATATAGCATCATTGATGGAGCTAGTTTTTTGTGTTTAGAGCTATAAAAATAGCATTTCATCCCTTTTACAACCTTTGTTGTGAATGCTCTGAGTATGAGCATAAAGTGTATAGCTCATAATGCCCTTAGATCATCTAGCAACTAGTTATGATAGATGAGGTTAGTTACCCATATGTTTTACCAGCTAAAAGCGAGTTCAAGTAGCTCTTCTTTAGAAGGGTTCTTTGTGTTATCAAAAAGAATAAAAAAGAAAAAAAAAAACAAGTGATTGATCAAAAGAATCAACTATCGAAAATTAATATCAATAAATCTAAGATATCAAGTAATTTCAAAGGACAGCTTGAAATAATTTTATCTTACTTTTTAAAAGTGTGTTTGTATGCTAATTAGATACAAGTCCGAAGTCGTCATGAAAGCATAACAATAAGTTACAGTATCAAGTTTGAAAAATAATGCTTTCTCAAAAAAAAAAAAGGTTGAAAAATAATGTAAATCAAATCAATGAAGGGCTTGAGTAGAACCATTTGATTCTATTTTGATATTAGCCAATATAGTAGGGGTAGGGGGACAATCAATACATCTAAAGGGACTCCAAGGTAATATATATATATATATATATATATATATATATACACTATTATTTAAGGGACTTCTCCTGTTTGGATTCCTCATTTTAAGTTAAAAAATGCCCTTACAGCCCTATGCTTAAGTAGAGACAAAATTAAAAGATAATCCGGTAAAAATGCAACTCTAACTCCCACTAAAACATTGCCTAAAAAATAGGACCACTCTCCTATTAATTTTCAAATTAATTTATTCACATATAAATTAGATTTTTAAAATAAAAATTTATATATATATATATATATCAAATTGATTTATTCACTTATAAATTAGATTTTTTAAAATAAAAATTATATATATAATAATTAAATATAGTTTTTTTTTCTACAAAATAGGACCAGTAAAAAAAAAAGCCTCATCGCATGCGCGAAGCGCATGTGATGAGGCTAGTATAAATATTTCGCGCATGCGATGAGGCTAGTATAAATATATGTATATATATCCATACTATTATTTGAGAGGCTTTCCTTATTTGGATTCCACATTTTGGATGCCTAAAGTACCCTCGTCATATTCACTTCCAAGTTTTTTAACTAACGATGATAAATATGTAAATTAAAACTCTTACACTTTAAAACCCACAAACTCATGTACGCTTTGCAGTTGCTATCTCACTTTCTATCTGTCATTCTTCTTCAAATTGAAGATATTTAAGCTGTATTTGTTTTGGCTTCAAACGGTTTCAAAAAATTGTTTTACATCTTTCTGTGTGTTTGGTTGCGCATGGAAAATAGAGTTTTTCGGAAAATAATTTCTTTTGACTGTAAAAAGAGGCCTTTCACCCGAAAAATATTTTCAGGTTCTATTTTACCTTCAAATCATTTTTGAGCTCACAGACACACAAAGAGAGAGAGAGAGAGAGAGAGAGAGAGAGAGAGAGCCCCAACCCCAAACGCGTCGGCGAGATCGCACCCCAGCACCGGTGCCGCCTTCACAATCGCGCCCCAACCCCAGACGCGCCAGCGAGATTGCACCCTAGCACCAGCGCTGCCTTTGCGATTGCGTGATCTCGATTGCGCCTCTCTCTCTTCCTTCTTCTCTCCCAGATTTGATGATTTTTTTTTTTTGGGTTTTGTTTCTTTTCATTTTTGGGCTCACAGACACGCAAAGAGAGAGAGAGAGAGAGAGAGAGAGAGAGAGAGAGAGAGAGAGAGAGAGAGAAAGAGAAAGAGAAAGAGAGAGAGAAGAGAGAGTAGAGAGAGTGCCCCAACCCCAGACGCGCCGGCAAGATCGCACCGCAGCACCGGTGCCGCCTTCACAATCGCACTCCAACCCCAGACACGCCAGCAAGATCGCATCCTAGCACCGGCGCTGCCTTCGCGATCGCGCGATCTTGATTGCGCCTCTCTCTCTTCCTTCTTCTCTCCCGGATTTGATGATTTTTTTTTTATTGGGTTTTGTTTCTTTTGTGTTTCTCGCCAATCACACCGCGCTGATCAAGCAAAGATCGCACTGGTCTCGTCGATTACAGCAACACGCTGATCGCATTGGATTTGATTAATTTTTTGCCCGGATTTGATGAATTTTTTTTTTTTTTTGGTTTTGTTTCTTTTGTGTTTGTGGACTGAAAAATGATATGATATATTTGTTTGGAAGCTGAGAAAATGTGAGAAAATGTGAGCAACAAGTAGAAAATGTGTTTTTCATAGTATTTTCAAGAACATAACCAAGCACTAAAAAATATTTTTCGAAATATTTTTTAAAATACCACCAAACACCTGAAAATATTTTACACTTAGAAAACATTTTACATAGAACTAAACATAGCCTTAGTTTAGTTTTACATCCTCCTTTCTTTTTCTTTAGATTAAAGACATTTATTGTCAGAGGTTCCAACAAATTTTCAGGTTCTATTTTTTGCAAGTTCTTCTTTGTTTTCTTTTCTTTGGTTTATAATTGACTTTCTTTGAGCTCAATTTTTTTTTTTTTTTTATATGTATCATGTTAACTCTTTTTTTTTTTTTAAATGTAATTTTGAAATGAATGGTTCCTTCATATACTCTACCACTGTACTTCTTAATGAGTTGTCATTTCATGTTGGAGATATTGTGACCCAAAGATAAGGCTGTCTTATGCTGCAAAAAAAGCATTCAACCAACAAATTTTCCAACCAACAAATTTTCAGGTTTTATCTTTTGCAAATTTCTCTTTATTTTCTTTTCTTTGTTTTATGAATGACTTTTTTTGAGTTCTACTTTTTTTTTTTCTTTTTTCTTTTTATATGTATCATGTTAACTCTCTTTTTCTTTTTTCCTTTTTCCTTTTAAATTTAATTTTGAAAATTTGATTAATTATCAAAATATAAATGATCAATTACTATTTCTTTCTATTTCCTCACTTCTTTTTTTTTTCCTTCTTCATATTTTTTTTTTCTTTTTAAGATTTTTTTTTACCATCATTGTATATGTTTTTGGCGTTAATTTTTTTTATTTAGTTATTTATTTAAATAGTTGATGATGTGGTGATTAGATTTTAAAGAGTCCATGATAGAGTTAAATTCTAAACAATATTTATCTTCTATTTCCTCACTTTTTTTTTTCTTTCTTCATATTTACTCAAAGATAC